>ML677326.1:34298823-34384401 GCA_007922305.1 Dermatemys mawii | reverse complement strand
GTGGTCCACCAGGCTCCCTGCGCGTCCCCCGCAGCTTACCTCCACTCCACCTCCTCCCCCGAGTGTGCCACCGCTCCGCTTCTCCTCCCTCCCTCTTAGGCTTGCTGTGCCAAACAGCTGTTTGCAGGGCCAAGTGTAGCTTTTTGCCACCCCAAGCAAAAAAAAAAAGAAAGGGCATTGTGTTGCCCAAAGAATGGCCAGAATGCCACCCCTTAGAATGTGCCACTCCAGGGACGTGCTTCCTCCTCTGGTGCCTGGAGTCAGCCCTGGCTGTTTGGCGCGGCAAGCTGGAGAGGGGGAGGGAGAACACAGTGTATTCAGGGGAGGAGGTGGGGCTAGGGCAGCGGGGAACGCGAGCACACCCCGGCGCTGGGGAAAGTTGGCACCTATGACCCCAGCTCCCCCAGTCCCTTGCACCAGTGGGTGGGTGGGTGGGATTTGAGGGAGGAGGCAAAGAGATGCAATTAGCGGGTAAGGAGGCCTGGGAGGGGGGCAGCTGGGGCGGAGTGTGGGTGGCCCATGGGCAGCTCCTTGGGAGGAGGAGGCTGAGCAGGGGTGGGCCTCAGAGCAGAGCAAGGGGCGTGGTCCCCCACATCTAGGGAGCTTCTGGTGCTTGTGCCCAGCCTCCCCAAATGCAGAGTCATGAGCTGACCTTGTTTGGAAACAGACATAATAGCATAATATTTGGTTAAAGTATGTATGGAAAGCCATTTAGCAGTGCTGCAAATGTCCAGTGTCGAAAAGTTACTGAGAAAAGAAATCAAAGTCACTTGAAACTTTTTTTGAATGGTCTCTTAACCTCTGTGGAGGAGGCATCCAAGCTATTCCATAAGTCATTGTGATATACCTTCTCCCTGAAGGACCAGAGAAAGGAGAACTTTCTTGTTAGGGGAAGCACCTGTTCTCACGCCAGGAGCAACATTCCATGTCAGCTTCAAAGAAGAGTGTGGGGCCAGATGGTCTGTGGAGATCCCCACAGTGCCAAAGTGGGCCAGATGGCATGCTCTAAAAGGTGCTGCTTTAGACTTGTCCCTCCCCACCTGCGCACTCTTTTTAAATCACTTGCAGACAGAGCACCTCTCTTTAATATGCCCTTCTCCCAGGCACAACAAACATAGTGTGTGGGGGGTAAGTATTGGGGATAGCCATCCCCACACAATGTTTAAACCCTGGTGAGGGCATCATCCAGGATAATTATCTATCTATTCTAAGTACTACAACAAAATCTAAGAGTAAGACTAAACTATGTTAACAATGAATTACATACAATAAATTTCCAGAAAAACATTGAAATAAACGATGAGGTAAACTACTATACCAAATGGAATTCAGAGGTGTTGGACTACGGCTGCCCTTAAATAGCCTGGGGAGGGGCTAATGGCCAGAAGACACAAGAACAACCCCTATAGTACTACAAGGCAAAGTTCTTCGGCTTTGATGCGTTTGGCAAGTGTGTATCTGAGTGGAACATACACCTGTAACCCCTCAGAACAGCAGCTAAATTCAAAGTTGCACATTTCCCCTGAAACAGTTGATTGAATTGTAAGCTCTATGGAGCAAGGATTACCTGCTCATTATAAATGTGTACAGAGCCTAGCCAAGAGGGGCCCCAGTCAGGGACTGGGATCTTCAGGGACTATTCCAATAAAAATAACACACATTCCTAACACTAAAATGACCCTTAGGATATAAAATTATAATTACATTGAAAAATAGTAAAAATAATTACTCACCACTTCACCTTTGCATTCATATGTAAGCAGAGAGAAAATCCATAATATTATTTAAATGAGGTAATTTTGTAAAAGTGAATTTTATAAATTGAACTTTTGGGCTCTCTTTGAAGAGATACATTTCTCCAGTTTGAAAAATAAGAATTTCATGACCACTAACCTGAGGATTCCCTAAAGGAAAATAGTTATATTTCTCTGTAGGGACTTTGGGATGGATATGAAAAAATGACATTAGTCAGTGTTCCTAGTTTAGTTTAATCTTTAGCACTGATTTCCCTTACCATGCCCGGGGTCATTATAAAGACAAGGCAGGTGAGATAATGTCTTTTATTGAATCAATTTATTGTATATAGTGATTTGTAGGGTTCTGTTATTATAGCTGATC
Organism: Dermatemys mawii; assembly: GCA_007922305.1. NCBI lineage: Eukaryota > Metazoa > Chordata > Testudines > Dermatemydidae > Dermatemys > Dermatemys mawii. The sequence continues at coordinate 34,382,283 of ML677326.1, read as the reverse complement.
TCAGAAGTTGAAAATTATTATATACAAGAAACCCATGGATCACCACACTTACCTCCACAGATTCAGTAACCACCTCAGATGCACCAAAAAGTCTGTTATCTGCAGTCACACACTTAGATACCACAGAATTTGTTCCAAAGAGAACATCTGGGATACACATCTTCACTAAACAAGGATACTCCATTATATAAGAATATTGCCTCATGGAACAAGCCACCCAAATAACCTGAAAGAGCCTGCTTCAATATCTGGGGGAAAAATACAAACCATTGACCCCACACTCCTACTTATCACCTACCACCCCACACTGGAACCAATATGAGGTGTCATCAAACAATTACAACCCATGTTTTGTTGGGACCGCATCCTGAAAGTGTAGGTTACTTACTGTAACTGGAGGTACTTCAAGATGTGTGGTCCCTATCTGTATTTCACACATATGCACCATGTGTCTGAGTCTGGTAATTCTTCAAAGCAGTGTCTGTTGGTCCATACACGTGCAGTAGCTCTCATTGTACTCCTGACTGATGGTGTAAGAGGCAGTGAAGGTCGACACCTCTCCAGTTCCTCTTCTTACCGCCCATCCAACATGATCAGAAGAGGGATGGGTAGTGGAATACTGATAGGGACCACACATCTTGAAGAACCTTCAGTTCCAATAAGTAACCTCCACTACTTCTTTGAGCGGTGGTCCATATGTGTATTCCACATGTGGATGACTGCAGTGTTCAGACTGGAGGCAGGTGCAAGGAAGCTGGTAGAAAAGACACTGATCCCACTACTGCATCCACAGCTGAGGCACAAACTAGAGCATAGTGTGTCATGAACATGTGGATAGAGCTCCACGTGGCCGCTCTGCAGAGGGATGTCACTCAGATAGGGATGCCATGGAGGCAACTTGTGCTCACATGAAGTGAGCAAAGACACCCACAGGATGAGGATTTTTTTGCTATTTTGTAGCATTCTAAGATGCTTCCTGAAACCCACTTACAAATCCTCTGAGAGGATATGATTTGCCCATGCAATCTCTCTGCTATGATGACAAAAAGTCTTGGTGATTTCCTAATGGGTTTGAGTCTTTGCAGGTAGAACGCCAGGGCATACCGAATATCGAGGGAGTGAATATTCATTTTAAGAGGAAGCATGGTGCTTCTGGGAAAAATACAGGTAAGTGTATCATTTTATTGATGTGGAAATGAGAAACAATCTTGGGGAGAAATTTGGTCCCTGCAGTTGCAACATGCCCAGGAGTGGGTTTTGAGGGTCTGGACCTCATTTAATGGGATCTGTAGGTCACTGAAAATTCTTTGTAACAGCTCTTAGCACCGCCAGTGCTCACCTGGCAGAGAAGGAAGAGTGACTGCTTTGTCTTGGGATGATGAAGAGACACCCTTCAGAACCGTCGGCACCTGCAGATCCAGTTCCAGCTCTTTCTCCTTGTACACCAACAGAACCAGGTGGCGAGAGGGAGAGGAGCAGTGCAACTCTTGAGAAGTGCCCAGATGCCTGCTATAAGAATCCCTGGATCCCAATCAGGCAAGAAAGAGTGATTAATTGGCTGTAGGACCCATGGACCTCAAGGGAATCAATATGAGCATAACCCTCGACTATCCATTGGGGCTCGACTGTCTCCATGGAGATACTGGTGCGGCTAGCTCCTCTGACTCATCTGAGTCCAAGAACTGTTCCATCGATAGCAGTGGTACCACACGTACCCACAGCACTTCTGCCAGACAGTTGCAGATGGGACAACTCCTTGGACATTGATGTAGACTCCTCTTCTGGAATAATAACATCGCTCACAAGGGTAGGGCAGGAAAGAAGTGGAAACTGCGGATAAAGGAGGACGATATCCTCCAGTGGTATGTAAGTTTCCTATACTCTGGTGGGTGAGGGGTTCTGGAAGTCAAGTCTGAAGGACCTGGTGCATCTGCAGCAGCCAGATGGTCTTTAGATATATGAGGCGGTACTGATGTTGGGTCTGGACCAGCATTCATAGACGGAACCGGTGAATGTCTGTCCTTACTCTTGCTCAGGTGATCAATGAAACTGGAGGATCTTTCCTTTTATGCCTTTCCTTTCCACCTTGCCCTCCAATCTGGAGATTTTCAACAGAGCCAGTTCCTTAGGTTCCATTTGCAATGTCTCTCCTGACATGAACAGGCTCGGAGAGGAAGTGTGTTTCTTCACCCCTCTACTCTCATTGGATGCCCTAGAAGAAGAGTCTCTGGGTTTAGATGCTGAAGGTTCCAGTCCAAGGCACAGACTTGGAGTGACACTGCTGGTCAGTTGAGACTGATGCACAGGGGGTGTCCCTGACCAAGATTGGAGAGGGGACTCAGCCTTCTCCACCAGGGGATTTTATAAGCAAAGCTCCTGGGCTTCTCAAGTTTTGGGTGGGAAGGAGTGAAAGATACTGCACTTTGCAAAACTGCACCTCACCCAGAGAGTACAGGCACTGTTGACATTCATCACTGATGAAGAGGGAGTGAGGCCAGGAGATGTATTTCTTGAATCCCGGGACTTTGGGCATGATTCTAGAGCTGGGGAGGGAGTTCCCTAACTAGAGAGAAAGAAATACTCTATACTATAATATTGTAAACTTTAACTACTAAGCTAAGAAATATAACTATTTAGAAGTTTTTTCTTTATTTACAGGTTATACAATGAAGTGAAGGAAGAAACAATTCTGACTTGTGCCATGAGGCAGTAAGAAGGAACTGGAGAGGCATTGACCATCACTGCCTCATATCCTCAGTCAAGAGCACTAGGAGAGCTACTGCATGTGTGTGGGCCAGCAGACACTGCTTTGAAGAATTTCCGGACTCGGTCGCATGATGCTTGTGTGTTCCCCACCTGTGGAATACACATAAGGGCCAGCACTCGAAGAAGAAATCTTTCCCAACCATCCTCTTCTGGTCTTCTAGCAACCCCCCTACCTCACCAAGCTCATCATCAGAAACAAGCTCCCCACAGACCAGGACACACAAACTCAAAGCAACACAAGATCCTGCCAGAAAAACAGATGCAAAACTTGCAGACATGTCTCCACTGCTACAATGATCAATACCCCTCACAACACACCTTTCAAGATCCTTGGGTCCTACCCAGGCCTATCAAAGCATGTGGTATACCTTGTTCAGTATATCAAATGTCTCATCAGTAACTCTGTGGATGAAACCAGACTACCACTATGTTCTCAAAAAAACTCACACAAAAAAACGATAAAAGACAAAACTACCCTATCACCCTTAGGCAAACCCTTTTCACAAAGTGATCATGGCATATCTGACCACTCAGTCCTTGGCCTCAAAGGAAATCTGCACAACACCTTCTAAAGATGAGCCTGGGAACTTAAATTCATAACTCTCCTAGATCTTAAAAATCATGACCTTCACATGGTTCATTACAACAATCTGTAAGACACCCTGCCTGCTATTCCTTCAATGCCCACTTAATTTTAAGTGGTCTCCTACAGCATACGTGAATCTGCTATGCTTAACAGTGCCTCAACTTGTATTTTGCTTGGACACTCTGGTTACCTGCCCCAGACCTGAAGAAAAGTTCTGTGAAGCTCAAAAGCTTGTCACTTCCACCAACAGAAGTTGGATCATTAAGAGATTTACTTCACCTACCTTACATGGCTACACCACCACTGCATACAAGTGGATTATAATATGCAGTTATATATCAGCAACATTAAGTACAGTCTTCTAAAGAGATTTAATCTTTATGTGAATTAAATAGTTAGATACCAAATTAATACATGGGATTGGAGATGTGAAGTTTTTGTTTCTTCCTTAAAGCATGGGAACTTCCTGTGCAGTATCAGCTCTCTAGGAAGTATATATAAATGTCTACAATATAGCCTTGCTTGTAAAAATAAATCTTTCCAGGGAGCTACTCACACAAGAACATTTCCGCCTTTATTTAGATATTGTAAATATCTAAAGTGTCTGGAATTCATACAGGACATTAATGAACTAACCAAAAAAATACTCAGTCCTAAATTCCTTGAAAACTAATATAGTATTGGAAATTCTCAATTCATTGTTTTTAAATGTGGATGCCTAACAGCCACCTAAATCTATATTTAGCCACCTAAATAAGTGGCCTGATTTTCAGGGGTACTGGGAACTTATGGCTCCTATTGACACTGAAGAGCAAAAATAGCAAAATTAACTTTTTTCAAAAAGTTTAAAATGCTTCTCAAGACAGCCAAAATAAATTAACTATTTTACTAATATTACTTTTCAGTGTAAGCCATTGCTCAAATGGGCACTGGGACATTTTGTGATCATGAATGAAGACGTGGATTGTGAATGGAAAGGGAGGTGGACAAAGAGATAATGCCAGTGTTAAAAAATATAGTCCATATCATAAAAATGGTTAAGAACCCCTATTCTAAAATATCCGCATTTATCATCTCACCTTTTAAAACCTCTTGAGTGTATTTTCCTAGGTAATAGTTTCGAAGTTCATCATTAGCCAAAGACTGGTCGTCGATCCCATTTGCTGTGATGTAAACATCTATATCACCATAGGTTTTTTTAATCCATTTTAGGACTTTGCGCATCCCCCAGGGTACCACTGCCAAACGAGATGGGGAACTCAAGCATGTGATATCCTGCAGGAATTGAACATCCCGATCAAATTCATACGAGCTCCCATTTTGAAGTTCATGAATCACAAATCTTGTGGTAAAATGATTCAGTGCATAAAAATCAGCTGCACCTTTAATAAGTTTCTTTTCTTCATCTGTGAAATATGGCAAGAAGGAACTTGAGAGGCCATTTTTGTTTTTAGATACAATGTATTCCCTCATGGCTGCTGGATAGTCCCCTGTCTTAAAAACTGGATCAGCAAACCAGGCTATTTCAAACTGAAGAAATCTTTCAGCAGCTTTCAAGTGATTATCAAAATAGGGATTGGCAGGCTCAGCCCAATCTGAATGCAGAGACAAAGACACTAGTCCATGCTGAAAGGATCTATATTGCTTGTCATATATTTGCCAGGCCCTGGCGTGTGCTATTAATAAATTGTGTGCTGCCTGATATGTATCATTGCTGCTGCTATTATAGACATCACTTAATCTGTTTGGCTCATTTATCGTGATCCAGAGTTTAACCAAGTCACCAAGTTCCTGAAAACACAAAGCTGCGTAGTTCTGAAAAGCCTGGACAATAGACTGATTTAGCCATCCTCCTCTCTGCAACAAAGGACCAGGCAAGCCTAAGTAGGCATGCGTTGGATAGTATAAGGTGACCATAGATTTAATATTGAGTTTCAGTAGCTCACTAATAACACATCTATAATATCTGAGAACTTGTCTGTTGATGGCTGACAAATCCCCATTAGGTAAAATTAATGACCAGTCAAGTGCAAATCTGTAATGTGTTACTTTCATTTTTTCCAGGAGATCAAGTTGTTTTTTAATACTGACGAAGTCTGTACACTGAGCTGGTCGGGTTTTCAGCTTCACTCCTTTAACTTGGTACAAAAGCCCATCTCCAGTGATATTCCAGAGATACAGATTAGAGTCACAGAACTGTGGAGAGGAAGCTACAGATTCTGCCTGTAAAAATGGATGGGAACAAACATATGCAAATTTAGTTTAATTAAACAGGTTTCCGTTTGTTACTTGCATCTCTGTAGATAGAATTAGTTTTATTTGCAAAGCAGAGAAGTGAGGATCCTCATTGCTGTTTAGTCGTCGTTTTTGTACATTATGGGTTTAAAAGCATATCACAACAGTGCAGGATGGGTTTTGTTTTGCTTTTTGTTAATTCAACCTCACAGCATTCCTGAACAGTAGTTACATGCATTTTTACTAATGGGTCAACGGAGGCATAAAGACAGTAATTAATTTGCCCACGGTCACACAGGGCATCAGTACTATGTAAAAGCTAAGCATTATCAGTGGGAGACCTAGGACTAGAATCAGAGTCCTGGCTCTCACTTCCCCATTGTTCTAATTCCAATTATAAATAACCATGTAGTTCAATGAATAGTTGATGCTCTCATTTGTTTACCTGTCATTATCTGACTGTTATTATTTAATAAGGTTCTACATTGCTTTGGATTTTTTTAATGTATTTTATTTTTACAGTTTTGGGTTTTAAAAAGAAAATTAGTGTGTTTAATATATAGGATTTTCAAAACCATGAGATGAATTAACAAGGTTTAATCTAAAACCTCTAAAAGTTTTGAAAAATAAAATCCATCCTCGAAATATGAATTTACTCAGAAATCTTCATTTTCCTGTGGCTGGTAGTGACTGGGTTAAATTACATTTATTTTGTCTGCTGTATGTATTTTTCTGGGCTAATATTGTCCAACATGTCATCTTTCGCTATATAATTACAAAACCATGTTACAGCACACCTGCCACATGTCAAATATAGCTCTCTGTCTCACATTTAATGTGGAAATAAATATTGTAAGAAAACAGTTTTATCAGAATGGTGTACACAATATAATGTATTTCTGAATAGAGTTCATACTGAAAGTGTCATATATGGAGGAGGAGCTTGAAAGGGAGTCAGACAGCTCAGAAGGGTGCAGCAAGCTATGCAAATCACACATGGTGCAGACATTATGATACCATTGTGTGTGATGCAGATAGTCACCAGAGAAATACCTACAAATTTAAGGATGAAATTGTTACATTTAACTTTTTGGGCTAAGGTTAATGGAAATAGTGAATATAAGTGTAGTAAACAAATGTACAAAGACTATTGGGAATTAAGTAGACAAGATGCAACTGGACACTACAAACTCCCCAACAGGGCTCAAAGGCTCAAAAAGTGGGTAAAAGACTTGAGTGAAAAGGAAGATCTGGAAGAGCTTAAAATCTTTAGTCATGGGAAATCAAAGAGTTATGTTTCCAGTTGTGTATTTGGAATTATAAGATAAAACAAAGAGAAGAGTGGGACTGTCAAATATGATAAATAAAATTTATGAGTTTATATATGGCAATTGGGATTCCGCATTGCCAGATCCATACTGGCGATCTAAAGATGACAACACAGGTGGAGTGAGAATGACCTGATTTTGGAAGTAAGACATCTATGAGACTATCCAGTTGTGTTTCCATTATGACATCTTACTTAGTATACATACTGTTGGCACAGACCTGGATAAGGGATGTATGCCCTATCTGACTCTTTATTGGGTATAATGGCAATCAGAAAGGGAGTCTCAGAAAGCAGAAATGACTTAATCAATGAGGTATCGTTCTTAACTACGGAGATAGTACTATTAGGTATACACAATAGTAGAATGAATCCCAGCACATGTAAGGATACCTGCCAATTAAATGGCTGATAAAGCATTGAAATATGCCTTACAAAATGAGGAGGTTGATATAAAGAACCCTCTAAGGACACAAGACTTCAATTTTTTTTCTTAGCCAAACTTGATGAGGAATGGCAGGAAATATGGACCAAAGGGAAAAATGGACTAAAGGTTCTATGAAATGTCTCCTGAATTTGAGTATCATGTTATTCTTTATGGCTATGATAGAATAAGCAAAGTAACTATATTTAACATTCTAACCAGTCACTGTAACCTGAATGGCTATTTATATCTATTAAACCTGCACAAACATAGATTCTGCAAAGCATCTGAGAATTTAAAAAACAGTTCAGCATCTGCTATGGCAATGTAGAGTGAGTTATAAAGAAAGAAAGATTTCTTTATGAAGAACTGAGATGCCTCAAGGTGAAAGAACATAGCCTGAAAGGATAGGTGAGAGTACCAGGAAAGTGGGATAGCATTAAATAAGCATTACTATGCTTTTTTAAGGATACCAGGCAGGGCGAGAGGATATACATTTGATTATGTGAAAACAGTGGTAGGCGATTGTCATAGCCTCACATTCTGAGGCCACTGCACCACAACATGACAAAGAAAAGAAGATAGATGAGGGCAAACAAAATAGAACAGACAAACTAAAAGCTCCCAAACAAGAATGATGCAGAAGTTCTTGCTGCAAGAAAGGGCTAGCAGCTGAGCCCCGCCAGGCTGATGGTTGATTTATTTATGCTATTTTATGTTAGACTTTGAGACTTTGGTGGAAGGCAAATAGTAGGAAGTGGTCCAGGGAGTGGCGTCAAGGCACTCCAGGGTGCTGATATTGTTGCCTCTCATAGGACAGTGGACCAAAGATCAGTGGAATGGAAGGACCCAGGTTCCCCTAACAACCACTCTTATTGCGGAGGGGTTTATAAGCCTCCCTTCCAGCCCTCCTCTCCAAAGTAAGCAGGGATAGAAACACTGGGAGCCTAAGGGTGAAAATGAGCCACCTGCAGGGGTCCATAGATGAGCTGAAACCCTTCCTGTTGTGAGGACATGGAACTCTATATATTTGTCCAGACAGAAGGGGACAAACTAAATCAGTGACATGGCCAGAGGGCTGAGTCACCACCCATCAAAAGGTGGGTTCACACAGTATTGGAGTAGTTGCTGGTTAAGGTCCCTCTAAGCTGCATGGATGCGCAGCTGCCTATTAAGCCTCACACAGGGGCTCAGGCCTGCGGTGGGGAGAGATGCCTCTCCTCACTGGCCCCAGCACAGACCCGCAGCAGTGGGGAGAGGCACCACTCCACGTTGGTCCCAGAGTGGACCTGCCAAAGAGTGGAGAGCTCACCTCCTCACTGGCCCCAGCACGGACCTGCCCTGGACTTGCCAAGGCCAGGGGAGAGGCACGTCTCCCTCAGCCCAGCCCAGTGCTGCCGGAGCTGCCGCAGCTGGGGAGAAGCACCTCTTGCTGCAGTAGCTAGGGCAGGGGAAAGAGGGCTGGGGGGCAGGGGGCGGGAGTCCTCTCTCCCTACTGCAGCCCTGGGGAAGCCTGCATCCCAAACCCTTCATCCCCGTCTCTCAAAGCCACACGCCCCCAATCTTTTACCCCAGCTCCGAGCTCCCTCCTGCACCCCAAACCCTTCACCCCGGCCCCACCCCAGAGCCTGCACCCCAGCCAAAGCCCTCATCTCCCCACACCCCAACCCTCTGCCCCAGCCCTGAGCCCCCTCGCACACACAAAACCCTTCAGCCCTACCCTTACCACATTAATTGTTTACATCCATGTGGAGAATGAATTTTATGTGCACCAATAGGAAGATGGTGTGTCACGCATCACCTCCATATTGGTGCACATAAAATTAATTCTGCACATGGATGTAGAAAATTAGAGGGAACAACAGTTGCCAGCAAGGGACACTGGAAATGGGGAAATGGAGTGACCTAGCCAATAGGCAATGCCACTGGTAAGCCCAACCGCATCACACATATGTGCAAAGTACTACTGTTATTCACTGTTGTGTGTAGCAAAAGTAACTGTTGTTTACAGCACATTAAGTTTACCTTAAGAACGGACTCTGTGATACCCCAGGAAAAGTCACAGGGAAATTGACCTTGCAAAGCTGCAGTAGACTCTTTCAGAAAGAAGCCATTTTCTTGAATTATTTCCTTGTAATATAGTGCAGATGACTTTGGAATCCTTTCTTTCTGTTTACTGTTGAAATCGACATAAAATAATCCACGTCTAGTACTGTAGGCATGTTGCCATTCAAAGCCATCAAGGAGAGACCAGGCTGTGTAACCAAACACATCTATCCTGTCGTATTTAATAGCTGCATAGGAGAAATAAATAAAAATATTATATGTTAAAATATTCATTAATAAATACATTATGAGTATGCATTATAACAAAGTAAAGAGAGTGTCATGTATCATGAAATTGCCTGTTTCTCATCGCTCAGAGCCATCGACTTCCTGAGTCCTCTGGGGCTGTTTGATCCCTGCTTCGCCCTGGGTCCCACCCCCACTCCATCCCATCACCCAAATCCCCACCCCAGCACCACCTCTTTGTGTCCCTGATCCACTCCTGCCCTACCTCTTTCCACCCTATTCAGCCCCCTCCCCAACTTCTTCCTACTCCTGCTCCTCCCCTTTCCTCTCCCTCCCCAGTGCCTCCTGCACGCCGCTGAACAGTTGATCACCAGCAGGCAGAAGGCGCTGGGAGTAGGGGAAGGAACTGATTGGAGGAGGCTGCCAGTGGGTGGGAGCATTGTGGGGGGGAGGAACTGATCTGAAGGGCTCCCAATGGGTGCTGAGCACCCACTATTTTTTTCTGTAGGCAATCCAGCCTCGGGTGCAGGTGTTCAGGGGACAAGGAGCAGGGCGGCTTAGATAGGGGGTGGGGTTCCAGGAGGGGTGGTTAGGAGTGGGAGGGGGGTCTCTGGAGGGGGCAGGCAGGGGACAAGGAGCAGGGGGAGTTGGATGGGTTGGGGATTCTGAGGGGGGCAGTCAGGGAGCGGGAAGTTGGAGGGGGTCAGATTGGGGGCAGGACCAGGCTGTTTGGGGAGGCACAGCCTGCCCTACCAGGCCCTCCATACAATTTTGCAACCCCGATGTGGCCCTCGGGCCAAAAAGTTTGCCCACCCCATACCTAGTGAAATCTAATTTGAAGAGGATGACCAAATTACAGGGCTCAGTGACAGACAGAATGGTGTTGCCTACAGTGACTGAGAAAAGAGGAAGGAAGGGTTGTGGTGGGAGGGAGAGAGAGGACAGATTAAGAGCTCTGCTTTAGTAATGTTGAGCTTTAGCTGACAGCTAGACAACCACAAGGAGACTCAGAGACAGGCTATTTTAGTTCTGACAGAAAGAGTCAGGATTGAAGTAGAGGTAGATCTCAGCATAAACATGGTAGTTGAATTTGTGTTTGGATGAAATTACACAGAAATAAGATGTAGAGAGGAAAGAGAAAGGAACCAAGAACAAAACCCTGAGATGGTATGTCCACCCCACAAAATCTCTTAATAGTAGCTTAATGTGGGCCAGAAGGGGCCAATTCATCTTATATGCTGCACCTGAAGGGGAAACAGGGATTGATAAGACCTAATAACACATGAAGCCACCCTGGGGGAAGAATTTGAGTCTGGAAGTGAAAGCAAGAAGAGGAGACAAGTTGAGGCAAGTGAAGCATGGAAAGAATCAGCTTGAATGGACTCATCACACTTAATTAGTTTTCCCATCACGCAAGCAAACGGCCATTAAGGAACACCTCATTCCTCTTCTCACATACTCATCCCACCACCTGGGACTCATTTAATTATTTAACTTCATTTGCCTCTTATTTCTCCAAATGTATCCAAATTGTGGATTTTTGAAAACAGAGACAACATCTCCAAGTCCAGATCTACACCTGAACTTTGCTACTGTATGTACACGGTACCTATAATAGCTTAAACCACAACGTTGGAGTTTAACATTCTCAAATGTTATGAAAGTTGGGATCTGGATGCACATTCGAACCTTATGATTTGGGGCCATCTTTAAGTACAAAATAGCTGCAAAGTTTGGACTCAGATTTCAACTCTCCCAAAGTTTGGAGGATTTTTTAGCCACGATTTTGGTTCATGCCCATCCCTGCTTTAAAGTTTCTGTAATCACAACTTATCTGACAATGCATGAGGCAAAAACCAGCAACTTTTCCCTCATGCATGTTGGCTCTGCAATACTTACCCAGTATCAGAATTTATCTTTAATAACCATTCTTTCCCCCCACCCCATGGAATAACACAATACTGTATGTCTTGAACTTTAAGGACTTAGCAAGTTAGCTGCCATAAGTGACCACTAGCATTTCTCCTTGTAAGTGAAGATAAATTCTCAAGTCTGAGTCATTCCATGTTTTTAATGTGGCATGCCACATGCTAAAACAATAGCCAACACAGAGAGGAATCTGCAAAAATCTGTGCTACTGTTGCTTATCACAGCCAATAGGTGTCACTAACAGAATGAGGAAAAATAGAAAACTATGTGTAGGGCGGGGGAAACAAACGCTGAATTTGTAGAGGGATTAAGTATTATTAGAATTATTTACATGAAATACAAAATGTAAACTTTTAACCTTCAAAAAGTTTTCCACTACTTAGGCCTTGTAAAGGGTCACTATCAAGATGAAAACTGTGTATTTAAAATAATAATAATTTCTGTGTTACATGTTAGAGCTGAAGAATCATTACCATTTTTGCCATTTATTTACTTTTTTTCATTTTTCTAAGTTTGGAAAATGAACTTAGACTTGTCAATTTAACCATTGTTAGTAGGCATTTTTACTGTTTGCTTCTCATGTAGCAACATTTCCAATGGTACAGGGTAACGTAAAATAAAAATTGACACTGTTTGAATTGAAAGAAATGTAAGAAACAAGACTTCTACTCATGTTGTTTTGTAAAATGTTCTTTAAAACAAGCCTAAATGTTGCTCTTTGTGGCAGGGATCATCTTTAGATCTGTGTTTGTACAACACAAAGCACAATGGACCACAGGCCCATTACTTGGTGCTACTGCAATACAAATAATTACTAACAAGAAATTTAGTCAACAGTATCTCCTTTAAAGAAATACAGAATGTTTTAAAAGTACTGAATTTGTATACAAACCTTGTAAAACCTTATTAATGAAGTTCTTCATCATGTAGATGGCTGTGGTGTCTTCTGTTTTCACATGGCTGTCAGTGAACCAACCATTCTCTGCAATCAGGATTCTGGGATTGGTGTATTCCAATTTAATCCAGTTCAGTACTTCCCTCAAATTGAGTGACAAATTTTGTCCCATTTTAGCTAGTGTATTTGGGGGTTTAAAATTATTAGGACCAAAGGAAAATGCAAAGAAGTCAGCTGTTCCTTTTATATAGTTTTTCTCAGCCTCAGTAAAGTTGGGCAGAAAAGAATATAATTTATTTTTCAGTTCTTCTGGGTAATCTCCATCCCCATGAATGGGTTTGGCAAACCATCCTAGCACTCTCTCCATGGACTGCTGACACTTATTAATGTCCAAAGTATCATCTGATTTGTTAGGTTCAATCCAGTGGGATCCCAGGGTTATTGACAAAAACCCCTTCTGATATGGTCGAAAGTGTGTGTTGTAGTTATGCCAAACTTTTGCATGAGCCTAACGAGAAAAACAAACAAACAAAACACACCATTAAATTTTGATTCTCTAAAAGTCATAAGGCATTTATGTAATAATATGATTTACATTAGTCTCTTAGCAACATTAATGAACAGCATAGGCACAGAGAGGTACATTCATTATGCTGTTGGAGTATAGTCACTAATCTCAATAATTACTGATATATTTAAAATCTCAAAATTAATCTAAAAAGAAAAAACCTCCTTAGCAAAGGTTACACAAGTTAGGAGTCTCAGATTAGTTTTCACAAGACAGCATTATCTGACTACTATACTATCAACCATGTTGTTCTTTGAAGGATACCTGGGTTTGCTGGCCACACAAATCATTCCTATTAGCCTGCTCCTCTTGAAGTGAACCCATTGAAGTGAAGTGGAATACACTTCAATGGGTTTACTTCACTTAATTGGGCAACAATTCTGCATGTAAGTGCTCACTGATGGGGTAAGTTTTGCACAGTGTATAATTAGAGAAGGGCCAAGCTGCAAAGCTTGGACTCAGATTTCAACTTTTCCAAAGTTTGGAGGATTGTTGATCCAGGATTTTGGTTCATGCCCATCCCTGCTTTAAAGTTTCTGTAATCACAACTTATTTGACAATGCATGAGGCAAAACACAAGGCAACTTTTTCCTCATGTATGTTGACTCTGCATACTTACAGCAATATCATAATGATCTTACCAGTAAAGTAACAAGATATGGCTCAGAAATTATATAGGTAGCATTCACAATGGACCAAATACATACTAGCACTCACAATGGACCAAATATTGAAGTCAGTAGGAGTTTTACTAAGGACTTCAATGGCAATCAAATGGCACACTGGGCCAAATCTTAAGTCAATTTTCTGAATGTGATCACATCTGAAAGTTGCGTAATATGCAGCACATAGCCGGATGATCTTAATATGCCATGACAACTGATTCCATGTTCATCATTTAAATAAGATATAAATATAATCAAACTTTGTCTATGATCTATGAAAAAACATATATGAGAACTTAGTATTATCTGAGTGAGATGGGGAATATGAAATTATTCAGACAAATAGAGTTTTGGATAAATGAGGGTGTTTCCAATGGATTTGACATACATGAAGACATTTGACCTCTACTCAGATAAAGGAGTTTGCCAGATAATTGAGTTTACTTTGTTTCTCAAGTGTGGATCTTTACTTTGGGCTGAAAAAAACTGCACTGTTTACATGCAGAGAAAATACTGACAGACGTGAGACACTTATAGTTCTGAGTTACACTGGCATAATAAGCAAGCAAAATAATGCTGCTTAGAAACAAAGTAATTTTAGTTAATGTCAGACATTTGGCACCTATTTTGGAACAAAAGACACTGTTAGACTCAAAGTGAGTGGTATGAGACTCAAATACATGCTTGGGTAAGTTAAAGAACACTGGAGAATGACAGTTTGGTGAAATCTTGTATATCAGCTGTTTTATGGTTGTCCAAGGCCACATCTCTCTAGCATAACATTGATACAAGGGCTATCTTTAGAAACACTGATAAAACTTAACATTAATCTTTGAAATGCAGAATCCGTAGCTAAATGGGGACATCAACAAAATGGTATTCAGGAGGCAAATTTCAAGATACAGTCTAATATAATGTCAGCTTTCTCTTAAGATTCCAGTTAGAGAATATCACATGCACAATACATTATACATCGACATCACAAAAACCACTATCACAACTGATGTTAGCTGGCACCCCTGGAAGAGAGGTCAATGTGAAGATAGGAATATAGACCAAACTACCCTCTTAGGGCTTGTCTGCACTTAAAATGCTACAGCAGCACAGCTCTATTGCTGCAACTATGCCATCATATTTGCAGCAATAGAGTGTAGATTATTCAGTGTAGATTCTACCTAAGCCGACAGGAGGGATTCTTCTGATGACGCAGGTAATACATTTCCCCAAGTGGCAGCAGCTACATCAACGGAAAAATTATTCCATTGACCTAGTACTGTCTACATGGGGACTTAGGTCAGCTTAACAATGCTGCCTCAGGAGTGTGGATTTTTCACAGCTCTAACAAATATAGTTAAAGTGACCTTATTTTCTAGCACTGACCAGGCCTTACACTCTTCCAGTGTCCCTCCAGCTCAGGGCTGGACAGTATGGGAAGGCTTGCTTTGCCACTGACCTATTTAGTACTTGTTTTGTGGCAATTTCCACTGCAGTCAGTCTGATACCTTTTTGAAACATATCTTCACTCACAGTTATTAATAAAAATAGTTGTTTTTACATCATTTTGCAAGAAAATGCCCACAGAAGTTGGTAGTATATACTCACTATTATGAATGATGGCACTATCCATTAAGTTAAATACATCAGGACAATTTAAACACATCTCTAGATGTAGAGATGAAGGGAAAGGGAGTGTTAAAAAATAACCCATAGACAAAATGCAGTAAAATGCAATCATGGGGAATTCATTATATGCATAAGATCTTTCAGAAGGCTGGCTAGAAACAAATTAAATGTGCTACTACTATTCAAAAGCCTTCTCTACCCTGGGGATTTCAGCAACTGGTACCAGCCACCAGTATATTTTACTGATATTAAACCCCTAAAATAGATAGGCAAAACCACTATAAGCCAGGATTTGCACTAGTGCAGCTTTCGTCCAGTTTCAAGCAGGGGTAAACTGCATTGGTATAAATTGCGGCTTAGCCAGTCTACACTAGAAGTTTTTAATGGTGCAGTGGGGACAATAGTACCTGCCTACTTAGGGGGATGTTATGAGACTTGATTCATTAATGATTATAAAGCAAATAAAATCCTCAAAATATATTTGTTATATAAATACAAAGAAGCATTATGGATGGAATCAATGTATTAATCTTTCAGTGCTGTGGATTAAATATAAAATAAATATCAGTTAAAAAAGTTAGATCACACAAAACATTTGCTATTTTGAGTAAATATTGACTAATCTTTTTTCAGTTAGAGTTTAATACCTAATCTGTCATTTGCCTTTTAGATCAAGGCTAAACATCAAGGCTAAGTACACAATGGAGGTAACATCAATACTGTGCATTTTATTCTAGGCATGTGACATTAATTTCAGCACATTTTCCTTATATGAATGTAGCAAACATACAATGGACTTGAAGTCAAATACAATGCTAAATTATTGAATATAAACCCATTAAGAATGCTTAGACTACAGTAGCCCGTTAAATAAAACAAGGAAAGGAATGTTATATGTGTTCACTTCTTAACTCTTCAGATCGCTGTCTGATAATCATGTTTTGTAGGTCTTTTATCATGCTGCCTAAGGCCCTGCTCCTGCACATGCACTGTAGGACTGAGGCCTTCATTCATCTATTCTCATATGATTTGGTGTTATGGTCAGATTATTTTCCTTAAACACTTTGGCAATCAGTTGAGAAGAACGCATCACTTCTGGTGCTAATTTACATTAGTGCACAAAGGCATGAACACTTTAGAATAAGAATTAGAAGGAAAAATACAAACATGACTTTTTTTTTATCTGTTTAACAAAATTATTCGGTTATTGTGTTTTGTTTTGTTTTTGAAACCATAAAGAGGCAGAACAAAGAACCCGATCGGATTCGTTATATATCTGATATTTGTTACCTCTTTTTGACACAACAAGCAACTAGTCTAAGGCTATGTCTACACTACAGACCTTATAGCAGCACAGCTCTACTGCTGCAGCAGTGCGGCTGTAAGATCTCCTGTGTAGCTGCTCTATGGTGGCAGGAGAGAGTTCTCCCATTGGCATAATTAAACCATCCCCAAAAAATACACCGGTGCTTTTGTTGGTGAAAATTGTGTCAGTCGGAGGGGGTGGGAATTTGCACTCATGACTGACAAAAGTTTTACTGACAACAGTGCTAATGTGACAAAGCCTGAGTTTCAGGGCTTGTTGGTTATTCTAATTTGCAGTAGAAACTGACAATAGAGTCTAGTATTTTTTCTGATGCAATCTTGTTTATTTACAAGAAATGTACAAAGTCCTACTTCTGTAAATGTAGGAGGAACTAAAAACAAAAGGTTAATTGGCTTATAGACCAATATCCCTGACTTAGAACATCTCTCTCTGTTTCTCCCAAAAATACACTGCTTCCAGATGCTGCTTGGCTTTCCTTTTCCAGTCTCTGAGTCTCTCTCAGTTTCTTGTCTGTACTCCAGCTTGACTTTTTCACACACACAATCCACACACACCTACTCAGAACAATAGCCAGTGGAACCCTCCATCTACATGGTGCTAGGCTTTGGGCAGACTTCATTATGCCTTGTTTAGCTGTGTCTTACAGCTATATTAAATGAAGGGCGTGTTCACATTCATCGGTATCAACGAGGTTTAGCTGAATACATAACCAGTTCATAACATTCATCTGATGTAGTGGGTCTTAGCCCACGAAAGCTCATGATCCCTAAGATTTGTTAGTCTATAAGGTGCCAGAAGACTCTTTGTCGCTTTTTCAGATCCAGACTAACACAGCTATCCCTCTGATACCAGTTCATAACAGTTATAGTATTAGACCTTGTCTACATTGTCAAGTTTCTGCACAGTAAAGAAACTTTCTGTGCTGTAACTCCTGAGGTGTACACACTACCAAGCCACTTAGTGCGCAGAAACACTTTGGCAAAAAAACCACCCCAACAAAAGGCATACAGCTTTCTGCGCAGGGGCTACAGTGCCATGTTGCCAGTGTAGACACCCTGGTTGATTAGAGTGATACAACTGGCCTCCGGATGGTGTTCCACGATACCTGTTCTCACCTCTCTGGTCATCGGTTTGAACTCTACTGTCCTCAGGTGACCAGTCATGAGTCCCATCCCTTAAATTCCTTGGGAATTTTGAAAGTTCCCTTCCTGTTTGCTTGGTGATGCATACAGTAGTCTCAGCACGTCTTTCCACGTGACCACGCCTGCTCTACGCACCAGGCGATCCCCCACTTGGAACAATGCTGAACTGCAGGGCCTCATCAGCATTTGGGGAGAGGAGGCTGTTCAGTCCGAGCTATGCTCCAGCGGTAGAAATTATGACGGATGCATGACAGAAAGGGGCCATGACTGGGACACCTTACAGTGCAGGGTCAAAGTGAAGGAGCTGCAGAATGCCTACCACAAGGCGCGGGAGGCAAACTGCCACTCCGGTGCTGTGCCCACGAGCTGCCAGTTCTACAACGAGCTGGATGTAATAGTTGGTGCAACCCCACCTCCACTGTGAAGTCCACTGTGGATACTTTGGTGACTCATGTGCCAGTCAAGAGTGGACTGAACCAAGAGGAGGAAATCTTGGATGAGGATATGGATGAGGAGGGGGACCCAGAGACAGAGGACGACTTGGAGGTCAGAGATGCATGCAGCCAGGAGCTCTTTTCTACCCCGGAGGAGGCTAGCCAGTCACAGACATTGGAGCTTGGCAAAGGGGAAACAGGAGAGGAGATCTCTGGTAGGTCTGATTCTGGGAATCACTGAAGAGAGTTGTTGGGGGCAGGAGGGTTGCAGAAAGCAGGCTTGTGTCTTCATGATGTGGGTACCACCACCTGCCTAGTCTGGGCATCGGAACAGGGTGTTGATTGACGCCCTCACTTCATGGGAATCTGCCTCAGAAATCTGCACAAAACTCTCATGGAGATACTGGGCAATCTGCTGCCGTAGGTTCTTTGGCAGAGCTGCTTTGTTTCTTACCCCATTAGGGGAACTTTTCTGCACCACTCTGCCATCACTCGGGGGGTTGGACAAGGGATCATTCACAGGCAAGAAGTGTAAGGGCCAGAGTGGAAGCCACAGTCTTGGAGAAGACCCTCGCTTGATCCCCTGCTCACCCTCAGCAGCGAGATACCTTCCATAATTAACACAGCCTGTGGAAAATGTTGGGATAGTAATGATTACAAGGCTTCCCCTATAGTGCTGGATCTCTCCAGGAGCCATGTGCCCAGTGTTCAGTATGGTCCTGGAATACTGATTGCCCCGCCTCTGGGTCTTGCAACTCATGTGTGCTTCCCTGGGGTCAGCCAGTTAGTGACAGATGTGAACAGTGGCTGTGTTTTAAATCACTGAATAAGTGGTGTGTTGCAAACAATACTGCTTTTGTAAAATGTTGTATTTTGGCTTCACAGATATGACTGTGAGAGCTCAGCCTCCCTGTTTGTTATCACCAGCTGAATGGCTGCGCAGAATTAGAATGCGGCCATGAAGAACTAAAGAGGACTTTCTACGTGATGTCATGATGCACTCCACGGCCAAAAACCAAGAATAGAAGGAGTGGTGGGACAGCAAGAAAAGGGACCAAAAGGAGAATGCGGCACGCCAGAATGAAGCCATGGAGTGTCTTTTAAAGGGTACGGAGTGCCAAGTGGACACACTCCAGGCACTACCAGCACTGCAAACCGAGCAGCTGCATGCCTGCCCTCCCCTGCAGCTGCTGTTGCAAAACTCTTTCCCATGCGCCCCGCAGACACTGCCAACACACTCTTATCAGTCTCCTGGCTCCAGTCTGTACCTGCTGCCTTCCACTCCTGCTCCATCACTGTCCAGCCCTGCGGACTCCCAGTACCTACCACACTCAACACCTGTCCCTCTGCAGTTTAGTCCTGCTGAAGTACAGTACCCACTGCACTGTACTCCAAAGGACAAAGCTGTATATGATACCTAGACAGACACAAATCTTTAATCGTCCTGGGACCCCTCCTCCTCCTGGGATCCTCAATTTCCCCCATAGTTCCAATGTGTTTTTTGTTTGTCTCCCAACTCCAGTTATTGTTTTTTAATAAAAAAAAATTGTTTTGGTTTTAAAGCAATCTTTATTCCATTAACTGAAAGCAAACAGAGCCCTGCAAAGCAACAGGCAATTTTCTTAAACCTTCATAGTGCCTCGTCTGCACCAATCACAATAACCTCCTAGCATTACAAGCACTACACTCCCGAGCATAGCAATGATATTAGTGGATTTCAGGTTCAAATTGCTGCCTAAAGGCATCCCTGATCCTGATGGCTCCACGCTGTGCCCCTCTAATAGCTGTGGTCTCTGACTGTTCAAATTCAGCCTCCAGGTGCTGAGCCTCAGCAGTCCAGCTTCCAGTCCTGAGTGGAGCTTTCATCCTTCCCTTCGCAAATATTATGGCGCATACAGAAAGTGGCTATAGGCATAGGAATATTGTCATCGGCCAGGTCCAGCCTCCCATATAGGCAGCACCAGCCGAGCTTTAAATGGCCAAAAGCACACGCAACAGTTATTCTGCACTTGCTCAGATTGTTGTTCAACCTCTCCTTACTGCCGTCAAGGAGCCCTCTGTATGGCTTCATTATCCACAACATTAAGGGGTGGGCAGGGTCTCCCAGGATCACAATGGGCATTTCGATTTCCCCTACAATGATCTTCTGGTCCGCGTTCCAAAAGATGTGTGCGCCATGCACCTTTCTGGATCAGCCTGCGTTAATATCCGTGAAACACCCATGATGATCCACAAGCATCTGGAGTACCATAGAGAAATACCTCTTCCGATTAATGTACTCAGTGGCAAGGTGGTCTGGTGCCAGAATTGGAATATGCGTCCCATCTATTGCCCCTCCAGTTAGGAAAGCCCATTTGTGCAAAGCCTTCCAAAATGAGTTGCACATTGCCCAGAGTATGGTCTTTTGGAGCATACTTCCATCAACACATGTCCAACGAATTATTTTCCCATTCCAAACTGGTTAGCGACTGATCGGTAGCAGTCTGGAGTAGCCAGCTTGCACAGTACAATCACCACGCGCTTCTCCAACGACAAGGCAGCTCTCATTCTTGTGTCCTTGCACCGCAGGGCTGGGACGAGCTCATCACACAGTCCCATGAACATGGCTTTCTTCATCTGAAAGTTCTGCAGCCACTGCTCGTTCCACTGTGGTCAGCATCTCCGTGAATGCCATAAGCAATCTCGTGTCATAGCTACTACGTATGGCGAGATCATTGTTGAACTCCTCTTGCCTTTGTAGTTTAAGGAATAACTCCACTGCCACTTGTGATGTGTTAGTAAGAGCGAGCAGCATATTGGTGAAAAGTGCTGGATCCATTCCTACAGACTGAAGAGGCAGAATGTGCAGTACACAAACAGTTGAAAGAGGGCGCCAAATGTGGACGGAAGCACAGGGATTGCTGGGATGCAAAACAATGCATCACAGGACAGGACCCAGAATGTCCTGTGACCCCCTCTGCCTTCCCACAACTCTTAGCAGCAGAAGAGGAAGAGATGCTCTGTGGGATAGCTGCCCAGTGTGCACTGCTCCAAATACTACTGCAAGTGCTACAAGTGTGAACACGCTATTGTGCAGGTAGCAGTGTGAACACACAACAGTGGTTTCCCTTCAGAGCTCTCTGAGTGGCGCTGTAACTCTGCCAGTTTAAACATACCATTAGACTTCTAGGGTCATTTTAGGAGAGAGGCAAATGTGTGTCACTTGATGGCAAATTGATTAGATTTCAGTTCAAGGAGCTTCTTGTCAGTGATAGATACTACATGCTTAGTAGTGGTAGAACCTTAATCCTGCAAGCTACTCCACATGGCTGGATGCTTGTGGCTTTGTAGAAATCCATTTAAAATTAATTAATTAATGGGGATCTATACAGGTGGAGAGTTTCATGCATTCCAGCATAGCCTGGAGGTCTGGGCTCTTACTATTAAATGTGTAGTATGTTGAATATGTTGCATTCAAATTATTTCCAAGCAACGTAAGGAAAATAATTTGAATTAAACAAATTATATGGAAACAGACTAACTGAATCAGTGTGTTCAAAAACTTACAAAATATTCTGATCACCCAGGGCTTTTAATATTTAAGAAGCAAACATAATAATATATTGCTTTTGAAGTTAATGGGCTCTTTGTCGATACCGGAGTCCACACGGACAGCGCAGCTTGTAGGATCAAGGCTTAAGACAGTATTTCTCAATGAAGGAGGCAATATTCTTAGTGGTGTGAGCAGCAGACCAAAACTTTCAGGTTCTGTTTTCTGCTCAGATGATTACCACTCAATTAACTTGGATAAGTAGCTTAACATTTTCGTGCTTCTGTTTCCCCAACTATAAAATGTAGATAATACTTAATTATTATCATTTATTATTTGTATTGGTGCAACCCTATTAGACTGTGCACACAACTATGAAAGACAGATCCTTCCCCAAACAGCTGGCAGTCTGAATAAATAACAGAGGTGCTATGAAGCTGAATTTATTGATGTTTGCGTTATTTGATTTTGGTTCCTAGATCACACAGTGACAGGTGCATTAGAAATACTTAAGTAGAATTTTTGCAAAGCACTGTGAAGTGCATGAGTGTAAGGTGTTATGTAAGGGAAAATTAGTATTGCATATTGATATTTTAGGTAATGGAATTTATCCTGAAGCAGCTTCCCTCGAGAGAATAGGAAGAACTAAAGAATCAAGTGATAATGTAAAATTTTTTAAATGTTAACTAGGTCCAAATCTCATTACTACCAAAGAAAATGACAATACTTCCATTGACTGAAGTTGGACCAAATTTTGGCCTCTTGTACACTTCCCTGAATAAGGGCCCTAGGAAGGAATCTTTGTCCTTCTGATACATATCAGAACACTGGTTGGAAAAAAGAAAAAACAATGTTTTAAAAGAGAAGGAAAAAAAATGAAACAAACTGTGTTGTTAAAGCTTTAAAAAGTCTTATGCTATTGCATAACATGTATGTATACATATACGAATTCTTAGTTTTGTAATATTAGTTTACAGAAGTTAAGTGCTAGAAACAAGAGTTTTTAACTATTATAAGAAAGCTTATCAAATGTGCCCTAGATGCCCTGATAACTATGGATGGATTTTGTCCTCATAGGAGAGAAGTGATTAAATCCCAATGGTCAGATCTGCAAATGTGGCTGTGCTAAAGTTACACACCTAAACAAGTGGCCTGATTTTCAGAGGTGCTTAACATCCACATCTTGTTTGATTTCAGCACAAGACAACTCAGCACCTCTGAAAGTTCACTGAGATGTCTAAATATGGATTAAATGCCAAACTGTAGGCACTTCTATTTATATTTAAGTATTTGGCTCCTACTTTTTGCAGATCCCTATTTTGGCCCACAGAACCTATGCCAGATTGTGTCTTTTAATATTTTTAATGATCTGGCTGTGTAATCAGTTTCCAGAGTCATCCTTGTGCAACAGAAATATTTATTTTCCCATTATTTTCCAATTATCTTCTAAATATTTGTTTTTTTAAATATCAGGTTATATGCTGATTGTATATATCGTATTGTCTATGGCAACATCTCTTTGAAAAGAAAATGTCTATTAGATTTTAATGACATTTACATTTGGGTAGAAAAAAGAATAGATTACTATTTTACACAGGCAAAGAAAATCAATGGCATTTAATTTAAAACTATTCATCTGTTGTAGTGTTTCTCCAATAGAGATGCTGGTACCAAGCTCTTCCAGCAAATAGAAGGACCAGTTTGCCTTGCCTAGATCCAGGCTTGATGGGGATTCACCACACACAAACCTCCTTCCTTCCCTGCGGCACTGTATCTAATTCCTGGATCCTGTGGAAGTCTCTCTGGTGGTGGGGGTGGGGGAGAAGGCAGTAAAAAGCATCTGGGTGGATATGATGGAGATATGAATTATGATGGAGAAGAAAATTAATTTGAAAAGATAATAAAACTTGGATTTTTTCAGTGGAGACCCTTCCAAAAGTCCCAAAGGCAGCAGTGGCTCTGGGAAACTTCTGGTAGCTTGGGTGCTGCGAAGGAGTGGCGGGCAAGCTGCCAGGGCACTGAGGCTGTGTCTACACTATAAGTGCTATAGCAGCAAAGCATGTACGTATCAGCTATTCTCCTCCCAACCATGTAGTTAGGTCCCCATGCAGAGGTGATTTCACATCATTTGGGTTAGAAGGGAGAATATAACTAGCAGTCCTCACTTTCCAGATAGGTAAAATGAGGCACACACAACTCTATCTATGGATCTAGAACAGATTTCAATTCAATTTGCTTTTTGGCTCTATGCTGCATTTACTCTTTCTCAAACCACCCCAAAAGTCTGAATATTATGTTTCTGTTCTCAGACCTTCCATAGTTTGACAGTTGCATTTGTTGCCACAATTCAAATAAGAACAATTTCTTCAGCCTTCTGCTAGAGGGAGAAAAACACTCAGTAGCTTTCAGATCCCTCAGAGAATAGATAAAAAATAATCCAAAGTCCAGACAACCTCTGGTTTATGGCTTGTTAAATCATTTTTGTCATTCTCAGAGATTCAGCATAGGGTATAAGTTATACAGAACATAAAAGTGCTCTTGTAAAGGGAACTATGATTAATTTATGCAAAGGTGAGTGCTGTACAGGTAATTACAATAAACTAAGACTTTTATTCAATGCTAACACATATCTATTTGATGGGATGTTGTTGGGACTATGTTTCCATGAAGGCCAAATCACATTAATAAATCCATCCAGGAAGTATGTCAATCAGAAAGAACAGGTATAGAATTCTCTGCATAAACTGATCTGGCCACTATATTATTACTTTAGGGCAGCGGTTTTCAACCAGGGGTACATGTACCCCTACGGGTATGCAGAGGTCTTCCAGGGGTTACATCAACTGATCTAGATATTTGCATAGTTTTACAACAGGCTACATAAAAAGCACTAACAAAGTCAGTACAAACTAAGATTTCACACAAACAATGATTTGTTTATACTGCTTTATTTACTGAAATATAAGAACAGTATTTATATTCCAACTGATTTTAAAATTATATTGTAGAAAAGAGAAAATAAGCAATTTTTCAGTAATAGTGTGTGGTTACACTTATATTTTTGCATCTGATTTTGTAAGCAAGTAGTTTTTAAGAGAGGAGTAACTTGGGAGTATGCAAGACAAATCAGACTCCTGAAAGGGGTACAGCAATCTGGAAAGGTTGAGAGCCACTGCTTTAGGGAAACTACTGAATGGCACCTGCAGAATCCTTCTGTGGAAATGTATCAAGTATCTCTGTATAAAATCTCACTCTCTTTGTATATTTATTACATATCTATATAATAATCTGCCTGTACACATAGATATGTTTTATTTATACAATATAAATATAAAACAACAGTATATACTGTATACAGTACTAATTATGTGTACACAGAGAGATTTTATATAAAGATACTCTATACATTTCCACAGAGAACTCTGCAGCTGCTATTCAGTGGTTTGCCTAAAGTAATATAGAGGAAAGGATTTGGTCCTTCCTACTCTTCATGCTGCTGCCATGACCCTCACTAGGAAAAGAAGCATAAAGGAAAAGGAAGAAGAATAGAATACTGTAGTGGCCAGATTAGCTTATCCAGACAATTCTGTACCGGTTCTTTCTGATTAACGTATCATGGGTTGATTTGTTAATGTGCTTCGGGTGGTATGGGAATGTAGTCCTATCAACATTCAGCCTAAACATGAGGTTTTGATATGGACATCTGTCACCAAAGACCTGGTCCAAACCCACAGAGATCAATGAGAGTCTTTTCATTGACTTCAATGGGCGCTGGATCAGGCTCCAAATCCAACAGTTCCAATTCCCTTTTGGGGGAGGGGGCTGGTGAAATTCAGAGGTGCCCACAACACATACATCCCATATTTCAATATTTTATTCTTTTGATAGCAGTGCATTCGGGACTTTCTCAAACAATGCTAAATTTAATTAGGGGCAGATTCCAATAACTTTCCTCAAGTCCAGTAGTACCTTACTGTGTGAGTAGTTTAATTTCAATGAGGCTATCTGCCATGTAAAGTATCACTCAAGGTGAGTATGGGTTGCAGAATATGACTGGCCCCTAATAAACTTAAACAACCCACTTGTATTATTTTCTGATCTGTGCATTTCTTGAATTAGGAGGCCATTGGACAGAGATTTAATTTATTTTCCTTTATTTTAGTATTTTATTTTTTCCCCAGTTCCACTTTAGCCTTTATTTTTTAAAAAGTTAAGAGTATCTACCTTGTCTAAGTCATATGACCAGTATGACACCACACTCACCTTGTCCTACATTTTCAAAACTGACTAATAATTTTAGGTACTCAACTTTAGATATTTTAACAGACCCAGATTTTCAGAAAATGCTAAGCACTCCATCTGTGAAAATCAAGCCTCTTTAAGATGTCTTGAACTGGAAAACATAAAATTGATGCAATCTAAAACACTAGTAACTTTTGAAAATCCCATATGAATAAAATATGGTAGGCATTGGGGTGAACTGTAATGGTAATGGTGGGAGACTATTAGAGGAGGATGGGAATTTGCTGTAGGTTATCTGTAAAATGGGGATAATAATATTGACATTTTTTGTAAACTTTGAGATCTACCGATGAAAAGTGCTAAATATGACCTTGACATTTTTTATCTTCTTAAATTATTGTACTTAGAATGCATTTTTAAGCTATATCAAGGGCACAAAAGGCACAGGGACAGGCACCCTTTTTTAGCATTCCTACGCATTGAAATAATCTCACAGCATGTGATACTTCCTTTGTGGTACTGACGGACGCTATTCCGGACCTCTTCTGTACTTGTTATTTTAAAAATATGACCCACTTTAACTACTTGTAACCTGGTACATTTTCTTCATTCTCCTAACTTTTGTCCCTCCAATAAACAGTGGCAAAAACTTATATGAAGATGTATACTACAGCACAAAAAAATTTAGGGTCCAATCCTGCATCCACTGAAGTCAGTGAGGGTAGGTTTGAGCCCAGAGGCTGTGCAATTCATGAAAAGATTACTGCTAAATAAAATAACATAAAATAAAACTAAAGAGCTGAAAGTAATACAGGGCTAATGTTATTTTAAAAATCTTAAATATTGATAGAGCATATTTCTCTTAAAACAATAAATACAACTGGTAAGCCGGTTACATCAGTAGATATCAAATACTTTACAATATGGTTTTACCAGGCTGAGATGAATTATTTATATATAAACTCTATTACTGGTAGAATTAAATATACAAATATGAAAACTTTGTTTTAAATTAAAACAATAAAGTAGGACATGTGAGCAACAGCTGTTATTAGACTAAATGGAAAGGCTGTGAATGGAAGCTTCTGCATAAGCATACTTTGTAAGCAACAGTAATTGAACTAAAGTAGTAAACTTTTGCTTGAAATATATATATATATAGTTATTGAATGGCTGATGTGACTAGTAAAATAAATATTGAAATATACAAAAGTGTGTGTGTGTGTGTGTGTATAGTTAATTGACTGAGGTAAGTAATAAAATAAATACTAAAGACAAAAGAGGACTGGTTTCTTAGTATTTCACCAGTCCTAGATCTCTTTTATGCCAACTATACTAGTTTTTCCCCTGCTACTTTCCATATTGGTGCTGGAGCGTTAAGATTAAACCTGGTTGTACTGTACCTTGATCAGATTGTGTCCTACAGTATAGACAGCTTCTATTTTCCCTCTCTCTCCAGGTGCATGCATACCTGTACCATACCCATGCCAGGCAACTAAATAAGGATTGTGGATTGTAATCCAGTATTTAACGCGGTCCCCAAAAATTTGGAAACAAAAAGTTGCATAGTCGCTGAAGATATCAATTACTGATTCATTTTTCCACCCCCCATATTTTTCTTGCAGTGCCAAAGGCAAGTCCCAGTGGTACAGAGTTACTATGGGCTCAATATTTCTGTGGACTAGAGAGTCAATGAGAGTATTGTAGTAGTGGAGTCCTTTTGCATTGGCATTTGCTACCACCCCTGTGGGAAAGAGCCTTGGCCATGAAATTGAAAACTGATAAAAAGTAACTCCCAAAAAATCCAGAGCTGTCAAATCTTTGTCCAGAAAAATGTAACTGTTGCTGGAGTCATCTACGCTGGCAGCATCTCTGAAATCTGAGTGCATGAAGTGGTCCCATATTGAGGGTCCCTTTCCATCCTTCCTCCAGCTGCCTTCCACCTGAAATGCTCCAGTGCCTACTCCCCAAAGAAATTTTTTGGGGAAAGTGTCATACAGAAACATCTGAGTGCCATTCACAGGACTGAAGTTAAAGTCTTTTTTCCACACAGATCTTCCTTCTCCGGCAAACCCAGTAACTGTCCTTATGAAAACAAATGCCCAGAAAGCAACAGAGCTCTTCAGTCTTCGGCCACACATTGCGTCTTTCTACAGTGTGTGTGTGTGTGTGTGTGTGTTAAAAGTCAGATTTCTTTCACTGGTGCTGGAGAAAATCCATTCATTCCCTCGAGTCCCCTGCTGCACAGCCTGTCTTCATTTGCCACTAACTGCTGCAGTGTCTTATCAAAGCTTCAGTAAAAGCTTGTGATTGTAAAAGCCCTGTCAATGATTAGCTTGAACTATGAGACCTAGGATGGGTTTCAGAAAGCAGCGTAATTCCAGGGAGGTGGCCTTCTGATAGTCATTGGAACACTTATGTTCTTATAACAGGAAAATAGGTTACCTATATAATAATATAAATACTTATGAACCAATTATTTTAATTCTATATCACTGAAATGGCAGCATACTAGGAGAGGGGAGACACAGAAAGACTATCAGTTATTTTTGATGCAAATACATTTCAAGGAAATATAGAAGAAAATTTTCAGACTACCTTATTCCATTAAGGAGCACAGTCAATTCTAAACAAACACCACAATAATAATAATGAACAGAGAATATGTCAATACATATTTGTTGTTACCTTTGGCAGGGTTACACTTTTTAACTAATTTATACTCATTATAAACAGGACAGATTTTTAATTATGATTTGTTCAACTTTTTAAAAAAACTTTTGCCTTTCATTGAGCCAAGCTGTCCCCTCCCATAGTAATAGTTTCACGGTTGCTTCACCCCCACCCCCTTTTTTTTTTGAGGGGTGAGACATGGATATCTTCCCACAATGTCTACTCAGAGGAAGGCAATTTACCCTCACACAGAAAAGAGCGCACTGCCCGTCCCCAAACCTGGCAGATCCTGCATGCCACCTCTGTAATCTGTCAGCCACCCACTGGCTCCACTGGAGTCAAACTAGCCCCATGTTTGACTTCTCCTCCAGAAGGGTCTACCGAGAAATGGTGCCGTTTTAGGTTTTCGGGGTAAAATTAGATGTGCATTACCCCTGCTCTGCCCAATCATCCATCTAATCTTGCTCATTCCACCTCCCCAGTTGTGAGCCTGAATGTGCAGAAAGGGGTCCACTGGGTTCAGGTTGGAAATGGTGTTGAGAATACTTTTGAGTCCCTCCTTCTGCCTGGAAGGGGGAGACCCGCATAAGTCCCATTAATAATACACAAATGTAAAGGAAGTGAATATTTTATCCAATTAAGTGCAGCTGTTTTTACTACCTATATAAGGATCTGGTAAGCAGCTCTATATACAGCAAGCATTATTAAAGAATCAAGGTAGGCACAATTGGGCCACCACTGTAACGGGTTTGACAAACCATTCAGATAATATTTGGTAATATAATGAAGTCTTCAGAAAGCTTTTGATAGAAAATAAAAGAATGTGTATTCCTACACTGAATTTACCGCTTACAACAGGACTGATGACATGATTGCTTTTCATGAGGAACTACAGTGCATATATAGATTTAAATAACATTTTCTGAGCAGATCCATCAAAATCAACAGCAACTTGGTTTGACAATGTAGCTCCTTAAAACAAGTGGAGATTGAACACAGATTATTCCTAAATGTGACACAGTTGCTAACATGTTCAAATATACTATTTATTTATATTTAGGACAAATGACAACACTTCTATATCTGTATGTATTTCTCTGTAGCATGTTTATGTGTTTACAAAAACTGCCTCATGATAGCTAATGAATTACAGTATTATAGACACTTGTCCACACTAGAGAGCTCTACTGGAGTAGTTAATTAACAGTAGCCATGTGGCTAACATAAACCTATTCAATAGGCCTAGACACAGCACTCATTCCAAGTGCATTGTGGGTGACTATTCCACAATTCCCAGAACAGGTCCTGAAAGACAGGGCTTATGGGAATAACAGTGGAGAGCAATGTCGGAGAAGTACTGTACCTGTTTTTTTTTAAATGTGCACTCTGTGGGTTAGCACATTTCATTATATAAAATAGCATATTCTGTAATATTAAATGGCACTGAAGTTGCTTTAATATATTAGTTATTTTTGAGATTATATGTATTGCACTTGATAAATCAGAAAGCCCATATGCATATATGCCAAAGCAGCAGTAGCTCAAAACTACATCATAGTCATGAGTACAGGTGACACTGCACTGAGTGACACTGAGAGGGTTGCAGAAGCACTAAGGAACTATGCAGGGAGGAAAAGTTGTAATACTGCAGCTGAAAAAGCCCAGCACTTGTGCTCCGACAGCATAGTGACACAATGCAGGATATAAGGATGGCAAGCCTTTCTCCCATCAAGTCCAACTACCACAGTGCTGGCAACGCTTGCGCATCAGTGCAAGCAATTTAGTGTGTCTGCGCAAGGGATGTAATGGGGTAGCAAGTACGTACCAGGTCTAACACTTTCCAGTCTAGACAAGGCTATGGGTTGTTTTTCTTTCATTATTATAGGGGAAATTGGGAGCACTGCCTATTATTAAGGCTGCCGAATACTTCCCACTATAAGACCCTCTTTTCAGTTGCTCATAACTTTGCCAAACTATAAACATTGAGGCTGAAAATTTTACATCCTGGGCATCTACCTTAGGCTAATTCTCCTTGGAAAATCTCAGCCAGAACAGTCCAGTCTTTTCTGAGAATAAGGCTAAAGAAAAATACACTGTTTTGCCCATG
Organism: Dermatemys mawii; assembly: GCA_007922305.1. Classification (NCBI taxonomy): domain Eukaryota; kingdom Metazoa; phylum Chordata; order Testudines; family Dermatemydidae; genus Dermatemys; species Dermatemys mawii. Next base: position 34,351,519 of record ML677326.1, on the reverse strand, counting down.
TTAAAAAATTCTGGTGACCTTTTCTTTGAGACGCTCTAGGGCTCCCATGCTTTGGAGCAGGTATTTCAACTTAGCGGGGGGAGTGGCTTTTTTATCAGAAATGTGTCTTTTGTTACTTCTGTGAAAATCCACCCAAATTGAGCCAAGAAAAAAATCTCAGTCTGCACATGCTCAGTAGAGACTTCTTAACACAGTTCAGAGGCTAAAATCTCCAAAGATTCCATCCTTTCTGTAGCTCCAGCAGGGGACCAGACTGTGCATGCAAATTTCACAACGCTAGCCTAAGATCCTCGTTATACTTTGGTTTCTGGTTTCTAAGAAGTTTATAATGTTTTCTTCTTCCTAAGAGGGATATTGATTCTGTTAAATAAAATGTAAAAATACAATAGTTATTTCTCTTCATGTTCCCTTGTAAGCATTGTTCAGTGTGAATACTGGATTATGTTCTGCTTTAGGAGATATGCAAATCCAACTGTCACTGTAAAAGAGAAAAAGCTTAAAGCTTTAAATATTCCAGTAATTTTATGCAGTGTGAACTGACAGATATCAGAGATCAATGTGACACTAGTAGAGCTAGCCAATCTATCATTATTAGCAATATTGGCTTAAAAATATCATTTTTTTGCCACTGTGCAATATCAAAGTTTGTAATTAACCCCAAAAGTTGTTGTAATTATTTTTCTTTACTCTTAAAAAAACCATACTTAAGTGATATGCAAATGAACATGTAGTGCAATAGCTTGTTTGAAACAATTGGCTATAGCTGTGTAGGGAAACGTTACAATGTTGTTTCAAGTTTCTACAGTATTTCAACAGACCAGAGTTAATCAGGAGAAGAATGGGTGGGAAAAAAAAAGAAAAAGAAAAAAAGGTCAATTGGTGATTGAATCAAACAAATGGTTGATAATCCGGGATGTGATACAATCATTCTGTCTGGATATTCAAATGAAGATAGATGGGGGAAATATTTAAATTACAAAGTCCGCTTAAAGACAGTGTTATCTTTATGTTAGCATCAGTTGCCCTGATGTGCTACCATCAAGGACACAGAAAGCAACAAGTCAGTTTATGTAGTGTCCTCTACAATGTAATATATATCAAGGTTCTATGCTTACATTCTTTGCACATCCAAATCTCCTATTGAGTTGGGATCAGCTACTTACTGAAAACATGACATAGAATGGAAGCGGGTACAATAGAAAATCTAAGATAGATTGTGGATTTACAAAGAATACTAGATAATTTAATTCTGCCTCTAAATGCAAATTCCAGTACTTTACAATGTGAGAGATATGGATTTCTTACTTTCCAGACAACTCAGTATGTTGAATGCTCTCAGAGGAATCGTCCAAAAACAACCTACAAAGTATTGGATTCTTGATTATTGAAAATTGACTGGATTAAAACAAATTTCTACCACTACAAAAAATGGAATTCTAATTGCAACACTTTCCTGGAGACTCCTGTGTTGTATTTTCTTGTATCTTCAGGATTCAAAGTAGTTTCTTTAGGAGATGTTAAAAGCACCCCTTGCATTAGAAACTAAAAAGATATGCAAGTAAATTTAAATTAACAATCAGGTCAAACCTTACTTAAAATGTAGATTTAGTAGAAAACTAAACAAAGTGTTTCTTGAAAAAAAAAGTCTAATGAAAGTTGTTTTTTAAAAAGAAAGTGATCATCATGTAGTGTTTGAACCCTAAAGTTGCAGCATAATACAAGATTGTAAGAAAGTGAAAGGACCAGAAATTGATTAATAAAAGTGAAACTGACTAATCTGGTTTCATTTCCCAATATGAGAGAAATACTAAATGATTCTCTGTCATTTTTTGCAACCAATATGAGTAACTCCGTCTCCATTTTACAGATGAGGAAGCTGAAGCACAGACAGCATGATTTTTAGAAGTGGTTATTACCTCTGCAAAAACAGGCCATAAGTGACTTGCTAAAAGTTAAAAAGCAAACTAGTAAATTAGATTTGTAACTTTTTTCAGTTTATATAGTAAAAAGGTATAATTTGTTTCATAGGTACTTTTTAAAAAAATATGACTTTTCACTGTATAATGTCTCTTTAAAGCACAAACCACAGTCTATGACAAGATCAGATGGGAAGCACATTCCTTATTTTATAGCAGCAACAAGTATTTTGTAATATAAATGACCACCTTTTCATGATTCTGGTGGCATAATCAAAATATTAAATACACACTCTCTCTCTCTAATCAGAATAAACCCATTGCCATTCCAAGTCTGTACACAGCTCTGGTTGTTCATAAAGGGTTAAAATCCTGACTTCCAAGAAATAGGAATGTGTCAGCAGTCCACTTGCACATAGTGATCAGCTTAATGTTATTCTAGGCAACTTTATCAAATACAAACAGAGATAACCACGTACTATAATTCTTTAACATTATTTAAACACTTTGTGTGGCTCTATTAAATGTCAGCTACTCTTAATTCTGGTAGCAGGAGCATTTGTGGATCAAATCAGGGCTTAATGAGGATTATTATGTATCTACAAATACACAATTAGAAACATTTAAATGTGATACATTTGATTTTGCATAGTCATCACAATACCATAGCATACTGGGTAAATTGCATAAAATCACATAAGCGCATGTTTGATTTGCACTGAGTGCATACAATAATACTTTCTAGCCTTCCTTTGTATTTCTTTAAAAGAAATGTAAATTCACAAGCTATGCTACTGATCAAAATGTACATTCCACATGATTATGTACATTCAGAAAGGAATAACAATCCCTATACAAGACATTGTCAAAACACAAAATCAGAATTAAACAGGCTAGTAGTATGATATCATTAATGTTAAACTATGATTTATGACAAAGTAGGTAAAGTAATAACAGTTATTGGACCAACTTCTGTTGGTGGAAGGTACAAGCTTTCAAACCACACAATTCTTCAGCTCAACGCTACATACAAAATATGATCTGTCATGTTAGACAAACAGATCCATGTCCAAGAAGCATCCTCCGTATTTTCCATCTCTAATTTTTTTAATTTTAGAAGTTCAAGGACCCCACCTTAAACCTGTTGCATAAGTAAAACAGACTTCTTTAATTATAAAATTCCAACAGCTAAACAACTGCTTCACTTTGTTTTACCAGCTCAATCTCTTTATCCAGACACACAATTTGTCTTATCAGTAAATCTCTCAGCCAGATTGTAATGGGCTTAAACAGTTTTAAAAAACACGAAGGTTGAAGACTGTCTGAGCAGTAACTATAGAATTCTGCATAGAAATCCCCTGGAAAAATAAACTAACCCCCAAATGCTCAGGAAAACATTAGTATATGATGCTTGCTCACTCAGAGAAAAAAAGAGATGGAATAACAATTTTGCTTTTATATAGCAGCTCTCATCTAAATGGATCTCAAAACACTTTATCAACTGATAGTACAGTGAATTCTGCTCAGGCAAGGCAAGTCTACAGATTCTCCATTATTAATATGCAGCCAATCTTTAGAAAGAAATTTGGCAGCTGTTTTACCTGTACAAAACCTTCCAACAAGACAAAATAGGAAGAGAAAAATACCATATCCACTTTAAATTATATGTGGAATTAAGACAAGCAAAATGTAATTACCCATATTGGAATCTGACCAAGACACTCCAGTAGATTTTCCTGTTCTTGCGAAAAGTTATCAAGACTCATCCAAAAGATGATACCTGAAACAGTTCCTGTAAAAGAAACAATTAGGTTTGAACCCTTCTTTCCTTCTGTGTGATATAAAGAAGGTTCAACAGGTTTTTTCCCCTTTAAAAAAAGGTGAAAAATAGCCTTATTTGTAATATGATAAATTCAGGTTAATTCTAACCTGTTTCTCCTGGAAGACCTAGAAACTAGAGAACCAATATGTTTATGACATCAGAGAAATCAAGCAAATGAAACCTGACTGAAATGGGAACTTAATTTTATTTGGACTGTTTAAATAATTTCATTTTTGTTATTGTTTCTAATGTCCATTTAATGCAATAATCTAAAAAAAAAACTGGAAGAAAAATGTCTCTTAGAAATTAGCATCTTTATTAATGACTTCCTGGTGTTGGTAAAGGTGTCACAAATGGATTTTGAGTTCTCTCAGTCTTTAACTGATGGGCATGGTGTCAGATGAAGGCTGAGAATTCAAGATCCAAATCTGAGACTTCTCGCAAAACCAAGAAACACCAGATTTTACATGTCTGATATTTCTAAAGATGAAAAGCAAGAAAAACAAAAACACACCACCACCCAGGCCTACTTTTGGGCCATAATATATTATGAAAAACTCTTAAGTACTGCTATTGATTCATTGGTTCAAAATTAACAGACTCACAATGATTGCAGCACCCTGGCTTTTTCTGAGTCTTCCATCCTGGCACTTTTGATGGCCTTAGTTTATGCATACTTTACCTCAGCGTGGCATATTGGCGATTAATTAATATCCATGAGGTGTTCAAACACTTGAGTGATGGGGGCCCATATAGGATAGACTGATGGAACTGGGCAGAGGGCATAGGCAAAGATGGTATAGCTGCAGACAAATGAAAATTGCAAAGACTGAGATAAAAGCAGAAGAAGATGAAGAAAAGCTCCCACTGAAAACAGCTCCTCTACCCAGCCTGACTTCTCAGAAGTCAGGACCCTGATAGGCCTGAGATGTAAATCGGGAGGGACGAGAAGCAGCAAACACAGGACAGGGCCGAGGCATTTAACTGTGCTGCACACGGTGATGGTTTTAAACTACATTTCAAATAATATTTTAAATTATAACTGGGGCCCTATCAAATTCACAACCATGAAATCTGGTCTTTTGGGGGCTTTTAGCCTATACCAGCGGTTCTCAAAGTGGGGGTCGCCGGGCACCTCTCAAGGGGTCTCGAGTCCCTGTGGCCGCCGAGAAGCTGCCGAATTGATTACTTCTGGATTCGGTGGCTTTTCGGTGGACACACCGAGCCCTGTCAGGAGTGCTCGGCATGTCCACCGAAAAGCCGCCGTGGAATGCGGAAATAATAAATTTGGCGTCTTTTCAGCAGACACACAGGGGTCGCACCGAGAAGCCGCTTCTAAAAAAAGGGTCGCAGTTCTCGGAAGTTTGAGAACTGCTGCCCTATACTATACAGATTTCATGGGAGAGACCAGCATTTCTCAATTTGGGGGGTCCTGATTCAAAAGGGAGGTTTTTTTGGGGGGGGGTTTGTCAACCTTATTTCTGTGCTGCCTTCAGAGCTGGGTGGCTGGAGAGCAGAGGTTGTTGGCTGGGTGCCCTGCTCTGAAGGCAGCGCCCTGCCAGCAGCAGCACTGAAGTAATGGTGGCAGTACCGCAACCCTGACTACAATTACCTTGCAATTGCCCCAACTCCTTTTTTGGGTCAGGACCCCTACAATTGCAATACCATGAAATTTCATATTTACATAGCTGAAATAATGAAATTTACTATTTTAAATTCCTAAGGGTATGTCTTCACTACCCTCTGGATCGGTGGATAGTGATCAATCTATTGGCAATCGATTTATCACGTCTCATCAAGACGCGACAAATCGATCGCCAGAGGCGCCCCCGTTGACTCTGGAACTCCAGCTCGCCAAGAGGCGCAAGCTGGAATCGACGGGGGATCGTGTCACCGACCGTTGCCACCGTGAGGACAGCAAGTAAGTTGGGCGAGGATGCGCCGACTTCAGCTATGTTATTGACATAGCTGAAGTTGCATTTCTTCAGTCGACCCCTCTCCCTAGTGTAGACCTGCCCTAAGAGCATGAAATTGACTAAAATGGACCTCGAATTTGGTAGGGCTCAACAATCTATAACGCTGGGTGGTGGTAAAACAAAAGACTTCGGCACCCTCCCCAGATAAACAAGGAGGTAAGATCCCCAGCAGGAAATTAAGCACCTGGATTGGACATCTGTCACCCTCTTACATATCTGACAGGACCCAGTCACCCACCCCTGCCCCTTCCCAGTCACCTCCGTCCCGAGGTAATCACCGCCCTGCCCCCTCCACCCCGTACTCCGCCTCAGCCGTCGCGCCAGTGACGTCACCCCCACGCGCCGCGCGTTTGGCGTTGGCGCGAAGGGGGGATGGAGCAGCAGGCGCCTCGCTAACGAGATAAACCACCCCCGGCAACATGGTGAGCGCGGCGGGGGTGGGCAGCTCTCCCGCTCGGGAGCGGGGTGACTGGCCCCGATACCGCTTTCTCCCTGGGGCGTGGGCGCCGGTAGCTGTGCGCTCGGCCGGCCCGGGGCACCCAGCACGGTCCGGTGGGGCGGGATCCCTCCCCCCGACCCAGCCCCCCTGTCAGTGAGCTGCCCCTGGCTCCCCGGCGGGGCCGAGGCAGTGAGCGGCGTTGCGTTGCGGCGAGTGTCCTGGCTCTTGCTGCCCAAAGCGATGGTTGGGGCAGAGGCCGGGCTGGACTGGAGGAGCGCTGCTGTTGGATGGGGGGAAACGTTCCCCTGTGCTGCAGCTGTGGGGGTTACTGAGCGACTTCCCCTTTGGAAGGGCCTTTTATGGGCCGGGGGAAGTCGATCTTTCAACCTCTCACCCGTCTCGCTCCACATATTGGAGATACTAAAGTGGATTAAGTTTGTATTCCACATGTAGTCCTGTGTGCCCCACTTAGCTCCTTGGTTGTGGTGCCCCTTTTAGGACATTGGTAGCAAGCTAGGCCTGTCTACACCCCAGTTGGAACCAAAATAAATGGTTTTGTTTTAATTCACAATTGTAGTTGTTTCAGTACAGTATGTGTATATTGACACTTATTTTGGACTATTTTAATGTGTCAGTAAAAATCAAGTTAGATTGGATACTTATTCCAAATTAAGGGAATCCATGTACGGATTTTTACTTAAGTAACTAAAGGTGTGAATTAAAACAGCTTCATTTGGATTCTAGTTTATGCATATGTTTAACCCCCTCACTGCCCGTTATGCATTTACGTTGCTAAAATGAGATACTTCATAATAAAGTGTTTATCTCTTGATCATATGATCTTTCTTGGGCCTCCTCTATGTAATTTGCACTTATTTAACCAAAGATAGATTCTAAAGCAATTTATTCAAACTCGTGTAATTTTGAGCTTTCTTGCTTGTGTAGGGAGATGCAGGAAAATTAATCCAAATTAAAGAGATGTATTTGAAGTAGATTAACTAATCTGCATTAAATCTCTAGATGCTGTTGTTCAGAATTAAAGTGGTCTTAATGGATACATCTTTGTAAGGTTAAAAATCCTCTAGTGGGACTGTCAGCTGGCTCAGGCTCTGGGGCTGAAAGACTGCTGTGTAGACATTCGGGCTGGGGCTGGAGCCCAAGCTTTGGGAGACTGTAAGGGTGGACATATAAACAGAAATTTTTAGCCCTGGAGCATGAGACTAAGTGAGCTGACATGGGCCAGCTGTGGGTTTTTTATTCCCATATAGATATACCCAGTGTGGTTTAGTTTGTTCACTTCTGGAAATGAATTATGCTAAACCAATTTAAGACCACTTTAATTGTGAAGGAGGATGTTTATGCATCATGAGGATTATTTTTCCTGGATGTCCCTCTGTAGCCAAGCTCTTTGTGTGCAGATAATTAAATTGATTGATATTTAAGACTTTATATATATGTCTGTGTGTGCAAATGAGCAGATATAATCACTTATAAACCAATGAGAGTCTACACTGGGAAAAATTCCTGTGTAACTAAAATTGCTTTTGTAAACTGGAAAATTAAATTGATGAAACTTCTGTGGTAAAATAAGGCCCAGAATTTGTGTCCACTCATATTCTTGTACTCAAATAGCCAAAGTTGCAAAGTAAAACTGATTTGGTGCAAATTTCAAACAAAGTGGCTAGAATCTGTTTGTTAGCCTCCCATCTCAGCCCTTGAGATTAGCAGGGCTGAAGGGATCTTCACTGTTTTACCTCACAGTCTTGAGATGCAAAACCTCCATGGAGGACACAGAGGATACTTTGTATAATAAGGCTAAGACTTTTCCATTCATTCATTAGCAATAGCACCCCTGCTATGATAAAAGATTTCTCTGGTGTTTGGGATGTGTGTGAATTTTCTTTTAAGATATTGTGCTATTCAGGGCAGAGGATGCTGTTTAGAAGGTACCCAAAATGGTATTACTAAGTTATAAAGTATTATATGGAGATAAGACTTTGGTACTCCTTGAAAATTTGTTAGTATATATTTGTATAGTATTCAGATGCCTTGAGCTTGGAATACTTTTGAAATAATTTTCAGGACGAAAGAAACGAACTGTCATGGTCATTCTAAGTGAAAATGAATGGTGGGCTTCATAATTAATTTGTTCATAACTGGAAAAAATCAAACACTAAAAATAAGTCTTAGCTTTACTGTACTGAAGTGTCATGTCATCATGAAGTGTCATCAAATAACTAGAGTTTGAACTGTAATGATAAAGTGCTTGAGGTTTGAAACTGAGCTGTGCTCTTTTCAAAATGAAATTTGTAAGCGTATACTACTTCCCACAGAAGACTGCTACAAGACTTGTGCAGGACTAAAGAAGAGGTCCAAAAAGTGCATTTTAAACTGGCTATTTCCAGCTTTAGTTAGTTAATGTTTGCAGTGAGACGGCACGAACACAAAACAGCAGCATTTTCTGTCCTTTTATTTTAACACCGTGCTATAGGAATTTGAACTGGGTATAAGATATCAGGAATCCTTCTTTCATCATTCCTCTGGGAAAATTACCTTTGTGCTTCTCACCATTACTTATTTGTACTGTGGTGTCCAGGAAGTGGACCTCTCATGTAGACTGGTCCAGGCTGAGGTTGATGGTAGAGTGGAAGCTGTTGAAATCATGGTGGAATTCTTCCAGTTCTTTCCCATGGGTCCAGATGATGAAGGTGTCATCAGTGTAGCGTAGGTAGAGAAGGGGCGTGAGTGGGCGAGACCTGAGGAAGCGTTGTTCCAGGTCAACCATAAATATGTTGGCACGTATGCTGGGAACAGTCACATAAACACCACCCTATACCGAAAACCTACCGACCTCTTTGCCTACCTTCATGCCTCCAGCTTCCATCCTGGACACACTACACGCTCCATTGTCTACAGCCAAGCACTAAGGTACAACCGCATTTGCTCCAACCCCTCAGACAAAGACCAACACCTACAAGATCTGCACTAAGCATTTTTAAAACTGCAATACCCGCATGAGGAAGTAAGGAAACGGATAAACAGAGCCAGACGTGTACCCAGAAGCCTTCTGCTGCAAGATAAACACAAGAAAGAAACCAACAGACCACCACTGGCCATCATCTACAGTCCTCAGTTAAAACCTCTCCAACACATCATCAGTGATCTACAACCCATCCTGGACAACGATCCCTCACTTTCACAGGCTTTGGGAGGCAGGCCAGTCCTTGCCCACAGACAACCTGCCAACCAGAAGCAGATTCTCACTAGCAACCACACACTGCACCATAGCAACTCTAACTCTGGAACCAATCCATGCAACAAACCTTGATGCCAACTCTGCCCACATATCTACACCAGCAACACCATCACAGGACCTAACCAGATCAGCCACATCATCACTGGTTCATTCACCTGCACTTCTACCAATATAATATACGCCATCATGTGCCAGCAATGCCCCTCCGCTATGTACATCGGCCAAACTGGACAATCTCTAATGTAAAAGGATAAATGGACACAAATCAGGTATTAGGAATGGCAATATTCAAAAGCCTGTAGGAGAACACTTCAACCTGCCTGGACATACTATAGCAGACCTCAAAACAGCCATCCTTCAGCAAAAAAACTTCAAGACCAGACTTCAAAGAGAAATTATTGAGCTCCAGTTCATCTGCAAATTTGACACCATCAGGTCTGGACTCATTATTGACTGTGAATGGCTTGCCAATTACCAAAGCAGTTTCTCCTCTCTGGGTGTTCACACCTCCAGATCACCTGCTGGAAGTGGGCTTCACCCCTCCTGATTGAATTTGCCTTGCTTTCTTGCCTTCTATTTATACCTGCCTCTGGAGATTTCCACAACATTCATCTGATGAAGTGGATCTTAGCCCACGAAAGCTCATGATCCCTAAAATCTGTTAGTCTATAAGGTGCTACAAGACTCTTTGTCGCTTATGCATGAGACAGTTGGCCCATGAGAGGCAGAGCTTATCTTGTGTCAACTGCTTGAAGGGAACAAACAATTGAGAGCAAGGCAAGAAGAAAACTTCATGGAAATTCTTCCGTGAGAGAAAACAGTATTTAAAACAAGGGAAGGGAATCCAGTTACTAAGGCCTTGTCTACAATGGGAGTTTATTTGTATTCAATCACTGTTTCAAGCCCCTCCTGCAAAATAAGTAAACCTCTATAAACTGAAGGTTAGTCCTGGTTTGAAACCTACCTCAGTGCAGTCACTGTTTGTTAGCTTTGCTTGTCTGTCCTTAGGGTTTGCTCCAGGATAGCCATTTTGGTGGCTGTAACTGGGGCTTATTCCCTATGATTTTTTTGGGGAAAAGAGATTGGCAGCCTGCCTCTAGGCAAGTGAGGAATCACACCTGACTGTTGCCTTTTGGATTGTAGTAACCTCCACTTAAAAACACAAGAAAAATCCAACTCTTAAGCAATGTATATAATGCAGCTTTTCTCATATACCAATACTAAAATATACAGTATCACATTTAGAAAAGTATGGTCAATCAGAACATTTCCTTTTTAGGTTGGTATTCTAACTAAAAGGGAAGGAAGTGGTCCATTTTAGGATTAAATTAGAACTAACAAGTAGTTCTAATAAGTAGTTTAGTGGTTTGAACTCAAGATATGGACCAGTAAGACAGTTGTTTTGTTCTGGTTTTACCTAGGTTATGTCTTCCCTAGCAACATTCTGTTTGTATAAGAATACTGGTATACTATATCAGCAAAGCACTCAGAATGTGGACACAATTATATCTGCAAGCTGTGCTTGGTACTGGTGTAGTAAAACCAGTGCTCAGAAGCAAAACAAGCTATACCAGCAAAACTGCATATTTACAAGTATAATACGGTCAACACTAGGGGCTTTTGCTGAAACAGCTCTGATAGAGACCACACTTCTTTATGCTCCTGACATAGCTATACTGGCATAAGTCTCATGTAGACCAGGCCTATAGGTTATTCTTTTTTTTGCTAATCCCAGATAGATATATATGGCATGAAGTAAGTTCCATTTTGCTCCTATTTTTAGCTTCCTATCATACAAGAATAGTTTTATCCATACATAGTGATGTCCTTTTTCAGTCTAACAATTTTGGATTTGCCACCTATTACAGTCCAATAGATTCTAACAAGATTATCTTTTTCCTCTGGAAAAAATGGGATGCCTGAAGAAGAATTTGAAGGATATTATAGCAATGCCGAAGACTGTAAACAGAGGACACTTGAAGGATATGTACAGTCTTTTAGTTTAGTCACTTTAAGGTAAATTAAGCACTCAGATCTAAGTCTTTATTCAGAAAATGTGTACAGGTGGCTTATATGCTATTATCTTGAAGCTTTGGCAATTTGCTGAGAAACTAATTTTAAACAATTGAAGAAAGCTACTCCTGCCTTGATATGGGGATCAAAGGATAATTTGCAGCCAGAGAATGGAACATTGTGTTAACACAGGGAGACAAATTTTGAAGTTAAAAGCCTACAGATAACTGTCTTATTGTCACAAGGTTATTATCAAAAGAGAAGCCGTGGTATTTGCATGAGTAGTGCTTGATAGATAAATAGAAGATGCTTGTTTGAGTTCACCAGCAATGGAAACAAGAACACTTACCCAGCCATTAAAGACAAATAATCCACTCTCTCTTGTCTGTTAAAATCATTAGTCTCACTGAGCCATACCTACATACTAAATCAGAGGTAGGCAACTTATGGCATGGGTGCCGAGGGCAGCATGCGAGCTGATTTTCAGTGGCACTCACGCTGCCAGGGTCCTGGCCACCAGTCGGGGGGGTTCTGCATTGTGATTTAATTTTAAATGAAGCTTCTTAAACATTTTTAAAGCCTTATTTACTTTACATACAACAATAGTTTATTTATAGCTTAAAGACTTATAGAAAGAGACCTTCTAAAATGTTAATGTATTACTGGCACACGAAACCTTAAATTAGAGTGAATAAATGAAGACTTGGCACCCCACTTCTGAAAGGTTGCCGACCCCTGTACTAAAGAAAGCACCAATGGATTTTGTAGACTGCTTTGGGCACTCCAAGATACTGTTGTTATTTTTGGTAGATACTGCCACAGACGCACATGGTCCGGTGTATGCAGCAGCCTGTAACCAGTTCCTTGGGAATGACCTCTTCAGTGTGCTAGGCCCCAAGGACCCACACAATTCCAGAGGGGCTGGCCTGAGATTGAGCCTTTGGGCATCAGCAATCTATGGCTCCTGGCAGCTAAGCCAGCCCCCTATGGGAGGCTTATACTGTACTTCAGCATGCAGTGCTTTCACTGCAGACACATCAGGCAGCCTTTTCAAAACAAGGTACCAATTTATTAGTCACCTAGCATATAGAATCAAAGTCCTTGGATTAGTACAGAGATTAGGTCTAGATGGGGGATAAAAAAGCCCATGACTGAGCCAGATCAGTTGTCTCAGGGGCTAAAAATTGCTGTGTAGACATTTGAGCTTGAGCCCATGCCTGAACATCTACATAGCAATTTTTAGCCCTTCAAGCCCAACTCAGATGACCTGGGGTGACCATGGGCTTTGATTCCTCTGTATATGTACCCACAGAGAAGAAAGTTCAAATTATAGTCCATCCTGGATAAGCCAGTGCAAGTGCCATCCAAGCTGTCGAACTCCAGCATGGTTCATCTCTCTCTCTCCCTTTAACAGTTCCAGGAGAGGGAGAAACCAGCTTCTTCCAGAAGCCCACCCTTTATCCCTTGCTGGTGACCTCTTAGTCCTTTGTTCTCCAGGCAGGGCCATGGCTGAGTTCACAACACCACCTGCTGGGGCTTTCCTCTTTTGAGCATTGATTTTTCCATCAGTTGGACTTGCATTGTCTCTTTGAACCCTCTGTTGATCTAGTCCCTTTCAACCAGTTCATGGACAACCATTCATTCCACCCAGACAGCAAAGTGACAGGCACATCTTTCTCCTACACCGTTTCAGGAGCAGTGTTAACCCTTTACCCCTGTTGGTTGCAATATGAAGTACAGAGGAAACTGAGGCATTAAATATATTACAAAAAATTCCCACTCTGTCACACGTCTTGTCTTTAAGATGCATACTGATGCAGTTTACATGATAAAAGGAAAGTGGTAGATTTTACAACAAACTTTAAAAAACTTCAAGGAAGTTTATAGGAGAGTCAGTAGCTTGTTTCCAAACAAAGTATGTCCTAACTCAAACTAAACATACCAGAATATTTTTTTAAAAAACAACAACATAGTACTTAAAATAAAATACCAGAGTTCAGTGATGGTGGGAGTTTTCGTAAAGACAGCAGTTTGCTTGGTGAACCAGAATATGAAAATTATTTCATGGTTTGGGTTTTTACAGCTCTGAATGAACCAGGGAACTTAATTTAAAAAGAGAAGAACCTGTGGGAAACATGTTACTTTCAAACAATTTCTTAATTAAGTTTCTGTTTCAAAGAATGGGAGATAACATCTTTGACATTCTGACCTACACAGACATAGGAAGTGAGTGTTCATTGAATATCTGTAAAATTTACATGGAAACACAATGTCAGCTTAAGCCCAACTCTTAGATTTGCTATCAGATCTATGGAAATGCTTTTTTTTGGTTGAAACACTAGTATTTGCTCTAGTGAAGATAGAAAATTAAAACCAATATAGCATCTTGAAAGAGAATCTTTTTATAACTAGCACCCTGATGCTAGTATACTTCCTAGAGATTAAAATTGGTAAGATTAAATAATTTTGGAAATTACATACAGACTTTGTTATTAAACTGAAAGTGAAGTCTATCTTTTTTTTTTTATCAATTGTGATTACTTTTTGCACTTTAGCATGGCCAATACATACAGATTAGTCAGAGTCATTGTCTGGTTTTCATGCACACTGGCTATAATTATGTTTGGATTGAAAATGCTGGACAAGAATGTGTTTAAATACCAACTAAACTTTTCAATGAAGTATAAAAGGCTGTGAAAATGTTAGATTTTTATAAAACCTTCACATTCTACAATGGTCTTAAATTTATATGTCCCTTTAATAAGAGATTGGTTAAAAAGTCCTCGGGGCAGTTTAATTCACCGGTATATTTAGCTAAAGAAACTATGTAGGCAGAAAACCTTATTTGGTTGCCTAGTCCATCCCTGTCAGGATTGCCTCCCCACTCTGAACTCTAGGGTACAGATGTGGGGACCCGCATGAAAAAAAGAAATATCCCCCCCCCCCCAAGCCTATTTTACCAGCTTGGGTTAAAATGTTTTTCCCCAGAACACAAATTTTTTTGTATCTGGACCTGGTACGCTGCCACCACCAAACTAGGTTTAGGGTAGTTTGGGACCCTTCTTTCCCTTTCCACTAACCCCCCAAACTTCTTCCTTCCCTGGGAAGCTTGAGAGAGAAAAAGAAAATAAACCTTTGTGCCCGATCCAAAACCTGGATCTTACACAATGAAAAACAAGCAGTCAGCTTTTTAAAATTGGTCAGTTGTCCACCTCTCAGGTTACCTTTAGCTTAACCCCTTACAGGTAAACACTAATTTTAGGCTACTTTACACTTATGACAATCCCCACAACATTTCTAGTGCAAAGTGATTTCTATTGTGTGTACATATTGAACATTTGCATAGCTGAAGCAAGTAGGTCATGTATATTCCTCTTTATTATCCATTTTGGAAAAAGTTACAGCAGAAATCTTTGATTACAGCATTAACAGTTACTTATTTTCAAGGGATACTAAAGCTTAAAGACTTACCTATAGAAGTCACTTAACCGTCTACATACACATGTATCATGATTGTTGTAGGTTTATAACTAATATTTGATGTATGCAGAAGATATAGATCTATTCATATTTATTATGACAAATGTGTCAGCAGCATGAAAGGAACTAAAGTCTCAGGTATGTTAACAGGTTATTAGTTTAAATGTAAGTCGTGGGTTGAATAGTCAAAGGGATACTTAAAAATCAGTTCTTTGATTTCTATGAGGACTGTTACTGAAAAGTTAAAATGAAACAACTTTCCTCCTAGTTTACTTTGTGGTAGTAGTCAATATATAAGGGTTGAACCCACAGGCCCCAGGCAGGATTGTAATCAGTTTTCTCTGTGTGGATAGTTTTCACACATCAACAGTTAAGAGAAAAGTATCATTGTGAAGACTATAAAAATTGATAATAGTGATTCAGAGGCATATGTAGAATTTGAAACTACTTCAGTCATTATTTGAGGTTGCCAGTGCCCCTTTAAATTTTAGGGCTATCCATTTACAGTCAGAAATTCATAACTTGTAAATTACTGTATTACTCCAGTGACAGAATACCTGCAAAATAACTGAGTAATACTAGTATAATAGTGCTAATTATTTAGGTCTAAAGCCTTTAAGGAGATGCACATGGGGTAACCCTTGTGTAAATAGAATGCCATTTACTTCAATCAAAAAACATCTGCTTACAACACCTTAGTTGTAAATGAAATATAGCAAGTCCAAGTTTTCATTAAAGTGAGCCTTTTAAACAAGATGACAGCTTAAAACCTGACAATAAAGAAGTCACAGGTTTTATCATGGAAAAAAAATTAGTAATTCTTATTTAAAAAAATCAAATTTCTATTTTGCCTTCTAACTCCAACTCAGAAAGGAGCCAGACTAGTACACTTTCATATCAAGCTTATCTAAAATAAGGCATTGACAAAGACTCCTTCTCAGTGGCTCTACAAACTTGTGTGAATATGCAGAAATAATATTAAAAAAAATTCAAAGAACTAGTGTTACTCATAGTGTACAAGAAAATTCTGCAGGTCTTAGTAGTATTCCTGGGAAACTACTTAGTTGAAATCTCTAGGGGGTAAATCAGAAAGTAGTGTTACCTGGGTTTAATATAGTCACAAGCCACACCCTCTGCCTGCTATAAATTCAGACCAAATGATTGTGTGATGCTTCTATAATGGTTGCCATTAAAATGGCTGCTATCTCTGGATCCAATGACTGTAAACAGGTATAACAAGCTAGAGTTCTGTTCTTGTTTACTTAAAATCTGAAATATTGAGGGCTTTCAATAGATGTTGGGACTGTGTTTGTGGGTATTCTATATACTCATACAAGAGCCTTAAACTTCAACCTTTAACTTTTGCAGATAGAAAGCTCTTTTTGTTCTTATATTAGTGATAGGAGATCTCATAAATATGTTACCTTTTTTGAGATCTTTGGGTTGATTAACATTGGTTGAACTGGGAAAAAATGGTCAGACACCTACTAGCTAGAAAGCTATACCAAACACTTTGCTGATGCCAGAGCCCTGGTAAAATGACCTATTTCCTCTAGATTCTGAAAAGAGGGATTCAATATCTTGCAGCTACAAGTGGGCTTTGCTGAACAGTTTCATCTCTGTTAGGCTCTGCCCCATAGTTAGGTTGTTCATTTGATCTATAAAATACTCTGACATTTGGGCTATACTTGTCAGAGTTTACTGAATAACTTTGGAGCTAATTGCAACTGTTCATTATTCTTTATCCCATTAGTAATATGACTCTATGTTGTGCTTTGCAATAGGATGGCTGGCAGAGATATTCCACTAAGGGAAAAGTGAGTTCTTGGAATGATCTGTAGTGGAAAGGAAAGCTGTTACCATGTGTGCCTCAACTGAGCAAAGATTGCTCTGCATCTGTAAGACCTGTATTGACTAGACATGAGTACATTCAGCTCTACAGGTTTTCAGCAAAACTCCTAGATCAGTGAATGGCTGAAGAGTTGTTGAGAGAGTAATTTCCTTTTTTTTTTAATTATCTTGCTCTTTTGTTAAAGATGAAAGGTGAAAGGTCAAAGTATTGTGTGCTGCCTTTTTAAATCTCCTCCCCCCTTTTATTAGGATATCAGAAAATTCTTTGGGGTTGTATCTACTGGCAAGAAACATGAATGTGAGAGAGTGAAAAAGACAGAGAAAACCGAAAATGGGGAAGAGTCTTCAGATGGGAAGAAGAAGAAAAAGGATATCAAGGTCAGTTTGCTTTGGTATGGGACTGCATGTCTGTGGCTCTCCCCTTACAACTGACTTGTGTTCTTGGTTTAAATGTTGTTTTCAGTGGTTTCTCATCAGTTATTTAAAAAATGTTTGAGTCATTTCTCTATAGTCAAAAACAAAATAAAATCTAATTGGCCTATGCAGAATCAGGGAGACATTTCTAACTAACATTATATCAGCAGCAAAAATCTCACTTGCATATTTAATATGGCACTATGGAATGTATTCTGTAGTATCATAGTCCTCCACTGTGGTCAGTATTCCTACTTTCTGAAGAACATTTAAGCTAGGTCCTATGTCTCCGTGTGTGGCAAGGAGAAGTGGAAAAAGAAAAATGTTTCCTAAACCAAGTTTGTCTAGCAAAAACCAAGCAAACACTATTCTCAAATCCAGCATAGAAAATAGTGCTGAGATTGGAGTTAGCATATCAGAAGTTGCTTCTATTTTTGCATCCCAATCTTCTTGTAACTTTTTTTCTTATGTGATAAAGAAATTGTTAGTTTTCCGTATGCTTGGAGGAGAGAAAAGATTGTGAAACTGTCATGGAAACAATCCTATGAAATATTTAAAGCAAATCTAGCTAAGGTCCTGATCACGTAAGGAGCTCTGCCAAGTCAAACTCTCATTTATTTAGATTTATAAAAGTGCTAAAAAGGGCACACATTTACATGCCCAAGCACCTTTAACATAACTTAAATTGCTGACTGTTGGATGTATTTTTAAGATAAGCTGCCATACTTCATCTTCTGAACTATTCTTGCCTTTACACTTAAATTACTCCCATTGTCTAATGCCTGGGGGAAACGATTAGCACTATGATTCAGGGCACTACCGACATGGAGCTCATTGTAGGCTCAGAGTCAAAATACGTGAGATATCTTTAAAATTAGGGTAATTAATGAGTAGGAAGCATAACCAGAATGTAACTCTATCTCAAAAGGATATAACAAGGTGGAGTGGTTCAGAGACAGGTGACAAAAATGTTTAGAACTATGGAAAGATTTCTGAATTAGGAGAGATTGAAAAGATCATCACTGTTTTAGCTGAAAGAGGTAACAGATAAGAGGGAAGGTAAGGTACAAAATAATAAATGGTACAGAGAAAGTGAATTTGCTATATCTCTTTATCCTCGCTCTTAACACAAGAACAAGGAGCTGTTCAATGTAATTGAAAGGTAACAATTTTAAAATTGATAAGGAAATATTATTTTATGCAACCCATAATTGAGTTGTGGAACTGAAGGTATAATTAAGGAAAAATGCTTAGTAGATTTCAGAATAGAGGTGAACATATCCTGTGGATAATAACATACAAAGTTAGATAAGATTAATATATGTTAGATTAATATTTTTTTTTTTTTTTTTTTTTAAAAAGTGTTATAACCCTTAATGCTTCAGGTCAGAAGACAACCACCAATTTGGCTGGGTCAGGAAGAAAGCTCCCCTATGGACAGATGATTGTATAGTTGTCTGTAATAGCATTTCTTACAACTTCCATTTAAGTGTGTGGTATTGGCCCCATCAGAACGGACACTGGACTAGATGGGATCTCTGGTGTATCTGTTATGGCTGTTATGTTAAAAGAGAGGGAGCAAACAAATAGTGTATTGACTAGTACATTCTTTATTTCTGGAAGTACCTGACTGTTTTATTTCTGGTTAGATTAGTTGTCCAAATTCTGCAAAGCTGTTTAAAATTTCAGAGATGTTTGAGAATGGTGTCTGATTATTTTAATTATTTAAGCTTTTATTCCGGTTACATAGTCTGCAGCCTGTGTATTTTTTGACTCATTTCAAATTGGTATCTTTGTGGAATATAATAACTTTATTTCTTGTTGTTGCAGTCATATTGTATAGTTACTTAACTAAAAGCTTTTAGTTAAGTTCTTAGATTTTTTTTCACATGGACATTAGTGTTTCTGCTAGAAATTAATCTAATACAGTTAATTAATTAGAAGTTGTTATAGGTGTGAGAAAGAAAGCAAGAAAGAGAATGGAAATAATGGACTTTTACTACTAGGTGAAGAATTCATCTAATGAAGATGATTCCAAACGAAAGCAGACAAACAAGAAAAAAAGGATTATCTATGATTCAGGTAAAATTTGTTACCACTTTAGAATGCTGCTTTGTCTCTTTTGCAGTACTGCCAGTTAAAATTGAAGGTTAGCAGGTGGTTGTTACCCCTCAATGCAACACATTTTAAAAAAAACCCTCTTGGAGGATTGTGCTGAAAAAGAAATAAGAGCATCTTATCTTGTATTTTAAAATGCTTTTGATTCGCACTGTTGAAAATTACTTGTTGCTTGGCTGATAGCACTTTGAACAGTTACATAGTCTGCCACTCCTCAGGATCACAAAATGTGGCATTGAATCTGTAGCAACATCTGCTAAAAATGCTAACCCTATGTATGTATGCAAAATAATTTTCACTAGACCTCAGTCAACAATTTGAAAAACCCACATTTGGAGTTTAGATTAGAACTGGCTTACACACTATCTTTTTAAATGGCTGCTATAAAGAATGATTTCTGTTTTAAAAGTCTTGACAGAAATATTTTTTTGCAGTTTTAAGGCCTCCAATTCTGAGATCCCATCTGTCTACTCTGTATGAGAAGCACAGGAGTCTGTTGATATAGAAAATCTTGCAGGATTGGGGCCTTCTTTCCTAATTTTATATTGAATGGGCATGCAAGGTTAATTTGCATTTCATTTGTATCTGCCTTGACACACAGACATTGAAAAGCATTTGTCCAAAGCTTCTAGGTGCTTTAACATATCTTAAATTTCAGAAAATGAAAAAAATGTAAAATTTAATTGAAAGGTCTGCTCAGCCCACTCTAATGAATATCCTCCAGAAGATACAATTTAAAGTTTCTAAAGTTTTATATATCAGGTTTTTTTTTCTTATTTAAATTGTTTTAAAAAATTAGATTCTCCTTTTTGTTGTTGTTACTTCTTCCCCCTCTGGATGTTGAAGCCTCCTAGAGTTATCATGAAATTGAAAAAAAGTTCACAGGCTTTCCTATAGTTTGTATCTTCCTTTGCAGACTATTGATTTGTGTGTGTGTGCTGGTTCAATAGTACAAGTTTGCTCTAATTTTAAAAAGAAAAACAATGGGATGCGCTAAACCTGCAGTACACACAAATAAATGAGCCTGCCAGAATGTTGTCACTGAATATTGAAAATACATCAAACTGAAGAGAAATTGTATATTAAGCTAGTCCTTATACCCTTGGGGAGCCTTAAAGAAAATATTTCAAAATTAATGTTTGGTGCTACACATAGTATATGCAAACCAGCTGCCACCTGTAATATATTATTAATTTGCTGAGTGCCAGCAGTGTGCCTGGAGCATTAGATCTCCTATTCCATTAGGGGGAAGAAAAATGAAGTACTACTCCAAATGCTTTAAAAGACTAGTAGGCTTTTCAGTCACTGAGATTGTTGACCATTTCATTCTTAGAGAATGTAGAGGTGCTAGTAGTGTGTGTGTTTAAAAAACTAAATACTTGTTCTGCTAGTCCAGGGGTGGCCAACCTGTGGCTCTGGAGCCACATGCGGCTCTTCAGAAGTTAATATTCGGCTCCTTGTATTTGACTCTGCAGGTGGCAACTTTCCAATGTGCTGGGGTCTACTCACTGCTCAACTCCTGGCTCTCCACAGGCCCTGCCCCCCCCCACTCCACCCTTTCCTGCCCCCCCACTTCACCCTTTCCTGCCCCCCCCCACTCCACCCTTTCCTGCTCCCTCTCCTGAGCCTGTCTCCTTGCTCCCCCCACCCATGAACCTCCTGCATGTCACGAAACAGCTGATTGGGAGGTGTGGGGAGGAAGGGCTGATTGGCAGGGCTGCTGGTGGACAGGAGGCACTGGGAGCAGGGGTGGGGAGCTGATGAAGGGTTTCTGATGTATTACTGTGGCTCTTTGGCAATGTACATTTGGTAAATTCTGACTCCATCTCAAGCTCAGGTTAGCCACCCCTGTGCTAGTGTGTCCCCTTGAACCATGCATGTCATGCTGTGAGTAGTAGCCGTCTATTGAATATGCTGGGTTCCCTCTGCTCTTTCAGTCCTTTTGCAATCCCTTAATAACCATCTGGCTCAGTATCCAAATAGGCATGCAAGGTCCACAATGATCAAGCAAGGAGACAAGTGTCTATTACTCTCTACCTGAAAGGAATCTTTCTGAGACATGTTACCTCCTGGTTATCTGCCTTAAGAGCATAATCTTCAGCATAGACACACAACTCCTTAAATGTTATCTGTTCATACATTTTGCAATCATTATGATGATCATTGGACTGCTGGCTCTCAGTAGAGACCTCACATGCCATTCTTTAGTGAGTTATTTGATCCAGCAGATCCCTGTAAAATCATGTGCGCCCTCTCTGCATTCTGCCAGTTGGCATGAAAAAGTCTGTGGGTCACAGACTGGAGTTTAATTTTTAGGCTCCTGCTCATCTCACTGCAGAAGCAACATGCTTGGTTCCTGGGATGGGTAATAGGAAATTCTTGTTGTTGAACAAAAGTTCTTCTGGGTAACTTCTTAAGGAAGTTCAATTTAGTCCTTGTCCTAGTCGAAGGATGGTGGCCATGACACAGGTCTCTTAAATTAGAGAGGTACAGCCTCATTTTTCTCTGTATTCTGGGCTTGAGCAGAGTACCTTTCTCCCCAAGGTGAATGATTTTATAACTGATGTGTTGAACTGTAATTTAAAGGGTGTATGTATGTGAAGGAAAATAATACTACTTCTGTGGTCAAATACAGATTCAGAAGAGGAGATACAGTCAGTAAAGAAATCTAAAAAGCCACCAGAGAGAAAACCATCCTCTTCAAAACCTGATAAAGTTCTTAAGAAGGATCCTGTTGTTTATGTTTCAGAGACAGGTAATGTGTGAAACACGCGATACATTCAGCTGTTATGCGGGGATTGCTTTTACTAAATAGTTAAATATAACAAACCTAATATTCAAGGAGGAGTGGTTTTTTTTAAAGGGAAAGGTAAGCTTTAGAAATGTGCCATTGCTAGGCTGGCAAAGTCTTCAATAGGCTAAAAGTTATAGGACGATGAGTGGTCATTGGGGCTGTTAGAGTCCTCTTTTCCTTTTGGTGTGGGAGATGGTGGTCAGTCTTGCTTGGGTTCTGGTCAGGCATACACCATATCTCCTTGTTTCCATTGGTTTAGTCAGGAATGTCATCTCAGGAATTAGCAAAGACACTCTTTTGTGTTCCTCAAGTGATATGTTTATAATTCTTGGGGCTCAAGGATAACTTTCAAACACTTAAGCTCTTCATGAGCACTCTTTCTAAAACAACAGAGCTAAGTTTTCAGACAGCTCTCTGAATTTTCAGAGAGCTTTTTCATTTGGCTTTTCATTTTCATTCATTAGCTAGTCTTTTCTCTCCTGCAATTGCTTACTTCATTAAAGTTAGTGGCAAAACTCATGTGTTTTCAGTCTTTACATCCTTGATTCTGACTTTTAAACTCTTAAAAAACCAAATATATTTTCAAACTACTAATCCATCTGCTATCAGACTATTAGGAAGATTGATGTTAGGAAAGCTGATAACAGTAAGATTCTTTTGTACTCTGCTACTTTTATAGTAGTACTTCTTTAAACATACCATCCATGCAATCTTAGTCCTATATCTCAGCTTCCTAAGTCTTAAATTTTTTGATCCTGAAGAGCAGAAGTGGTGAGCAGAAGTCAGTTGCCTTCTCTGAACTTAACCACTGACTTCAAACTTTACAGTCAATTCTGTAGTCTTTAGGAAGAGTTATGCACATGGGTGATCTTTGTTGTTTAATTTAAATTTTCTAAGGTTATTCTGTGGTTCTAAATTTGCTAGTAACTTTTACCTGGAAATTATGGCATTTGAATCTGCATGTGTAAGTGTTTTAGTGAATTGTATTTATGGTTGGAGTTAAGGCTGGATGTTGGTGGTTCAGAATATATATCTGTTTGTAGATGACCTGTGAAAGAGTGTCTTGTTAGTTGTTGATGTTGGCATTATTTTTTTTCGATGTTGCCATTGTTCTGATTGTACTTTTGGGATATCCATGAGCTGCTTGTTTTCCAGGAGTAACAATCCTGCCCAGATGGTACCTTTAGAGGAGGCAGATCTGCTTACTTTACCTTCTGTTTCTACACAGAACATATCTTGCAGAATTCCTACTAATTTATCCTTTCCTTTGAGTTTGGAGGGGAACTTTGAGATAGTCTTGTTGTCTTTTTGTGGACTTTTTGTTCTACTTTTTGAGGCATTAAATTCTCTGTTTTTTGTTTTGTGATTAGCTTATTTCTCTTTGTGGAGAATTTGCCTCCTGCTAAAACGAGGATCTAACTTGGGGCTGGCAAACTTCGACCTGTGGGCCACATCCGGCCTATGGGACCTTCCTGCTTGGCCCCTGAGCTCCTGGCCAGGGAGGCTCCCCCGGCCCTTTCCTCGCTGTCCCCCCTTCCCTAGAGTCTCAGCATGCTGCGCGGGCAGTGCTTGACGGGGGGACAAGAGCACTGCCCGTGCGGCATGCTGGGCATCCTGCAGAGCATTGTGTCTGGCTCTGTGTGGTGTTAGGCTGGGGCGGGAGGGGGTTGTTTCGGGAAGGGGCAGTCAAGGGACAAGGAGCAGGGGGTTTATATAGGGGGGTGGTTAAGGGTGGAGGGTGTCTGGAGGGGGCAGTCAGGAGACAAGGAGCAGAGGTGTTGGGTGGGTCAGGGATTTTAAGGGGACAGATAGGTGATGGGGTCAGGCTGTTTGGGGAGGCACTGCCTTCCCTGCTTGGCCCTCCGTACAATTTTGCAACCCCGATATGGCCCTTGGGCCAAAAAGTTTGCCCACCCCTGATCTAACTGGAAGGTTCCAATGGCAGTTTTCAGACAGCTATCTGAGTTAGGGATGTGACTCCTATCCTTTGTTTGAGCCATAAAGGAAGTGGTAGCAAACAATCTTAAAAACCTGAAGAGTTCTGCCCTATTCATAGAGAGATGAGACCCAGGAATGTGAATGCTGCAAGATTATTCATGACGCAGAACAATAAGATAAATGATCTTCCCTTCTCACAATGATTAAAAAAATACTTGGCAGTCGAGGGTATGAAACCAGCAGTAAGCTGGTTAAGGTAGTGCTAGGTATACATCAGACATTTTAATGCATGGATGTGGGCAATTAAAACTGGGAAAGTCTTTTGCCAGTGTTTGCAAAGCATGCTGTAGAGAGGATCTTGATGTACACACAAGAGCACAATCAGATTAGAAAGCAAGTACAGGAGTGACAGTTTACCCATCCCTCTTGAACGGCAGTAACTTTTTCAACAAGATGCAGCCTGAATACTCTTAAAAATACAGGCGTTTTGCATCTTAGGCATATTTAACATAAGCGATTTCCATTTTACGCGGTCTGCAAAAACAAAAAAAGAGGAGAAATATTTTTTAAAAAACTTCCTGCAGGGGGCACAATTTCGCCTCCCATTGAAGTCAGTGGGTTCTGGCTATATGCAGTTTCCGCTTTACGTGGTAACCGCGGAACGGAACCCTCGTGCAAGATGCGACATGCCTCTAACGAGAAGTTTGGCTTAACTGATATAATTTCACGGTACTGAAATCATTTCTGGTATCCAAGTAAGAATGTTAATTGTATAGTCATGGAGCTTCTAAAAGATCCAGACAGCTGGATTATTGTTGAAAGATTGGGGTTTGTGTGTATGAGTCTAAAATAAGGTTTTTTAAAAAAATTAGTAACTGCTAAATTAATGTCCTTTTGAAAGCTTAAATTGTCAATGTTACACAAAGTAAAAGATCTATTAGATGAATATATTTTTGATATACCAATCTATAATATGTTTAATAAAATACTTGCATGTTCATAGCACGTATAGCACTCCCTGTATTTTGTTTTATATTTCTGGTAATTTGTCATGTGTTTTGTTTTCTGATAAGCAGAATGATGTGTTTGGAAAATATTATACTTCAAACAAAAAAAAAATTCCTAAAAACAAAGTGCACATTTTCAGCTGAGATTAGAATGTTTATGCTCCTACCTCCCTTTCCCCATTTTTAAAATAAAATAATTTTCAACGTTTAAAGTTAAAACAAGAACTGTTATGAAAAAAAGGCACAGGACAAAGCATTCAGTAGCATAGTGGTGTCTAGTACGTTTGCCACTAGAGACATGGCGAATAGGCTGTTGAATTGTGGCTATTGCATGAGCAGTGCGTTGATATATTGAAGACAGCAGTACTGGAAGACCGTATGAATTATTTCTGGATTTCAAGCTTATGGTACAAGAAAAAGAATGCAAAATGTCACACTGAAGTAATTTTGTGTTAGTAGTACCTATTTTTTTTGTAATATCTACTTATTTTTGATTAAAAAATAATTTGAAATGTCATTTGTAGTATGTTTTTTTAATCCTTTTTTATAATGTGGTGAATAAGAAAAATTCAAAACCACGAGTGTGTCCAATAGAAATTCAATGCTAGCCACTGTTGCAATAGCAGAAAACACTTGACAATAGTGTAATTGCAAGTACTCTAAAATTTAAGGAGCATATTTCTTTCATTTGATTCCAGCTGAAGCAGATAGGATTAATTTTGTTGAAATATTAAAAAAACAAAAAACCCCACCTTTTTGTAAATAACGTGTCAAGGTTCAAATTCAATATAGTGAACTATCTAAAGTGGCAGGTTTAAGATTCTGTGCATCTGATAAAGTGGGCTATAGCCCATGAAAGCTTATGCTGAAATAAACTGGTTAGTCTCTAAGGTGCTACAGGTATTCTTCGTTTTCTTATCTAAAGTGGAAGCATATTAAATGTTTCGATTTGTTCACTTGCTGATGTACTTTTTTTGCACTTGAAACTGCATAGTGGTTGGTTGGTGTTCCCTACTGTAAAGCCTAAAAGTACCCATAATGTTTGTTAGTGCAGTTGTAGTTTAGGAGAACTACATGCTCACAGATTTTTGAGGCCGGAGCGTGACCACTATTTGCACTTTAAGAGCAGCATGTGGCTTGAAATCCACAGTTTGGCCACCCCTGCTCTATATGGAGGTACTACTGCCTTCCTACTCCTAATCCAGTATTTCCATACATACAAGGATCACATTAGTTCTCGTAGCCACAACATCATGCTAAGAGCTCCTGTTCAGTTGATTATCCTCAAATCCTTTTCAGAGTCAGTTTCAATAATATAGTCCCGTATTCTGTAAGTGTAACCTGCATTCTTTGTTCCTAAATTAATGACCTGTCATTTAGCTGTATTAAAATTTATTGCTCAAATGAGCCCAGTTTACTAAGCTATCCATATATGTAACTATGCATATAACTGACTTCTTAATCTTTATTTACCCTTTAACAATTTTTGTCATCAGCAAACTTTACAAGAATAATTTTAGATTTTTTTCCCCCAAAATTTATAAAGATATTGGATGGTTTTGATTCAAGAACAGATACCTAACTGGATTCTTTGGCAAGCAGGTGGAAATAGTGCATTTTTAGATTTGTTAGGTAATGAGGTGGTGTGATCAAATTTTTCTGCATCTGACACAACAGGAACATTGGTCAAGGTTAATAGTGAAATATCTGAAAACTGCAGCTCAAGGTTACTCTTATCTAGTGAGTTCTAGGTACATACAGAGTAAGGTTGACTTAAGCTATGACTAAAGCAATTTCTTTAAACAAGGGTATCATTTCATTTAATTTATTTTTGCTAATATGTGTGTAATTCATTTTTCTCTTTCATTGGAACTAAATAGCGTGTTTATAGCCAGTTAAGCATACTTTAATTGGCTGACACATTAAGCCAATAACTGTTTTCACAATTAAAAAAACCCCTTTAACCCCATATTTCCAGCTTTTTGTGTCTTGTTTGGGTGGAGAGGTGGATATGATTTGAGTTTATACCTGATGGGCGTTACATTCTGTGGACTTGGATTTCATTTATTTCTTGTACTATTTTGAGATCCTTTCCCCAAATTGCACTGAATTTGTAGTTTATTTCCCTGTCAGTTTTGTCTGACAGCAGCATTAGCATTACTTTTGTTGGTGTAATCAAGATATTGCTGTTCACATTTAAATATATTTTTCTAAAAGTAGAAATACTCATCCATTCAGTTCAAAATTTTCCCTTGTTTTTAAAACTTGTTTCTATGTCACAAGTTGTCTTCACTCCTCCTGTGTAATATCAGTCTTGTTTCTGCTTGTTCATGCAGCCTTACCACTGCTGGTGTGACAGGTTTATTTGCAGCAATTTTTAGTCTGAAATAGCCTAAGCGTAGTTCTGTTATTCATTCTCTCTTTGCCTCTTATCTGAAGTCTGTCTTTCATCCTTTGTCTATCCCTTTAAATTTCTTTGTTTCTGCTATTTAACTCTGTTTTCTGGGATTTGATTTATATGACAAATGCTGTATGAATTAAAGCTGCATTGTTTTGTAGAAGAGAGCAAATGACTGGATTAATGAAATGGTTAACTTTTTTCTATTTATCTTACTGTTGCTTTCGTGCTATACAGGCCATTAGGTTTACCCTTTCTAATCCCATAACAAATATTTTTCATCATTGCTGTGTACTTGGTTAAATCAAACTCCATTCATTTAGATTATTGATTATCAAGGACAGAACACCATTAATCTTACAAGTAACAGGAAAAGGAAGAGCTATTTATAAATATCTCTATTGTTAACCATTATCTCTGGTAAAACAGTCCATAAGTTGGGGAAAAATCCAAACACTTCTTGTACCTGTTAAATAACATTTACTTTTTACTGTTTAATGAAGTATGGGACCTTGAGCTTTGTTTGTAGAAGATGACCTTTTATTATGCTGCATTGAACCTTGTCTGGTTTCGTCAGGGATTGCTAGTTGGCAAGAACTGTGTGGTGTAGTGTGGTTTGTTTTGTTTTGTTGTGGATTTTTTTGGGTATGTGGAACTGTATGTATACCTGACTATTAACACAGATAACTCATAGACTTTAAGGTCAGAAAGGACCATTGTGATCATCTAGTCTGACCTCCTGCACAATGCAAGCCACAGAATCTCATCCACCCACTCTTGTAGTAAACCCCTAACCTATGTCTGAGATATTGAAGTCCTCAAATCGTGGTTTAAAGACTTCAAAGTACAGAGAATCCTCCAGCAAATGAATTGTGTCCTATGCTGCAGAGGTAGGTAAACCCCCCCCAACGGCCTCTGCCAATCTGCCCTAGAGGAAGATTCCTTCCAGACCCCAAATATGGGTGATAAGTCTTGCCCACATGCTCAGGGTTTAGCTTATCAGCCAGACACCCAGGAATGAATTCTCTGTGGTAACTCAGATCTCACTAGAACTAACATCCCATTATAGGCCATTGGGCGTATTTACCATTAATAGTTCAAGATCAATTATTTGCCAAAATTAGGCTATCCCATCATACCATCTGTTCCATAAACTCATCAAGCTTAACCTTGAAGCCAGATAAGTCTTTTGCCCTGACTGCTCCTCTTGGAAGGCTGTTCCAGAACTTTGCTCCTCTGATGGTTAGAAACCTTCATCTAATTTCCAGTCTTAAACTTCTGCTGGCCAGTTTATATCCATTTGTTCTTGTGTCTACATTGGTACTGAGTTTAAATAATTCCTCTCCATCCCTGGTATTTATCCCTCTGATATATTTATAGAGAGCAATCATATCTCCCCTTGGTCTTCTTTTGGTTAGGCTAAACAAGCCAAGCTCTTTGAGTCTCCTTTCATAAGCATGTTTTCCATTCCTCTACTCATCCTAGTAGCCCTTCTCTGTACCTGTTCCAGTTTGAATTCATCCTTCTTAAACATGGCAAACCAGAAATGCACAAAGTATTCCAGATGAAGTCTCACCAGTGCCTTATATAATGGTACTATCACCTCCTTATCTCTACTAAAAATAACTCACCTGATGGATCCCAAGACCACATTAGCTTTTTTCACAGTCATATCACATTGGCAGTTCATAGTCATCCTGTGGTCAACCAGTACTCCAAGGTCCTTCTCCTACTCTGTTACTTCCAACTGATGTGTCCCCAGCTTATAACTAAAATTCTCGTTGTTAATCCCTAAATGCATGACCTTGCACTTTTCAATATTAAATTTCATCCTATTACTATTACTCCAGTTTACAAGGTCATTTAGATCTCCTCTGTATTGGCAATACCTCCCATCTTTATGTCCTTTGCAAACATTATTAGCACACTCCCACTTTTTGTGCTGAGGTCAGTAATAAAAAAATTAAATAAGATTGGTCCCAAAACTGATCTCTGAGGAACTCCATTAGTAACCTCACTCCAGCCTGACAGTTCTTTTCAGTAGGACATGCTGCAGTCTCCCCTTTAACCAGTTCCTGATTCACCTTTCCATTTTCATATTGATCCCCATCTTTTCCAGTTTATCTAATATATCCCCTTGTGGGACCTTATGAAATGCCTTACTGAAATCAAGGTAAATTGGATCCACTGCATTTCCTTTGTCTAAAAAATGTGTTACTTTCTCAAAAAAGGAGATCAGGTTAGTTTGGCACGATCTACCTTTTGTAAAACCACGTTGTATTTTGTCTCAATTACCATTGAGCTCAACTTCATTAACTATTTTCTCCTTCAAAATCTTTCCAAGACCTTGCATACTGCAGATGTCAAACTAACAGGCCTGTAGTTACCCAGATCACTACTTTTTTTTCCTTTTCTTAAAAATAGGAACTATGTTAGCAATTCTCCAGTCATACGGTACAACCTGTGAATTTACAGATTCATTAAAAATTCTTGCTAATGGGCTTGCAACTTCATGTGCCAGTTCCTTTAATATTCTTGGATGAAGATTATCTGGGCCCCCTGATTTAGTCCCATTAAGCTGTTCGAATCTGGCTTCTACCTCAGATGTGATATCTACCTCCATATCCTCATTCCCGTTTGTCATCCTACAATTATCCCTAAGCTCCTCATTAAAGACTGAGGCAAAGTATGTGTTTAGATATTGGGCCATGCCTAGATTATCCTTAATTTCCACTCCATCCTCAGTGTTTAGGTGTCCCACTTTCTTTGTTTTCTTCTTATTTATATGGCTATAGAACCTTTTACCATTGGTTTTAATTCTCTTTGCAAAGTCCAACTCTACATGGCTTTTAACCTTTCTCACTTAATCCCTACATGTTCTCACCTTAAGGTAGCTTTCCTTACTGGTCCCTCCCATCTTCCACTCCTTGTATGCTTTCTGCTTTTTCTTAATCACCTCCCTAAAATGCTTGCTCATCCAGCTTGGTCTACAACTCCTGCTTATGAATTTTTTTCCCCTTTCTTGGGATGCAGGTGATATCTTTGTAGATGTGTAGTGATTGCAACAATAATTGTGAGTATGGGAAAACATAACTTTGTAAAACCTGCTTTTGTGTTAGTAGTACTTAAAAAGGTATCACTTTATGCTGGTGCTTTACATCATTGATGTACAATTCCAATTAAATCTAAAGAACTAAGTAACCATGGTGGTGGGTGGAGAATATTGTCTGAAAAATACCTCTTGAGAGAGAGTAAAACCATATGACATTCCCCTGGTGTTATCTGGACTGGTGATCTGCTAGTTCATTCCAATCCTTTGGAGCCAGCCTTACCTTGCTCTGCTGTGAGAACCTCCACTCCTGGGCTGTTCACGCACAACCCCTGGCATGTAAGCTGCTCCCAGCTATGTGAGTGAGTACTTTTGGCCAGCCACTGCTTGGGCTGTGCAACCAAATGATACTAGCCAATATTTCCAGACTCAGACACAATCCTAGGAACCTCTGTCTTGCAGAGTCCCGTTGCACTCACTGGACGCTGCAAGTTTATATGAGTTGGTCAGTTTAACAAAGAAATAAATATGTACCAGGCTTGTTATCCCAAGGAGAGTCTCTGACATGCTTCCAACCAAACACACGGCTTCAGTAGAATAGACAGACAAATTTATTAACTACAAGAGAGAGATTTTAAGCGATTATAAGTCAAAGCACAAGAAGTCTGATTTGGTCAAATGAAATAAAAGCCAAATGCATTTCAGTGTCCTTACAAACTCAGGTGCTTCTCACCACAGTCTAGCTGGTTGCCCTTCAGCCAGGCTCTCTCCTTTGATCAGCACTTCACTCACTTGGTGCTCGTGTCTGTAGATGGAGGTGGAAGAGAGAGAGCATCGCAAACTTCTCTCTCTTGGCCTCACTCCTCCCTCTTCAGCCCCTCCCCCCCCGCCTTCAGAGTCAGGTCAGCATTGCCTCATTGTAGTCCCAGACTGACCAAGGAAAGGGAGGTGACTCACTCGAGAGTCCAAAGGAACCTTTGCTGTTGCCTAGGTCAGTGTTCCTATGAGGCTGGGCTCATAGGAACTAACCCTGTGCTCCAGGAGAGTTTTGCCTGGGCTTGTGTTTAACTATGAGGACACATTTTCAGCCTTCTAACTATACATATGAAATTACAACCTTTATAACATCACTATAACAACAATGCTCAGTGCATCACAAGCCTTCTGAAGACTCCCGACATGACAAACTTTGCACTGGATACCACACAATCATATAAGGACGAACATGGGCAGGTGCAGGGTGTTCCCCTGAAGTACAGAATGTCACAAATCTCCAACAAATTATGCTCTTAGATGGGCTACCAGTTGGTGTATGTTTTACACTGTGATGGAATAATGTTTTATTAGTTTGGAATGTACTAATTCATTCATATTTTTGCTTACTTCTCCATGTTAGAATTGCAATTTGTATAAAACTAGTGTTTTGGTTTTCACAGTGGCATAGGGTCTGTATAAACAACAGTAACTTGGATGAAGTGCATAGAAAGAAATAAAGCATTATGTCAGTTGTTCTCAAACTTTTGTACTGGTGACCCCTTTCACACAACAAACATCTGAGTGCAAACCCTCTCCCCCCATATAAATGAAAACTACTTTGAGGTGGAGGCTGACAGCTCACGACCTCCCTTGTAATCTTACAACCCCCAGTTTGAGAATCCTTGCAGTATGTAATGTGTTTTATGTTGTTTATATAAATAAATTAGCATCTGAACTCCTGTTTTGCCAGTGCATCACATAGTGTGTGATGGATAGGTGAATTGTGTGTTTAATGTTGCACTGTCATAAGGTACTGAGATTTAAAATAAAAATTTAGCAATCTTCTTTTGCTATTTCTTTTTCCGCTGCTTACTATTTTATGTGCTTTCCCTTTGAGATCTTATTCAGTTTCCACTTTGCTCAGTGTGGTGGTGGTGAGCTCATTCACTAAACTTTTGCTGTGGTGTACATACAGTATTCCACAGAACAAATTTCCATATTTTAACTTCAGTGATGGCACATGAAGCTAATCAAAGCATCATAGTTGGAGAGAGCAACATGAGAAGTTCTGTTTGCAAGTGAGATGGCTGAAGGACCAGAGTCTCAAAAATTGACCATTTGGAGTAGCTGTGAAGGCCTGATCTGAAACCTTGTGTATAGACGTTTGAGACCTAGTTATTTAAAACTATTTATTTTTATAATTAAATGCTCAAAACAGATTAAGGTTGTACAGTTAAAATAAAAGAAAATGTAAGTTTCTTATATTGGATAGTTTGGCTCCATGTTGCACATGTTTATTCTGTGATGCATGTAAAAACATAAAAATAATATATTGAAATATAAACATAAGATATGCAGGAATAGAAATTTTTACATGTGTACAGTGTGGCACAGTTAATCTTGCATTAATAATCTTTTTCCAAAATTGTAATTTCCAGTTTACTCTTTTATTAACACAGTTTTTGCAACTCAATTTCCTGTGCACATTTTAAAGACAAAATAGAGAGCATGAGTGCACACTTCTTGTGGGGACAGGTAAGTATCTTGTCCTTGTGAGTAGTGTGCTAGTGAAATGCACTCTCAACTGATAATTAATTCACATGCTCTTAAAATGCCCATCTAATAAAGGTATCTTCATGGTGTTAAGACGTGTGGGCAAACTACGGCCCGTGGGCTGGATCTGGCCTGTGGGATTGCCATCCCTGTTTTATGGCACCACGTCCCTGCAGCCCCTGCGGGAGAGGGGGGTAGAGGGCTCCTAGCGCTGCCCTCACCTGTGGATACCTCTCCCCGCAGCTCCCACTGGCTGGGAACGGGCTCCAGGTAAGCAGCGCCAGGTTGGTGCCTACACCCTGAACCTTGCCTGTACCCCAACTCCCTGCCCTGAGCCCGCAATGTCCTGCCTTGAGCCCCTTGCTGCACCCTTCCTGCACTCCAATCCCTGTTCTGAACCCCCCTGCTTCACCGTGCACCCCACCCCCTGCCCTGAGCCCCCTCCCGCACTCCTCTCTGAGCCTTGCTCTGAGCACCCCCCCACACTCTGCACCCCCTTTACCCCAACTGCCTTCCCTGAGCCTCCTCATACACCCCGCACCCCTGTCCCAGCCCTACGTCCATGGCCCTGCATGCAATTTCCCCACCCAGATATGACCCTCGGGCAAAAAAGCTTACCTATCCCATGTTAAAAGGAATTGATACCTTTATGAAATTAGCAGACAAGTGTTCTAAAAGTAGATTAGGCATACTATTCAGATTTCCTTGGCTCTGCTGGCAGAATCCAGTAGCATTCAGTGACACAAGGACTGAGTTCAGGAAATGTGAATTTAATGTTTGATCCTAATGATCACATAATTGAAATATATGCAATTTTAGGGGAGATTGTGTTGGTCTGGATTAAGTGGCAAAAGCTTTGTAAAACTCAGTGTTTTCATCTTAAACAATGTTTAAAAATCGCACTGCTAGGAAAGCACATGCAGCCACAGTGCATCTATCTAAAATGTGCCTCTGTCCAATCTATTTTATTTCTAGGATGCTCATTACTGTAAAATTGTAATCCTTGTAGATATAAATTTGATGGGAAGATGTTTTTGATTTAACAAAGCTACAGTTTGACAGATTCTTTTTTTTTTTTTTTTTTTTTTTTTGCCTTCCCAAACCAAGCAAAGACTGTTCGTGTTTGAAACTATTTTAATGACTGGTTTTAGGTTTCAAACCTCAGATCTTTCGGTTAGATTGTGTTTAAAAAAAAAAAAAAGTGGATTGTTTTTTTGCCTTGGTCTACTCAAAAATGGCTCAAGGAATTGTGAGCTTGCATGCACGCACGCGCCCACACACAATGCTTTTTCTACCCAGAACATTGATGAAAAGCTTCAGAAAAACTTCTCTTTGTGGATGAACGCTGTGTGTTTGAAAATGAGGAGTTATAAGAACAAAAGTTTCTCAGTCCTAGCTAGTGGATTATTATCACCATTCTGAAGTATTAGTCATTTGTCTGGCAGAGATCTTTTTTCTATTTAAATTGTAATTTGAAAGGTAATGTCAGAAATAAGAGTAGGTTTCAGAGTAGCAGCCATGTTAGTCTGTATCTGCAAAATGAACAAGAGCACTTGTGGCACCTTAGAGACTAACAAATTTATTTAAGCACAAGCTTTCATGGGCTACAGCCCACTTCATCAGATGCATAGAATGGAACATGTAGTAGGAATAGTGTGTGTGTATAAAAAAAAAAAAATACACATATGGAAGTTGCCATACCTTTTCATGTTCTCTGTAAGTGTATATATATATCTTTCTACTGTATGTTCCATTCTGTGCATCCGATGAAGTGGGTTGTAGCCCATAAATGTATTTAAGCACAAGCTTTCGTTAGTCTCTAAGGTGCCACAAGTACTCCCTGTTCTCTTTGAGAAATAAGAGTAGTTTTGGAAGCCTTGGGATACTGTCTTAACAGTAACACATGGAATTAGAACTTGTCCTTGCTCTTTTTAAATACATTTTTATCAGGACCCTGGACACTATTTTCTTTGTTGTTTTTTGTATCCTGCTGTGTAAATGAATGCTTTCCCTGTCTGTATTGCAGTCTTAACTTGTCTAAGGTAATTCTTCTGCTCTTTGATGGATAATACCTGTTTGCCTTTTTACTCTGAGATGATGTCATGCTTTGGTATGACTACATTTTGTTTCCTTATGCTGCTGTATTACAAGCTTTCTGGAAAGAAGAGAACAAATTTTGCTGTTGGCTCTCTCTACGGCAAGAACAAAGTTTAGTTCAATTGAGGAATGAGGTCAAGTCTCCCCAAAGGCAATGCTACTTTTGTTCAGTCTCTCTGCTTTTGACTTCTAGCTAGTTTGTACTTTAATACAGTAGAATTCGCTTAATTGGGACACTTCGGGACTGGAATAATTTGGCCCAATTAAGCAGCTGCCCCAATTATGCGAAGTAAGTAAAAAGGTACACATATGTTGTACATGTATAAAACAAAAGCCAAACTACCGTTTACTGAGCAACAAAAATACTTTAATACACGTACTGTAAACTAATTCTGGAAAAAAATGGTACAGATCAGAGAAAAATACTTACACTAAGAACAATTTCAGTGTAACATATGCATCAAATACTTAACACTTAATGATGTTGGAGGAATTCATCGAGTGTCCCTTGACGTATTCTCTTGATTGACTGCAAGTGAACAAAATCAGCACATGTATCTACTGCAGATATAGGGCTGCCTTCATTGCCTTCCTGCATGAAGTAGCGTCATAATTCACCAATAATTTTCCTGGTATCCTGGTTAATCACTCATCAAGGCTCAGGTGTGTTATCTTCATCACCACTTTCCTGGTCTTCTGATGTCTTCTGGTGTTTTGCTGCAATTTGTTCAACAATCTTCATTTTCACTGTAACATTGAAGATTATTGTCGATGTATGCAAACTCTTCGTAGTTTGTGACATTTGTGACGTGTTGCACTTCCAAAATGATGCCATTTTCACTATCTGTCATATCCAAGCCTGAATGCTTATAATCACAAAGCAAAGCAGTTCTGAATGGTCTTGATGCTTATTTCTCGCCAGCTATTGGCGACAAACTGTGTTGCTTGTAAAAGGTTAATCCTTGCACTGACTTCCTTGGCTGTTGAAGCTGATGTTAGTAGATTTTCTTCAGTTGCTTCAAGGATGTAGTTTACCAACTTTCCACAATACAACGTCTTCAAATTTTTTATTATTCCCATATCTATTGGCTGTGCCAAAGATGTAGCGTTGGGTGGCAGAAACAATCTAAATGAGTGTGCGCCGTACAGTTGTCAAGCAGCAGCATAATTTTTCTTGACTTCCGTTGTAGTTCCACGTCCCAACTCATTAGCCAGTTCTTAAAAATTTCAGAAGTCATCCATGCATTTTTGTTAGCATGGTACAGAACTGGTAAACTCTCTATTCTAAGCCCCTTAAAGCATCGAGGCTTAGCGCTTTTCCCAATAAACAGCTTCCGTTTATCAGTTCCTGACAAGTTTGAACAGCATAACACAGTTACGCAATCCATTGCTTTCTTTGAACCCGAAAGTGTTGCGTGTTTGTAGGTCAGGGAACTGTTCTGCGTGGCATGATAAAACAGGCCTGTTTCATTGGCATCGTAGATGTCATCTGCACAAAATTTCTGAAGCAAGACGGGCAGTTTTGTGGATTTCCATTGTTCAGCACTTACAGCATCAGCACTGTCCTTCTCGCCATGTGCTTTCTTGAATTTAATGTCATGCCTAGATTTCCATCGAGAGAACCAACCATCTGTCACTATGAAATCATTGCGACCCAGCTTTTTAGCTAACTCCTCTGCCTTATTTTTCAGCACTGGACCATTGACTTTCACCCCTTGTCTAGTTACAGTAGGGAACCATTGAGGGCCTCTTCAGCATCTGGATCCTTGCCTTCACGCTTCCGTTTTTGGTATGTTCCCTGTTGTCTTTCGCATAATGCCCATTCCTCTCACAGTTTATCTTCCCGCTGTATCACGCGTGCGATTGTAGATTTCGGCATTCCAGTTATCTCCGCCAGTCGGCGGTGACTGTTGTTAGGCGGCTGTCTTTTGATTTGGTCAAGTAAGGCAATTCTGTTAGCTAGTGTCAAATCTTTCCGTGGCATCTTGGCTGGAGTCTGAAATTTTACAAACTTTACCAAGTATTGTACTGATTGAAACAATGATGATAGTGCAGTAATCAGCACTGTAAACAGCGCAGTAAACAGTGATGACTCAGCACAGTAATCTGCTGCCACGCCACTGCAGTAATGGCCGCCACGCCACATGCCACAAGCATGCCATCTAGCACTCACTGTCCTTATTAAGCGGCATGGTGTCCCAAATAAGCGAAGCAAATTCTGGTTATTTTTTCGATTTGTTTTTGGTCTTTAAGATTTGTCCCAAATA
Source organism: Dermatemys mawii (assembly GCA_007922305.1). Lineage (NCBI taxonomy): Eukaryota > Metazoa > Chordata > Testudines > Dermatemydidae > Dermatemys > Dermatemys mawii. Next base: position 34,314,155 of record ML677326.1, on the reverse strand, counting down.
AATGGCTGCCCCGATTAACTGGTGGCCCAATTAACTGGATTCTACTGTAATAGGTTGCTAGGTCAGCCTTGTAAGCTGAATTTACTTGCTGAAGTCTAACTTTTTCTTTCTCACATACACTCAATTAACAATTGAAAAAACTAGTATTTTAATTCACTGATGCAAAATAATTATGTGGCTGTTATATATAGAAATGTGCTATTCAGTATTTTTCAGTGTTCTCTCTTCCCTGCTCTTTGTAACCTTTCCTCCCATTCCTACCCTCCCCCCCGCTTGTTAGCATGTTCCGTCTTCACATATATATGTTATTTTCTTCTTGCTATTCTAAAAGTATTTCTTTCCCGTCTCTGTTGGGAAAAGCAAAACTTCCAAATTTCAAGGACACCATTTTTGCATCTGCACTCTTATTTTGCAGTAACTACAGTAGAATCTTACTATTTGTATTACTTAACTCGGATTAGGTGCTACTGTATCAGGGCACCACAGAGCCAGGCTTCTGTATTGGCTTAAGGTATCACTTGGTAATGTCCATCACATGACTCCTGTCCACACACAATCCCTAGCTTAAGCTAAGTGGTGGTTTAAACTCAAGCCAGCTAGTTTGAGTGTGGGTGACCCTAATGATGCAATAGGGATGCAGCTACAGGCTACCTCTCGAGTTAGCACAGCTCATCAGTTGCTAATCCAATCGCTCTTTGCTGCTAATCAGTTCACTCACTAGTATTCATTATTTGCTTTAGGTTATCCATTAAAGTGATGTCAGGAACCTTGGGAGGTCATCTAATCCAACTCCCTGCTCAAAAAGCAGGACCAAGCCCCAACTAAATCATCCCAGCCAGAGCTTTGTCAAACATGACCTTAAAAATCTCTAAGGAAGGAGATTCCATCACCTTCCTAAGTAGCCCATTCCAGTGCTTCACCACCCTCCTAGTGAAAATGTTTTTCCTGTTATCCAACCTAAACCTCCCCCACTGCAACTTGAGACCATTACTCTTTGTTCTGTCATCTGGTAACACTGAGAACAGTCTAGATCCATCCTCTTTCGAACCCCTTTTCAGGTAGTTGAAAGCAGCTATCAAATCTCCCCTCAGTCTTCTCTTCTGTAGACTAAACAATCCCATTTCCCTCAGCCTCTCCTCATAAATCATGTGCTCCAGCCCCCTAATCATTTTGGTTGCCCTCCACTGGACTCTTTTTTCCCAATTTTTCCACATCCTTCTTGTAGTATGGGCCCCAAAACTGGACACACTACTCCAGATGAGGCCTCACCAATATCGAATGTAGAGGAATGATCATGTCCCTTGATCTGCTGGCAATGCTCCTACTTATACAGCCCAAAATGCCATTAGCCTTCTTGGCAACAAGGGCACACTGACTCATATCCAGCTTCTCATCCACTGTAACTTCTGGGTCTTTTTCTGCAGAACTGCTGCCTACCCATTTGGTCCCTAGTCTGTAGCAGTGCATAGGATTCTTCCATCCTAAGTGCAGGCCTCTGCACATGTCCTTGTTGAACCTCATCAGATTTCTTTTGGCCCAGTCTTCTAATTTGTCTAGATCCCTCTTTATCCTATCCCTACCCTCCAGCATGTGTACCTCTCCTCCCAGTTAAGTGTCATCCACAAACTTGCTGGGGGTGCAGTCCGTGCCATCCTCCAGAGATCATTAATGAAGATATTGAATGAAACAGTCCTGTGTCTCATTCTGCCAATCGCTAAAAAGTGTGCTCAACTCGCGCTACTAACCTGAATTAAAAGCAGAATTGCTGCGTCTTCACTGCTGTTTTTACTTATCTAACATGGGTTAGCCAACCCCAGTATACTGCACATAGCAGATATGTTACATGTGAAATATGTGAACTATGTTGTTGAACTAAGTGTGGTCACGCTCACTCTTGTTATGCCAATCTAACTCTGGCAGTTAAGACAAGCTGAAAGACCGAACCTGTCCCACAGAGTTCACAATCTGCACTAAAGTGATGGAGCCCCAGTGTGGATTTTTAAGTTCTCATTCAGCTAATATGTGAAAACGAACATTTTGCAGATTTGTTATTGCTTTGCTGATTGAGCCTCTTGTCTTTCTGTAGGAAAATTGGAACAGCAGAAAAATGCTAGATTTTACGTTTTTTGTTCAATGTGGTGTAAATCAACGAGATTAGTTATAATGATAAGAATGAAAAAGTGCTTTCTGTTCCCATAGAAAAATGCCACCTGCTTTTGCGTTTCAGACATGGTGTTTGTGACTCTCGGTGACTGAGAAGGATGTAGAGAAGGAAAATCGAAGGAAGCAGAATTAAAGCAACCAGCAGATTGACTCAAAGAGGTTAAACCAAACTAAGAATAGAGAGTTAATCCCTGGGATTGTGCTCCTGTGATTTAGGAAAAATTTCTTTATCTGGACTGCTGCCCATACCCACATGGAGGGGCTGTATCTTAAAACCTTTCATATTTCAAGAGGTGCAGAATATGGTGGCCTGTTTATTAAACTCTGCTATAGCGTGGGTTTGTGTACAGTGTGGTCGTTGCCATGGATCCCAAATTTAACTATTTAAATTGGGATCTATGGCAGTGCATCCCCTGTGTTAATGTGGGAACTGCACATGGATCCTGAACCCCGGGCTGTAGCGAGGGTCTGGTGTATTTGTAGTTAGTGGGTATTTAGGCCGTTGTAGTTCTCACCTAGGTTTGCAGAGGATATGCTGCTGTAACTTAGTAATAATACTTAGCTCTTATATAGTGCTGTTCATCAGTAGATCACAAAGCCCTTTACATCTCTGCCCCCATTTCACAGATGGGGAAAATGAGTACTTCACCTCCCTGTAACTTGACCAATGGCTCCCAATGGGCCAATGGTAGAGTCAGGGATAGCTTAGTCAGTTGTCTCTCTTCTAGGACACATGATTTCTAAGAGCTGCTCCTTCTGTACATTGTTTTTTACACTGGAAGGGGGATAATGGACGTGCTTTGGAATATTTGCAACATGTAATTGCTGAGAGGGGCAGTGAGAGAAGTCACAGACATGGTCTAGGTCCTGAAATCTTGACAGTTATATTCAAGCTGATGGGACAAGACTGTCTGTCTCTTCCGTCCCCACCAGTTTTGCAACATTTTGTCTCTCACCAACATTTCCAGCTCATCTTTCCATCCCATTAAACCAGTTGCGTCATTATTGATGTAAACTGCAACCATTGTTATCTATTTGCTGCAAATATTGTACAAGGTTGTCATGTGAGGTGCCTATAAAACGGTTATGATTTGCTGATTACACTATCTGTATCGGTGGATCATTTTTGTAGCTTATGATTTTTGATTATATACTTGTATATCAATGTGTTTGATTCTAAGTAGCCTCTGTGAAGTATTTGGTCAGCTTCTTGAGAAGGACTATTGTCAGTAAGTGCTCAATCAAGAAACACTTAATTGACAGTGGACTTTGGGAGATGCCAATTCACATCTGAGCTTTCCTGGGAACATTCAAACTAACATGTAAGCAATGGCATCGGCCTGCGAACTGAGTCATGTATGGACATGTGACTTGACTTGCCCATGTAACTCCAACCTCCATCTTGCTGCTGTACTTTTCCACAGTAAGAACAAAAAGATGTCCTTCCACCTGGAAGAGACTATAAAAGGCAGCTGCTTCATCTCCACTTTGTCGTCAGTCCTGCTTCTTGTTTCTGGAGGGGTTGTGCTACAAACTGACGCTCTGAACAAAGGACTTGATGATCCATCCCAGCTGTGGATATACTCCAAAGACTTGATTTAACCTGCCGTTTATTCTGTCATGACTACAAGCCTGAACCAAGAACTTTGCCATTAGTGTGTGTAATTGATTCCATTTAACTAATTCTAGCGCTCATCTATATCTTTCCTTTTATGAGTAAACCTTTAGATTAGAAAGGATTGGCAACAGCATGATTTGTGAGTAAGATCTGATTTGTATACTGACATGGGTCTGGGGATTGGTCCTTTGGGATTGGGAGAACCTTTTTTCTTTTACTGGGGTATTGGTTTTCATATCCTGCAAACACTGGAAAAGTGTTTTGAAACTTAAATCTTCAAAAAACTTCATTAAGAACTATCATACTAAAAATGAAATTTGTCCTACTTATGGTAAGCAAGCTGATTGTCATAATTTGTAAAGTCTCCATCTTGATTAATGTAATTTTAAACAATATTTCTAACATATTTTTTCTTGTGGACTTTTAATGTAAAGTTTTAAAAACATTTCTTCTAATTCTTAAAGCAGGTTGTAAACACTTTTAATGTTCCTACACCTTATACATCTCTCTTTCACTTAAAGTATTTTTTCCCCTTTATTTAAAATAACACTTTAGTTATTAGGTATGTAGTTTCTTTTTCAAGGAAAGTTTTCTAAAAATTCAGTTTTTTCACTATTTCTTACTATTGGATGATTGACAAGACTTCACATTTTCTGATATTGATACTATTTAGCAAGATATAATATCTCATTAGTCTCCCATAATTGCATAAAATAGTTGAAAATGTATATGAAACCAAATAGTATGAAATGACACCGTGAGCCAAGTGCCTAAGCATGTAGTAAGTCTAATTCCAGCTAATTGAGTGCTGTCTACTTAGCACACTTTTCATATTTTGTGATAGAAGTTGTAAAACACTGCATAATCAAGTTGTGGTTTGCTGCTATGATTTAAGGTTATGTTACAGTTTTCCTTAAAATCCCATAGTGCAGTTGGTGGTTCTTAAATGTTGTAAAATATATTCTGGGCTAAAACTGGTATCAGAACAGGAGTGAGTGGTCCTGTTTTGTGTTATAAACAGAATTAAAAAAACAAGTATTAAGCTTCAGCTGCCAGGAATCCTGTTTTTATTTAAATATAAATGAGAATGTGTTGGATCAGCTGGTAAAAGTAAAGCAACAATTCTCTCTCTTAGATTAATAATTTGCAGCCTTTCTTTGTACTTTGAGATTAGACTTGTTTGGTTATCACCTGAATGGAACAGTTTGTGTAATAGGAGAAAAATACATTTTATTAAGTTTGATGCCTCCAAGTAATATACATGTGCAGACTTACCTATTTTGCTTTAATACAATGAAGACTAACAAAGCAATATCTGAAATAGATAAACATATATTTGCAGTATGTTTTTCAAGTATTTTAAAATTTTGATTAATAGTATTTTCTACTCATTGACAGGGCTGTATTTAATAACTAGCACAATATTAATGTTTGTAAAATATCCATTTTGTGACATCTGACAGTGTGGGAAGGATTCATATTCAAATAAATTCTGTGAAATAGTAGTAGCCTTGAATTTTATCTTTGGCTATAAATGACTCCAGTACAAGTTAATAAAATAAGTCACTGGTCTTAATCTCTTAATTGTGATAGTTAATGGACTGCTGATTTTGAAAGTATATATAATATTAACACTTTTTAATTCAGAAATTTCCATTTGTACACTATTGTGAATATCTAATTTGAAGAAAATTATATTAAGTATGGAATTTCTGGAGATAAAGCATACTTTAAAAGACTCATTGGTTCTGAAATTTTTTTTCAACAAAAATGTAAGAGAAATTGTAAGGTAACTATTAATTATATTTGGTGGTCTGTTTGTTTCAGTGTAAAGTAAACAAAAAGTGTGTTTAAAGGCTATACAGTTTTGTTCCAATCCTCAGAAATGTCATCTTTAGAACATGTAGTTGCTCCAGAGTTTGGGTCTGATCCTGGAAAAGCTTACTTGTACAAGTAGTCTGTATGTTGTTATCCCCTTTTGCTCTTATGGAACTTTTAAGGGTTGCAAGATCGAACACTCCATGTGCTTGAAAAATATGATAGAGAAAGAGACAATCTTCATTGAGTGGCCTTTGATCACATCTGTTTACCTTCTCCAATAAAGTGGTGATAGACGATTGAAATGTGAATAGCCTGAGGGTTGGTAGCTTTTATATTTTTATTATCACATTGCCTTGACATTTCACTTTAGGCAGAACCTCTAACAGTGGATGTCTGTAGTGCATTTAGAATCAAACTGTATGTTGAGAAACTGAATGTAAAACAAATCTAGAGGACTATAAAGGCCAGTTCTTGAAGACTAGAGTTACTGTTGGATCACTTCAGTTTTTTGTAAGTGATGTGAATAGTGGGAAAATTACACTTCCTTAGTCAAATCTGTGTTTTAATTTGTTTTAAATATATTTTTAAGGTTAATCAGATTTTAATAAGCAAATACAAAAATTATTGAAGGTTTGTTTGCTTGCCTGGAGTTTATTCTATTTAAAACCTCAATGGTTTTGAATATAAGTTTTAGTTATAGTTTTTGTTTAAAGGAGAACACTGAAAAATATTTAAAAATATAGTCCTGTCTTATTAAGTGATGTATCAACTACTGGTCAATCTGATTCTAAAATAATTACAACAAAACAGCAAAATAAAATGACTCTTCCCCATACAAACCAACAAACAGCCCACACACGGAATGGAGAATAAGACATAAGGATAAACCACATGGAGGCACCATAGTACCTCATTTCAATTGTAAATTCATTGGGACAGAGACTCTGTTTTGTGTTTGGACAATGCCTAGAACAATAGGATTCTGTTGCATAACTGGGCTTCCAAGTGCTGTTGTTGCAAATAATGTTCACCACCACCACTGTTGGTTGAGTCAGTATTAAAATTAGCTTTGCATTTGTAAGATATGTCCAAAACATACTATAATTATGTTCATGTAATATAATCTTAATAACAAAAGAACTTATGCTGCTATGTTAATTTTGACCTGTTTAGAAGATTTTTATGCTGCAGTATATCTGTGTTTAAAGTAATTCTACCATATTAAATTTGCTATTTATTTGTATTGAGATCAGGGCCAAATACTGTACAAATATTTAATAAAATCTCTGCCTCAGATAGTTTAAACCCTAAATAGAAAATCAGAAAGGCAGTGTGAGATAATCCACTGTACCTCAGCTCCCAGTTGGTGCAGAGAACCAAAGTAATTTGCCCAAGATCATGCTGGAAGTTTGAGACCATGCCAGGGTTTGAATTACTTATGATTGCAACCTCTGTGGGACAGGAATGCTTTTATCGTGTTTATACAGTGCCTAGCTCAATGGAGTCAGCCTGGTCAGTGACTGTGGCTTGTAGTTATTACCACAATATCAATAATTACTAGTAATGAGTCTGTATTTGTTAATTTCCATTCCATGTATTACTGGAATACTATCTTCCTTGGATGTGCATGAATTTATAAAGAAGGCCTGATATCTATTTTTTTTTCCCCTCCTCTTTGGGCTTTTTTTTTAACATTGGAAATTCAGAACATGTACCTTCATGGGCACAATAGCAGACGGAGAATTTAATGAAATTATGACCTTATACTAGATGAGTAATAGCTGAACAATTGAGAGTAGAAGGGATTTTTAGTTGAAAACTTTGTTTTGCCGCCTTTAACACCTATTTCATTTCAGTGGCTAACAAACACCCTTTTATCAAGTGTTTTAATACCTCTCTGCCCCTTCATTAAAGGCTGTCTACATTACAGTCTGTTGGCATTTCTGTTGCTCAGGGGTGTGAGTATTCCACTCCCCTGGGCAACAAGGTACACCAACATAAGCGGTCGTGTGCATAGTGCTACATCAGCAAGAGAGCTTCTCCCACTGACATAGCGTATGCTGCTCACAGAGGTGAGTAGGTGGTTTTTTTTTGTTTTTTGTTTTTTTTTTTAATGCCAACAGGAGAGCTCTCACTGAATGTCTTCACCAGGCACGCTGCAGCAATGCAGTTGCATCGGTACAGCAGTGCCACTGCAGCGCCATATGTATAGCCATACCTTAAGTATGAAACCTTTCGCTGTATATCTGAAGCCTCTAAAGCATTCTACAGTAAAATAGGGCAGTCCTGAAATTTCTAAGGTAAAACAATCATCAGGAAAAATAAATTCGAGTCCTCCTTACACATCATAAAGAAATATAAATAAAAAGGCACTACCCATTTTAATAATAAAAAAAATCCCTCTGTTCGCTTTCAGAAGAACAGTTAAGAAATTAAACCAGATCTGTGCAGGTTAGTTGTGAGAAAGATACGTCAAGCCTTCCCCTGGAGTGGTCAGCACATTCTCAAAGTTCTAAAGTGCTGCAGCTTAGTGATTTGAAAATTACTATTTCTGAATCTGTTTTTGATAAATCATGCCACTGAATTTTCTTTTGGAAGCAAACTGGATTAGAAACAGTCTGATTTATTTGCCTGTGGACGATTATTTTCATGTTTTTGTTAGGCTTCCTCCTCACTTACATTTTCAGATGAATATGTTCTGATGTTATAAGCACTCAGCAGCCTATAAATCTGGTGTTTGTTCTTCGTGTGCACAGTTTGCACTCAGTAAATCTAATACTGCCTTTCCTAGCAAGGGCATAATTAGTGCCTTGCTTTAATTACCACCCATACTTAAAGTGCTCACATTATAAATGACTCCAAAAAATCAACATCCTTTTTAATTAAACTTCATCATATTTATCCTTGTACGTTACTCTACCCAACAAAAAACAATATCCTGTGTTTATTTTTTTGGCTTAAAAAAAGATGCAGTAATGAAGTAGTCTTGTTCACTAGTATGCTGACTGTGATATCAGTAGAGGAAAAGGAAGGATCCATTTCTATTATACTGGTGGCTTTAGGGTTAAGAAAAATAAAAGTAGAAGGCGAGCTGTGTTTTTTACCCGAGACAAATTAATGTAGTTATATCTCCATTAACTGTTAATTTTAGTAAGATGCATGTTTTACCCCGGAAATGAATTTCTTGTTTAATTGAAAAATTGTAAGAAGTGAAAATAATTCTGAAATTAAGTTAGTAGAACAAGCAGTCTACTATTAAGGTATTAAACTAGGGCAAATTAGGAGCCTAAAGCATCCAATAGCCTAATCTCCCGGATATGTTATACTTAGTTAAATTGAGCTTAATGGCTGTAGGAAATACATTTTTTTGTTGTGTTGAAAAAAAGTAAACCTCTTGGTCTAGTGGTAGAGTTTTATTCCTTTGTGTCTGAAACTCAGGGTATGGTTACACTTACAGGATTATAGTGCTATTGGTTATAGCGGTCCCCTTGTACAGCAATATGTATAGCGCTATTGTATGTCCACACTGAGACGCGCCAGCGCTATAGCATGGCCACATTTGCAGCACTTCATGCGGCATTAAGAGCAGCGCATTAGGACAGGTATCCCAGCATTCAGCTGGGTGCAACTTGCTTTTTAAACGAGGGGGGTGAGGGGGGACATGTTGTGTGTATGCGGAGGGAGAGAGCCAGTGGTTTTTCCGCCTTTTTGAGAGCCTGTCAGCGCATGTCCGTTCACAGAGGGCTTGGTTTTCACCAGGCTCCCTCCTTAAACATTTGCATTGCTTATCTGCCGAGTTAAGAGAGAAACTCTAAAGAGGTACTTCCGCATTCCTCCAGCCGAGTTCATAAGAAAGGGAAGAGACGTCAGTTGCCTTAAATGGCTCTAGGCCTCTCAAGAGATCACTTGTAGCGCAGTGGGTGTCCATATTCTCACTGTAGCACTACAGCAGCTGCGCTACAACCCTTATTCCCCATGCGGAGGTGGATTACCAGGAGCGCTATAACTCTGCGGTTATAGCGCTCTATGTGCCTTGCCAGTGTGGATGGGGAGGAGGTTATAGCGCTCGAGGGGCTTTATAGCGCTATAAAGTGCCAGGGTAACCATGGCCTCAGGTTTGATATATATTCCCCCCACCCACCCCGCTTGGTCACTTACTCTATGAGCCAGATCAAACTGTTCAACTGGTGGAGAAATCTTGTCTTCAGGCATTCTGCAATGATTTTTTTTTTGATGTAGCTGCTGATAAACTAGTTCTTTCCCTCACAAGCATAGCATATAGTCCTGAATAGTAATCAGCCTGCCCATTTGAGGTGTCCTTTGTATACCACATAATAACAATGTTCAATAGCAGAAACCTTCCAGCTGATGTCATGAGTGCTGTTACTGTCACTTCCTATTGGGTGATAGGAGCGGGGAAGTTCTCTAAACTAAAAAAGAAGAAAAAAGGGATAGAATACAAGGATACAGAAAATCAACCCATATGTGCTGAGGAGGACAGAAAACTATGTAGATCTATGAATGGCTAGCTAACTACAAGAACAGTTTCTCTTCTCCTGCTGTTCACACCTCCAATTCAGCTGCTAGAGGAATACCTCACCCTCCTCCCTGATTAGAGATATCAAGCTGGTTCAGCCTCATTGGACTAACCCTGTTATCTCCAACCTGGTTCTTGCCTACCTATTTATACCTGCCTCTGGATACTTCCACTGCATGCATCCGACTAAGTGGGTATTAGCCCATGAAAGCTTATGTTCTAATACTTTAGTTAGTCTTTAAGGTGCCACAGGACTCTTTGTTACTTCTACCCACTTCCACTGAAAATTATGTGGGAGAATGTACCCTTAGGAAAGCTACTAAAGAGATGAGACACACATATAACTAGAACTAAGGAGATACAATTAGAGCTGGTTGGAAAATGGAAACATTTTTATGCTAAAATTTGTGTGAACACATTTATTTTCCATTGGTTCATCTCTAAATAAAACTGAGGAAAGGACAACTAAGGCTGTGTATTAAAATGAATATTAAGACAATTTTCCTTTGTAGTACAGTATCCCAAGGAAAGCGGTAGAAACATCATTCTTGAGAAATGTAAAACCAGCCTTCAGTTAAAGGTACACAAAGGAGAATTCAAGTCGGGACAATTCTGTTTTTATCAGATCTTTGCACTTTTCTTTTTACTCCTTTTCACTTATTTTTTGGCCTTAGCATGGTGTCCTTTATGCCCCCTGCCATTTCCTCTGGCACCGAATACTCACTTTATCTTTTAATTCAAATCCTTCCATTTAGAAAGTCTTCTAGCAATAATTCACGATAGAAACACATCTTATTAAAACAAAAAAATCAACCATGCTATTTTTGAACTTGCATCTTCATCTGATCACTTGACATAGAATGTCTATTGTTTGATTTATTTTAGTTGTATAACTCTGGTGGCAGTGTCTATTCTTTAAATAAAGACCCAGACCCACTGAAGTCTTTTGGAAGTCTCTTCATTGACCATAGTAGGCTTTGGATCAGACTCAGAATGAGCACATCAATAGAACACATAGTGTGAGCATGGTCCTATACTTAAAGAGTTACCTAACTCTTATACAGTAAGTCTCTTACATCTCTTCTCTTCTAAATGAATTGTGTTCCAAGACTGCCTCAGATTCAGGAATCCTAGTAATCACTGTGTGGATTCTTCGATTATCTGCCCATTAGGAAACTTTGACTAACTGATGAAAACAGCTGGTAGCAACGGTTTCCTGTGAACAGATATAGAAAATGATTTAACAGAACTGTAAGGACCAAACCGTTTCCATCATTTTTATAAAAAGACCCCTTAAAGGGAAGACCAAATCTTCACTTCATTTTTGTGGTCTGTGGGCTATTCAATAATCTGGCCGAATTTCTCTCAATTTCATCTGAAAAAGGTTTACTTTGTAGTCTGAACTGTTGTCCACTTTTGTTAGTTGCTGTTAAATGGCTGCTGTTCTATGTCCGAGATGGCTACATTTGCAGTGGAGGGAGATGTAATATAGTTTGTAAAGCGTTTAGGGCCCTTTTGATGAAAAGGGTTAATAAATGCTGCTGCCGCTGCTAACACAAGCACCTGTTACTAGTCACTGTTCTGGGCACCCAAAAAAATAAAAAAAATAAAAAATGATTCAAATAGTTGCCTTGCAGATGTCCAGGAAATAAACACCCCAATCCACCTCTCATTGCCTTGCCAGTAGTACCAACCTCTGAAAGTCCCAAAATAATATAATCAGGTAAATTGAAGGGGCAGTTAGTAGATAGTAATAAGCGATCCTTGAGTACTGAAGTGCTGAGGGCCATGTAAGTACTGCAATGGAAAATAGATCAGTATAATGCTATGCTTTGGGTTATGCTACAAAAGGCCTCTATCTTAATATCCTGCTGTTCTAAAGGTATGGTATAGCTCGTCTAGAGAATAGGTCTGAGAGTCAGGAGACCTAGATTCTATTGCTAAGTCTCTGTACTTCAGTTTCCCATCTGTAAAATGGGAATGGCATAACATTTATAATGTTCATTGGATGACAGGTTCTGTGTGAGTACAAAGTTGTAGTAAATAATTTGTATGTAAAAATACTCTACATTTACTTATGGAAGTGTTGCTTTGAGCTTTTTCTAAATGAACATTTTTGTAATATTTTCAAAGATGTGAGGTGAAGAACTAACAAACTTGCCCAAAATAGTTCTCCTCAGTTACTCTGAATAAGTTCTTACATAATGTGTTGGTAACAGAGGAATTAAATATTTTTCCCTGTTAAGATGACGAAGATGACTTCATTAATAAGAAGACTTCCCAGAAACCCAAGGAGAATGGAACATCTGCAAGCAGCTGCCTAGGAACAGCAGGAGCGAGAAAGGAGGATGCAAAACCACATGCTAAAAGTAAACCTTTATCTCCAATAAAATTGACGGCAACCTCTGTACTCGATTATTTTGGAACTAGTAGCGTGCAGCGATCAGAAAAGAAACTGGTAGCAAGCAAAAGAAAAGAAGTAAGTATTAAACATATTCCTTGTTTTTTCTTAATGGTAGATCAAAATGGCAGGTTTAGCGAACTGCTTAATGGCGATGCAGAGCAGCCGTGTAACCATTTGTTCTTGACATGTCTTGTTTTAAAAGCCTCTGTAATGAGTATTATCTTGACTAGCACATCTAGATGTATTGGAAATTCTAAAAACCATGATTATCGAATTATGCTTTACTCTTCGAAAAGGTCATTCTACATGAAAATAGGTTTTTTTACTGTTCTTCCCAATAGTGTCCTAATATATGTAGTATACTTGTTTAGCAAGGTTTTTTGATTTGTAGATTTTTGTGAGATCAATTAATTAATCATAAGTAGTAAGCAAACATTTGGTTAAATTAGTGATGATTAAAACACAAGTTTTGGTTCATGGGAAGGGGAAAATTTTTTCGGAAGTATTCCATCATATTGTAGGAAACTAATTAAAATTTTGTTTTCTTAGTATTCTAAAATTTAATAATGGAAGAAATTCAAGTTGTAAGTATACTTACTTTAATAACAGCAGCAAAATGGAGGTCAGTAGTTTGGTAGCCTCTGCTCCTGTCGAAGTAGGATGAGTGGATTTGTAGGTTCTAAAGAACTGAAGAACTGTAGAAGAGCCACTGATCTTACTAAAGATTATAAAGATTGTTATAATATTAAATAACTGTTAGTGGTCCCATTTCCTTTTAGTTTTTATTGTTTGTCAGGTCTTTTTAAAAAAGTAAAACTCATTCTTACCAAGTCCAAGTTTTTTTCTTAAACACCAGTATGTTTGTTCTATATGTGTAAAGAGAAACCTAATATGTAGGGCTGTCAATTAATCGCAGTTTACTCTTGCAATTAACTAAAAAAAATTAATTGCAATTTTAAAATTCTTCATAATTAGTTGCACTGTTAAACAATAGAATACCAATATCTTAAATATTTTTGGATTTTTTCTACGTTTTCAAATATACTGCTCTCTATTACAACACAAAATACAAAGTGTACAGTGATTAGTGTATTATTTTTATTGAATATTTGCACTGTAAAATGATAAACCAAAGAAATAGTATTTTTCAATTCATTTCATACAAGTACTGTAGTGCAATCTCTTTATCATGAAAGTGCAACTTGCATATGTAGATTTTGTTTGTTACCTAACCGCTCTCAAAACAAAACAAAATCTAAAACTTTAGAGCCTATGTCAGGATTGCCTCCCCACTCTGAACTCTAGGGTACAGATGTGGGGACCCGCATGAAAAAAGAAATAACCCCCCCAAGCTTATTTTACCAGCTTGGGTTAAAATGTTTTTCCCCAGAACACAACTTCTTCTGTGTCTGGAACTAACTGCTGCCACCACCAAACTCAATTTAGGGTAATTTGAAACCCTTCTTTCCCTTTCCACTAACCCCCCAAACTTCTTCCTTCCCTGGGAAGCTTGAGAGAAAAAAAACAAACCTCGCCTGCTCCTGCGAGACGTGCCCAATCCAAAACCAGGATCTTACACAATGAAAAACAAGCAGTCAGAGTCTTAAAAGAAAGATTTTAATAAAAGAAGAGAAGAAAAAATCTCTTATAACCATCAGTAGAACAGCATCTACCATAATCAACAAAAGGATTCAGAAACCAAACCTCTCCCCGGAGGCAACTTTCTCCCACTGTTGATATCTCTGCTGAAGCTTACAATATCAAGAAGCAACCAGCCAACACTCACCACTGAGAACCCTCCAAGTGATAAAAAGAAGGTAAACTTACTGACTACAGTACTTGATAGAATCTATAGTTACAGTGAAAGACATAGCTGTGTTCATCCCATAGCCAAGATGAACAGAGAGAGACCCAGAGAGAAAACTGAAACTTAAAATCCTTTATCTCCTGAGGAATTTCTCATTGTTCAGTTGTCCACCTCTCAGGTTACCTTTAGCTTAACCCCTTACAGGTAAACACTAATTCTAGGCTACTTCACACTTATGACAGCCTACAAGTCCACTCATCCTACTTCTTGTTCAGCCAATCATTAAGACAAACAAGTTTGTTTACATTTACAGGAGCTGCTGCTGCCTGCTTATTTACAATGTCACCTGAAAGTGAGAACAGGCGTTCGGATGGCACTTTTGTTGCCGGCGTTGCAAGGTATTACATGCCAGATATGCTAAACGTTTGTATGCCCCTTCATGCTTCGGCCATCATTCCAGAGGATATGCTTCCATGCTGATGATGCTCGTTCAAAAATAATGCATTAACTAAATTTGTGATTGAACTCTTGGGGGAGAATTGTATGTCTTTGGCTCTGTTTTACCCACATTCAGCCATATATTTAATGTTATAGAAGTCTCAGATGATGCCCCGGCACATGTTTTAAAACAAACAACTTTCAGAGCAGATTGGACAAGACACAAAGAAGATAGCAATATGACATTTCTAAAAACAGCTACTGCACTCAACTTAAGGTTTAAGAATCAGAAGTGCTTTCCAAAATCTAAGAGGGAGGAGGTGTGGAGTGTGCTTTCAGAAGTTTTAAAAGAGCAACACTCAGATGCGGAAATTACAGAACCCGAACCACCAAAAAGGAAAGTCAACCTTCAGCTGGTAGCATCTGACTTGGATGGTGAAAATGAACATGTCGGTCTGCTCCGCTTTGGAGTGTTGTCGAGGAGAACCCATCATCAGCATGGACGCATGTCTTCTAGAATGGTGGTTGAAGCATGAAGGGACGT
>ML677326.1:34165621-34298813 GCA_007922305.1 Dermatemys mawii | reverse complement strand
CCAAACTTGTTTGTCTGAGTGATTGGCTGAAGTATGACTGAGTGGACTTAAAGGTTCTAAAGTTTTACATTGTTTTGTTTTTGAATACAGTCATTTTTTGTAAATAATTCTACATTTGTAAGTTCAACTTTCAGGATACAGATTGCACTAAAATATTTGCATGAGGTGAATTGAAATAAACTTTGTTTTTTACAGGGCAAATATTTGTAATAAAAATAAATATGAAATGACCACTATATACTTTGTATTCTGTGTTGTAATTTAAATCAATACATTTGAAAATGTAGAAACCGTCCAAAAATACTTAAATCGTATACCATTATTGTTTAATCACAATTAATTGTGGTGTTAATTTTTTTAAATTGCTTGACAGCCCTACTAAGAAGGGTTTTCTTGCAATTCCAGTCCTATGTACAAAGGTTTATTGAACTATTAATAAACTGTCTGAAATGCTTGATTAAAATTCTCTAGTGTTCTTGGCTTTTTATCAACTTGAATTTCTAAAAAATGGTTCTACTTAAAATTGAAAATTTGTGATGCTTGTGAAAGATGCCAGCCTGAGAGTAATGGCGTGTAAAGTTCTGTTTATAATCAGATCGTGTATAGGGTGGAGAGGCAGCAGCAGCACAGACTTCCCTGTATTGCCCTGCCATTATGTTTGAGCCAGAGGGAAGGCGGGGTGGGGTAGTTCATCTTCACATTCAACCTAATCAATGACTTCTCTTCTGAACTTGGAAACAATGATGCCTATTAAAGCCAGGTAATGTGAACTGATATCAGCTTGGGAGTAAGTGAGGCCACTTAATTTCATTTGGTATTCTGAATGATAACTGTTAACCTGGGATGGATTCAGATTAGTGAGATATGGATAAAATGCTCATTCCCAGTCCTTTTAGCTATTGTGCTGGTATGTAACTAGATTATGCTAGAGAAATATATTCTTCATGACTGATTAGAATGGTATCTCATGGTACCTTTATAGATAATGGCAGCAGCTTGAACTGTTGATTTTGTTTTTTCCTTTTTTTGCAATGCAGCCTTCACAAAGCAGAGATTCATTGCTAGAAGATGAGGCCATTGCTAAGCAACTGCAGTTAGAGGAAGATTCAGAGGTAAACTTTGTAAACACATTGGCTTGGCTCTCCCCCCACCCCCTCCCCGCAAATTGATGAATCCTCTTTAACAGCCTTTACTTGACAACAAAATAGCTGGGTTGTGTTTTGTGTTGAGCAATTCTGTGAATTTGCTGCTGTAGTGGCTTGGAAAGGAAAACTGATTTTTATATCATCTTAAAACATATATTTCTACAAAATAACCTCACATATATGGACTTTATTGTTCACTTTATTTCAGTATTGTGAATGGAGCCATATCTACCCTAATCTCTGTCTCTCTACATCCCTTCCCCACACTCTTATCTGACTCTATTGACCCCTCCCTTTCAAATCTGATCTTCATTCCCTTATGTCAGAGGTCTTCAAACTTCCCCCCCGCGGCCCCTTTCCGTGAAGGGAAAAGTCTGGTGGCCCCCGGGGGTATGTCTGCCGAAATGCTGCCGAAGAAAGTGGAAGCTTCCGCTTTCCGCGGCGGCGTTTCGGTGGGACCAAAATAGCCCACCTGGGAGTTCGGCAGTCTCCTGGGTGGGCTCGGCGGTGGCGTCTGGGGCTCGCGCACCCCCTGGGGTGGGCTTGCGCACCCCAATTTGAAGACCACTGCCGTATATCTCTGTCTCTGGGCTTGGCTACGCTTGCAAGTTAGAGCGTGTTAAATCAGACTTGGGTGTCCTAACTCCTGAAGTATCCACACTGGAAGGCACTTAAAGCACCTGGACTCTGCAGCTGGAGCGCTGCTGGTAATCCACCTCCACAATAAGCATAGAGCTTGCAGTGCCCTGGCTGAAAAAATCTGGTGTCAGTGGAGATGACTTGTTGCGTTACTTGAGGCTGTGATTGGCCTCCAGAAATGTCCCATAAACCCCTGAAGTCAAGTGGCCATTCCTGTCATTGTTTTGAACTCAGCTGCAGGCATGTGGATATCCCCTTTCAAAACTCCATTTCTGACAGCTGGCATGCTTATCTGCTCCGGGACAAAGCAAACCATTACTGTGGAATGATGCTGCTGAACGAGTGTGTGTGTGTGTGTGTGTGTATGTATGTGTGAGAGGGTGGAGTGGGTCTGCTGCTGTCTGAATTTACAAGACAGCATGCTGATGGACTCTCTGCCTCCTGAAACACACACTCTCCCCCACATACACACAACACATTCCCTGTCGCACTCCACTCCTTCCCCCCCCCACCCACCAATTTGAAAAGCATGCTGCAGCCATTTGCACACTGGGATAGCTACCACAATGCACTGCTCTCTGTGGCGTTGCAGGAGCTGCTAACGTGTTCATGCCACTGTGCTTGTAGCTGACAGTGTAAATACGTGGCTGCATTTTCCCTGCTGCAGTCTCTGAAGGCTGCTCTAACTCCCAGCGCTCTACATCTGCAAGTGTAGCCAAGTCTGTCTGTAATGCAAACTCCATCTCAGAAAAGATCACTGCCATCCATGATCATTTCATTTCATGGTCTCTGATCTCCATGCACTCCTGCAAATCTATAGCATTCTTACGCATGGGTCTTGTATTTAACTTTATAAATACCAGATTAATCTGTTTATATTGTGGGAATGCATACCTGAATCCAATTTTATAGGGACTGTCATGATTTTATGGTGTTATCTTGTATAGGCTCCTGTTTCCCCTCGACCCCGGTCTGTTTCTCACATTTGCTGTCTGGTCACCCTACATGCCTGTCAAAATGTGTTCTTGTTTTCTTCTTTCAAGGGAAGATTGGCTGATTTATGTTTAATACAGATACATGGAAATGTGTAATGTATAAGCATCCTGTGAAATAAATGTTTACGATTTATATACATTTAAAAAGAATACATCCTCTTTGACCTTACCAGAAACTAATATTCTAATAGGGTAACATTTGAAATGAAATATATAGTCTGTTTTAGGAAAAACCACACATTTTCTTTAAATTACTAACACCTCTAGCACTATATCACTCCCTTACACAAGAAATGTAATAGAGATACTCTGCTGATGCAATTTGTGTATCTTTGCCTTAAATGCTTCATTTACATTAATGATACTGTTGTCTGTCTTTTTTTCCCTTCTTTCTGCTGGAAGCAGGGAAGATAGATGCCATTAGTCAGCTTCAGTGTACCACTGGTGTTATGGTTACATAGAAAATAGTCCCTGTGGTGTACTTGGACTTATGAAGTCATCTATTTGAATCAGGCAGGAAGGGCATGTTTGATCTTCGATTAGGGCAATTTACTTGCTGTTGTAAAAGGATTTGATTTGTAATGTGGAATACAGCTATTATCAATAAACACCTGAGTCAGGAAGAACAAATTCTTGCCCTACGGCACAATCTTAGATGATGATATGGTAACGAGGATGCCTGTCACTGATGTAGATGTTGCATTTATTGTGTTAGGAACAAATGAAGAAAAACCTAAGTAGGCTTTGTTTTTATTTGGCACAAGGTAATAAGTAATTGCAAATGGAATCTGAGGAAATGTGTGGACCTGGACTTTATTTTGTTGAGGAGGAAAACCCCCCCTTGCTATTTGTATTTTTCAGTTGTACTTGCATCTGTCTAATATGTCAGACTATTGCCAAATTGCATTGAAAAGCAAGAACTAGGCAAGAGTCTGGGTCTATATTTGTAAAAATCTGCTCTTTTTGGAATAAGAAAACTGGCATTAAGATGACCATGTTCATTGTGGGGATGTGCTAGTATAGAACAGGTTTTGTTTCTGACACCAATTCTGAAAGAGGCTCTCTGAAACCAGCAGAGAGCTCCCCAGTAACAGCTTGTCAGTAGTGAGAGGATTCTCCTTTCAGGTTTTAGTTGTGTAATGCATTAATTAGGTTGTTCCATAATAAAAGTATTCAAAGGGACAAAGTTTTGCTAATAATGGGATTGCACGATTCTATTCCTCTATATCTCGGTAGCTCGTATCTTTGTATAGTGGGTGGTTGCATTACAAACATCCTTTCCCTGAGTTGAATGCTATTGTTGCACTTGGGGAAAACAAGTCATTTTGTAGCATTTGGAGAAATCCAATGCTTCAGGATTTCCTTTTAGTAGGGTATTTGAGTAAACTCCATATTGTCTTGGTCCATGTATTCAGTGAATTTTTGATCTTGAACAATAGTTTATAAAATGCCACTGCCTATCTTTAGCTTAGTTCTGTTGACAAAAACCTGGATATTCTCTTTTCTTCACAGATAGAGAGACAACTGCATGAGGATGAAGAATTTGCCAGAACTCTGGCCATGTTGGATGAAACACCAAAGAAGAAAAAGGTTAATTATTTTATAAGCTTTGTTTTAAAAATGAAAATACTTTTAAAACTAAAATGTTTTTGTGACTCTGGATTGCATTGTATTTTTTTTTTTTTAAATAACCCCCACTACATCTTTTGACCATGTATGTATTTTATGGAGATCCATGAAGAGGCATTCGTGAAAGAAACATTAAGTTGTGGGATTGAAAAGGTCATGCATGCTTTTCCTTCCTTTTTCGCTTGTTCTCTCTCTCGCGCCCTCCCCCCCCCCCCCAATAAGCACCATCCTCTCTTAGTATCAGCAGATGCGTTGCTTTTTGTCCTTGTAGTTGAGTGGGTTGTCTGCTTTCTTTGAATCTGTTACTGTGTTCTGTTGGCTAGTGAGTGCATCAGAACAAATCTCTTTACTAGCCTCTTCACTGATAAATTATGACATAGGTCAAGAACTCTAGCTTTTCACATTGCTGTCTAGCATGCTAACGCTGAGACTTATCTCAAGATTAAGGAGTAAGGTGATAGTCATATGATCTCGCTTTGTATTGTGTGACAAAATATGATTTTAATAAACAGTACTTTACTGGAAAAGAAAATTGGACAACTAGCAGTTCATTACCACCCTCCTTATCTCTTCAGAATTAGATATCTATGCAGTGTAACTCATCATTGAATTGTCATCTTTTATATTTGCTTGAATGCTGACTTGTAGTTGTGGGGGAACCCTTTGGCATAATTTTACTGTTAAGATATCAAAATGTACAAAACAGAGTCTTAGGCTGTGTTTACACTTAAACCACTGCAATGGCATTGCTGCATCTGTGCTGCTGTAGTGTTTCAGTGCCGACCCTCAGTACAGTGATGGGAGCTGTTCTCTTGTCATTATGGTGAATTTGTTTCTCCAAGGGGTGGTAGCTAGGTCAAAGAAGGAATTGTTCT
Organism: Dermatemys mawii; assembly: GCA_007922305.1. Taxonomy (NCBI): domain Eukaryota; kingdom Metazoa; phylum Chordata; order Testudines; family Dermatemydidae; genus Dermatemys; species Dermatemys mawii. Next base: position 34,293,530 of record ML677326.1, on the reverse strand, counting down.
GTTGACCTAGTGCTGTCTACAGGGGGTTAGATCAGCTCAGCTAGTAACTGGATTTTTCACACCTCCAAGTGACGTAGCTGGCTTGACCTAATGTTTTAGCATAGAACTGGCTTTAGTTTTGAAACTGATTTTGTGAAGTAGCAGTTTTGCAGTTTGTGGTTGATTTGAGATTCACACTAAAATGCGATGCAGAACAAGGTTAAAATTTAATATTGAAGTGATTCATGTGGGGAAGAAATTCAGATTAAATCGAAAAGTTATATTGCTGCTTTGTGTTCTGTAGGCAATTGTGTAGCAAAATCTTATCAATATAGAAATGGAATCTTACAACAGAGGACTGAATGGTTTAGGTTCTGTGTATCTTATTACCAGTTTCCTGTCACATGTAGGTCCTCACTTTAAATTCAGCGCAGATTGGTAGACTGGTGATTTAGTACTTGAGGTGAAATTAAGTTGCTGATCTAAAGTGAGGATCCACATCACAAAACCACACCTTATTTGTTACTGACTAGCATGAGTGTTGGCAATCTTAACGGAGAAGCCAATGATTGGACATAGAAAATGAAATTGTCTCTTACCTCTAAAGGTATGGGCCCTCTGCTTTAGTGTACCTGAAAAGTGAATATCTGGCATTGCCCACCAGTATTTAAACATACACAAAAATAGGATTGTAAAATCTGTTATGATTTTCTGCTTTCTTGATTTATTTTTAAACAAATCATACATTCAAATTGAAAATAGACCAGATGTAAATCAGAAAGAGGACACCTACCCATGCTTTAAAGTACATGGGATTATTGCCTTTAAGTTAGTTAGCAGTAATCCTTTTAGAAGTTAATAAATGAAAGCACAAAGTCATATTTCTCTAAGCTTCCCAAATGAACTGACTAGGGCCAATTTTACTGTCGTAGGGTGTAGGGATATGTCTCCCATTGGCATAAGAGGGAATTGGGTGCATGCATGAGGGCAGAATTTGACACACAAAAGCTTACCTGCTTAGATATCCTTTCCAAAAGTAATAAATAAATCCTGTTCTGACCAGTGGCAGGACTAGATTTTTAAGCAGTGCCATTCAGACCCCAGCACAGGTTTCATAGATTGAGAGATGTGTTGAACCTGCAGAAGTCTCATTTAATTACTGGTTAGAACATGTACATTTCTTACTCTTTTGTTTTGTTCATGTTTTAGGCTCGAAAAGATCTGGAAGAGAAGCTAACCATTTCGACTGCCAAGACCAGTTCAAACACAACAGAAAAACATAAACCATCTCAAAAAGGTAACACTAGCATACAGAAAAACCTTAGCACTCACAAATCTATAATATGAAGTTTCTCCTGCTAACACACATTTTTCCTCCTCTCTTTTTCTGGGGAAAATGTCGAACTCAACAGATGACTCAAGGAATTATAGTGCGAAGGAACAAACTAAATCTGAAAGTGCAAGACCATCTTGTTCACATCCAGAAACTTCTGTTGGTAAAGCTGCGGAGTCAGAGAATAAGACCATGCCTTTAAAACCTAGCTCTAAGCTGGTGGCTCTGAAACAAAAAGAAGAGAGCAATAAAAAGGAGAGAGAGACTCCCAGTGCAGTGACAAATGAAAAAATCATTTCAGGAAAGGAAGAGAAGAGAACGCCAAAGAAACAGAAAGTTTCCCCCCAAAAGCCTGAGGTAGGGACTTTTCATGAGGAGTTCACTAGAGCTTGGTGCTGACACAGGGATATGAAGGGTTTTCTTCTTTTTACCATACTCCTCCTGTAACTATTGTTGCTGGTTAATACGTTTTTTTGCCTTTGAGTTTCTTGGAGAACTTCTAATTTCAGGAAGTCAAATTTCTAGTGAGGTTTTAAGTCTCTAATAAGTGTGTCAAAGGCAAGAAAAAAATTAGCTGTAGGAATATTGATAAAATGAGTCTAGGAATTAACCGATTTAATTAACGAGCACTTAAAGGGCATACATACACAGAGCACATTAAAAAGTTCTGTGGGAAGAAAGCACTTGTCTGAAAACTACATCATGCAGAAATTGGGAGTGAAGGGGCATTTGAGGTGCTCAAAGAGACCCCAAAAGTGGATAGCTTTTTTGATTCTTTTGTATGGAAATATATTTAATAAAAAACAATTAATGTTAATTTCTTTATCTCCTAGACACCTAGGCTTTATTATTTATGTGCTTGGTGCTGTACGTGATCTAGATATGGAGAGTGTTCTTGCTGCATTCTTGGTGACACAGGAGGAAGTTCATTTCGATTCCATGTTAATAAATATATAAGAAATGCAGTCTTAAGCACTGCATAGTCCGCTTCTCAACAATTCCCACCTTTCTTGTTTTTAATCCTAGACACTGAAATGTTAGAAGCATCCACTAATCTTAAATTACCAATAGTTAAATGTTGATTTGAGAAATGATTCTGAAGATGATTTCCCATCTCCCCACCCCCAGCAGCTGAAAATGGCAAATACTATATCTCAAATTTTACACACTTAACCAAAATCCATCTCCTTTGTTTGCTCAGAGAAATAGACAATATTGCATTTACGAGGAGAAAGGCCTGGCTTCTCTAATAGGTCTCTTTTAACTTAGTTTTTTATGAATAAAAGGCTGACGCATCTGAAGCATAGCAAAATATGTTAGTTGTGTGTATCAATTTAGGGCATGTGTGCAGATGAAAATTATTCTGGATTAAGGTGGGGTATGAGTTTTAGGTGGATAGTTATTCCCTAATAACTCTGTATCTGGACAAGCCCTAACATAAACAATGAATTACTTTTCACACATTCAAAGAGCTGTGCTGCAGTACTATAGAGTTATTTTTCTTTCGCAAAGGCCAGTGTTGCTGCTAGTTACATGTCAGCATTTAAAAATGAGCCCTAGGGTTTGCTTCTCCTTTAATGCGCAAAAAGCTATTTGGAAACTTTAAAGAAAATAAAGCCTGAGTTTGATTGTTTCCTTACTTATAATAAATGTCTTCTTTCAAAGTCTATCAGTCCTGAGGACTCTGAAAAGAAACGAGTCAACTACCAGGCATATAGAAGCTTCCTTAATCGAGAGGGTCCAAAAGCACTAGGTTCCAAAGAGATACCTCAAGTAAGTCCCAGTTTGGCTGTAGAAGAATTACAGCATTTTGTGTATGTAATATTGATGTATATCAAGGGCCTCCAGATATAAATTACCTAGGACAAGACCCAATTAAGAAATATTTTAAGAATAGATTTCTAATCTGTAAAATTGTTGTGGTGTTGAAAAATGCTTTTAAATATGGCTTGTTGGGCTCTACAATTCTCTCATGTTGAGCTCATTTCCGGGACTGCAGGATTTTGGAGCAAGTCAATTGTTTTGATCCAAGAAAAACAGTCTGATTTTTTTTTTTTTTAAGTCCCTACAAAATAAAAGCCATACTTTTTTATGAAAAAATAAACAGCACAAATTAAGAAACCTAAATGTCTCATATTGGAAACCCTTAGTATAATATTTGATTTGTATGTTGATTTTTGATGTTTATATTGGAAAACAATTGCCCTGCTGTTCGAAGAAAGTAACTGCCATTGGGTTGCAATGCTTCAAGCACAGGATGTTGCTATATTGTCTATAGCAATAGAATTTCTCCACTCAATTTTTGCTAAAAGTGCCAAGCAGTTCTGACTCTGACTATCCATTTGATTGTTTATGGCTGTTTACAGTCTCAGCTAACTAAACAGTACTTGACAAACCAAGGTATTGAAGAAATCATTTTTGTAATAGGGAGACATTTTGTTGTAAATTTATCAAGTGATACTGCTGACTGTAATATTTGATTCTTAGGGAGCTGAAAACTGCTTGGAGGGCCTGACATTCGTAATTACAGGAGTCCTGGAGTCTATTGAACGAGATGAGGCCAAGTCTTTAATTGAGCGTTATGGAGGAAAAGTGACTGGTAATGTGAGCAAGAAGACAAACTATCTCATTATGGGGCGTGACTGTGGCCAGTCTAAATGTGAGAAGGTAACTGTTACTATGCATGATCTGAGAATGAAATACACATGTTAATTCACTCTCAGAATTTAAGGCCAGGAGGGACCATCATGAGCATGTAGTCTGACCTCCTGCACATTGCAGGCCACAGAACCTCACCCAGTTACTCCTTTAATTAACCTATAACTTCTAGCTGAGTTACTGAGGTCCTCAAAGCATCCTCTGAAGACTTCAAGTTACAAAGAATTCAATATTTACACTAGTTTAAACCTGCAAGTGATCTGTGCCCTGTGCTCCAGAGTAAGGTGAAAACCCCCAGGTCTCTGTCAGTCTGACCTGCGGGAAAATTTCTTCTCAACCTTAAATATGGTGATCAGTTGGACCCTGAGTATTTCGTCAATACCCAACAACCAGATACCCCCTGGGAAAGAATTCTCTGTAGTAACTCAGTCCTTCCCATCTAGTGTTCCATCATGGGCCGTTGGGAATATTTGCTACTAGCAGTTACAGATCAGCTATGCGCCATTGTAGGCAGTCTCATCATACCATGGCTTCCATAAACTTAGCAAGTTGAGTCTTGAGGCCAATTAGGTTTTTGCCCCCACTGCTTCCCTTGGAAGGCAATTTCAGAACTTCACTCCTCTGATGGTTAGAAACCTTTATCTAATTTCAAAACTAGTTGATGGCGAGTTTATATCCAGCTCTTCTTTGTGTCAGCGTTGGTACTTAAGTTTAAATAACTCCTCTCCCTTCCAAATCATTGTATCCATATGTAAATTTACTATCATCCCATCTCCCTTCCAAAACCAGATAATTCTCTCAAAAAATGTATATTCTAAGGTGGGGGGGGAGAAGTGAAATACTAAGTAATTTTTCTAAAAGAAAAAATGCTGTTCGTTAATAGATTTTCTTAGTACTATTAATTTCAGACAGTGCCTCAGTTATGACTTAAAGGTAACACTGACTTCCTTATTTTTCTACCAGTAGCATCAATTTTTACAGAAGTTTTGAGGGCTCTGTCATATTCTCATACGTAGACAGTATATCTGATATAGTGCACATTCTCCTTTATGTGAGACCAGGAATAGGCCCAGACTTGACGGCAGGGCTAAATTGCAGTGCTGCTTGTTAATTAACATAAAACAAATATACCTACAACACAGTATTAATATTAAATGCTTCAGACATGATTAAATATATTTACAGTCCATACTGAAGACATTCATTGAGCAATAAGACATGAGTATAGGATAGTTCTGATTAATGTGAACTGAAGGTGTGTGGTGAGACAAGAAATGAATCTGAAGGTGTAAATTAATTGGCCCCATCACATTGTTCTCTGAAGTGTCTTATTGCCACTTGGAATGGATATTCAAAAATTAATTTCTAGGAAAATGTATATACCTGGAAGGTTTTTTAAATTTTACATTAGCTTCAGGTAATTTTTTTCTCAAATGTCACCATTCTATAATCTGACTATAAGTCATTTAAATATCTTTCTGTGGCGGTTCTCAAACTTGTTGGTTGGCGGCACCTTTTCTCCACCCCACGGGCTGCCGCGACCCGTGTGTGTCTGCCGAAATGCTGCCAAATAGAATGCTTCTGGTTTTGGTGGCATTTTGGCGGACATGCTGTGCGCTTCAGAGTGTCTGCCGAAAAGCCGCCAAAACCAGAAACGTTCACTTTGGTGGCTTTTTGGAGCACGCTCTGAAGTGCACAGCATGTGTGCTGAAATGCCGCTGAAAGCAGAAGCGTTCTATTCAGCGGCACTTCAGCGGTGCAGGGAGCCTGCGACCCCCAGTTTGAGAATCGCTGTCTTACTGTAATACACAATGTTTTTGTTTGTATATTACTGCTAGAAACAACCACACATATCCTAAACTCTCCCCCTTCTGTCTCATTTGTGTCAGTTGTAGGCTATATGTTTGGTATTAATTTTTTTAATTGTAACTGTGAGTAGATACCTATTATAAAGCTTTTTAACATTGCTTATGTTTCCAAATGTAATCATTACATACATAATTCACGTCTGTAAAGTACAATTGAGCTAATCTTAATTATTCTTTCTGGTCTAGGCATCAACATTAGGGACAAAAATTATTAATGAAGATGACCTATTTGATCTGATTCGAACTATGCCAGGCAAAAAGTCCAAATATGAAATAGCAGCTGAAGCAGAGGTTTGTACAAAATAAACTTCATTTATTTCTTAAATCACTGTCAGCTAATATGGTGTGTTTGTCCGCCTGTCCATCCATCCCATCCTTTAGCAGTTTCAGACTGGCTTTCTGTAGTCAGACAGGTTTCCATAGAATATCAGGGTTGGAAGGGACCTCAGGAGGTCATCATATCCAACCCCCTGCTCAAAGCAGGACCAATCCCCAACTAAATCATCCTAGACAGGGCTTTGTCAAGGCTGACCTTAAAAACCTCTAAGGAAGGAGATTCCATCACCTCTCTAAGTAACCCATTCCAGTGCTTCACCACGCTCCTAGTGAATTTTTTTTTTTTTCTGATATCCAACCTAAACCTCCCCCACTCCAACTTGAGGCCATTACTCCTTGTTCTGTCATCTGGTACCACTGAGAACAGTCGAGATCCATCCTTGTTGGAATCCCCTTTCAGGTAGTTGAAAGCAACTGTTAAATCTCCCCCTCATTCTTCTCTTCTGTAGACTAAACAATCCCAGTTCTTCTTTGAGTGCTTGCTCATATGCATTTCAGTTAGGTGTGCACGTGCTGCGTGCACGATTGCCGGAAGATTTTTCCCCTAGCAACTAGCCGGGTTGGCTAGGGAGCCCCCTGGAGTGGTGCCGTTATGGTGCCGTGTATATACCCCTGCCGACTCGGCACCCACCTCATTTCCTTCTTACCGCTCGTGACGGTTGCTGGAACTGTGGAGCTCAGTTCTGCTGCTCTCCATTTCTCCTAGTTCTACTGTTCATTTTTGTATATAGTTGTTAGTTTTAATTTTACTGTTAGTCAATTGTTAGTGTTAGGTTGGGAGGATTTCCCTCCTGCTCGAGCCTGGGGCCATATGCCCAAGGCTCCAGGCTTTAAGCCTTGCGCTCAGTGTGAGAAGCCTATGCCTGTGGGCGACCCACATGAGTCTTGCCTCAAATGCCTCGGGGAGGCACACCAGTTGGATCGTTGCAAAATCTGTAAAAGTTTTCGACCCCGTACAAAGAAGGAGTGGGACTTCCGTCTAAAACAGCTCTTCATGGAGGCAGGGCAAGCCCCGGTACCGGAAGCAGGTAAGCAACCCGCGCAGAGTTCTTCACAGAGAAGTGCCCTGGCACCACCATCTGCACTGGCTATGAGACCGCCGGCCCCGAAGCCGGCACACCGGCACAGGTCGCATTCACCGGTGCGCAAGAGAAAGCCGGAGACGTCCGCGCAGGCGATGACCACCTCGGTGCCACCGGAGCCGCGGACAAGGCAACAGCTACAAGCACCGGCCCTGTTGACTCCGGCACCTGTGCAGGCGCCGTCGAGTCCGGTGTGCCCAGACTCACTGCCCAGGGAGCCAGTACAGCAGCGCTTGCCATCGATGCCAGAGACCTTTGCCACGGCGCGGGACCTCATAGTGCTCATGGAGCTGGTGCTGGCGACCCAGAGAGCGCCGCAGTCCAGGGGCAAGCCAGCCCTCCTGCCACTGATAGCACCGCTGACGGTACTGCCCAGCTCCACCCTTCCTGAGGAGTCGCGGGGCTGATCACACTCCCAGCACCAGTCAAGCTCTCGGCGCTGGTCCAAGTCTCGGTGCCGATCCGCGTCCCGACGTCGGTCAAGATCTCGTCACTGATCAGGGTCCTGGAGCCGATCGCACTCCTGGTGCCGATCGGAGTCCCGGCGCCAATCCCCATCACAGCTCCGGTCGTACTCTCGGCGCCGGTCACCATCCCGGTACCGGTCACCGGCCCAACACCGTTCCAGGTCCCAAGAACACTCCTCGGCATGTCTTCGTTCGCCTTACGATGCGTTGAGATTGCCCCGCTACCAAAGACAATAGCAGTCCCGGTCCCATCACCGCTCCCCATCTGCATCCCGTCGGCAGCCGTATACCAGCTTGGCGCCGCTGTTGCCCTCGTGCTCCGCCACTGTCTCACCCCGCTCTACAGAAGACTAGGGCTTGGCACAGTTGGCAACGGGGGAAGGCCATTGGCCACACCAGACCTTGCAGCAGGCCCAGGACCCAGTGCAATGGCCGTTCTGGACCCCCTGGGCATACCATCAAGGCCAGAGGCACCGTCCGGTGTGTGTGCAGCTTCAGACTTCAGGGTGCCTGAAGCCTCCATTAGCCGACCTCCGGCTAGTGGAGCAGACTTGCCAGCCACCTGCATGGCATCTTCAGCTGCCGCCCCGCCTCTTCTCGGCCCCCTTCACCAGGACCCCATGGACACAGGCGAACCAGGTGCCGCCTCATCATCCTCCCGAGACGAGGCAGTTGCGGGCACGTCTGCCTCCAGCCCCCCGCCAGTGGATCTCTCTGCCCACCAGGCCCTCCTGAAGAGGGTGGCTAGGGGCATGAATCTGCCAGCGGAGAAGGTGATAGAAATTGAGGACCCAGTCGTGGATATCTTATCCACAGACGGCCCACCCAGGGTAGCTCTGCTGGTCATAAAGACCATGCAGAAATCTATGGCCACGATTTGGCAGACTCCGGTATCTATCCCTCCAACCGCAAAAGGGGTGGAGAGGAAGTACTTTGTGTCGGCAAAGGACTATGACTACCTCTTCACCCACCCCCAACCTTGCTCGCTCGTGGTGGACTCCGTCAATGAAAAGGAGCGCCATGGGCAACAAACCCCACGCCGAAATCAAAGGAGGCCAAACGTATGGACCTCTTTGGCAGAAAAATTTATTCTGCAGGAGGCCTTCAGCTCAGGGTGGCCAATTAGAACATAAGAGAGGCCGTACTGGGTCAGACCAAAGGTCCATCTAGCCCAGTATCCTGTCTACCGACAGTGGCCAATGCCAGGTGCCCCGGAGTGAGTGAACCTAACAGGTAAAGATCAAGTGATCTCTCTCCTGCCATCCATCACCCCCCCACCCCAACAAACAGAGGCTAAGGACACCATTCCTTACCCAGCTTGGTTAATAGCCATTAATGGACTTAGCTTCCATGAATTCATCCAGTTCTCTTTTAAACCCTGTTATAGTCCTAGCCTTCACAGCCTCCTCAGGCAAGTTGACTGTGCGCTGTGTGAAGAAGAACTTCCTTTTATTTGTTTTAAACCTGCTGCCCACTAATTTCAGTGGGTGGCCCCTAGTTCCTCTATTATGGGAACAAGTAAATAACTTTTCCTTATTCACTTTCTCCATGCCACTCATAATTTTATATACCTCTATCATATTCCCCCTTAGTCTCCTCTTTTCCATTAGCAGGCCCTCCTGAGCAGATACACATACAACGCATGGAATTCCATGCAAAAGTTTGAAGGCTCCATTCCTACCGAGTCGAAACAGGAGTTTGGTGCCTTCATTGACGCAGGCAAAAAGGTCGCAAGGACCTCTTTACAGGCTGCCCTTGACTCGGCCAACTCAGCGACCCGGACAGTGGCCTCTGGGATCGCCATGAGACGAACCGCCTGGTTACAGGCATCGAACTTCCCTCCGGAGGTCCAGCATACTATATGAGACTTGCCCTTTGAAGGCTCTGTTCTGTTCTCCCAGACCACAGACTCCCATCTGCAGGCCCTTAAAGACTCCCGGGTTACCATGTGAACTTTGGGCGTGCACACCCCGGTGACTGTTTAGGCCCCAACCTAGGCGTTTTTACCCCCCACTACACCCCAATCAGGACTCCTTTAGAAGGAGAGGGCGTGGGGGCTGTAGACGCTCCTCTTCCCGGTCGGGCCAACCCCAGCAGGCCCAAAAACCTCTCCAGGGCCCGAAATTGAACTTTTGAAGGTGCGCCCGGGGGCAGAGCACCTGTTGTCCTCTTGGATCCTCCCTTCCGGAACCGTCTATCCCACTTCCTCTGTGCCTGGTCTGACATAACTTCGGACCGGTGCATCCTACGCACGGTGGAATTGGGATATTCGCTCCAGTTCTCCTCCTCCCCTCCCTCCCACCCACCCTCCCCATCCCTCTTCAGGGACCCGTCTCACGAGCCACTCCTGGTACAGGAGGTATGTTTGCTCCTCTCACTAGGGGCCATCAAACTTGTCCCAGAGGAGTTCAAGGGAAGGGGGTTCTATTCCCGATACTTCCTCATACCCAAGGCAAAGTGGGGCCTTCGCCCTATCCTGGACCTAAGCGGACTCAACAGGTACATGACCAAACTAAAGTTCCGCATGGTTTCCCTGGGTACAATCATTCCCTGCCGGGATCCCGGAGACTGGTATGCTGCCCTCGATATGAAAGACGCTTACTTCCATATAGCTATAAAACCCTCTCACAGACGCTTCCTCCACTTTGTGGTGGCCCGCAAGCACTTCCAGTTCACGATCTTGCCCTTTGGCCTTTTCACAGCGCCCAGGGTGTTCACCAAGTGCATGACAGTCATCGCGGCGTTCCTCCGCCGCCACCATGTTCAGCTCTACCCCACCTCGATGACTGGCCAATAAGGGGCAGTTCCAGCTAGTAGGTACGCTCGCATGTTCGGCTGATAATGGATGCATTCAACCGCCTGGGATCCTCCTCAACAAGGAGAAGTCGACCCTGAATCCTACTCAGAGGCTCGAATTCATAGGGGCCCTCCTAGACTCCACTGTGGCGAGGGCGTCCCTTCCGTGGTCGCGCTTCCTTGCCATAGAGTCAACAATTCGCAGCCTGCGCTCCTTCCCAACCTCCACAGTTCGAACGTTCCTAAGCCTGCTGGGGCACATGGCGGCATACACACGTCACCAAACACGTCAGGCTGTGCTTACGCCCGCTTCAGGCATGGCTGGCATCGATCTACAGACTGAACGTAGACAGCATGAACACCCTCCTCACCATTCCAGACTTAGCCCTCAGCACCCTCGCCTGGTGCACCAATCAGGCTCTCGTTTGCGAGGGCATCCCCTTCCTCCTGCCTCAACCATCCATGTCCCTGATTACGGACGCGTCGTCTCTGGGATGGGGAGACTATCTCGGAGAGCTCAGGACCCAAGGAAGGTGGTCAGCAGCCAACCTTCGCTTGCACATCAATGTCAGGGAACTACGAGCGGTTTGCCTAGCATGTCAAGCTTTCAAGGAAACCTTAACAGGCCACTGTGTATCGGTCTTAACGGACAACATTACAGCCCTCTTTTATAGCAACAGACAAGGGGGAGCCCACTCAACCCCCCTCTGCAGAGAGGCGATTCTACTATGGGAGTTCTGTATAGCCCACTCTATTCACCCGGTGGCCTCCTTTCTCCCAGGTATTCAGAACACGCTCGCGGACTACCTCAGATCCTTCCTCTCGCATGAGTGGTCAATTCGCCCAGATGTCATCCGGTTGATCTTTGTGAAGTGGGGGTTTCCCCAGATCGACCTCTTTGCGACACGTCAGAACAAGAAATGTCTCCAGTTCTGCTCCTTCCGTGGCAGCTCCCCAGGCTCCCTGACAGATGCGTTTCTACTGTCATGGACGAACCAATTCCTATACGCGTTCCCCTCGATCCTGCTATTGCACAGAGTGCTCATCAAGGCGAGACAGGACAAAGCTCACATGGTCTTCCTAGCCCCAGCGTGGTCTAGGCAGTGCTGGTACGCATCCCTTCTTGGACTCTCAGCGGCCCCGCCCCTTCCCCTCCCGCTGTGGCTGGACCTCATATCCCAAGACCACGGCTGCCTACACCACCTAGACTTTCCGTCCCTGCACCTCACAGTTTGGCTTCTATGCTCAGCTGAAGTCCAGGACGTGCTCCTGGGTAGCAGGAAGCCGTCAACCCGAGCCACTTACTGTGCAAAGTGGACCCGCTTCTCTAATTGGTGTACGCAGCACAACACCGCCCCAGAGAAGCCAATGTTCCCGTTACCTTAGACTACCTACTCTCTCTCAAGCACCAGGGCCTCTCCACTTCCACAGTCAGAGTCCACCTAGTGTCTATTTCGGCTTTCCACCCAGGGACCGCTGACCATTCGATCTTCTCAAATCCCATGGTCTCAAGGTTTCTTAAGGGGCTGGACAGACTATATCCATAGTTTAAGCAACCAGTTCCCCCGTGGGACCTAAACCTCATTCTCTCCCGTCTTATGATGCCCCCGTTCGAGCCCCTTGTCACATGCTCCATGCTATACCTCTCTTGGAAGATGGCCTTTCTAGTGGCAATCACCTTGGTGCATAGGGTTTCCGAGATTCGAGCCCTCACATCAGAACCCCCTTATACAATCTTCCACAAGGACAAGGTACAGCTACGCCCTCACCCGGCTTTTCTCCCCAAGGTGGTGTCGCCCTTTCACGTAAACAGGATATTTTCCTACTGGTCTTTTATCCAAAACCCCACGCCTCCAGAAGGGAACAACAACTGCACACACTCGATGTTCGCAGAGCTCTCGCATTTTATTTAGAGCGTACAAAATCCTTTAGGAAAACGAGACAGCTCTTTGTTGCAGTCGCGGATCAGATGAAAGGACAGTCGATCTCGGCCCAGCGCCTCTCCTCTTGGATAATCGCATATGTCTGGACCTGCTACGATCTAGTGGGTAAATCTGCCAAGCAGATAACAGCGCACTCCTCGAGAGCCCAAGCTTCCTCGGTGGCCTTCCAGGAACGGGTTCCAATCCAGGACATATGCAGAGCAGCTACCTGGTCTTCTATCCACACGTTCACAGCCCACTACGCCATACTCCAGCAATCCAGGGACGATAAGGCGTTTGGCTCAGCGGTCCTGCACTCAGCTGTTGGTTGATCCGACCCCTCCTCCTAGGTATGGCTCGTAGTCACCTAACTGGAATGCATATGAGCAAGCACTCGAAGAAAAACTGGTTACTTACCTGTAACTGTTGTTCTTCGAGATGTGATGCTCATATCCATTCCATACCCACCCTCCTTCCCCATTGTCTGATCAGCTGGCAAGAAGGAACTGAGGGGGGTGCCGGGTCAGCAGGGGTATACATACGGCACCATAACGGTGCCACTCCAGGGGGCTCCCTAGCCAACCTGGCTAGTTGCTAGGGGAAAAATCTTCCGGCAATCATGCACGCGGCACGTGCACACCTAACTGGAATGGATATGAGCAACACATCTCGAAGAACAACAGTTACAAGTAAGTAACCCGTTTTTCCCTCAGCCTCTCCTTGTAAGACATGTGCTCCAGCCCCCTAAACACTCTGACTTCATTTTGGGAGAAAATACAAATTTTCTATTGTGGAAATTTTATTCACTTTTGCTTTGGTTTTAGCAGATTTTTTTAAAATCTATTTAATACACTCTCATGCTCCCTCTAGTGGAATTGCCTATCTGAGCAATGAGTATATTCAGGGGAAATCAAATAAATTTAATAAATTTTACTAACTGTTTATCCTTTAAAATGTAATAGCTCTAGCAAATCTACACAATTATTTTACATTTGTTGCTATCTAATTGAAGATGATTGATACTGTATGATATCAAGGCCATAATTCAAATCTGAGACCCTATTGCAAATTTAGGGTAATTAAGTGCAAATGGTGCATGATAAATTTAGCATTTCCGTGACGTCACTCCTCTGTGCAAACATTAGTTTATTTAGATTAGAATTATTTAATGTTAATGAATGCTATAAAATTTGTTTTACTGTGTGGTTAGGCTCAGTGTACAATGACCAGGCAAACAGTATTCAATTTTCTAGAGGTACTACCATGGTTTTCAGACTGATTGAAGACACTGTCTTGCTATTTCTCATATGACTAGCATCTGAAATGTAATGACTGAATCTATTTTTTTTATTTTATATCAGTCTAAAGTTGACTCTTTTGTGCTCCTGTTGTAATCCACTCATGGGCTTGCCATCTTCATACATAACTAAATTTGGAACTGTGTGTTTCTTTGGAGGGGTCACAGAACTCCAAAATGTGTGTTGATGGAAATTTGGGCTTTTGACTTAGCTCATTTTTCAAGGAAAGTGTTTTCCACAGGCAATTTTGACTTTTTGTTCAAAACCCCCAAAAATTCAATTTTGAAATGCCACCATAGTGCCTCATAGGAGGAGGAGTTGGCTGTTGTTTTCTATTCCATGGGCTACATTCCCCAGTGTCAGACTACAACTGTCACAAAGTGCCATGAGCAGGGAATCCATGATACACTGTAATGGCTCAGCAATAAGGGAGACCATAGTGCATAATAAGAGTTACAGTTCAGGTGCCTCATGGCCCACTCTGTGCAGTGATCTCCCTGGCCAGCCTACAAGTCCCATGAGGCACTGCAGTGTTATTTCCAAACTGAAGTTCTAAATTTTTTGCTGACTATTTTAAAATTTTCCTTGGAAAATTTCTGACGACGAGAAAATCATTTTCATAAAATTTTCTACAAGGGGTGGGGAAAATGACAATTAGTGCTAGTTATATAAGCTGTGTCTCTTCCGAAGGCTCTCTAGCTGTGTGTTCTACTGACCTATTCTTGTATGGTTTTATTTTCCCTTTACACTTTCACTCTTCTGACTTTTAAGGCAAAGAAAGCAAAGTCAAAATGGGACAAGACCCCACAGAAAACGGAGCCTGAAAAAAGAAAAATTAGCCCACCTAAGAAAGAAACTAACCCTAAAAAAAGCAACTCCACTCCCGAAAAAAAAGGCACCTTCAGATCTATAAAAAAAGAAACTATTGAAGCTCAGAAAGGTCTGGACTTCAAGAAGCAAGTTGTGGAGAAGAAGCATGCCCCAAAGGCTGAAGAGAGTTTTGTTCCTGAGATAAGCAAAGGCAGAGCAGAGGGGTTGCTGTGGGTTGATAAATATAAGCCCACATCTCTTAAAACAGTAATTGGACAGCAAGGGGATCAGAGCTGTGCCAATAAGTTGTTACGATGGCTCCAAAACTGGCACAAGAATACTTCTGAGGACAAACATGGTGACTATGCAATTAATGTCTATTTTTCTGGCTGTTTCCAGGTTTCTCAATTTGTAGAACTTTGGGTGTTCACACTGCTCAGCTTCGTGTAGACTCTTTTATAGAGTGCAAGCAAATGTAGAAGTCTGGAATCAGGCTGAAGTCCCAAAGTAGAAGCGATATTTGCAGCAAGTGTCGAGTCTGTTTAACTTTTGAAGTTGTAAAACAATCGTTTTCAGTTCACCAGATTTACTTTGTGCTGTTTGCAGTTTTGTATTTTATTTGTTTGGATATTTATGAACTATGAGAGGTTGAAACCTCAACATACATATAATAGACATTAATTCCCGTGCCCCACCACCATGACGGGCCCTAGCCAACGCCCATTTCCTCACTAGTAGGGAGAAAAGGTGGGCCTTGCAGCATGCCCTGAAGGCTAATCCGCTCTGGTGGCTGCTGTGCACATGGGGAAGAAGTGAGTTCCCAAGGTCCTGGCACTCACTAGCAAGTTGCTTTAAGGATAATCTGCAACTTTAAAGAAAAGACTCTGCAAGTTGGTCAGTGCAATCTATTGGTACTTACTGTGTGATATTCTGGACTAACTTTTTCTGCCCTTTCATGAGGATATGTAAGAGAGAGAGAATGAAAAGGGCACAGTAAGTTTGCATATAATTTCACTGCAACACAAAGTTTTTGAAGCATATCCAATATTAATGTTTCACAGCAACTAAAAGCACTGAAACATTTTAGTGCCACAGGTATATTAATTATTGAAAACTGTTAAAAGCAAAGAGTGCAATGGCATGTTCTGTTAAACTAAGATTATTTGAATTACAGTTCTCCAAATGTTCATGCTACTGACTGTTCTATAGATTTGTAGTCCATTGTTCTGATAGCCAAGGATTGAGCTTGCTTGTTTTTAAGGTCTGGTATTTTTAAGGTATGTAACTATCCACCATCCCTGTATTGCATCTAGATAAAAGTTGCTTTTATTTTTCTAGCAAAATCCAGTAAATCGGGAGGCAGAGATGATGGTACTAATTTTAAAGCAGCTTTGCTGTCAGGTCCACCAGGAGTTGGTAAAACGACTACAGCTGCTTTAGTTTGTGAGGTGAGTGCTTGTTCACAAATGTGTTTGGGATGGAAGCGAAGAGGCAAGTATTGGATATAGGCCTTGATCTTTCACCTACAATTGAATACATTAAGCTGTTCCCCAGTGTGTAGGAGTGTAGGGCTCCATCCATGCAGAGCTGATTGAAGTGTCAGGGTCTGATGTGATAATATAGGTGCTAGGATATTCATATAATGAGTATGGTGTAAGTATATAGATGATATGATTGTGCACCCATGCCTATTTATGAAAAGGCAGGCAAGTTCCAGTACGTTAAGAAAGGGATTTTTTGAAGATCTCAGCATTGGCTTAACTCTGTTCTTATTGAAGCTAATGGGAGATCTACCAGTTGAAGTTAGTGGGAGCAGAATGAAGCCATCAGTGCATGCTTTTGAAAATCCCGTGACATTAAGCTTAGGGATATATTTTTGTGTTCCTCCTAAACCGTTCCTTTTCCTCCAGTGCACACTTTCCAAGTGAATTGCTGAAGAAAAAAGAAGCTGAGAAGAGTTGGGATTCTGTTGAATTTTTTTACTCAAATTTGAAAATTACTCTAAAATATTTGTCTTAATAACAATGTTTCTCAACTGGTGGGTCCTGACCCCCAGGCACATCATGAAAGACGGTCAGGAGACGCAAGGTGTTGAGAACTTTATTACAATTGTAGAGCAAAGAAATAATGAAATTTATATAAATGCTTATTACATTTAAGAATCCAATTACATCAACATAATTATGGATGCTTATTAATAAATTATATCTATATAGTTATAAATATTGTCTATATCAATAAGTATACCTACTTTATATATAAAAATATGTGTGTGTGTGTAATGGGGTCAATGTTTGGCTTTTAATGAGGGGTCACAAGCTGAAAAGATTGAGAAACTCTAGCTTAATCTGTCTAGTTTTGTGGTGGGAGATAATGGAGGATTTCACACTGAATGTTTCTTACTTCACATCTTTCAGAAATACTTATTGAAAATCCCAGACTTCATTCACAAAGAGGCCTAAGGGAGTTTGGCACCCAAATCCTATTGAAAGTCAGTAGGAGTTGGGCCTAGAACTTTGAAAATCCCATACCAAAACTCTGACTTCTGCTCTTGAGTTGAGACATATATACTGTATATTCCGTTAGTTTAAATTAAATTCTTGATGTGCCACATCAGTCCCCTTTTGCGGCTGAATCTGAGACTTCACAGTTTTATAAAATTAGAACACAGACCCCCCTCCAATCTATGGAATTTTAGAAATGAATTACTGAATCCGTATTGAATTTTGTTCTGCTGTGGGGCAGTATAGCATGTCTGTTTGTTGAGATTCATCCAAAAAATATTTAGGATGCAAGAGGAAAGAAGGGAAAATACAAAAGGGAATCGAAATACAAAGCTGTACATTGTTTTAGTTGATGCTCTATAGTCTTCCCATCTTTGCTCATGCGTGGTTTTGGGGTTTTTTTCTGATGTATTTTAATTGTTCTCCATGGGATTAGGAACTGGGGTACAGCTATGTGGAACTGAATGCTAGTGACACTCGCAGTAAGAACAGTTTGAAGGAAGTGGTTGCCGAATCTCTAAATAACACCAGCATTAAAGACTTCTCTTCTGGTATGTGGAGTGTGTGATGATCCTTTGTTGCTTTCTTTTTTTTTAGACAGGACCCAAGTATGCGCAGTGCTGAGCACCTCAACTCCAACTGAAGTGAAGTAACTGTACCCTCCTTCCATAACATCCACTGGGAGCTGAGCATGCTCAGTAGCTGGGAGGATCAGTCTCATATTTTGAGAGAGGGAGTTTCATGTATTAAGATGAAAGCAAGTCAGAACAATCAGCTTGGAAACAATCCTAAATATTACTTTAGGTTGACATTTCTAATTATGTTGTGAAAGTTGTACAGTTTCTTAGCAGTTTGTGTAATTGCTCTTCTGCTGCATGGGACTGAATATTGTAGACATGACAAGAGAATCACTCAGCACTACAGTGTGAACATGTATTTTGAGTGTACTGTAGATGCGACTGGCAGAGCAGGAGATTAAATTAACATTTCATGTAGATTTAACTGCAGAGTTGTGTAAAGAGCAGCACTTTATAACCTTAGGAAATAAGTATTTGGATGCAACTTCACTTGTCTTTATTAATTTATTAATTAACTCTTAATCTAATTGTCTTTAGGAACATCCCATTCAGTTAGCATGAAACATGTATTGATCATGGATGAAGTGGATGGAATGGCAGGGAATGAAGACAGAGGAGGAATTCAGGTAAAATACCTAGTTTGTTGCTATCAGGAGTAAACCTTATAATATTTATATGGGCAAAGTAGTTAATCTAGATCAGGGGTCTCAAACTCAGTTTACCTTAGGGTCAGTGCCAGTCCTCAAATCCTCCCAGCGGGCCAATAATGTCACTCAAAACTCTGCCCCCCACCACCTACCTAAGGCTCTGGCAGGGAGTTTGGATGCAGAAGGGGTGAGAGGTTGGGCTCTGGGGTCCAGACTCTGGGATGGAGTTTGGTGCTGGATGCAGGCTATGGCCCGGGGCAGGGGGTGGGGTTGCAGGCTCTGGGAGGGTGTTTGGGGGCGGGAAGGAGAAGGTTGGGGTGTAGTGCTTATCTGGAGCTCCAGGGCGGGTTGGGGGGGCCTCTGCATGCTGGCTTTCCATTGGCTGCGGGGGTGCTTGAGGCGGGGGCTGTGCATGGAGGCACAGCCCCGCCCTGGGGCCGCAGGAATGGGCCAGCAGCCAGTGGAACAAGCAGGCAGACATTTCACAGCTCTGCTGCTGGGGCCCCTGGGAGGGGGAAGCGCCCAGGAATGGTAGGTGGACCAAAGGAGAGACCCGGCCCCCAAACTTCTGGAGTTCCACGGGCCACATTGGGGAGGTTCATGGGCCGCAGATGGCACACTGGTCGGGAGATTGAGACCCCAATCTAGATAATAAAGGTCTCATCACAGAGCTGAGGATTTAAAGTACTGAAAAAACCTGCTTGAACTGCACAGATTGAGAGACAGTAGAAATAATTTTCAGTTTCAATAGAGTGGTAAATGAAAGTTAGGAGAATGACCAGATCCATAATATACAGTAAATAGAGCTATGCTGATTTACACCAGCTGAGGGTTTGACCCCAATATTGATTCATAAGCTGCTTTAAGCTAACAAATTGTAATGGTTTTTACTATGTGTGTTATATGAAGATTTTAACATTTACACTGTAAATGTGTTTAAATTTCAGGAATTAATTGGTCTGATCAAAACCACGAAGATTCCTATAATCTGTATGTGTAATGATAGGAACCATCCCAAGATTCGGTCCCTGGTCCATTACTGTTTTGATCTTCGCTTTCAGAGACCTCGGCTAGAACAGATTAAGGTAGGAATAGTGACATTAGGTTGTTTGTTGAATGCAGACAATACAGATCTTTTTTTAATTGTCAAGTCACTGATAGAAATAGAAACCTGCAGCAGCACCTAAGGTCAAAAATTAGATTGCACGGAGTAACTTCAGTAGTTGCAGGGAGATGGGGGAATCTTGTTGGCTATTACTCACTTTTTCAAAAGCGGCTGCGTAGTTAGGCATCTAAGAAAGTGGTCTCGTTTTTCAAGAGCCAGGCACCCAAGTAAAGGTAACAATGGGTAATAGATATGCATACTTGAAAGAGGACTGTTTAAAAAAATTAATAAATCATACCTTGTAAATTGAAATAAAATCATTGTAGCATTCTTCATTGTAAATGTGCATATTTAGTCCATCACTTTTATGCTATTTTAACTACATTAGTTAATGTACATTAATTACAAAAATTCTCAAGATATTTTTCTCTTTCAAATATTTTGCTTATTACAGGGTGCCATGATGTCTATTGCATTTAAAGAAGGATTAAAGATACCCGCTCCAGCTATGAATGAGATAATTCTGGCAGCAAATCAGGACATTAGGCAGGTCAGTTACACCCCTATACCAATCTTGGTTCATGCTTGCATTGTTGCACATGAGTGCTAGATTGCTGCTTTTGCATGGAGATCAGATTTTCTTCCTGTGTCTCTGTCCTGTCAAATGTCCTTAGCTGTACTTAAGCTGTCTTTTTGTTTGTTCCCAGATTTTACATAATCTTAGTATGTGGTGTACAAAAAATAAATCACTGACCTATGATGAGGCAAAAGCTGATGCCAGCAAAGCCAAAAAGGATATCAAACTGGTAAGAAGAGTGTACAGCTTGGATCAACTGCTAATGGATTTGTTTCTAGTAACCAGAAGTTTAACAATAGAAATGAAATACTAGTAGTCAAAATATACAGCGGTAGTCAGCTACTTAAAGTGTTTTGAGTATGCACCGGACTCACTTATTTGCTAAAGTTTTTTCACTATTACTGAAGAGTAAAACCAACAAAAAAAAAGTTGAAGTAGTTTTTCCCAGAATAGGTGAGTGCAGAATGCTCCGTGAAGTCTGTTATGGATCTGTCTCAGTGTGCAGATCTAATTTACCTGTGCAAGATGAAAATGTTTTAGATGAAGTAGGCCAGGCAAGATAGCTTTTTCTAGTGTTTCGATTTGATTTTTTTTTTTTTTTTTTTTTTTTTTTTTTTTTAAGACGACTAACTTGGCAGTTCCCTGAAAGTTAAAGATTATGGAGCTCACTTTCCTACCCTTGACAATCATTCATGCTCACAAATAGTAATAACATTATTTACCTCAACCTACTCGCAGAGGCATTGAAGCTCAAGTCTTAATGTCTTTAAAGCACTTCAGGATCTTTGGTTAGAAGTAGTTATAGCAGAGCAGAGTGTTATATTAGAATCTAGATATAGCTGTTGGCCATCACTATAGTTTTCCTGTCCTCATCTACTATTCGTAGAAGATGCAACACCTGTTGTGTGATCAGCTTTTTAAATGTCTTTATTTTAGGGCCCCTTTGATGTCGTCAGGAAGGTTTTTGCTGCTGGAGAGGAAACTGCTCACATGTCTCTTGTAGACAAATCCGACCTATTCTTCCATGATTACTCTCTAGCACCTCTTTTTGTCCAAGAAAATTACATACATGTGAAACCTGTTGCTGCTCGGTGAGTTGTCCCATATCACAAATGGTGGAACTGGGGGCTGATATGAGGGGAGTGAGTGTGCGTGTGAGATAGTTTTTACTCTTTAATAATCTGGAGGTTCACGCAGTAATATGGACAACTACTTTTTTCCAGAGGTAACATGAAAAGACACTTGATGCTACTGAGCAGAGCAGCAGACAGTATATGTGATGGTGATCTAGTCGACAGGCAGATTCGCAGTAAGCAAGCGTGGAACCTTCTGCCTACGCAGGTGAACCCTCCTTTCATTTCTCATATGTAACATAAGGATGTCCCAGATATCAGACCACTCCTTAAAATCGTTGTCCTGGTTTATTACAGAACTTTGTTCTTCAGTTCAAATGGTAGATTCTGCCATTTGGACTACATTTTCCATATTCTGTGAGTGAAAAACATCTCCTGTATTAATACAGCATTTCCCAAACTTCTGAAAGTTTGAGTCTTTTTTCAGGAAATTGCATGTCCCCTGAAACTCTGTAATATGTTGTAGAAAATGAATATGGCTAGGTCATTATTATCATGTATGTCCCCTACCTCCCTTGGTTAGTCCTTGTAATCCCCCTGCCACCACCATCTCCCACTCTCTTGGGGGAAAAAGTGTTCACATTTCAAGTATCATTGGCATCTGAGTTAATATTCATTGAAATGAATGAGAGAGTTCAGACCTCACAGGTATTGTATCAGGCAGCCACCTCTTCATTGGTTACACTGTCACATTTTGAAAGTTTTCTTTGCAACCATAGTTGTCAGACTGTTGGTTTTAAAATGAAAGCTGACAGTCTAGAGAACAGCTTGGAGATCTGTCCATCCCTCTTGGCTAGTTCTCTGGCGTTTCTCTCCCTCTCCCCTTCACACAGACTTTGAGAAACACTATCATGCCCCTGCTGTCAAGGTCACAGAAACCTCTTGTAAGCTGTGTTCTTTGGGGGGATGCACCCCCACAAGGTGCTAATCATTTGGTGGCCAAAGCTATATATATAAAGGAGTTTACTCCTGCCAGCCACTTCAGTTCCTTCACCAGAGAGAGCAGACGGGATCCTCTGTCATCACGCTTAGGCTGGTGTAGTGCCCCAAACTGTTCAATAGTTCAGTTTTAGGAGAGTGGTTTTTGAGTTTTGGAGCATTCTGTATTTTAAGGTGTTTGCAGCCTCTGAGGACTTGATCTGGTGCTGAGGCTGCCTCAACTGAAACCCCCAAAGGAGTTGAAAAGCTTTGCCTGGTGCCTAGCTATTGTTCCTGAGCCTGATGCACCCGTAAGGCGCCTAACTTGCCCACAGAGACAGTCATTTATGTGTCGGGTTCTCCTTTCCGGAGATGCTCTGAAGGCAGCCGAGCCTCTGTACCAAAGCCCATGACAGTTAGGTGGACGAAGACGTTAGCTGCAGCCCTGGTCTGTTAGGCTTTTAGTTTATCCCATTCTGAGGTACCATGTCCCACGCACGATCCTTTTTCTATGCCATGTGTCAATAGCTTTATTTCAGCTCTTACCATATGACTGAAAACACCTTGAAATCCGTAATGCCTATGCTGAAGGATTCATATCCCTTGGCCTGAGAGACAGGGTGGTGTGGTGCACAGTCAGTTGTGCTGATGGCTGCTGCACCAGAGATATCTGTTGTTCTTAAGTGGTTAAAATACTAGGAAATATGCATTTCCTTTGTAAAGGATACTGAACTTTTTGCACTCGCTCCTAGAAACATGCCAGTTTACAGGGATTAAACTAGTTATTTTGATTGAATATTGACAGGATGCTGGCCATAACAATGTTTAGAATAAGAAAAGATCTGGGACTTTTCTTTTGGTGGATATGGTGCATTTTAGAAGTTAAAAATAAGAGAGAACTAATAATCCATCTCATTACCACTGTAGGATTGTCTCCACCTTTTCTGTTGCTTTGCCCAGTCTAGCTCCGCCAGTATCCAGGGATTCTCCATTACTGATACGTTTTAAATAACGTTATTTTTCTAAAAGGTCTGCTCTAGTTCAAACAGGAATTATTTTGGGGAAGTTTTTTGGCCTGTGTTATGCAGGAGATCAGAACAGACAATCACAATGGTCCCTTCTGGTGTTAGAATTTATTATATGGCCTCTTCTGCTTCCCACTGGAGATTCTTCCACAGCCTCCCAGATACCCTATGGGTAGGTCTGGACTGTGCTAATAAAACCTGGCACTGAGTCTGAGCCCAGGTCAGTGGGCTCGGGTTGCATGGCTAGAAGTTGCAGTCTGGGGACTCTGGCTTGGGCTGAAGCCTGGGCTCTGAGATGTTCCCTCTTGCAGGGTCTCAGAGCCTGGGCTCCAGGCTGAGCTCAAGTCAGCCAACCTGGGCCAGCCATAGGTTTTTCACTGCAGTATAGACATCCCCTATATTTGTATAGGTCTTCTCTATCTTTAACTTCTACAACACATCACTATTGCCTTAGCACAATTTGTATTTTCAGCATGTCTCTTCAGTGTCCTGTGTGTCCTGATACCAGTGTTAAACGTTTACTTCTGAACTGAATTTCATGTGTACTTCAACTTTCAGGCCATTTATTCGAGTGTTCTCCCTGGAGAGCTAATGAGAGGTTACATGTCACAGTTCCCTAGCTTTCCAGGTTGGCTGGGGAAATTTTCATCCACCGGCAAACATGACCGGATTGTTCAAGAACTGGCAATGCACATGAGCCTCAGGTAATGTAGACCTCCCTCTGTGCTTCCCAGTGACACTGTTTTGGGATGTTTTGTTCTGACTGGTAATTAAGGTAACTCATCTCTCTCTTAGATCATTATCTCTTGCTGCAGTTAGGAGGAACTAGGTTCTGGAGAGCAGCAGATAAGAGAAATGAGACACTGATGTCTCCTAACAGGAGAGAGAGCACAAATGAGAAAAGAAAGAAAATGGGTTAGGGCCAGTACTGAATGGGGTTTGGGAGAGAAGGTAACACTGGTCTTGGGAGGGTCAGAGCAAAATGTGTGGAAAGCAGAAAAGCCTCTATTTGTTATAGATTCCCCGTTTTAAAATTAATACTAAAAAGGTCCATTTAAAGAGAGGTAAGGACACAGATATATGTGTATTGGCAGGCAATGATCACATTCCAAGAACTTAGTCATAAGTTTCCAGCAACACTGGGTTAATACTAAGGTGGTCAATAGGCCGACTATAAAGTAATTTTTGTATAATCAGCCCTTAAAACAGTTTGAGAATATAACTGTATTTAAAAAATTGTGGTTTGACCTCATTTCCTACTTAATTTTGCTGAGGGATGTCCCTTGCTAACTAGCCCACTGTGAATGATACTGTTCGTCCAAGGTCCAATCTGGATATCTTGCAGTAGGGGCATTTGTAACTATTCAGCACTGGGAGCGCCATGCAGAAATGCAGTCTGCATTGTGGTGTTCCTAGACACTGCTGATTCTTAACATGGTGAGAGTCTACTCAAGAGGGTGTACTTTGATTTGCACTGGGAGCTGGCTTTTAGGAATACGCCTCAAGGAAATCCTGTTTAATGTCATCTCTCTTCATTTGGCAAGAACCCACACCAGCAAGAGAGCCATAAACATGGAGTATTTGTCATACTTGAGGGATGCACTTGTTAGACCTTTGACAAGCTTAGGAACAGAAGGTGTACAGGATGCTGTAACATTCATGGACTCCTATTGCTTGATGAGAGAAGATGTTGAAAATATTATGGAAATATCCAGCTTGGGAGGCAATCCTAGTCCCTTTTCTAAACTGGACCCCAAGGTAAAATTTACTAATTATGTTCTGCTGTTACCTCCTTCTATAAATGTATGGTAATTCTTTGGCCTTGTGAATAAAACACAGAAGAGCATCTGATGTGATGGGAATTGGGACAGGAAATGGATGGCTGAGGCAGGTTACCATTTCTACTCCCAGAATTACAATTTTGAAAGCTGACCTATAACTATGCTTTTCAATGTTCAGTAGTCAAGTGATTGAATCTCAAAGAAGAAATACAGATTAGACCCTCAATATGCATCTTAGGTGCATCCCTCTGTGTATTCCCTGCACTCCTTTCGTGATAGCTGTTGTCTCCTGTGCAAGCCTTAGGCATACCTATACCCTTCTCTGGGGGAATCCTTGGCCAGACCATAGCTTGGTTAGCCAAAAAATGTGGAGTCTTTAATCTAGTGCTTATAGTGTGTCTTCCACTCCTGAACAGGTCAAAGCAGCTTTCACACGTGCCTATAACAAAGAGGCACATTTGACACCATACGCCCTGCATGTAGTAAAGTCATCTAAACGGCAGCCAGGACCCGAGCTGGCTTCTGACATGAATGAAGAATTGAATGCTAACGAATTGCAGTCTGATGAGGATGAGCAAGATACTATTGAAAGTGATGCAATGATCAAGGTAATACTTCCAGCTAATAGTGGAGTAGTGAAACACCAAGTAAACCCATCTGTCTCCTGGGAGAAGTTGGAACACACACTCGCCGGTTTGCTGGGTGTTTATCTTTGACTCTTCTAAATCTCATCTTGTTACAAATAGGGTAGCATTTTCTAAAGGTAGGTTTGAAATTTTGCCTGGAGCTCTGTTGTCTGATGTTTAAGTAGCAGTTTATAGGGTCTCACTTCATTCAGCCAGTTTTCAACTTGGTGCTTTTCTGTTTGTAATGCAATTACATCTGACCAATCCATAATTTCAGGGAATGCTTTCAGCATCAGTGGGAGAGACCATGACCATTTTGGTGAAAATCAGAAAAGCAAAAAGGTGACTTGCAGAGCTATTTGCATCTGGTTCCCAGAGCCAGCACTTTCAATCATCTCTAATCGTCTATAATACAAAGAAATTGCTTGTGTCAGCAAAACATCTGTGCTGCTCATTGTCCCAGTACAGTTTCACATGTTGTTGCCATCCTGAATGACTTATCTCCCAGACAGAGAAGAATGGTGAGGGACATACAGAGCCCCTGGTGTGCAGGAGGTGGAAGGGTGGCACACAGGGACTTTTTAGGGAAGGAATGGAGGGATGCAAGGAGCCCCTGCTATGTGCAGTGAGCTTTGGCAACAGACACAATGAAGTGTATGTCCCTGGTCCTTTTTCACTCAAGTCTTTAGAGGTTTTATTTAGGTTACTGACTGCTTCAGAATCAGGACACAAATTGGAAACAACTGATCTTGCCTGTTTTTGATATTCTTACCTTTGTTAACACTTCCTTTAGACCAGGGGTAGACAACCTATGGCACGGGTGCCAAAGGCGGCACGCAAGCTGATTTTCAGTGGCACTCACTGCCTGGGTCATGGCCATCGGTCGGGGGGCTCTGCATTTTAATTTAATTTTAAATGAAGCTTCTTAAACATTTTAAAAATCTTATTTACTTTACATACAACAATAGTTTGTTCATATATTATAGACTTATAGCAAGAGACCTTCTAAAAATGTTAAAATGTATTACTGGCATGTGAAACCTTCAATTAGAGTGAATAAATGAAGACTCGGCAGCCCACTTCTGAAAGGTTGCCGACCCCTGCGTTAGACTTATCCTTGCTCTGCTGATTGTTATTTTCTGTCACAGTTTAGCCTGGCACACTGAACCTGCATTTTAAATTTTAACATTTTATTTCCAGCAAAAAAGGGCAAAGTCTTCCAAGCCGTCAAAAGCAGCAAACAGAGAAGAAACAAAAAAAGGAAAAAGGAAAGGAAAGAAATGAGAAATTGACCTGTTCAATACTGACTGATTACATTGGGTAACCACTCTAGCTTTGGACACAGCTTTGCTTGCCCAAGGATTCCCACTTTCTGGCAGTGATCCTATTGCAGCTGGAAGGGTAGAACCAGTGGGCTGAAAATGCTCCTCTTATAGAGGTAGTGCGGCTGCTTTGCAATCCAAATATGCAGAGGTAATGTAAATGTTAACATGCTGCAAAGTATAAAAAAGATAGTAAACAAATTGCAGACTTTAGTCTGCTGCTGGAAGGTCACCTGTAAATAAGCACCAGTTTCAGCAGTGACATATTAAAAGAGGGGCTTAGCTTCCTGCCATTTATATTAGTAGTTTTCTTCACAGGACTTTGAACTTTTTTTTTTTTTTTTACTAAATCTCTGCTATTATGTGGTGAAATCTTGTACATAATGCAAAAACATTTAAAGTGCATATTTCTTTTGTACATTATAAAAATGAAGCAATGTATAAAATTGCAATAAAATTAGTTTCACAAATATTTTTAAATTATATTCTGCCTTTATTCAGTTTTTCCCCCCACCTTTTCATAGCTTGGCCATATTTGTCCCCAGCAGGCCTTAATAATAATCTGCCTCCACTTTTGAGGCTACAGTGTGTATTAGAATTTCTTCCCTGGGGTTTGCCTTCCACCTTCATCCTCCCCCTCTTTTTTTTGTGAAGTAGAGAGGCATGAAAAAGCTGTATCATTGTCTCTCTTAAACCAGCAGTTGAAAATACTCAATGAAAATTAGCACTTCTGGATGCTTTTGTGCTATGGAATTAAAATTGCATGTATTGATTATGAAAATGAGATGTTTAAGGCTCTATAGCAGCGGTGGGCAAACTATGGCCTGCAGGTCAGATTGCTGGCACACGAGATCCCACTGGGGAGCGGGATCTGGGGTTCGCCCCACTCTGGCGCTCCAGCCGGGGTGTTGGACGGCTGCGGCATAGCCCGACTGCGGGGCAGTTCCACGCATAGGAGTCAGAGAAGGGACATGCCACTGATTCTGGGAGCTGCTTGAGGTAACATGCCACTGATTCTGGGAGCTGCTTGAGGTAAGCATTGCTCAGAGCCTGCACTCCTGAGCTTTTCCTCGTGCCCTCGATCCCAGCATGGAGCACCCTCCTGTACCCAAACCTCTCATCCCCAGCCCCACCCCAGAACCTGCACCCCTTCTTAGCCCACCCCCAATTTTGTGAGCATTTGTGGCCCATCACACAATTTCTATTTCCCCCATATAGCCCTCAGGCCAATAAGTTTACCCATCCCTGCTCTCTAGTGCTCTTACTGCATTGTTCAGGAAGTAAAAGTTCAAAGCATAGGAAAAAAATCCAAAGCCTGATAAACTGTGGGTAGGAGAATATTGCCCCCACCCCGAATTCCTAGCTCAAGTTTCCTAAGCAGTCTTGTGGAATTGAAGAAATACAGACATTGATGTTTAAATTATAACGGCAACATGGAAATCTTTACAATATCTTAGCACTTAGAAAGACTTGAAATGGCTATAGCCCAAGGTTCTGAGATTAGTGCAATGACCTCTTTATTATACTAACTTTCTGTGGTGTTTACTTCCTTCAGCTATCTGTGTTGCTTATCCACATCTCCTAGCTGTCAGTCCCTCCAGGAATGAGTTGCCTCTCAATGAACACACATGGAAGCAGTCACATCAGAACTGTAGAGAGAATTCTCTAGGTACTTCCCTCTCAAGTGAAGTGACAAATTTATATGCAGCAGAGAATGCTGAAACGAAGAGTTGGCACTATTGCCATTTGTGCTGCTGAAGCTGAATAGACTGTCAATTAAAGTTGAATTTAAGGGTAAAATTGGATTTATTCTGCTTTCAGTAAGTACATTTGTAAATATTTAGTTAATTTTTGTATCACAAAATGGAGAACAGAACTGACCACTGCTCCAGTATTAAACTGTTTGGGAGAAAAAATATCCACCAAACTGATAAGGAGCTTCCTTAATGCCAGAAAACTCCAGAAGGACCCAATCGTTCTGAAAATGAAGAGGAGCAGTTATTCAGTCTTCAAAATAGAGGCAACTGTACAAACTGATTTTCTATGCATTAACAATAAATTGCAGGTCAATCTTATATGCAATTAACATTATTATAAAACTGAACCTCTTTTGTTGTTAGGATTGACGTTGAAACACGATAGTTGGAGAAGATATGTACTACAACTAAAAAGTGAAATATTAGTTTGCTGTTTATGGTGATCATTTATTTTCAAAAGTGCTTTATATGCCTACTTTGTAAACCTAGAGGACTGTAGGTACAATACACTCACATAAGAATTGTTGGTATTTGAACAGTACTACGCTTTGTCCACTTAAACTACAAACCAATGTGTAGAGTCTAGTTAAACTTTCCCTCTAAAAATTTCTGGTACCTGAAAATAGAATTGGTATGTCAAATATTGGATCCAAAATATTAACCAGTACAGTATTTACTGTAAAATAGGGTAAGGAGTGTATTAATGGCAGCAGGTGGTGAGAATTTGGTAGCATTCTTTGAAGACTGACCATTTCAAGCCAAAACTTGCTACCTGAAGTTGTCAAACAGGATGGCAAGGAGGCACTGCATGCCATAAGTTTTTGATTCTTATTTTCACATTGATGGGTTCCCAGTCTGCTTCAGCCTCCTAGGCCCTACCGTGTGCTTGGTGCTGCACATATTCTTCATCTTTGATTGTAAACTTTGGAGGGAACACCATACAGTTTCCAGATAAATAAGCCCCTTAGTATTCTGAGTTTTATAATTACATAAATGTCCATTTTCCTTACAGTTCATCAAGCTAGTGTCTGCATCTTGGCTTATTTCTTGCATATCTTCCTAGGGTTTGTTCTGGAAGTTGCAGTAGCACTTACTTGAATAAATTCACTGTTCCATTTCTTCTGGGTTGAGGTATGGTGTGCAGTCAGCTATCATCTTAAGATGGACAATGTTAACTCTTTCTGAACACATTGGACATATATTTTCACTCTGCAACATGCTATTTGAAAAGAAATGTTTCAGGTCAAAGTACATTCCTGACTCCATTTTCAGCCACATGGTATGGGGCTTGATGCAGGAATTAGTGGAGAAGATTCTATGGTCTGCTGTGCAGGCAATCAAACTAGATAACCGTAATGGTTCTTTCTGGCCTTAAAACCCATCAATTTTAGTAGGTGGGGAGGGGAAAATGACTCAGTTGTAAGGCATCAACTACAGTAGAGCCTCAGTTACAAACATGTCTGAAATGGAGGTTGTTTAACTCTGAACAAAATGTTAATAGTTCATTCAAAAGTTTACAACTGAACATTGACTTAATACAGCTTTGAAACTTTACTATGCAGAAGAAAAATGCTGCTTTCCCTTTATTTTTTTTAATAGTTTATGTTAAGCAAATACAGTGCAGTACTGTGTTGGGTTTTTTGGTCACTGCTGCTGCCAGATTGTGTGCTTCCAAATCGGATGTGGGATGGACTGGTCAGTTTAACTTTGGTGTTTGTAACTCAGGGCTTGGTTACACTGGCACTTTATAGTGCTATAAAGCCCCCACGAGCGCTATAACCTCCTCCCCGTCCACACTGGCAAGGCACACAGAGCACTATAACCACAGAGTTATAGCGCTCCTGGTATTCCACCTCCGCATGGGGAATAAGGGCTGTAGCGCTACAGCAAGAATGTGGACACCCACTACGCTACAAGTGATCTCTTGAGATGCCTAGAGCTATTTAAGGCAATTGACGTCTCTTCCCTTTGTTTTGAACTCGGCTGGAGGAATGCGGAAGTACCTCTTTAGAGTTTCTCTCTTAACTCGGCAGATAAGCAATGCAAATGTTTAAGGAAGGAGCCTGTGTGAAAACAAAGCCCTCTGTGAACGGAGGCTCGCTGACAGGCTTTCAGAAGAACAGAAAAACCACTGTCTCTCCCCCTCCACATACACACAACGCGTCCCCCCTCACCCCCCTCGTTTAAAAAGCACGTTGCACCCAGCTGAACGCTGGGATACCTGCCCTAATGTGCTGCTCTTAATCCCGCATTAAGTGCCCCAAATGTGGCCATGCTATACCACTGGCGCGTCTGAGTGTGGACATACAATAGCGCTATACATATTACTGTATAAGGGACCGCTATAACCAATAGCGCTATAATCTTGTAAGTGTAACCATACCCTCAGATTCTACTGTAATTGCTTACAATTTGGAAAGAAGGGTTTTCTTTGGATGCTGCTCTAGTAAAGCACATAAAGCTCCTGGAAGGCTGTCTAACCCACTACTGTGTTCTGGAGATGGGCTATGTTAGTAATTTTATTTAAAGCTCCAGTCTCATTTGAGAAATCAAATGTGCAGTCTTATGGCTACTCAGTTTGAAAGTAAAATATACAAATCTAAAAAGTCAGTTGATAGAATAAAGAGAATATTGAGAAGAGAAGACTTTTTACTGATAAGGTAGTTCTGTTCAAATGTCAATAATCATCACTAACTGAGCTGAGGAACTGGCCGTCACAGGGAAGTAAGAGCAATCAGTTATTCCCTTGCTTAAGGCAGAATAGCTGTGGTCAAAGCTCTGCCAAGGAACATTCTTAACTCTGGAACCAGGCATTATGGAGTGTGTGTGTGTGGAACAGCTGCTTTGGTCCTTTGAATCTTAAGGGGACCACATCAATAGTTGGGGTTCTTCAGGCCAGTATTGGAGTGTTTCTGCACTGCATCTTGGGGGATGGGAAGGACGAGTGTTGGGAAGTTGCAGAAACCTATTTCCACCCTTGCTAGTTTCTTTCAAAGGTTATAACATTGCATCAGCTGCTCCATTCTCTATTTGTAGCATGCATTCGACAGGTCCAGTGTGTTCATGCTAAGGTAATGCTATGATGAAAGTGGGGGGGTAAGGATAAATGATGGGCCTTCAGTATGAAAGGCTTAAAGCTGCTGCTTCCTGTGGAAAAGGGTCTTTGTTTTTTAAAAAACCAACAACCTTATTCAGCAGGAAAGATTCCAACTTACTTTTTGAACTCTGAGTGCAGGGCAGGGAAGTCACAATTTGGACAGGCTGTCCAGTCATTTTTTACCATATGTCGACCCTGCAGGGGAAAGTTTTCAATAATTAAACCTGATAGTATGCTGATTAGGGTGCAAACACTGAGAGTCTTAAGATCTTTCACTGCAGAAACGAGTAGAGCTGCATTCTAAAGTTTCATGAGGAACAGTGACGCTAACTTGCAATGGGATCAAATGCCTTACAGCGTGGCTAGATTTAATGCTGCTATAATTTATTTTCAAGCGAATATTACATGAGATTATAACAGGGATACTTCATTTTTTTCCCTCTTTTGCTGTATGAATAGTGCGGTGTATTTTAAGATGCAGAATTTTCATAATTTTCTATTTATAATTCTCCCTTCTTCCCCTCTTTTTGGTAAACATATAGCAAGGGACAGTTACTATGGTCATTTTAAGAGTTTATAAACAGCAGTCCCAGATATTTACCAAAAATGTAGGAATCTTTTTTTGTATTGAAGTTTGTTCTAGGTACAAGATTTCACTTGCTAATCATGAACACAGAAGGCATCAAAGCTGTGAGGCCATCGGTTTGCATACCACCTTATCCAATCTGAGATCACAAAGTTGCAGGCAAAGCAGCAGTTTTTGTGATAGTCTGCTTAGAGTGAAACAGTTTCCTTGTGTACACTCTTCATTTAAAATATGTAGATGTTACATCTCTGGAATTCTGACATTGTGCACAGCAGTCTTAACTGAAAACACTCTTATCTTTCCCTTACCATACATCTTGTAACTTGACTGTAAAGATTCATTAGTTTTATTAAATTTTAGCAATATAATAGTCATTTTGTGTTCTCAGTTAAACAATGGGGATAGAGACTGACTGACTGGACAAACATGTTAGATGAATGTTACTTATCAAAAGAGTCTGAAAACTTAAGGGGGAAGAGGCAGACCTTGCACACACTGCTAAATACTAAAGGAAGCATTCTCAAAGCATGGGGTGTGCAGGGAGAAGGGGAATTTGTCATTCAATTTAAAATACTCACAGTTGCAATGCAATATGGGAGATTGTTTTTACATCCAGGGCAGAGGAGTTCACACTCTGGGAGCAGGAATTCACAGTAGGGGCATGGTGTAGTCGGCTCTTCTGCCTCAGATGTGTCTGGTCGTCTAGAAATAAGATATGGATATGAATCGAGTATAATAAATCCTTCACAAAAGACCACACCTTATTTCTGTAAGGAACTAAAAAAAATTAATGTTTTGCAATGTAGTTTCCAGTTAACAATATTTTGTCACCTTCCCTCTTCACCAGTTTTCCCTTAGATACAGTACATTATATTACACTAGTATCAGAGGGGTAGCCGTGTTAGTCTAGATCTGCAAAAGCAACAAAGAGTCTTGTAGCACCTTATAGACTAACAGATCTTAAGGATCATGAGCTTTCATGGGCTAAGAACCACTTCAACAGATGAATGTTGTGGAAATCTCCAGAGGCAGGTATAAATATACAGGCAAGAAAGCAAGGTAAATTCAATTGGGGATGGGGGGTGAAGCCCACTTCCAGCAGCTGAGTTGGAGGTGTGAACACCCAGAGAGGAGAAACTGCTTTTGTAATTGGCGAGCCCTTCACAGTCAATATTAAGTCTAGACCTGATGGTGTCGAATTTGCAGATGAACTGGAGCTCAGCAGTTTCAAAGAATTTGTGGTCTAAACAGATTACAAAGAAGGGGGAGGGAGAAGGAATTTAGAGTTTGCCTTTTTAACTTGGTATTTATCCTTTGCCTTGTCTCCATTTTTGTTTTAAACTGTCTTTGCACCTTTCTATAAAGTGCTGTGCACAGTAGTGATGCTGAACAACTGACCAAATATAGGAGAATTACTATGACTTCCTAAATTCAATTCACTGTAGAATTTCACACCTGTGCAAAATGGGTGTAAAGCATTGCAGCTGGTTAAGTAGCATTTTACACCCACTTTGCACAGAGGTAAATGACTATACCACATGCAAAACAATGAAAAATAAGGGCCTCACTCTTTAGAGGAGTTGGAAATTAGTAATCTTCCAACCTAATGTAAGGATTATGGAAAAATATGTAAATGTAGAGTTTGTGGGAGAAAAATAATGCTAACAATGAAGTTGTTTTGTCTGCACTTATAAATCATCTTAGCCTGGCTTACCTGACCATTGCTTCAATCTTCTTTTTGTATTTAAGATCTATTTTATTCCGGTATTCGGGTCTCATCAACATAGCAGCAAAACTGAAAGCTGAGTTTTTCAATCCTGCTCTGTGACACTCAATCACTGTTGATGTCAGAATTGGGACAATGTCTGCAATGAAACAATGGCAAACGTTCATCTACCACTGGCAATGCTAAAAACCTTAGCAAAAGAGCAAACAGCAGTGAGAGGCTTTTGAAGAAATTCTTTACTTAGGGCACAGTGCTACACAGATTTTTGGTTCTTGTATTTCCACATAGATATGCAGGGTTTGAAGGGATCTCAAAAGGTCACCTAGTCCATCCCCTTGTGCTGAGCTAGGATTAAGTATAGCTACATCACATAGTTTAGCCTTTTCTTAAACTTCCAGAGGCAAGAATTCCACCACCTCGCTAGAGATCCCGTTCCACTGCTTAATTATCCTTATAAAGTTTTTCTTAATTTTGAACTTAACTCTCCCTTGCTGTCAAGTAAGGCAATTGTTTCTTGTCCTACCCTGGGTGGACATGTGACCAGTTGTTCTCCCATACTTTTTGTAAACAATCTTTTACCTAGATGAAGGCTTATGTTCTCCGCTCAGTCTTGCATTCTTTAGAATAAACATGCCCAGCTCTTTCAACCTTTCCTCACGGGGCATGTTTTCTAAACCTCTTGTTTTTGTTGTGCTCCTCAGGACTCTCTCCACTCCGGTCTCATCTCTCAAAACATAGTGCCCAAAACTGGACACACTAATATAGCTGTCTCACCATTGCTGAATAGAGCAGAACAATTACCTTGTGTTTTACATAAGACATTCCTGTTAATTTTTTCCCAGTCATTAGGTTTCCTCTGACTATGGTGCATTTCTGAGACTGAACAGGCGACCTTGGGAAGCAGTAGATTACCCCCACCTCTCCCAAATATGGTCATGGTTTACCTTTTACCTTAGCTCTATTCATAGCAAAACATTCAGTGTCTCTGGACTGATAACTTAGGTAGAGACATCAGTGGCTGGGAACTTGGGAGCAAATAGTCAGGAATAATTTCCCTCACAATGTGTTCAAGCATGCAGGAGTTAGAGCTGGGCTGTGCTAGTCATGCAGAGCAGCCTATGTGTAGGCAGGTGAAAAGTGAACATGTGGTGTGGACTATGTACTCTCACTACTGTTGTCTTATGTGAGAGGATTCATCATGTAGCAGTTTCTCAAAGAAATTTTACCTTTGGTAAGTAGATAACAGTATTCCCTAGACAGAGTATTAGGCATACAGCATAATGTCTAATTACCAAAGCAAAAAATGAAATGTTAGAGGTAATCGTTATATAACAGTGAGCCAAGCACTAATGTCGTGCACTTGCACTGTACTTTGTCCCAAGCAAGGATTGCCATAATGGTAAGACTCCCTGGCCTTGCAGTACTCTCTTGTACTGAAGAAGCAGTACAGTTGAAAGAAGACAGATGAGTTTTGTGGCAAGATCCCCAAGCTGACCCACCAACTACATATGATGATGAGACTGTGGTTCATGCAGCTGAATACTGCAACCATTTAGCAGTTGTTATGGTTGAGGACACACACATAGCTAGCAGTGTTGCTCTCATCACTATAAGGCCTTCATACCTAAAGGCCGTGTAGCAAAACAGATTTTTCCACAGCAAGATTGGTTTAACTTTTACGACATGCCACACTTGTTCAAAGATAGGGACACCAGTAGCCCAAGAGGAAAGTATCTGTCGGAGGCACGGGATACTTAATTCTCTGATGCTTTTTTGTGTGTTGACAGTACTTACGTGATGGGAATTTGCTGATGTTGTTGGCCACACGAATAAGCATGCGTGCACCCTTCATGTGATCTCCACGTTTAACATGAGTCTGAAATAAACCAAGGGGGTATATTTCACTACAGATTACAGCTACACCATTTGGAGGATCTGAAACTAGTAAATGCTTTGGCCACTCTATAGGCAGAGCCCTGCATGGTTACAAAACAAATGTGCATCTGCACCTTCCAGGCTCAACCCGCAACCTGCTAGCAACCTTTTACCTGTATCGGGAGTAGCAAGCTGTCTCACAAGTGCTAGCGGGATGGGGGTGGAGTGAGGGAGTTATGGGGGCAGGGTCTTTTAGGGAAGAGGCAGCATGAGGGTGGGGACTGGGCGTAAGGGGCAGTGCAGGGATAGGGTCTTGAAGGGGCTGGGGAGGAGGGGTGTCACATCGTGCACTGCTCCCAGGGGCTCATGAGTGATGGCACACTAGGAGTGCAGCAGTGCATTTTTTTTGTATCACAGTGTGGATGGGGTGCCAGGGCCCCATCTGCTCCAATCGCTGTGGCCAAGCCATGGTGGGGGACAGTGGTACTGCCTGAGGGACCCAAGCTGCTGGGCAGGAAGTGGTGTGGTGAGTGAGAGCTGGCTAGCCTTAGCCACTGATGGCGGGACCTGGGGGCCAGGCACCTCAGGGGACTAGAGCCCTGAGTGGGTCTATCTGCATCCGAGCCAGTTTCCACAAAAATGGTCCATGGATATCTGCAGATATGCAGGGCTCTCTCTATACTATACTGGGTATTGCAGCACAGTTTACTGCTAATCTTTACTACCATAGCTTCTCAAATGTGTGTAACTCTTTCTCCTTTGGGCCTTATCTTGCTAAGCTTTTATTAATTTTAGGTTTTTATTAACAACAGTTTATAGCCTGTAGCTGCCAATAAGATTTTTTTTCCATGGACAAAGCTACCAAGTTATCAATGACCCACTTGTAGATTCAAAGGTTGTCTGATAAGATTAAGGCATCAAACCATTCTAAAAGCTGCTGGGCCAAATGTTCTGCTGGCAGTGCACTAATGGAATTCTACTAAAATCAAAGATAAATGTAGATTCATTTTATACACATTCTACAAACTTAAGTTTTCTGCGCATATAGTGTAGTGAAATACATCTCATGCTTTGTAACATAACCTGAAAACTTCCACCTCTGTACTGCCAAAATAGCTACAGAATGAGTAAGGAGGGGCCCGCAAACATGGATGGAGACCTCTACTAGGTTCTGACACCTATATGTCTACCTCACCACTTATTTTCTTTGGGCGACTAGAGGGCAAGACTGAGTGTTTTGGGGGATGCTATTAAGCCCTCTTTATCTGCTGAAAGACACGGTGGGTGAGGTATATCTATCGGACCAACTTCTGTTGATGAAAGAGACACGCTTATGAGCTCAACAGAACTCTTCAGGTCTGGTCTTTATCCTCTGGCATTTTTACAGTATTTTTGTAGGGCATCTTTCTTCCCCTTCTGCCCCAACCTGAGGTCTTGCCTAGAGGGTGCCTCCATTTTATTATGACTTATCCTTAAGCCAGCTGAAAGTGCTCCTACTGACTGTTTCTGAGCCTGTCGTCTCCTTGCCTGGGGGAGGAAATGGAAAGCCACAAGCAGAGCAATGAAATCTAAGGAAGGAGAGAGGTAGGCTTTAGCAGCCCCAGTTATCTCTAGTAATTGTAAAACTACAGCCAGCTTTTTATTTGATCCCAGTTGCACAGGCTAAACTCAAGGACCCAAGACACGTAACAGGAACCCCAGGGCTAGCCTGAATAAACCTACTCTGAAACCTGAGTAAACTGGAACTTTTGGGACTACACTATTCAATGCTATAACATGACTGACAGGCAGCAAGGTCACTGAATGGAAATGGAATATTCTTGTAACTAGTGCATTTCCCAACTTCCATCTGTATGTTCTATCAACAAACATGCCAGCATAATTAATCTACTAGAGCAGCCATCTGTACAATTTATATAAATATTGCATAGAATTTGCTTCATTAAAACACTATTTTTGAATCTGCATTACCTTTACTAGAATATAGCTGTGTAGAATCATAAGATTGGTAGCCATCTCAGAAGGAATTTTAATTTTCTGCGTTTTGAGTTCTGAATACATACTGAAAAGAACATCATGTGCATTTCGGTAGTTTCCTTTTAAAAAGAAAAAAGTTAACAGTAAATGTAATTTTTCACAACAATGCTCTTACACGAGGGATATAATTAAACTCAATTGTAGGCTTTTAGCTGTAATCTAAGAGCAGAAAATATGAAAGTCAATTTGTCTAGAAAAATCACAAGCACCTAGATACCTGCTACAATACCCTTGACAATACTAGTGTTGCATGGGAAGAAACGAAAAGTAGGACATATGTGAAACGGCTCAAAGCAAATGTAGATCATGATTTTATATGCTGTTGTCCCCTATTTTAAAAATGGAAGTTGAAACATCCCATTGCTTTCCAATACGGTACAAACGAATAGTTATAGGGCATCCTAGGATGGATTTCCTTTGTTTCTGGGCCATGATTATTTCACATCTTATTTCTATAATTAGTTAAATATCAAATACAGTGTGTTATTTGAAGTTTTAATTTAATATCCTTCTAGTGTATGTCTGTATAGTACTTTACTAAATTAAATAGGTGGAAAAAGATTTCACTTCAGATCAATTAAAGCAAGGATCAGCAATGCTGGCACGCGGGACCGCAGGGTAAGCACCCTTCGTGGGCCCCGCTGCTTTGTTTATCTGCCATTTCGCTGACTGGCCGTGGTTTGCCGTCCCGGTCCAATGGGGGCTGTGGGAAGCGGTGGCCAGCCCCGCGCTGCTTCCCGCCGCCCCCATTGGCCCGGGACGGCGAACCACGGCCAGTGGGAGCCGCAGTTGGCAAAATGGCAGGTAAACAAAGTGGTGTTGGATAGGGCGTGGGAGTCCAAGGGCGCCTGTCAGGGGGTGAGGGTATAGCTAGGGGTTGGAGTGGTCAGGGGTCAGGGAGCAGGGGAGTTGGATAGGGTGTGGGGTTCTGGGGAGTGATTAGGGGAGGATGGGTCTCTGGAGGGGGAGGTCAGGGGACAAAAAGCAGGGGGCTTACATAGGGGGTGTAGTCCTGGGTGGGTAGTTAGAGTGGGGGGGTTTGTCTCCGGAGGGGGCAATCGGGACAAGGAGCAGGGGATGGGTGGGTTGAATGGGTCGGGCGTTCTGAGGGGGGCAGTTAGGGGGCAGGAAGGGGGTGGGGGTTGGATAGGGGACAGGGCCAGGCTGTTTGGGGAGGCACAGCCTTCCCTACCCGGCCCTCCACACAATTTTGAATCCAAATGTGGCCCTTGGGCCAGTTTGCCCACCCCTGCTCTAGGATCTTGTAAAGTGCGAGGTTTTGGTTGCAGCCCAAACCAGAATGTGTATACTGCATTTAAACAGCCCCTTAGTCCAAGTCAAGTGGCATGGGCCAGTCATGGGTTTTTAATTGCAGTGTATACACACCCTATAAAAGTGCTTTAAACTCTCATAACGGCAACTTCATACTCCAAATAAAGACCAGAGATAAGAGACAATGTTAGTGCAAAGAAGGTCGTCTTTCTAAAATTGATATATGCCCTTCTTTGGGCACACTCCTACAAATGGTAGTATCTAAAATACTGCTGGGATGGAAAATGAAATCCTGTTGTCATATCAGTAAAAACAGAATTAATTAAGAGTATTGAGTGACCTACCTGCAGATTGCTCCTCCCTGGCAATTATTATGGCAGTTCGGGCAGCTTCTCTGTATTGCTTCAGTGCCATGTACAAGCGGAACAGGTACTTGGCGTCCTTAATCAGAACAATACAAAAGTAATTTTGCTGATGGAATATATATTGCTTATCACCTTCTAGACCTCAACCTCTTCCATCTCAAGCAACTGTCAAGAGGCAGTTCAGATTTGTCTGTGACTTGGCTATACCCTGTCTGCCTGTGCATCATGTTCTCTGCCTGTGGCAGTGCAAACAAAACTGTGATTCAGTACTCCCGCTTTTTTCATTGCTAAACTAGACTTTAAAATAATTTTTGGGGAAAGCAGTGAGCAGAAATTTCTCTTCCTTTCTCGCCCTAAAGGAGAAATTTTTACTGGACCTCTACCCCTTGATTAGGATTGTTTCTAAACTTCTCCTCAGTAAGTCCCAAACTGCTTTTGGATTGAGGAAGAGGCTAGTTTTAGGACGGACACAATTAGGGAAGTATTTCCATTCTTAATAAAACAGTACAAGAAAATACAATTGAAATTGACCCCTCTTTCAGCTGGCATGTAATATTCATATAAATGTGCTGCTATATGAGAACTTCTAAAATACATAACCTGGATGAAAAAAGTTGAAGAGAAAGCACACTGATCATGAGGTAACTAATATTGAAGAAATTGGACACTGATTCAGCTACATTATAATGTCAGATCTATTCAATCACAGAAGTTTTTGAAATTTACCTATGGGTTTTGTTTCTGCTTTTTGGTGTTCTATAGTAAATTTGTAGTGGAGGAGCAATTAGGAAAAGAACAAAAGGTATCACCTTGATTAAAATATACTATGGTTAAAATTTTCATCCTAGCCTTAGCTGCACCTGGAAAAGAACAACAAGGAAGTCTAAGTAGATCAGAAGCAGGAAGCCTGCAGGAGAATGCATGGGTCTACTGGATTTACAATGAAATAAAAGGAGCAATTTGAGGATAAGGGCAGTGCAGAGAAGCTTTGATTTTTTAAAATCGGTCTTCACCACAGAGGAAGCTGGAGAGACCTTCTCTTTTCAGGTAATAAAAATGATGTATTGTCAGAGATTGAGGTATCAAAAGAGGTTGTGCTGGAATAAGTTGAAATTAAATTAATGCCAGAGTCTGCCACCCTTACACAAAATAATACCTTACTCTGCCAGAAACCCCTTTGAAATCACTGGTACTTCTCATGGACTAAGATACTATTTTGCTTGAGTAAGAGTGACAAAATCCAGCCATTAAAGATTATAAGGCACCAGATCCAGATGGTATACATCCAAGGGTATGTCTACATTACAATTAAACACCTGTGGCTGGCCTGTGTCAGTTGACACGGGCTTGCAGGGCTCAGCCTACGGGGAGCCATGGGTGTGTAACTGCAGTGTAGACAGACTCCAAGAGATGAAAAGGAATTTAAGAATGAAGAGCTGAGCTGCTATGAAAAATATGTAATCTCTCATTCAAATCAGCTATTATACCAGAGGACTAGAGGATAGCAAAGGTATCTGTCTATCTTCAAAATAGGTGCTACAGGGTAATCTTAGACATTACAGCCCAGCAAATCTTACTTTGGTACCAGGAAAACTGGCTGAATAATAATAAAAAAAAACAACCCCCCCCCCAAATTCTATAACACTTAGATGAATGTGATATGATAGCAGCAAACTAGCACAGTTTCAGTAAAGGCAAATCACGCTCTATTAAACTACTAGACATCTGTGAGTAGCAGCAACCAATAAAGGATAAGAGAGAACTAGCTGGCAATTTACATGGACTTTCAAAATGCCTTTGAAAAAAAGCCCTCAGAAGAGTATTAAGGAAACTAAGTAGTCATGGAATGAGAAGCTAAGTATTTTCATGAATTAGAAACTAATGACATAAAATGAAGAGCAGAAGTAAATGATCAATTTTTGTAATGGGAAAAGACTAACTGCAAAGTGTCACAAGGTCTTTGCTAAGGCTAGTGTTGTTGCTATATTTTTTACTGCGCTGGAAAGATTAGTGAGCAAATGGGTAGAATCTGCAGATGACATAACAATATTTAGGTTAGTGAAGAAGGAAGAAAACTGACAGGGGACCCTGACAAATCTAGACAAGTTGGCACAATGACGGCAGATGAAATCAATGCTGACATGCAAGGTAATGCAAGTAAGAAAGAATAGTATGAATTACTTATACACATTGCTGGGTTCTAAATTAACTACAGTCCACTCATCTAAAAGACCTGGATAGCATATGGACAATTCAACAGAAACCTCTGCTCAATTTGTAGTAGTAGTAGTCATAAAAACAAAAAACATTAGGATATATAGAGAATAGGACATAATCTATGATAATGGAATTATGTAATTCAATGGTGTACCCTGCAGCGGAATACTGTGTTCAGCATATCTCAAAAAATACATTGTAGAAACAGAGGGAGTTTAGAGAAAGGTGAGAAAATTGTTAAAGGCATGGAGAAGCGTCTATAAAAGGAAGAGACTGAAAAGATTATGACTCTTCAACTGAGGGAGGAGACAAATAAGTGGGATGTGACAAAAGTTAACAAAATAGAGACTTGCATACCCTTTCTCACAACAACGAAAACACATTCAATGGAGATTGAAAAGAGACACCCAAATGGATAATGGGAAATACAATTTTACATAATGCATACTTAACCTGAGGAACTCACTGCCATAAAGACTACTAATTTAATGAGATTTTTAAAAATAGATATTTATATAGATAATGAAACTATCTACAGTTGCATTAGATAGCATAATATATTGTATTAGATGGGACAATGCAATTATTAATTGACTAGCATTAGAAGAAAAGTCTCCTATCAGGTTATTACATAATTGTCCACGACATTTTTTTTTGTACCTTCCTCCAAAACATCATCTGATCACTGGCCTGCCTTGGTATAGTGTTTCCTATATCACTCATTGTGGAGGCAATTAAAGTAACATATCTAAATGACTCAAATTGTGTCTACAAATAATTAAAGATGTAAAAACAAATTGAGTTCAGTTTATTTTAAATATGTCCCTAGATGTTTTCATTTTATATTGTATGCTTTTAAAATTGGCTTACTTTTTAAAAATTAGAGAAAACAGTTTTAAATAGAAAATATCCTTCTTAGAACTTTTGGGAAACATATTATTAATATTCAATAGACCATTATTTCTTTTTTATTGGAATTTAGCAACTTTACAGAATTTTGTTTTCAGGGTTGCTTGTTTTCAATTTTTAAAAAACTTATTTGTATTAAAAATACTAAACAACAGCAGAATCTTGTTAATTAACACTTGGAGATATGCATAATAGTAAGCAAAC
This sequence comes from Dermatemys mawii, assembly GCA_007922305.1. Lineage (NCBI taxonomy): Eukaryota > Metazoa > Chordata > Testudines > Dermatemydidae > Dermatemys > Dermatemys mawii. The sequence goes on along the minus strand of ML677326.1, from coordinate 34,250,720 downwards.
AAACAAATAGGATATAAATCAAGGATATTGGATCACAATCCTTTTGTCTTAATTCTGACAAGTGTAGTTTAGTATTATATATAATACATTTATTAATATATATTATGTTACAATACAAAAGGTATAAAAACATTTTGTTAAATATAGTAAAGGCTTAGTAATATAACACCTCACTACAGCCCTGTGCTATTAATTCTTTATTGAGAAGTAGAGTGAGACAACCAGGCTGTTGTGAGAATTATCTAGTTTGGGAATAAGTGAAGAGAGGATTAACAAATTTCTGCCACATGACTACTTCAATTTAGATTTTATCTTAAGTGAAATAAAAATTCTACCATCTAAAAAATGTTATTCTATAAAAATATGATTCAGATTGCCTGAGAATTTCAGTCAGGCATTTGTTCTACACCATAATGAAGTTAAAACATCATTTGTTTTTTCTTTAATAAATTACTATGATTTGATAAAATAAAATGATGTTACTCACTGAGAGAGACTATGGCAGATGGGGTAAAGCATTCAGAAGAACAAGAGAGAGCTTTTAAATAAGGAAAAGAATGCCCTTCATACAAGTTGCAATACAATGTTAAACATTACAATGAGCGTATTCATGCAATGCTATGATGTTTTATAAAAAAATTAAATCGTTAGAAATGGTTCTCAAACTTTTTCATCTTGTGGGTCACTTCCAGTTCCCCATCCCACACATTCCCTGAGGCAACTAGGTTGCTTGGTTGGTTTACAGAAAAAATAATATAAGGACAGGATGTGACACAGTTCATGTCCCACTCACAGTTTATAACTGTGTACCACCAGATCTCCCATCATATCCCTGGCAGTTCTAATCTCTCCAGGTCACTTTGCAAGTGGATTCTGTCCTCTTAAGTGTATGTTCCCTCTACAATTTTGGTGTCATCCAAATGTCTGATGAAAGGTAACATTACATCTAAACAGCATCCAATAAAAGATAGACAAAGCAGCTGCTCAAAGTGCAGAAGTATTTTTTTAAATTAAAAAAAAGACAGAAATGTCACTAAATGCCCAAAGGACCAAATCCTGGCCCTATAATACAAGGAAGAGGCCAGAGCTCTGCAATGTCACTATAGAGCTGCAAACCAGAATTAGAATTCTGAGGGCATGTAGCCTTTCAGTGGCAACTACATGTCATCTCTACAGTTGTCAAACCCAGCTCCATACCTATAGAGCGTAATTGGGAATTCTGAATTTATAGAACTCTGGAGATTATACTGTGGAAGCTCTGCAGAGTCTTTCTGATGCTGTGTATGTGTGGGAGGAAGTGCCCTCTGTAGCTCAGCCACAGAGAATCTTAGAGAACCTGAATTACCCAAACATTAGCCCCATCTATGACTGTTAGCAATGCTAGTTTATTTTAAAACCTACATGAAAAATAATCATGCAAAGATAATATGGGCAAAATTCTTTTCTTAGATCCATACTGCAGATCTACACTCCTATATTTTGCTCACCTAGTTGGTGGTTTGCACATGTATGGAAATCAAGATACTGAAGTAGAGATTGGTTGTGTGGATATGAGAAGAGAATTTCCTCTCTGAAGACACTGTAATTTCTCTTGTCTCAGCCCTTTATCCTGACACATAGAGTGGACCCTCGCTAGAGCATGCATCGCTATAGCGCAGATTCACGTATAGTGTAGTCGTGGCAATGGATCCCAAATTTAATTATTTAAATTTGGATCCATGGCAACACGGTCCCCGCGTTAACATGGTACCACACATGGATCCTGAACCCCACGTTTTAGTGAGGGTCCAGTGTATTTGGTATTCTCTGTCTTCCTTTTAACATCAGACCTATGGCATCAACAACACTGACATTACTAACCAAGCACACAAACATGACAACTAATTAAAAAAAATAGCCTGTAAAAGGGGAAGATGGACAAGTACAGCCTATTGGTGATAGTCTACCAGTTCCCAATATCTGCATCACTACCTGTGGTGGGAGAAGTGACCTATGGACTCCAAAAGATGCTTTATTTAGTCCTCTTTGTATAAAGGGTGCTGGGTATGAAATGGGGGCTCCCAGAAGGGAGATAAAAGCAAAAATCTGTAAAGCTCCTGCAGGAATGTAATGGTGGTGTTGGTGGCCTGTGATATACAAGAGGTCAGACCAGATGGTCTGGTGATCCTTACTGACCTTAAACTCTATGACCTCAGAAAGACTTCCCAAAAGTCACAATAAAAAATAAATACCTACAGTATTTTATATTCTTACTGTTAAATAATTGTACAGTCTATATATAAAGTATGGCATTAAAAACTCAAGATATGGGTTTGCTAATCTTTAGTTTTCTTTTTACCATAAACGCTTTATGTAGTCGTGTACAGATCACATATGGAATTGTATATCTCAGTACTTAATTGTTTATGTAAGATCAAGACTAGAGAAACCATATCGCGTATTTGCAGTTGGAATTGACTGTAATAAATTATTTTCAACTTTGAAAATGAAGCTATTAAATAACGAAGTACAAAAATAAAGAGCCAGATTTTCAGAAAAGCTCAGCTTCAATTTAGGTATCTAAATGAAGTAGCCAGATTTCCAAATAACTATAGAACCCATTGTTCACGTATCAATGGGAGAAGCTTCACAGTGAGCCCTTTTGAAAATCTGATCATTTAATGTAGGCACTTAAATGGGAGCTGAGCACTTTGTCCAGAACTATTTTTATATACTCAAAATCTACTAGGTGTCTGAAGAGCAAAAAAAAATAAAAGAAACCATCCTGTAGAATAGAAACTGTAGAAAAAAGAGTGATAGGAATATAGTACCTTGGGCATTCCATCACTCTCCCCCATGAGGTAGTCTATCAGCTGATTGGTTAGTGCTTCATCTTTTGCCTGCCCCACCTATTACATAAGGAAAAAGGACAGAGGAAAAATGTGAACTTGTGCCTGAAATACGGGGAAAAAGAATTAGATTTCCCCATAGAAAACCTTTGAACTTAGAGATATTTAAAACATGGATTTACTGGTGTTGTGTACTCAAAATGCAGTAAAGTAGGTATCTATTTGGTTGATCAGCTTATTTTTGACATGCTGTAGTTCATGTTGAAAATCTAATACACTATGGCAAGCATGTCATAAATTACTACCCGTTTAAAAGACTTTTAAATTGCATCCATTAAATATTAACAAGATCTAGATTTGGAATTACAGACAGATATGTTATTTACATTCCCCTTTTTCAGAATCAGTGCTAAGAAAATGATTTGGGATGGCATCAGGAACTTTTTACCTTAGCCCTTGCTCCTTACATCTACAAGCTAGTCAAACTCTGCTAAACACTAGAACTTCATCATTACAGTAGAGTCACAGATTACTTGAAACGCAGGCTAAATATTCAATTTCTTAGGTTTATCAATGTTTCTTACAGTTTCAATAGCCATTTCTATAGCCATGTTATCTTCTGTGCTTGGACTTTTCAGAAAGTGTTTTAGTGCCTGAAACAAAAATAGAAATAGAGGGATATAACAGGTAAATGACATGATATTTTCTTTAAAAAAAATCTTTTCCCCTATTTTTGAAAAATTAGATTTTGATTCATCTAGTTCTGCAGCATCTGGGAAGGAAGGAGAAACATCCTTTGAATATATTAAAATTCAGTGATCCCTGAGCACACTTTGAGAGCATTTATGTTGTTTCATATGAATCTGAAGTTAATTGAGTCACAAAGTAGTGAAAATGACCAATAAGGATGATTACGCTGAAACCATGGGAATACACAGGCATCGGCTGTAGGAAAAAAATATACTGATGAAGTCTTTCTGAAGGGCTTGCTGGACAGTTACAACCCAGCACATCACCCATACCCACCTACTTGGTTCCTCCTCACTCCTATGGCCCCATCACAACTGCAGGACCAATCACAGCCTAGTCCTGGCACATTTCTTCTCAGCGCTAGCAGCCAGCAATGAGAGGAGAACTGCTCTATTTGGGCATTACAAAGCGCTGCAACCAAGGGTAAATGGGGCATTGGCTCATTGGGCGGAGCAGGTCACCTACAATGGTTCCATCCTCAGCAGTTGCTAATTTCAAAAAATTTTGTAACCTTGCTTTTTTGCTCTCAAGACATAGACATTCTGCTTAATATGCAGCAGCTGACACACTCAACTTGTAAACAGTCTATAAGAAATATGCAAATTTGCATACACTTTCCTTTAAAAATTGTGTATTTCAATAAGCTACAGAATTTAATCAATTAATGAGCTTTTTCTAGAACTGAACATTCAGACAAGCAAGTAAACAGTAACTGAACTATATTCATGTATCACTTAGAGATATATTATGTCTATGATTCATATGAAGCTTCTACTGTTGTTAATAAGAATTATGTGCATGGCCAAATAGCATAATATATAGCACTCACCCTTTATTCATTTTCTATTTAATGGAAGAAATAATTTCCTCTAAGTTTTGCTGCAGGTAGGACAGTAATATTTTTTCTTCTGATTGCATCAATGTGAAATAAGAGGAAGCAGGTTAAAAAGCCTATTTTTTTCTGATCTGCAAGAAGTGCAAGAATCCTGGAATCCAGTGTTTTGCACAACCATTGCTATGTGCATTTAAATATGGTTGCTGTTTTACTCGCTGAATACTAACCCGGGCATACTGACCGCACAGCAAAAAGAACTTGCCCGCCTGAAAATGTTTTTTTTCTCCTTCAAAGTATAGTGCAATACTTTGATAGTCTTCATTGGTAGTATTCTCAGAACCTGCAACACAGACACTAAGGTGAGCAAACCTCTTCTCATGAAACAAAGGTTTATAGATCCCGTTAAAGAGGCAAACCATATAGTTCACATTTTTGGCTTTTGGTTTTTAAGCAAAATAGGAGCCAGCTGGATTTATAACTTCTGTTTTGCACAGTTTATACGTACTTAATGTGCCACATTTGATCTTCGATAAAGGACTAATGACTAAGGCTACGTTTTAGTCATGGGTAATTTTAGTAAAAGTCATGGACAGGTCAATTCACGGTCTCTCACCTGCCCTTGACTTTTACTAAAAACACCCGTGACTAAAACTTGGTGGTGGTGAGGGATGGTGGGAGGGCAGCGGGGGATAAGGTGCGGAGGCCTGTTGTCTGGGACCCTGCTGGTGCTGGGGGTGTGTGGCAGCAGCACACAGCCTGGGACCCCTGCTGGGACTGGAAGGGGATGTTGGAGGGGTCGGCATGTTCCTGACTTGGCTCTGCACCTCCCCGCCCCAGCAGAGTTTGGGTGTGGGAGAGGGCAGGGGCACAGGATGGGGTGAGGCAGGCTCTGGGTGGCGGTTAGCTGGGGGGCTCCCTGGAAGTGGTGACATCTCCCTTAGTTAGCTGCTAGGTGGAGGCGTGACCAGGCAGCTCTGCGTGTTGCCTCCGCCCAGAGGGTTGGCTTCTCAGCTACCATTGGCTGGAACTGTGGACAATGGGTGGTGCCTGCAGGGGGAGGCAGCATGCAGAGCTGCCTGGCCATACTTCCACCTAGCAGTTGAGTGAGGAGGATATCGCCACTTCTGGGGAGGCCACAAGGTACGTGCCACCTAGAGCCTGCCTCACCCCATCCCCTGTCCCAATCCTGTGTCCCCTCCCATACCCAAACTCTGTTGCTGTGGGAGGAGGTGGTGGCCCAAAACTGCCCCAGCAGCGGCTGGAGCACCTGGTTCAGGGGCTGTCTGAACTGCCCCTGAGCCAAGCGCACCAACTGCTGCAGAAGTCAAGGAATTCATGACAAACTCGCAGCCTTACTAATGACTTACTGGAGCAGTTCTGTAATTTCAGTTTCACACCATAATGTAATCAGCCTGTTGTTTATTAGACATATTCAAATGGCATAACTGTGAACTGGTTCAGTGAGTTTTCCATTGCCTCATAGTATTAATAAGGCAGAAAACTGAATTCTGTAGTTGACCATGGATTAAAGAGATGTGAAGTTTCACACAGCTGCACATTATCATTACCGACTTCTCTATGCCTTTCTTCACAAATAGGCCATAAATTGCTAGAGAATTCCAAATAAAATTATTAAAACAGAATCCTCACCAATGATGTCAGCATAAATCTCCATCTTATTGTGCTGTTGAGCCAATGTGAAAGCTTCATTATTACACTTGGACATGACCAGAAACTGGATGGCAGAACCATAGTCACCCAACTGCAGAAAGAATCTGACCAAAATAAACACATTAATACTTTCGTAAATAACATAAAAAAACACACTCCAAATGTTTTTTAAAAAAATCTCTCTTGTGCAATGAATGTGGCAATTGAGAGATCATTAACTCATTCTTTTAAATCTTCCAGTGTGCTGCTATTAGAATATGCTTGTACCTTATGATAAACTAATTTCTAGTAAGAATTATGGATGAGAAGGCTTTTCTATTTGAAGCTTGCTTGTTTATAGTTTTCTAAAAGATTCTATCATTTGGGATCAATTTTTTAATGTTAATTGACAGGCCAGAAATGAACTTTTTTTTGTGAAACTTTGATACATTTCTATTTGGCCAATTTTGAGACATTCAAGTGCAAAAAGTGTTTTTCAGATGCCTTTTTCTAATGATATTTCATATGCTCTTTTTTCCATTTAAAATTTGACATTGGTTCTCAGTGAGGACTCCTGCCTTTGAAATATTCTTTAAAAATAATAAAGCTGAAGTTCTCATTGTTTCACATCATCTGTCCAATTATGTTCCTTACACATTCTTAATAGAGTGTGATGTTCTCGATATGCACCCAGGCAACCATACATGGCACTTTGAACTGAATGGATATTTACTGCTTTTGTTTGTTTGTGTGATTGTGAATAAGAACATTCAAACTTGTGCACTCAGAGTGAAATTCACTCCCCTTGTGTAGAAACTTGAGAATGCAGGGAGGATGCAGTGATGAAATACACTTCTCCCCAAGTCTCCCAACCCCAAACCAAGATCAGTGTGCAGGGCTTCAGTAGAAGCCACAACCCTAATGCAATGGTTCTACAGGATACTGGGACCACTTAATCTGCATAAACACAAACTGGAGGTGGTCGCCATGACCTTCCTTTGTCCCTGAAGGCACCTTCCACATATGTCCTGCAATGACTAGTACAGTGACTAGCTCCATTGCATGCAACAGGCAGCTTGTTTGGCTACCCAGCTGACTAACCTTGTACAGCTCCCTGGAGCTTATCTGGTGCAAAGAGACTTGCAGTGGTCCTCAATACCACGAGCGAATATCTCCCTTGGTTTGCAAAATTTAACTGTCTAGCACCAGCTTTGGCCCTACATAAAGCTACAGATGTGCTAAACATGAACATTCTAGGGGCTTAAAAAAAAAAGCCACCAGCATGTAATTAAGACCTTTCGGTGCTCAACTCAGGGATTATGAAGTGTTGCACTATACAAAAACCACAGATTAAGATTTATGAAAATCACTTAGAGATACCCTTTCTATGCTCTGGGTGCCCACCCCATAAATTAAAATACACGATACAAAACGAAATAAAAAATATCCCTCCCAGATACCAGGTAATGAGGATAACAGATAATAATTAAAGGTACTATGCTTTACATGGTTGCTAGTTAGAAGACATGAATCAAGTAAAAGAATCTGTTGATAAGAATGGACAAACTCAAGACTTCTACAGTAAAAAAAGCAAACAGAAAACTGGAATGTATCCACAAATTAATAGTGAAGATACACAAAAAACTGAATACTCTTTTGTAAAAGTGAAACCTCTCTGTGGATGGACTAGAGGGCTTACTATTTACATCTCATTTTTGAATCACTTCTAGTGTACTGAGCATAATTCTAGCACTTGGCAAAAAATATAGAAGAGGGCAACAAGGATGATAGCGTGAAAGGTTATAAAGATGGAAAGTTAGGTTTGTAAATCTATCTAATGTAACTACAGTACTGCATTACCTGGCTACCATTTTGGCTCCATCGAGAGACTGTGTTTCCCTGACAGTACTAACAGCTTTTTCAGGATTGTTAAGATGATCCAAATATAGCCGGATTACATTGTCCCATTGTTTGGCATTCTCATAAGCCACAACCGCTTCCTTGTATCTGCAAAATAATGATGCCCACATTTTATATTCAAGCTTTCTTGGAATCAGAGAGGTAGCCGTGTTAGTCTGGATTTGCAGAAGTGACAAATTACCTTAAAGACTAACAAAAGTATTGAAGCATAAGCTTTCGTGGGCTAGTAGCCACTTTGTCGGATGCATTTCTTGGCATTGTTAAGAATTCTTCACAATATTCTATGCAAGCGACTCATGGCATTTTACACCTGAGAAGTTATGCTGTGAAACCAAGTTGTTTGTTTTGGAAATTGTTTTGGAAATGTACACCCCTTTTGAACTCTTCTTCTATTGGGATGGATAATGGCAGTAGGAAGACAGACAACACTTCATACAATACCATCTTTAGACTCGCCTTAGAGAACAAGCAGCATTTTTAGCAGTCTACATACTTTGAGCGTATCTCCACAGTCATCTAAACTGGCAAGTTAACCACGTCAAACTGGTTTTGAATAATAGCTACTATTCAACATTTAACAAGAGGGAAAAATGGTTAGTAACCTTTTGTAACTGTTGTTCTTAGAGATGGTGTTGCTCTTGTCCATTCCATTTTAGGTGTGTGGGCTCGCCACATGCACCGGTGCCGGAAGTTTTTCCCTCAGTGGAATCCATAGGGGACCAGCTCTGGTGCTCTCTGGAGTGGCACACATATGTGCCGGTGTAAGGAGCACAGCTGGCTCCCTCCCTCCCTCAGTTCCTTCTTGCCGGAACTCCGACAGTGGGGAAGGAGGGTGGGTCATGGAATGGGCATGAGCAACACATCTTGAAGAAAAACAGTTATGAAAGGTAAGTAACTGTTTTCTTGAGTGCTTGCTCATGTCCATTCCATATTAGGTGTCTCCCAAGCAGTATTCCCGGAGGCAGGTAGGAGTTCATGGCGGTGTCGATTGCAATACAGCTCTGTCAAACCCAGCCTCATCTCTAGCCTGCTGGATGATGGCGTAATAGGTCGTGAAGCTATGCACCAATCACAACGTTGTGGCTCGGCAGATATCCTGTGTGACGTTGCACTCTATATGATTTTATGAAAATATGCTAATGAACGTGAATATAATGTAACTGGATATGCTTAATGCAAAAGGTCTCTTGTAAGGTATCATTACAAAACGTATAAACTATTGAGTGTGGTCATCCTATTTGTATCTATGTATCATTCTTGTGCCTGAAACTGGAAATATGAAATACAATTCTGAGGGCCTATTGTAGTTATGCAAAGTGTGGGCTATTAATGGTGTTTTGGAATCTTGATGGCTCCCATCAACCAAGACAATTGACTGTGGATACCTCCGTTTGCTTGCAGGCCTTCCTGTGAGTCAGGCTGGGAGGAATGAGGGCTTGAAATCTTACAGTGCCATGTGATCATGTCATATGAAGTAAAATCCATCTTTAACCTGGTGCTTTTTCATTGAGAAGGAAGGGTGGGAACCCAGAGAGGGACAAAGGAGTCCCGCCTTATGCAAAAGATATATAAGGGGGTGGAACAGAACAAATGGGAGCTGCAATCATGTGAAATCCCTAGCTACCATCTGAGCTGGAACAAAGGCTATACCAGGGGAAAGGATTGTGCCCAGACTAGGAAAGCATCCAGTCTGTGATAGAAGCTTATTGAAATATCTCTCAGGGTGAGATTTTATCTATTTTCAGTTTTCTTACTGTATTAGGTTTAGACTTGCATGGTTTATTTTATTTTGCTTGGTAATTCACTTTGTTCTGTTTGTTATTACTTGGAACCACTTAAATCTTACTTTTTGTATTTAATAAAATCACTTTTTACTTAATTAACCTAGAGTATATATTAATGCCTGCGACGGGGAATAGCAGTGCAAATCTCTCTATCGGTGTTATAGATGGCGAACAATTTATGAGTTTACCCTGTATAAACTTTATACAGGGTAAAACGGATTTATTTAGGGTTTGGACCCCATTGGGAGCTGGGCATCTGACCGTTGGAGACAGGAACACTTCTTAAGCTGTTTTCAGTTAAGCCTGCAGCTTTTAGGGGAAGTGGTTCAGACCTGGGTCTGTGTTTGTAGCAGGCTAGCATGTCTTCCTCAAACAACACAGGTTTCTGAAGTTTCAGGCTGCCAGGGAAAACGGGCTCAGAGGTAGTCTCAGCTCATCAGCTGGAAGTCCCAAGGGGTTTCTGTGATCCAACCCGTCACATCCCGGAGAGGGACTTGTGCCTGAAAGGCTGCTAACGACGCCTGAGCTCTGGTCAAATGAACCATCGCTAGTTGCAGAGGCACAACATGCACCAGTTCATAACAAGTGTGAATGCAGATGGTAATCCAAGACAAAAGCCTTTGAGAAGATACCAGGAGGCCTTTCATTCTATTGGCCATTGCAATGAACAACTGAGTTGATTTATGGAAGGAAAACGCCAGAGCCCGCCTGATGTCAAGAGTGTGTATATGCCACTCCCCGTTTGATGCACGAGGCATCAGGCAGAAAATGGGGAGAAATATGTCCTTGTTAATATGGAAAATCAACACCACTTTTGGCAGGAAAGCCAGGTGGGCGTACAACTGACCCTTGTCCTTGTAGAACACTGACGTAAGGGCTTTAATCTCAGAGATCCGCCTTGCTGAAGTGATAGCCACATGAAAGGCAACTTTCCACGATAGATGTGAGAGAAAGCAGGAGGCTAAAAACTCAAAGAGAGGGCCAGTGAGCCTAGAAAGGTCTCGAATGAGGTCCCACTGAGGTACTGAGTTCTGGACTTGTACCAACATCTTTAGGGCATTGTTTTTTGTCACCTCTTTCTGGTCACAGAGTAACAGCAATGTTACAAATATAGTCTTGCCTGGCTAAGCCAGACTCTTATTAAACAGAAGGTAAAAGCAGAGGGACAGGAAAGAGAAGAAATATGAGGGGAGGGTGGAAGTTTGAAGAAAGAAGACACACTGTGTGTGTGTGTGTGTGTGTGTGTGTGCATGCATGCATGTGAGAAACAGGGAGAGTCTCACATCGCAGGTAGCACTCAGAATTTAGCTGGAACTGGTGGAGGTGGTAATGTTATCTGAATCTCCCTCTCTGGCCCAATTTGGTCAGCATCTTTCTCAGGATCAGGATAAGAGAGCCCCACAGTGTTACAACAGATTCCAGGGACTCAAGAGACAGTGGCAGCCATGATACTAAAGCCTGCTGCAGCAGTTGCTGGCAAACAGCTTCTTCCTCCCGAATTTCCCTCCAAAGTTTTCTCTTTTAAGGACTTCAAAAGGGCAGTGATGGGTGGAATAGCCCATCCTCTCAATATTTTGATCATCAGTTAGCCTTATTTCCAACACACCAATTTTCTTGTTTACCAGGCATGATCTTAACACAGTTCTTGAATTGTATCAATAGGCTTTTTTGTTTGTACTGATTCAGTCTGTCTCCCTTTTCCACCTTTTCCCATCAATGTTTATTGTTATAGGTTACTGTGACATTTTCCGAACTATTACTCACTTCTTAGAGTTGAGCTCACAATAAAGGTAAACTCGGAGCCCAATTATTACAAATAGTGTTACTGAAATTAATTTTAAAAAGAAAAAACTGTTTGTTGCCCAGAGTGTGATGACTAATTATAGCTTTTTATAAAAACTCAGGAGTCGTCTTTAGAAGAAAAATAAACTTCAGCACATCACCACCACTGAACAAAGCTACTGTACTTAACAGCTTTAATGCTACTTTTTAAAAAATATCTTTTTAAAGTTTAACCCAAGGATAATCAATCAGAACTATTTCTTTCCTAATCAGCAGCATAATCTTTGTCTAGTTTCAAGATGTTTGCATAACATTTGATTTTTATATTTTTCCATGAATACGTATTCACTACATATACTAATTTTTTTATGAATAAAACTGTGAATACTAACATTCTGTAGCTTTAAACCATTGGCTATTTGATTGTGGAAATTAAACATACCTGCCATCTGCTTCTTTTGCCTTGGCATACTGCAGGTGAATCTTTGGAGATGATACACAAGGGAGAAGCTCACCAACCTTTGCCCTAGAAAATGAAGAGAATAAAGTAATCAAATAATAAATGTGATCTTTCTTTTTATCTTCACCAAATAAAGTATATGCATATTTATAGAAATACTCAAGAGAAAAGAAAATGGGACTTACAAATACTTGCAGTATGAATACCAGCAACATCTTATTCTTTAGTAATAATTAAGACAAAAAAAATTAGTATGTAAAAGTGATCTCATTTTCATTTAAATTAACAAGGAAATTAATCATTATATTTTGCATTACTATCACGCTCTCTTCTGTTATAAGAGAAGAGAAGCTTTGAAAGAGCTTCAAAGTTTTCAAAAATATACACTTGCTACACATCTGAAAAGTAGTAATTGGTCACTGTGCATTTTCTGGCCATTTTATGCTTCTCTGACAATGTAAATGGGGGCCTTACAGAATTAGAATATCATTTCTTCCTTGTTTTAATTTTGGATGTAATCATAGGTCACAATCTTCAGAGGTATTTAGGTATTAAGAAATCAATGGAAGTTCTGTACCTAAATACACTGGACCCTCACTAGAATGTGTGTCTATATAAAGCAAATTCGGATATAACGCGGTTGCAGTCATCGATCCCAAAATAGAATGCGGTCACAAAAAATATAATTTTATTTTAACGCGGTCCCCGCTATAACGCAGTACTTGGTATGGATTCCAAATCCTGCGTTCTAGCGAGGATCTGGTGTACTTTAGAGCAGGTGTGGGCAAACTTTTTGGCCCGAGGGCCACATTGGGGTTACAAAATTGTATGGAGGGCTGGGTAGGGAAGGCTGTGCCTCCCCAAAAGCCTGGCCTTGCCCCCTATCCAACCCCCACTCACTTCCCACCCCCTGACTGCCCCCCTCAAATCCCACAACCCATCCAAACCCCCTTGCTCCTTGTCCCCTGACCGCTCCCTCCAGAGATTCCCCCAACTCCTAACCACCCCGGAACCCCACCCTCTACCTAACTCCCTCCTGTTCCCTTCCCCTGACTGCCCCAACCCCCATCCATACCCTCACCCCCAGACAGACTCCTGGGACTCCCATGCCCTATCCAACACCCCCATTCCCCCATCCCGATTGCTCCCCCAGAACCTCCACCCCATCCAACTGCCCCCCGCTCCCTGCCGACTGCCCCGGGACTCCCTGCCCCTTATCCAAGCCCCCGGCCCCAACCTCCTTACTCAATGCTGCTCAGAGCAGCGTGTCTGGCAACCGCTTGGCCCACCGGTGCTAGACACACTGCCCTGCAGGAGCGTGTAGCCCTGCCAAAGCCAGCCACGCCGCTGTAGCACTGCCTAGGAACAGTGGGTTAGAGTGCTGCCTGTGCACCATGCTGAGGCTGTGGGGAAGGGGGGAAAGCAAGGATGGGGCTAGGCAGGACGGGCCCGCGAGCTGTAGTTTGCCCACCCCTGCTTTAGAAGATCTGGTCTGTAGTTTCTATTTGTGAAAAGTGCCAGACAGACCACTCTGGACTCTGCCATACTCTCATTTATTCACAGAAGAGGCACAGTACTGATGACAGCAATGCAAGCGTTCCCTGCACTACCCCAATGTGTCTCAGTTCTGACCTGGAGGAACTAGCTCATGAGGAAAGGGTACATCTGTCTTTCTACCAACTCAATTATAGTTCGCTCTGCAGAGATTGCTAAGAGGAGTCCAATTATGGTGGCAATTCTGTTATGTAAACACCTGCTCCCTAGGTGTCTACTGCACTTACCAGTTTTTACAGCGGATATATACTGATGCTGCCTTATCGTAATATTGCCCCTTTTCATATAGCTGGGCGGCTTCTGAAAATTGCTACAATAGTGAAAATTATACAAATGTTAATTTATTTGTAGACTATGAATTTATCATGTTATTAATGCTCTCTCTATTACTAGGTATACCTTCATACTCTCCAGAATGGCTCCACAGTCTCTCTTTAGCAGTCTGCTAGGATGTTTAATGGCTTGGTTAACCCCTCGACGAATGTCTCCCATTCGAATGGACATCTGAGCCACTCCAGCTAGGCAAGCTTCATCATGTTCCTTGTACTGGCGATCGAAAGCAAAGTGACAGCTATATTTTCAGTACAAAAAGTACTGGTTTTACAGAAGCCATTGCAATGATTACAACAGTGAAATGCATCAACCAGAAACAACCTGACCACAGGTAAAACTGTTCTTATAAAAAAAAATTATACCAGAGTCTGAAAAGGCAACAGTATTTATGATTAAATAATGCTACCATTAATTGTGGAAAAGCCTATGTTTTCCTTGTTGGCCTCATTTAGATAACTTTCTGGTGAAGTTTCATCTAGTCTTTCACATTAAATTCTATTTTTTGAAATAACTGACTAGGCCAGCATACAGGACAAAGTTAAGTTTCAAAAAGAGACAAACAAAACAAAACAAAACACCAAAACATATGTACAGAAAAAGACAAATGGGGAAATTACTTGCTTCTAATTCAGGGGTGGGCAAACTTTTTGGCCTGATGGCAAAATTCTATGGAGGGCCGGGTAGGGAAGGCTGTGCCTCTCCAAACAGCCTGGCCCCGCTGCCTATCTGACTTCCTCCTACTTCCTTCCCTCTGACTGTCCCCGTCAGAATTCCCGACCCATCCAACCCCTCCGGCTCCTTGTCCCCTGACTGCCACTGCCAGAGACCCACCCTAATTGCCTCTCCAGGACCCCACTCCCTACCCAACCTCCCTGCTCCCTGTCCCGACCCCTATCCACCTCCCCACCCTCTGACAGGCCCCCGGAATTCCCATGCCCTATCCACCCCCTCCCAGTTCCCCGCTCCATCTAACCACCCCCTGCTCCCTGCCTCCTGACTGCCCCCCGGGATTCCCTGCTCCTTATCCAACCCCCCAGCCCCGTTACCGTGCTGCTGAGAGCAGCGTGTCTGGCAGCTGCTTGGCCCAGCCAGGGCTAGACATGCTGCCCTGCAGGAGCACGCAGCCCCGCCCCCCAGAGCACTGCCCGCTCAGTGGCGTGGCTCCAGGAGAGAAGGAAGGTAGGGGAGGTGTTGGGGGGAGCCTCCCCAGCCGGGAGCTCAGGTACCAGGCAGGATGGTCCCACGGGCCAGATGTCGCCCACGGGCCATAATTTGCCCACCCCTACTCTAACTGAACTTCTCTCAAAGTACTAGCCGCGAATTCACACATTTGGTTTCAAAATATGCAAGAAAGCATTGCTATTTCTCTTGTTTTTAAAAATCTGACTATTCATTTTATTCTTCTTTACTGAATGACTGATTACACCAAAGAATCAGAGATCTATAGAAATATCATATATAAATATATTATTATTTTGGCACTGTCCCCCTTAACATTTACATAATTATTGTGGAATTGTTCAAATGGTAAAAATAATTTCCCAGTACTACAATCTTAATGCAGTAGATATTAATAAACTACTGTTTTACATCAAGTAAGTCATTTTTCTGTGTATAAAATGATAGGAAAGACCAATATATCAATATTGTCCTTCAAAAAGGAAGAGTCATATCATCTACAGAAGAATACAAAATCCTGTATTTAAATATACTGTAACAGAAGAATTAAGTGTATAATATATATTATAATTACTTGTATGCCTCCCTCATTGAAGAGTGTTACCTTATTGTCCCTTGTGATTCCCTTCTCATAGTGCGCCAAAGCATTCACATAATCACCTCTAAAAGAAAATAATAATTTACGTGTAAAAATGTGTATTAATAGGAACAACAGTTGCAGAGATATTAAGCCTTCATACTTAGCTGACAAATAAATGGAATGGATCTCCTCGCTGACTTATTAAAACACAGTTAATCCTGTGATCACATTTTTGCAGCATTTAATTTAAGTTGCAATTCTTTTTTGAGGTGGCCACTGCATATTCCCATTTTGTATGATGGGCACCCTTAGTGCTGCTGTGTTTCCTTTGGGAACCTTCTAGAAAGCAGCACCTGTTGGGGCTGCACGAGCACTTTTTCATATCTCCAAACATTCAGAGCTAAGGTTACAGAAGTTCCATATGGTTCCCTCCTTTCTGTGGCCACCTGCTGGTATCTTCTCTCAGTATACAGGATGATTTGGGGGATTTTGATCCAAAACTCACTTAAATTGTATTACAGTTAGTTAGTGTTATGTAAAATATACATATAGAGAGACACACACACCTATCTCATAGAACTGGAAAGACCTTGAAAGGTCATTGAGTCCAGTCCCCTGCCTACACTAGCAGGACCAAGTACTGTCCCCTGACAGATTTTTTGCCCCAGATCCCTAAATGGCCTCCTCAAGGATTGAGCTCACAACCCTGGGTTTAGCAGGCCAATGCTCAAGCCGCTGAGCTATCCCTTCCCTACATAGTTTGTATGACCACATATTTAGTTTTTACTTTGACCCTATGGGCCTTGAACCTTTCAATTATGACACACCTGGACTCTGTGGCTCAGATAAGAAAGGCAGAATTAAGCATATGTGTCATATCACTTCATGTTCCAAGAATAAGCAGTGAGAGGCTTGAAGAAGCCTCTTTCCTAGATCACTTTAGGCCTTTACACCTTGAGCTCAACAAGAAATGGAGGCTGATTTCAGAAAGACGTGTCCTATTTTGATACCACTAATGTTGACTGAATGATTTATTTACTGACTTAAACAAAATAGAAATAGGACATTTTTATTCCAAGATAAGAAGGTTTCCAGACTTGTTCTAAAACAAAAGGTGTAAATTAAAAATGATATGGTGATTTCAGTGCACATTTGCATACAAATAAGGCCTATGTCAGGATTCATGGCTGTCGTGCCAAAATCTTCTTATGTTCCCTAGGAAGTGAGCCTTCTAAAGTCGAATGACTTTGACTTCTAAGGAGTTCCTTCATATGATCTCTTTGGCAGCATAGAAACCTGGTACTGCGAAAAGCACTTTCTCAGCCACTGTTTTCCCATAAATCTCACCTACTTTACAAGCCTGCTCAGTGGCTGCTCAGCGGTACATACTTGAAGCACACATGATCCCCTACCTTGATTTGGCAGCCAAAGGGAACAGGACATCAACCTAGTAGGGGCAGCTATATAGTTATGTTTAAAAGACAACGGGAGTAAGGTGGACTCCTCTCTACCAGGGACTGCTGACCTGGAAGTATGGCTCTCTTCTTTCACATATATGCAGGAGATGGGATGACCGAGGGTGACCAGGGAAGGAGAGGCATGAGCATTTAAATAACAAACTATCTTCCATTCTCAACAGCGGAGATAAAAGGTGGCAGGTAGGAAAAAGCTACTCCAAGCTGACACTGGTCTGCAACTAAACCTCTGGTTAACAGTCTATTTATGCTTGCACTGGGACATTTACCAGCTGTTGTGCACATTATTTTTTCTTTCACGGGCACTTAAATCAATCACAAGCAGCTACTTTTATGAACCATGTCTCCAGAGTAGTTTTCTGTTGATACTTCCAATTTCCCTGGTACAGCAGCTGTAGGACTTCTCAGGGATTCTGTATAGCACTGCAGTGAGCTGCAATGGCTCAAACAAATCAAGAACTTTACAGAAAATGCTTCAAGGACATGGCTAGTATTTTTCTACTTAGTAAAAGTACTAGTTCAATATTATGACACTCCATTTTTACAGGAAAACATACGTGAATTCAAGCTGCATAGCATACTCCTTTGATATGAATGGGATCTGGTCTGGGGCCAAACGCTTAGCCAGCTGTAGTGCGCTATCCCAATGCTGCAAATCTCTTCTCATCTGTTATCAAAAGAAATTCTTTGAAATCAGCTTTTGCAGGGGAAGGGGGGAACAATCTTCTGATGTAAGCATCAAATACTGATTTATTATACTATTTTCTAGTATTATAAATACAATTATCAATGTTAGAATCTTGTCTGGGTTCAACAGAAAGTTTGAGACAGACGATAGCAAGAAGGTATTATTATAATAAGAGGCATAATATTTATCTTAAGCAATTGACAGACCCATATCATTATGGCTCAAAATGTTTAGAAATACTACAAAACTGAGCAGAATTATCACCAGGTAAAATAATCATGTAGTAGTGTATATTAGGTTGTCAAGAAAAACAATTAACATCTGACAAAATTTTAGGCAACTTAACTGGGTACCTCAAGTGCAGCAACAGGACAGGAGGATGCCAGATATAAATCTTGAGCCAGATTAAAGTCATTAGTAAACATGGCAAGATGTCCGGCTAAAAGGTTGTGGTCTTCTATTCCCTGTAAATAAAAATACTGAGTACTACAACTGTCTAGAAGATGACCCTATTACAAATTGTGTCATTTATTACTAATTTTTAAAAGATTCTACTAGATTATGTCTATGCATGCATCACACTCTTCACCCAGAACCTTTTACTATTGATTTTAATTCCTTTGCAAGGTCCAACTCTGCTTGTTTTTTGGCTTGTCTCACTTTATCCCTACACATTTCTGACCTCGGCGGCGTTTCTGTGGGAGGTCCTCCTGTCCCGTGGCTTTGGCGGCATTTTGGCAGCGGGTAGAGAAAGCCGTGGGACCGACGGACCTCCTGCAGAAATGCTGTTGAAACCGCGGAACTAGTGGACCTCCCACAGATGTGCTGCCGAAGGCCACCTAGGGCAGAAAACAAGCTGGCGCTGCCCCTGATCATACCGTGTTCTCCTTTCTCAGGAAGTATCAGAACCCGTAGGGTGACCCCTAGATCTTGTGTTATGAGGAGTAAACAACATGTTTTTAAAAATTATACAAAATTATAAGAATGGCCACAGTGAATCAGACCAATGGACCATCTAGCCCAGTATTCTCTCTTCCAACAGTGGCCAATGCCAGGGGCTTCAGAGGGAATGAACAGAACAAGTAACCATCAAGTGATCTGTCCCCTGTTGTCCATTCCCAGCTTCTGGCAAACAAAGGCTACAAACACCATCCCTCTCCTGGCTAATAACAATTAGCCATCCTGGCTAATAACTACTGATGGACCATAGGTCGAGGAACTTGCCTAATTCTTTTTTGAACCCTGTTACAGTCTTGGCCTTTACAACATCCTCTGGTAAAGAGTTCCACAGGTTGACTGGGTGTTGTGTGAAAATATACTTCCATTTGTTTTAAACCTGCTGCCTATTAATTTCATTTGGTGACCTCTAGTTCTTGTGTTATGAGAAGAAGAAGATAACACTTCTTTATTTACTTTTGCCACACCAGTCATGATTTTATAGACCTCAACCATATTCCCCCACTTAGTAGTTTCCTTTCTAAGTGGAAAAGTCACAGTCTTATTAATCTTTCTTCATATGGAAGCTGTTCCATCCTCTTAATCATTTTTCTTGCCCTTTTCTGTACTGCATCCAATTCCAATACAGAGCTGCACCAGAACTACACATAATATTCAAGATGTGGGTGTACCATAGATTTATATAGAGACAATATGATATTTTCTTTCTTCTTATCTAATCCTTTACTAATGGCTCCTAACATTCGGCTATCTTTTTGACTGCTGCTGCACATTGAACAGACATTTTCAGAAAACTATCCACAATGCCATCAAGGTCTCTTTCTTGAGTGGTAACTGATAATCTAGACTCCATCATTTTGTATGTATAATTGGGAGAGATTATGTTGTCCAATGTGCATTACTTTGCGTCTATCAACATTGAAGTTCATCTGCCATTTTGTTGCCAAGTCACTCAGTTTTGTGAGATCCCTTTGTAACTCTTTGCACGGTGCTTTGGACTGAATTACCTTGAATAGTTTTGTATCATCTGCAAATGTTGACACCTCATTATTTACCTCCTTTTCCAGATCATTTATGAATATGTTGAATTGTACTGGTCCCACTACAGACCCCGGTGGGGGACACCACTGTCTACCTCTCTCCAGTCTGAAAACTGACCATTTATTCTTATCCTCTCTTTTCTATTTTTTAACCAGGTATTGATCTTCCCTCTTATCTCAGGACAACTTACTTTGCTTAAGAGCCTTTGGTGAAGGACCTTGTCAAAGGCTTTCTGAAAATCTAGGTATATTATATCCCCCAGATCACCCTTGTCCACATAGTTGTTGACCCCTCAAAAGAATTCTAACACATTGTTAAGGCATGATTTCCCTTTACAGAAACTATGCTGACTCTTCCTAACAAATCAAGCTAGGCTTATCAGCCTGTAATTGCTGGGATCATCCCCGGAGCCTTTTAAAAAAATTGATGTCATATTAGCTATCCTCCAGTCATCTGGTACAGAAGCTGATTTGAATAACAGATTACATGCCACAATACATATACATGTAGTACTACAGTGCTGAATGCAAATCAGCCTATTAAGGAGGGATTCCAGTAAACATCCTACACATTCTGGAATATGCAAGCTATCTAGAGATGACCCTGGTTTCTCCTCAATACATATTATTCCTCTCCCTCTAAGATACTGATACCTCTAAAATATTTCCTCTTCAATATAAACACACAACACCAGAATTCCAGGAATCTTAAAAGTGCATTTAAATCCTTCATATTTTTACAAAAATGTTTGGTAATTATGCTTAAATGTTACCTTTATTTTCTCCAGTGACATCACCATCCCAACTTTTCCAATTGTCCGATAAACACGTACTGCAAACTCCAATTCCATGTGATGTAGGCAAGCTCTGGCCAGCTCATTCCAACCAGATTGATCATTCAAAAGTTTACATACCTCCCATGCTTCCGAAAACCTATGCAGGGTGAAAAACAAAACTAAAACAAACAGTTGCATTCAATGTGTATTTACATTGAACATTTTCTTTTAAACCTCAAAAACCAGTTAACCTCAAAGCAGAGGGAAACTGGGGATTAATTTATAGGTTTGGGGGAAATTCCTAGGAGCCCTGTGACAGGAAAAAGCAGGCCCCAGGAATACAACGGCCTGCAGTTTATACCAAATTGCCCCCACTTTCTCCTTCAGAAAAATACTTTATTTCCCTGGCTTACTTCTCACCTTGCACTACACTCTCCCATTGTACTTTCTTAGAATGGAGGGAGTGGGTGGCATGCACTTTCAGCCAGTTTTGGGGCAGAAGCTACCATGCAATCCAAAATAGCTCTTGAATAAATTACTGTAGCTCTTACTTTACACTGAGAAAAAGCATCATTGGGTCATTTGTTACTTGGCTACCCAAACAAACTAAGCACTTATAACAGGAGTGGGCAAAGTTTTTGGCCCGAAAGCCACATCGGGGTTCAAAATTGTATGGAGGGCAGGATGGGAATGTGGTGTGCCTCCCAAAAGAGCCTGGCCCCACCCCCCTATTTGACTCCCTCCCACTTCCTGCCCCCTGACTGCCCCCCTCGGAACTCCTGACCCATCCACCCCCCCTGCTCCTTGTCCCCTGCCCCTAATCACCCTCCAGGACCCTACCCCTTATCCAACCCTGCTGCTCCCCGTCCCCTGACTGCCCCAACCCTAGACACCCCCCCGCCCCTTGACAGGCCCCCTGGGACTCCCACACCCTATCCAACCCCCCCATTCCCCGTCCCCTGACTGCCCCCCAAGACCCTCTGGCCCTTATCCAACCCCCAACCCTGGCCCCCTTACCACGCCACTCAGAACAGTGTGTCAGGCCCAGAGCTAGACACACTGCCGCACTGATCCGCTGGAGCATGCAACATGTCTGGCTTGGAGCCAGACACGCTGTCATGCAGCCCCGCCCCTCCAGAGTGCTGTGGCCTGCAGGCCATAGTTTGCCCACCCCTGACTCACACGGAATGAAGATTCAATATAACTTTATCAATATTCAGCAAGAGATTTTTAGAATACCAATTTATGCTGTACTGTGTGCCTCAATCACAGAAGGAAATGATTAACCTAATATAATTAAAAAGCAGACCTACCTTTTCAGCATTAAAGTCTGAGTGAGTATTTGTTTCAGCTCATTAAATCCAGTGTCTTTCAAAATGCCAAGGAAACTATGAGTACTAAGATAGATACTATTTGTTTTCCCACTCTGAGTCTGACAGGTTAATTCTCCATTATACAAAAGCAATGGTTTGTGAGAAAAGGGAACCTTAGTGCCACCTGCCAAAATAACCTTGGACCCTGTATTAGGAGATCAGAAAAAAAATGTTATTTAAAATGCTACTACATTAGCATACGTGTTTAGCAATCAGTTGCAGTTATGAACAGTTAAGAAACGTAAGAGTGAAGGAATCTTATTCTGAAAATCCCAACAGCTTTGTTCTTTTATCATTTGGTATAGCAGCAGCACTACATCTGGACCAATCTGACTAATTCAAGGTCTCCTATTTGTCATCCATCAACTACTGTATGTATCATCTGTAAAAGAATATACCAAAAAAGAATTTGAAGAGCAACTAGCAAAAGACACAAAAAGTAAGAGAACTTTTTTTAAAAGTACATCAGAAGCAGGAAGCCTGCCAAACAATCAGTGAATGAAAGAAGTGCCAAAGGAGCACTCAAGAAAAACAAGTCTGCTGCTGAGTAGCTAAATGAATTTGTTTCATTAATCTTCAGTGTAGAGGATGTGAGGGAGATTCCCAAACCTGAGCCAGTCTTGTTAAGTAACAAGTCTGAGGAACTGTCCCAGACTGAAATGTCAGTAGAGGAGGTTTTGGAACAAATTGATAAATTAAACAGTAATAAGTCACTAGGATCAGACAGTATTCACCCAAACGTTTTGAAGGAACCCAAAAATATGAAATTGCAGAGCTACTAACTATGGTATGTAATCTATCGCTTAAATCAGCCTCTGTAACAGATGACTGGAGGATAGCTAACAATGCATGACAATTTTTAAAAAAGGCTCCTAGCAATTACAGGTTGGTAAGCCTAACTTCAGTATCAGGCAAATTGGTTGAAACTATAGTAAAGAACAGAATTATCAGACACATAGATTAACACAATATTCTGAGGAAGAGTCATAGCTTTTGTAAAGGAAAATCATTCCTCACCAATCTATTAGAATTTTTTGAAGGTGTCAACAAGTGTGTTGACAGGGGTGATCCAGTCGATATAGTATACTTGGACTTTCAGAAAGCTTTTATGTAGGTCCGAAATCTTAAGCTCTTAAACTCATGCTCCCGACGGTTTTTAAGCAAAATAAGAGGTAAGAGGTAAGGTCCTCTCATGAATCAGTAACTGGCTAGATACAGGAAACAAAATGTAGGAATGATCTATTTTCACAGTGGAGAGAGGTAAATGTTGAGGTTCCTGAAAGATCTGTATAGGGATTTGTGCTGTTCAACATATTCATAAATGATCTGGAAAAGTGGGTAAACAGTGATGTGGCATAATTTGTAGACAATACAAAATTTCTCAACATAGTTAAATTCAAAGCTGACTGCAAAGAGTTAAAAAGGAATATCACTAATCTGGATGAAAGGACAAGAAAATGGCAAATGAAATTCAATGTTGATAAGTGTGAAATAATACACAGTGGAAAACACTCTCAATTAAACATACAAAATGATGAGGTTTAAGTTAGCTGTTACCACTCAAGAAGAGATCTTGGTGTCTTTGTGGATAGTTCTCTGAAAACGTCAGCTCAATGTGCAGTGGCAGTCCGAAAAGTTAATTGAATGTTAGGAACCATTAGGAAAAGGAGAGGTAGTAAGACAGAAAAGAGGAAGTTACCTGTAATTGGAGGCTCTTTGAGATGCGTGATCCCTATCTGTATTCCACTGAGGGTTTACACATGCACACCAAGGGTCCTGAGTGGAGAATTAGAAAGTACTGTCCATCGGTCCGCACATGCACACTAACTCGCCTCATGGTATCGTCTGAAGAGATAAAAGGCAGGGCAGGGCAACTGCAACTCCAGTTCGTTCTCCACTGCAAATCCAGCAGATCTGTAGCGGAGGGGAAGGAGACTGGGAAGTGGAATACGGATAGAATCCAGGCATTTGACTAACAAGTGGTGCCTAAGTTGAAGGAGGGTGCAAAGATGGAAGAGCTAAGCGCCCCGAAGGAGGCATCCATCACTGAGTCCTTCACCAAGACGTAATGTGCAGCAAAGATGTGTACTGAATTCCATATGGCCGCTTTAAATAGATCCCAAAGCAACATATTGTGGAGGCAGGCCCTGGTTGAAGCGTGGGCTCTAATGGAAAGGCCTGCACCCCTGAGGGTGATGGAAGGCCAGATAACTGCTATCATAGTGTAATGTACCCCAAAATCCACTTGGAGATTAGCTGTGTAGAGATTGCCTGCCTCTTAACTCTTTCAGCTATTGCAACAATCAGTCTGCAGGTTTTCCTAATTGGTCTTGGCCTCTGTAGGTAGAAGGCCGAGGCCCAATGAACTCAACGGAGAGGAGTTGCAGTTCCTCTTCAGAGTCGTGTGGTTTCAGGAAGAAAGCAGGTAAGTGAATGGATTGATTAACGCGGCAAAAATTTGGGATGCAGGTGTAAGGACCTTTACAGAAAATCATGAAAGGAGGGTTCGCCATCATGGCTCCAAGTTCACTGACCCTTCTTGCTGACGTGACAGCAATGAGGAAGGCAATCTTCATGGAGAGGGACATAGAACACGATGCCAGCAGTTCAAAGGACCGTTTTGTTAGTACGGATAAAACCAGGTTGAGGTCCCATTGGGGAGTGATGGGTTGTACAAGTGGGAAGGTTCTGATGAGGCCTTTCCAAAACCTCGCAATCAATGGTGCGTAAAGAAAGAGTGTTCTTCCACAGGTGGGTGAAAGGTGCTAACTGCTGCTAGGTGGACCTTAAGAGAGCTGAGGCCGAGCCCCGATGCCTTCAAGGACAGTAGATAGTCCTGGAGGTGGAGAATCACTGCTACTTCTGGGGAAAGTCCCTTGCAGTCTGCCCAAGAGGCAAAGCATTTCCAGTTGGCTCAGTAGCAACTCCTAGCGTATTCCTTCCTGCTGCTGGAGAGGATGTTTTGCTTGTCTTATGAACACACCCCTTCTAGAGAATATGCCCATCCCAATACCCTGCTCTGAGGGGAAACGCGTGTGGTTTGGGATCGTTCATGCTGCCGGTGTGCTGTGGCAGGAGATCAGGGAAAGCAGGGATGGGAATTGGGGGAAAGGTAGACATACGAAGGAGGTTGGGAAACCAAAACTGTCTGGGCCAGGAGAGGGTGATCAGGATGACTGTTGCTCTGACTTGTCTGATCTTGTGTAGTACTCATGGTAGAAGCTAGAGAGGAGGGAAGACGTAACTGAGTTGGTCTGACCAGGAGGGGATGAGAGCATCACTCTGAGAGTGGTGCCTCAGACCTCCTCTGGAGCAATATGTGCTGCATTTTCTATTTACTGGCAATGCGAAGAGGTCTCTGGTAAGAGTTCCCCACTTATCAAAGATGTCTTGTATCATGGTGTCATGGAGTTCCCACTTGTGGTCAGTCACGAACTGTGTGCTGAACAAGTCTGCAATCACACTGTGTGTCTTTGGGAGGTAGGCTGCAGATAAGATGATCTGGTGGGCGATGCACCAGTTCCAAAGGGTGACTGCTTCAGAGCACAGAATCATCGACTTTGTGCCCCCATTTGCTGCAAAGAGTCAGGGTGCTGTCCAACATTATGAGAATCTAATGGGAACAGATGAGCAGGAGAAAGGCCTGACATGCCGTCCTTACAGCTCAGAGCTCCGAACGTTGATGTGCATTCTGGACACCCAAAGAGTCCATGTTTCCTGTGTTCAACCATGTGCACTCCCCAAACTAGGAGGGATGTGTCAGTGATTACTGTCTTGTGTGGGGAGCGAGGGTGGGAAGGCAACCCCTACGTGTTCCTACTACCAGTGGAGGGATGAGATTACCATGCATGTGAGTGGGGAGGAGGACTGTGAGCACGAGTTCCACAGCATGACGGTTGGGTGAGTAAAGTGGAGCCCAGATCTGGAGGTACTGAAGATGCAGATTTATGTGCATGAAGCCATATGTCCCAGGAAGGATAGGAAAATCCTGGATGTGACTGAGGACTGTTGACTACATGAGTTATGAGTTCTTACAGGGTGTGGAACCTGTCCCGTGGTAGGTAGGCATATGCAGAGACTGAGTTGACAGTGGCCCCTATAAAGTCTAGGCATTGCGTGGGGTTTAAGGTTGATTTTTGGCATTGATATTGACCCAGAGAGAACAAAGGAGGATGAGCAACATGGAGGTTTAAAACTGGGCTTCATGTCTGGACTGTGCTGCCAGAAGATATGGGAATACGAGGACCCCATAATTCCTGATTTGGGTTGCTACAATGAAGAAAACCTGGGTGAAAACTCTAGGAGCTGTAGTAAATCCACACAGTTAGCACAAACACCCCAAACTCATTAAAGTAGATAGAGATACTACAGAAAGTATACTTGCACATCCATAAGAGGTATCCAAAGGAAAAAAAAACTTTACCTACCAGAAAATACTGAAAGCTCAGTCTTCCCCTTCCCCACCCTCCACATGTCCTAGAGACCATAGCCCATATCCTGTACAACTTTGTTCTTTTGAAAGTGTGTCACATGTAGGAAGACACTAATAGTTCCAAAACAGACCATGTTGCGTGAAAAGGGACTGGAGACATGGTTGGTCTGCCCCACTCTTTATCACCTTAGATGAAACCAGGTGGTGAGTGAGGGCACATGCACTAATCAACAGACACTACTTTCAAATTCTCCAGCACACTATTACTGAAAAATTGCTTACCTTTCTCATTTTTACCATATAATGATAAAATAATCAATTGGAATATAACTATAGTACTTACATTTCAGTGTATTGCAGAGCAATATAAATGAGTCATTTTATGAAATATTAGTTTATTCTGGCTTCACTAGTGCTTTTTATAAAGCCAGTTGTAAAACTATGCAAATATCTAGATGAACTGATGTACCCCTGAAAGACCTCTGAGTACCCTCAGGAATACACATACCCCTGGTTGAGAACCAGTGCACTAGATGATCTAGATTAAAATTCTGGTTAAAACTGAACATGAGTTTTGCGATCCTGTTCCCAGTAGAAATTTCTCACAAATATTCAACACAATTGGCAGGCTAAAAGCCATGGACTAAAGTAGTAGGAAATCTGCAGGTTAGGACTGAAATGCCTTGTGGGAGCTGTGTGGAGAAACTTGCACAGTATCTGCCTGCCCTGTGGCTGGCAATACTTACCAGTAGCAGTCCTATTATTCCCATGCAGCAATTTCACATGAAAATACAAATTGAAAGGGAATATTTAATGTCATTGTGGGACATGTTCTAACTTTAATTAACATGAAATGTCAGATAACTAGTAAGATAACTAAAGTATTTACAGTACCTTGTATGGTATCCTTATGGAAGACATAAGTATATACTTTATCATCATCATAAGCAGCAAATACACCTTTATCTATTGGCCAATTTTCCCACAGAATGCCTTTAATGGTTGGCGGGAAATTTGGGATCTCATGCACGCCATCATTTACCTACAAAAAATAGTAATGTAAACTCATTTAGTAAGCAGAAAGCCAATGAGACACATTGAATAGTGTGACCAGTTCTGGTTACCCATCTCAAAAAAGATGTAAAAGGAATAAGTGGTCCAGAAATGGGTGATGAAAATTATTTAGGACATGAAAAGACTTTCATATGGGTAGAAACTGGGAATAGCAGAATTATTTAGTTTAGAGAGGAGATGAATAATGAAAATAATGAATGTTACTAAGAAGATAAATTGGGTTCTTCTATTTGCCTTTCTTATAATAAAAAAACAAGAAGATACAGTAAAATACATTTATAACTAATACCAATTTTTTTAATATGCAACACACATTTGCTCGTGGAACTCTCTGCTACAGATGTTGAGTCCAAGAGCGTAACAGACTTAAAATATGAGACATTAATATGGATAATGAGAAAATACACAGTAACATTAGATAAGATAAAGTCATTGTAAACAGTACGTAAATCAGCTGCCTGGGGTTAAGAAGAAATTTTGTCCACAGGCAAGCTTGGTTTGATCGGGTGTGGAGATTCCATGCCCCTATATTATCACTAGGCTATTCTCTCTGCCACCTCACTTTTTTTTTTTTTTGCGTGGCATATCAGTCCACTTGGCCACATGTTTCTTTATGATGTGATAAAACACACAGTAGAAATAGCTTACAGAGAACTCTGCTTGTAAGTAAAGTGTAATGAATGTCCTGAATTGACTTACTGGGCAATACACAAAGCCATCACTTTTGTCATCAATGAAAGCCAATCTGGTTCCATTGGGGTCTGGAAAGATTTTTCTCACACTGACAGGATGCCGATATTCATTCACGTATTGCCAGTCTTCAATGTAGAAATAGTGAATAACACCTGTCTAATAACAAATAATAGAACAATCAGAATACTGGCTTGATACACGTAACTATAATGTAAACAATGCTGATGTTTGATGGAGTCACTCTACTGTTACTCCGTTTTGGCTTGTCCTATCTTGGAGTGCTAGGCATAAGGAGTATTTAAGGAACAGCATTTGCAGTGTCTTTGGCATTCTTTTTCCCACTGGCAGCTGCTCTTGGGGAGGAGGGGTGCAGTGGCAGGAGAATCTAGGGTGTTTTTTGAGGCAATCTTTATTCCTGTGGTGAATGTGTTCCCCCAGTTGCCAAAGAGGCAAAAGTACTCTTTAATATACTCTGGTAGAACAGGGGAACAGAAAAGCACTTTATCTCTGGTTTCTGGGCTGGGCATTCCCCAATATGTGACATAGCCCTGTAGCAAGGGAAAGCTGCAAAATCAGCTCAAAGAAATTTATCCCCTCCCAAATATTTAGAATTCTGAATGGAACTGACTAAAAACCATGTAGAAGTGGAATATGGCTCAAGAAAAAGTTTTGGAGAAAAAATGAGAGATTTCCTTATGTCAGTGGTCTGCAGACAAAGGTCTGCTACATTCTATAGAGTTCTGGAAGCAGGGAGAATTGGATGGCTCTCTAGAGCAGGGTTTCTCAAACTTCATTGCACCGTGACCCCCTCTGACAACAAAGATTACTACACGATCCCAGGAAGGGGGACTGAAGCCTGAGCCTCTCCACCCAAGGCTGGGAGGCCAAAGCCCAAGCCTTGCCATCCTGGCAGAGGCCGGAATTTGAGGGCTTCAGCCCTGGTGGATGGGGCTCAGATTTTGCCTTTAGCCCCGGCAAGTCTATAGCCAGCGCACACAACCCCTTTAAAATGGGGTCCTGACCCACTCTGGGGTCCCGAACCACAGTCTGAGATACACTGCTCTAGAGAGGGCTTAGCATGTAGTATCCAGAGCTATCATATTTGTCTCCACCTCCAAATAGCAAGTGTGACACTCTTAGAATCTGTGCACCTACCTTAGAAAAAAAGCGAATTAATTATTTATTTAATTAATGCTACTTTTTAAGATGAAGAAATCTTTTAGGGATTCTTTCCATTTTCCTCTTCTATGCACAGAAGATATTTTAAAAATCATATAAAATAGTTAATTGTAAAACACATCTGATTGTTCAGCTGTGAATTCAGTCTCTTATATTAAATTAGTAACATCTTCAAAAAAAAATTTAAAAAATGAAATAACCAAAATGCCCAATAATTAAATGCAAAAATCACTAATGAGCTTTTAACTATGTTTCTAAGTCAATGATGGTGTTGGAGATTGAAACGCTGTCTTTCCTTTGGAAACCCAGCATATCATCTTATGTAGAGTAATTAAGGGCTCAATCCTTTGAAGTACTTTTTGCCCTGAACTTCCAGTGAAATCAGAACCAGTGGAAGATATTCAAAACCCCACAGAAAGTGATCATCACTTCAAAGGTTTGAGCCCATGGGTTTGAGCCTAACATCTCACTCAAAGGTCTTTTACAGAGCAACTGAACGTGTTGCTGAGCCATTAACTGGCCAAAAGGTTGTAAATTTTCAAAATTTTCTTTGATAAAATGAACAAGAAAATTATTTAGTGATTTACAGTGGAAATAGTATCACTACTATAAAATAAAGGAACAGAAGTCCTTCTGGCAATTTTAAAGTGTCCTAAGATGTTTAAAAGGAAAGTTATATAAATGTCAGAAACAACTTGACTCAGAGAGACATGCTGCAGTTTTACTGTCTTAAACTTTGTTTACAGTCTTGCAAAAATTCCAGCTGTGGTTGACACCAGGGTTCAAACCAGCAGATAAGATTTGAGGAAAGAAAAAAAAAGGGGGTTTCTGAAACAACGAGTACTTCTTCTAGGTAGTTATATGGTTAAGGCTTTCTACTGGAAGACACGTATATCATCTCTGTGCTGCTTCTAGTCTGAAATGAAGTTTAACCCCAGATGCAGAACATGTGCTATTATGATGATGAGCTATGGCCACACAGCAAGAGTACCGTATATAAATTAAAAAAAATCAGTGGATAAAAATCCAAATCTACTCATTCTCGATGAGTCCAGGACAATCTTCTAAAGAAAACAATTCATACAACTGCCAGATAGTTTTTCTTTCTACTGTTTGTAATTTCTCTCATCTCTCTGCCTGATCATCTTGGTTATTCTAGTTTCTAGGCTTCTGTTCAAAAACTTACATTAAAAATTGTGAGGGAGTTGTGGGTTGTGCCAACACATCCTTTGGTTTTCATATACCTGATGCCAGCCCAGATAATGAGGTGTGGCTATCACCACTTCATTCATTTTCCAAGGTGCTTCTTCTGTTTCTTATACTCCATCAATGATGTCAGCCTTGACACACTAGCAAACAACTTTCTCAGAACTCCATTTCACATCACTCCCAACACATGAAATGCATTTCGTGACCTTGTCCGCAAAGACATCACCCTTTCTTCATTCAAATTCCTCTAATTCAAGAGATTTTTCAGCTGCTCTATTCTGTGTAAGGGTAGGCAAGACAGTCACCCTGTCCAGTTAAGAAGAGGTTAAAAGTAGCCAAGGGAGGCTGGTTAGGTAAACAGCCACAGGTGTGGCCACACCCAATTAGGATTCAGTTGACCCTGATAAAAGGCCAGGCTGAGGGAGTAAGAAGACACTCCTGCTCCAGCTGAGGAGCAGAGAGGACAAGGTTGCCTGGGAGAGCAAGCAATGTACCTGAAGCAGAGCAGGGATGGGAAAAGGCAGGCAGAGCTGAGGCATTCTAGCCTGGTGAGTCCCCAGGCTGAGGCCTTGCTAAAGGCCAGGGGAGGTACTAGGGCTACAGGGAGGCAGCTGGGAATGGAAAGGCTGCAGGTCCAAACCCCCTTGCCAATGATGAGTGGCCACTTTAGATTGCAGTTTGTCTCTGAGGGGAAGGGGCTAGATGAGGACTGGCAATGGGTCACTGTGGCAAGGTGGGCTGAGGGGATTGGGGTTCCCTGGGGAAAGGAGACCCATAGTGTGGGGGCACTGGATCCAGGAGGGACGTAGGGCCCTGAGTGCTATAAGTGGTGGAGATCAGGAGGAAGCAGGCACTGGTAGGAAGACACCAGCCAGCAGGAGATGCTCCAAGGCTGGAACTGAGCTAATTCCCGGCAAACCAACAGGAGGCGCCATGGCGGTGAGTACCCGCTATACTACAGTAAGGAATACAGCATTAAGAACATTGCCCTGCCATCACTAGCTGAAGCAAGGGAAGAATTGAAATTAAACTTAATTAGTAAAAATTGGACTGGTGACAGTGAACTCTAATGTTAAGATGCATATAAATGTAACTGTTTATAGTTATAAGGGTTTGGTAACTAAGAGAGAGTTTTAAGTGGTTAAGTCAGAGATGATAAGATGGTGGTAACAGATAATCACAACCAGAGAAACTAAAATGGTGGTCTTGGAGTAACTTGGCCTATAGCAGACAGGCAGGCTAAGGTAAGATAAAGGTTACTCCAAAACTTGAAGGGAGGGGGTCAATTGAGCATGGCACAGGTTTTCAGCCAGGTCCAGCGTTGACTGACAGATAAATTTAGCAGCTGTGATTGGTTTATAAGAACGGACCAACTAGAGCAGGCTTAAAGATGACTGGAGGATAGGTATGCTAACAAGAAGGACTGAGGAAGTAACCAATCAGAATAGGCCAAAAAGGTGTATAAGGCAGAAAGCTGAGAAGCTTGAAAGTGTGTGTTGGTCATTGTCAGAGACTTGTGGAGTGAGAGAGCAGAAGGAAGAGAGTTTGTCAGCAGGAGAAGTCAGAAGAAGCAGGAAGAGAGCTGAAATAATGGAAGAATAGGGTTAGGGAGTTGTTGTGGCAGACCAAGCAAACAAGCAGAGGTGTAATGTTGACAGACCCTTGTCATCGGCATGTAGGATTGAACCTGGGACCTCTGGAGCTTAGTGCATGAGCTAAGGCTCTAGAGCAGACTCATTTTATCTCTCCCGCTCAGTAACCTTAGTGCCACTAGATGGCACAAAACACCATGTGGGTTACAGGGAGCAATGACAGCAGCTAAGAAATAGCTGTGACAGAACAGAAGGACCATTTGACAGATCTGAGGGAAAGAACACTGCAGAGAAGCAAGCATGACAAGGAGAAAATAGGATATATGAATCTGTATGCCTGAGATAACAAAACTGGATATTTGTGTGTATGTTTGTTACTATGTATACAGTTTTAATATTTAAGTAAGAACTTGCTGTCAGCGTCCTACATGTGACTGATCACTGCATGTAGAATGTAACCACTTAAATATATTTCCAGTTGGATGGTATTACAGTATTGGGTACTTTGATGTGCATACTTTTGTTAACAGAATTTGTGTTTTGTTTCTTGATATATACTTTTAAGATTTATTGTATCAGAAAACATTGATACATTAAATAAAGAATATTTTTGTTTTCAAAGCTTACTGCCTGAGTGTCAGTCCTTTGAGTGGAAGGCTGTATCTGCGTACTCCAAAAGGTGAACAGAGTTAGTCTGCTCTGGGGAGTTTTCTAAAGGTCAGAGGGAAAAACCTCTGGTAAAACCCTGGCAATCCCTCTAGGGTGGGTCACCTCCTTTCACCTACCAAAACCAGACAAATTGATAACTGATTTACTGTTATAGGCAAGCCACTTGTGGGGAGTCTTGAGTCTGATTTTGGGGGGTAACGTTGTGAAGACACACTTCTAAAGCAGGAAACTATCTCATTAATAGTGCAAAGTTGAGGGGCAACTCTAGATATACAGACAATTTCATAAACAAAGCCAAACAAACTAAAAATTATTTTATAGGTTAGGTTGTGGCTAATCATTCATAAGAACATAACATAAGCATGGCCCTAGTGGATCAGACCAAAGGTCCATCTAGTCCAGTATCCTGTCTTTTGACAGTGGCCAGTGCCTTCACTCTGTATACCTTTTCAGACTGTGAGCAGTTGAGGCAGGAATTGTGCCTTTATATTTGTAAAGGGGATGGCACGTGGTGGATGCTGCTCCTATGCAGTTGTCACATCATAACCTAGATTATGAGGGATTATCTTTTTCCTAAAGGTCTGTAAAGCTCGTAGCACAATGGGGACCTATCCTTGATAGATACCCCTGGGCACCACTGTAATACAAATAAATAATTTTAAATTCAGTGGCAGTTTTG
Source organism: Dermatemys mawii (assembly GCA_007922305.1). Taxonomy (NCBI): domain Eukaryota; kingdom Metazoa; phylum Chordata; order Testudines; family Dermatemydidae; genus Dermatemys; species Dermatemys mawii. The sequence goes on along the minus strand of ML677326.1, from coordinate 34,217,229 downwards.
CCAATGACTTCAATGAAAGCAGGGCTTGGCCTTAAGTTACGAAGCTGAGCATCAACCAAAAACAACTGAACCACTGTAATGTGCCATTGCAACTGCATCACACGCAGGCCTAAATAATTAAGGAAGCTGGCTGAAATTTTGTCTCCGTTTGCCTAAAATATAGCTTGCATACAAAGTAAGTCTTGGCACACTGCATGTCAGAACCATATACTTTATGCCTATTGGATGAAGAGAAAGAGTCCAAGTAATCAAAACCAGAAACTTCTTGAATCTAAGAAGAATTTGAAACAAGTAATATACTTACATCTGTACCATAGATGAGGAAATCACCAGTAAGGGCATGGCACAAGATTCGACATTTATCATCCACTGCGGGGAAAAGTCGAGTCTCTCGTTCTTCCTGAGCATCCAAACCTTCACTTTCTATCTAAAGCATAGGAATAAGAAAAACTGAAACACCATCACCACTAGTGAGATATTAATGAATTTTGTCTGTATGAAACTGACACTAAGGCATTACCCTAGTTGTTATAACTAGCTCAGATTTGCCCTTTCATACCACTTACAAACCACTAGCTGTTCCCTAAGACTCCATGCAGAGATTCCAAAGAAAGCTTGTTAAATACCTCATAAGCTAGCACTTTCTTCTCATCCACTGACACTTCAAGACAGAAGGTACACTTCTGCAAGTCATCTGTAACTCAGTTGTTGTTCTCATTTGCTACTAAAATACTTTTTTGGAAGGTTTTTAACTCTTACTTCAGTTAATTACATCTCCTCACCCACTCAGCACCTAGATTCCATTCAGACCAATCTTACTATCATTAGGACTCACAATTTCTTCCTCAGTCTATTGCCACCTCAGTTCAGCTGGCCTTTCAGAGTTCAAAATCTTCTGTATACTTACCATATGCAACTGGACTTTACCCTCAAAGAGTGCAGCAGCATAGTCAGAATTAAGATATATACTGGTTACTGTCCCCAGATACTCCATGTCTTTAAGCTTTTTAACACCTACAGAATTTAAGGGGAAGGGAGGGGGGAAAAAAGATGAATTGTGTATGGTCCATTTTGTGTTCTTACTACCTGAGTAATTCATAATAATCTAAGAGGGCAGGGGAGTAAAATGTGGAGAAGTAGGAGGAACTCTTGACAGAAACATGGGAGACTATGAGTAGGCAATCGCATCCTTATGTTACTATGGGTTAAAAGGGACCTTTTTTCCCCAAGAAAACTCACTAACCTACAATTAGTCCATCTCTGACTAATGCTGGACATTTTTCCTTTTACAGTGATCTTTTTATTCATGAAAGATGTTGGATTGACAAGTACCAAGACTTAAGTCTGTTGCCTAAAAAAATAGGTATAGAACAAACATTTCCACTCTGCCCCACCAATCCATCTAAACTCTGGATGGAACACCTCTAGGAATCTGAGAATAGTTTAGTCTCCATGTTTATGCAGTCCTTGGCCTCTCTGCTAAGACTGCCAACATGGACTGAGATCATCAAATAATTTTACTTAAACCAAACAACCTTCAGTTGGTAGTGACTTTCAGGCAACAATAGCATGAACTACGTTTTGACCTGATGACATAAAGAATTAAAGGCTTCATCCAACCTAGGGAACCCTGAATTTTTGTTCTAATTGCTTCCACAATGTCTTGTTTGTACTAATCCAAATTCTGGGAATCCAGTGTGCAGTCCTGAATTTTGGTGTCCTATAAGATTATACAATAACAACACCTTGCACTAAGAAGGATATTAGAAGAGTTAAACAAAACACCTGTTTTATAAAATGGACATATATTTAGCAGATAATGCATACCTTAAAATAAGAGAACTGCAGTCATACTTACTATTCTCTCCAAGTGCATAAAACCAAGCACGATTATTCATTCCTACAGCCAAATGATAAAGACCTACGGCAACGAAGTTTGGCTCCACTTCAACAGAAACTGTGATTGGTAGCTCCTATGAGAAAATAATACCAATTTTTCTCATTGTTACTACTTATTTAAAAGTTGCATCTAAATTAAGTGAAAAATTAATAGGCTAGCATACTCCTTCAACATGATTGGCCACAGTAACTTCAAGAAGAGAAGTGAGGTACGCAATCCGTGTACCGCAAGCATCTCCCAGGATTGGAAGCTTTGTCAAGAAGACATGAAGTGAGCCTCTTTGTGTAGACACTGCCAACAACTGCCCATCATCTGTCCAAGCCAGGTGATCTAGACCTAAAATATTGAGGAGCTTTTACAACAACAAAAATAGCTACTTGGTTGTCAGTGAAACCAACAAACAAGTGTATTGTTTTTAAAATGCAACCATGTCAAGTTTTCATTACTTAAGAATATATTTTCTAGGGCTGTTGATTAATCACTGTTAACTCACGCAATTAATTCAAAAAAATTAATCACAGTTTTAATTGCACTGTTAAATGACAAAATGCCAATTGAAATTTATTAAATATTTTGGACGTTTTCTACATTCTCATATATATTGTATTCTGTCTCGTAATTGAAATCAAAGTGTATATTATTCTTGATTACAAATATTTGCACTGTAAAAGATAAACAAAAGAAATAGTATTTTTCAATTCACCTCATTCAAAGTACTGTGTCGTGAAAGTGCAACTTACAAATGTAGATTTTGTTGTTGTTATGTAACTGTACTCAAAAACAAAACAATGTAAAACTTCAGAACCTACAGGTCCACTCAGTTCTACTTCTTGTTCAGCCAATCACTAAGACAAACACGTTTGTTTACATTTACAGGAAATAATGCTTCCCTCTTCTTATTTACAATGTCACCAGAAAGTGAGAACAGCTATTTGCATGGCACTTTTGTAGAGAGAATTACAATGTATTTACCTGCCAGATATGCTAACCTTTCATATGCTCCTTCATACTTCGGCCACCATTCCAGAGGACATGCTTCCATGCTGATGACGCTCATTAAAATGTGTTAATTAAATTGTGACAGTACTCCTTGGGGAGAATTGTGTGTCTCCTATTGTTTTACCCACATTCTGTTACATATTTCATGTTGTAGCAGTCTTGGATGATGACCCAGCACATGTTCATTTTAAGAACACTTTCACAGCAGATTTGACAACATGCAAAGAAGGTACCAATGTGAGATTTCTAAAGATAGATACAGCACTCAATCCAAGGATTAAGAATCTGAAGTGCCTTGCAAAATCTGAGAGGGACGAGGTGTGGAGAATGTTTTCTGATGTCAGCAACACTCCAGTGTGGAAACTACAGGACCCGAACCACCAAAAAAGACAATCAACTTTCTGCTGGTGGCATCTGACTCAGAGGATGAAAATGAATATGTGTCAGTCTGCTCTGCTTTGGATCATTATCGAGCAGAACCCATCATCAGCATGGACGCATGTCTTCTGGAATGGTAGTTGAAGAACGGACATATGAATCCTTAGCACATCTGGCATGTTAATATCTTGCGCCACTGGCTATAACAATGCCATGTGAATGCCTGTTCTCATTTTCAGGTGACACTGTAAACAAGACATGGGCATATTAACTCCTGCAAACTGTAAACAAGCTTGTTTGTCTGAGTGATTGGCTAAAGTATGACTAAGTGGACTTGTAGGTTCTAAAGTTTTACATTTTTTATTTTTTAATGCAGTTATTTTTTGTACATAATTCTACATTTGTAAGTTCAACTTCCATGATAAAGAGATTGCACTACAGTATTTGTATGAGGTGAATTGAAATATAATATTTCTTTTGTTTTTTACAGGGCAAATATTTGTAATAAAAATAAACTTGAAGTGAACACTGTATCCTTTGTATTCTGTCTTGTAATTGAAATCAATATTTTTGAAAATGAAGAAAACATCCAAAATATTTAAATGGTATTCTATTATTGTTTAACAGTGTGATTAATCGCATGATTAAATTTTTAATCACAATTAATTTTTTAATTGCTTGACAGCCCTAATTTTTTCATACCTTTTGTACATAAGTATAAAAACCTATGTAGAATGGAACAGAAATAGTTCATCATCACAGACCATAACTCACTAATTTGATCTTAGTTTATCAAAATTCACAATAAATGAATCCAATATGGAAAGAGGAGGTAACAGTGGGATACTACTCCAGAGATACACATATTCTTAGAATAAGAACATGCCACTCAGAAAAGCAAAACGGGAAAAAATAAATACACTATTATTTTAGAAATTTGAATATACTATGCTACGGATTCAACCAACTCAATCAATTCAAAACAATCAACTGTTTTGAAAAACAGGCTCTCTGTGTATGTTGTAAAAAAACAACCACCTTCCCCCAAAAGCTACATTAAATACTCAATTTATTTAGACAGCTTTTCAATAAATATTCTCTGTAGCGTCCCTCTTGTAAACATGTTAATGTAAACAAAATTATGTTTTACATGATTTGGCAAAATATCTAGCAGCTTTGGAAACTTTATCATACCTTTATTTTCATCATCCAGGTTTATTATAGCATACATTTCTTTCAGTTCTGACAGGTCATGAATCTTAATGCTAAAACAAAATATACACAGTCACTACCTTTACTAGTACTATCATCCTAACCATCATGAACCGAAAGTAGTTAATGAAGAGAGAGAAACTCATTATGGAGAAAAAATATTAAAGGGAGAATGCAAAATGCTTTAGGTTCCCCAAATATGTAGTTTCTGAAAAACAGACACTGTCAACCTAGACAAGTAAAAATTAATTTAGAGAAATATTAAACTGAAATCATTTTCCAAATCAAATGTGTCTGACTCCTTGCATGCATTTTAGTTTCTGCACTGAACACTGAGGCTGGTTGCATAGACATCATGTTACTTATATGGATGCATGATTATGATCATAGAATGTTTTTCCTGGACACTGGGAGAATGACAGAATGATCCATCCTCTCATGGGACAAAAATATTGAGAAGTGAGGGACTTTTCCATTCAGGGCTTCAAGGACGGGAAAATAACACTAACTTTTCTCATGTGGCTCTGTCATGATACATTCATGCACACACACAGAAGCACCTGATGGGCTAACACCGAATCATGGACCTAAGCAACTGGTCCCTGGACCACAAACACTAACATCAGTTAGTGGTTGCTAGATTCAGAGCACAGGAGCATGAATTCTTTGTGCTGTTACTGCACTGTAGAACCCTTTTGCCCTTCTGCACCACTTGCCTCAACCCTATTCTGGAGGGATTATTGCTATGTAAATTACTTTACAGTAATTAGAATCCTTCAAGATGTGCTGTCCATATATATTCTACTCTTGGTGAGCATGTACCTCATGTGCTTGAGATGGGATCTTTTTTGCCAGCTGTATCTTCTGGGGCCACACATGTTCCCTAAATGTCCACATGCTCCAGGACTGAGGGCATAATGGGCAGTGTGTGCCCAACTGTCACTTAGTTCCTTTGCCACCACAGACTCTAAGTGTTATGGGATTCCATAGTAACTGGGAAGGAGGGAGAGTTGTAGAATATATATGGACAACATATGCCAAAGAACGCTATTTACTGTAAATAACTTTTCTTTCTTCAAGTGCTTGTCTACATGTATTCCACTTTTGGTGACTCACAGGCACCTAATGTAAGGAAGTGGGTGTTTGGAGTCGACTTAAAGATTGCAACACTGTTCTGCCAAAAGAAGCATCAGATTTCAAGGCTTCCACAAAGGAATGGAAGTATGAACTGTAGAAGTATGTACTGAACCTCAAGTAATTGCCCTGCAGGTGTCTGGAATGGGTACAGTTTGCAAAGAAGCTGCAGAGGCTGCCAGGGCTCTGTAGAAAGAGCCCTTATCACAGCAGGAAAATATAAACTAGCTAGCTCATTACAGATCCTAATACAGTCCAACATCCATTTGGATACTCTGAGTTTCTATCACATGAGCATTCTGTCAGCAAATGCTATGTTGTGGAAACTCCGAAAAACCTGGACCTTTCCAAAAAAGATCCTATAATCTTGAACTGCAAGGTGAGAAATCCTAGGTCCCTGGGAAGGTGCAGGAAAGGAGGTTTTACTCTGGATGGTGGTGCAGAAGTGTGGTGCCTCTTATGATGAAAACCTCAGGGATTCTAATGGCCATAATGGAACAATACATGGAAAAGGTCCTGGGGGCCAGGGAAAAGGGGACAAGGGCATATGTGTACTCCCATACCCTCTATATGATATAGCCATGAATGAAGCCCTTGACTCTCCTTCAGACAGATAAGGATCAATGAGGGGGTCCTTGATGAATACGTAGGGGATTCCTCTCTACTGTGTTGGGAATTTGATGAGAAGCAAGAGCACTCCAGATCTAAGGCGGAGGCTGCTGAAGCTAGTGTGCTAGGTTGCAACATTCACCTGCATTGAGCAGACCACTCAGTATTGACAATGTCATTCTGGTGGGGAATGTAGCTCTGTGTAGAGCAATGGAGATTCTGACTCATCAGGACACCAATATCCTTTTATACAGCATGATTCTTCACTACGGAGAAGGGTGGTGCTGTAACCTTGGAGTGGGGATGGATAGCACCAGAGTGGATTGTGCTGACATGTCCAGTGCCAATGTACTCTATGTCGAAGGAAACAGTACCAAAGAGACTGGTATCAAAAAGGGTTGGTGCAGCAAGAGTTGATGGTGGAGCACTTGGTTTTGAAGTAGCCCCATATGCTGTGGTCTCAGAGGCAGCTAGTTTTGATTCCTGAGAAATTGCCAGAGTTCTGGTAACTTGCTCCCTCAGAATTCCAGAGGTACTCAACTCAGACAAAGGAGTCTCTTTAGATTGGAGTGGAGAGGGTACTTGGACTTCTTTTTTACTAGGAATTCCCAGCAGGGATCTGCCCCTGCTCTTCCCAAAGGAGTGATGCTCCTTTTTCTCCAAGGTTCTGACCTTTTCAATCCTACCCATGTCCATAGCAGGGATAGTCTTAGAAGATAGAGCCCACAAACTAGTGTAATTGGAACTCACATGGGTTGGACTGAAATCAAACTTGTCTGGGGAGGAGGAGGTTCTCCCCATCCTGGATCAGAGGCAGGCTGCATAGAGCAATCAAATAAAAACAGCTTAAAGTGTACCTCTCTTGACTTTAAAGTCCTTTTTAAAAAAGGACTTGCATTTATCAGGGATATAACCTTCCCGAAACAAAAAATGCATCTGGGAGATCCATCATTAACTGATAATGGCACCTCACAAGAGGAGCAATACATAAAGCCAGGCAACTTCAGATGAGACCTAAGTCTTGGTATGAGGAAGAAGCTCCTGATAAGAGAGAAAATGAAAAAAACCCAAGGAAGTAACTACCAAAACTTGCCAACAGGCAAACTATCCTAACTAACATTAATATAGACAACAATCCACAAAAAAATGCTGAAAATTGTGTCAAGACACTAGGGAGCTATACCTCATAGATATGGACAATGGTGACAGAGCTGAGTGGCACTGGGGCCTGCGAAACCCATAATGCCTTTAGTATATGAGCATAATGACACACACAGCGCTGTGCAGCCCCAATGGACACTGCTGGCCAAAATACTCCAATCTTGAGTGCCTGGGATGTACATGTATCAACAGTGGAATAAATAGGGACAGGCACTTGAAAAAGAATGAGGGGATGACATTCAGTCTCCATATCCATTCAAACTTTGGCCTTTCTGCTGAGATTACCAGTACGGGTTCCAATTAGTAGCAAATGTGGTGGTGGTTTTGGTGAGTCAGACCCTCACCTACTAGAGACTGGACTCATTTTAATTAAGCTACTGAAAAACCACCATGTGGAAACAACTGAATATGAAAGTTTGATGGATTTAAACTAGTGATCTACATTTGAAAGACTTAACAGCTTCGTATTCAGCTCTTTATAACCTCTGATGATTGATGCTACAGTGTTGTCTCTTTGGATTCCAACTGCTGTACCCTTCAGTTCTTGCATGATGTGAATGGCATGCATTACCACTCTGGTTCCAAGACACTGATCAAGGAAGCGCTCTCTGCTAAAGACTGATATCCTTGTGCCACCTGGATGGCAGGTCTAGTTTTATTATTTGCTTTACAATAGCCTTTGCTGAGGCCCCAACCACCATTAACTTAGTTAAAATCTAAACTCTAGCCAGCAGGGGCCACCATTTTTGGATCTGTCTGCCCAATGCCTAACATAATGCAACCCTGAACTCTGGGTCAGAGTCTTTAGGTGCTATGGTAGTACAAATAATAAATATTAATAATCAGCACTCCATTGTGCTAGGTGCTATACAAATACATAATAAAAGGCATGCACACAATTAATCTGTTTGTTCAAAGTGTGAAAATCCAACTCTCACATTCTGCCCATCATAGAAATTGAAGATTATCTTTTTGCCTATTTCTGAGATTAAACTCTTTGAGGATGGTGGTATGATCTGAGTGGAGGATCCCAGCCTTTGGAAACTGTTCCAGGTATTGGTTTGCCCAAGCCAAAGTTTGCTTAGCTTTAGAGCAGGATGCATGCATTTTACCTTGTTCTAAAGAAGTCAAGTTTTAGACATGAAACAAAGAGAGGGACTGTCTACACAGTGTTTGTACCACTACATTTTTTAAATATAGACACAGTAAAAATAGTATAACCTCATGCTTCGTATGGACCCAGTTATACGGTTGATATAACAGTCCTTACATCAATATAGCTTATTCCTGTAAAGTCAGCTATACTGATATAAATACCTTTATACTCGATAATTGCATCCACACTTATAACTATGTTGGTTTCTAAACAGATATAGCATTATACTGTTACAAAAATGGAGTGCAGATCAACCCTTAGTATCTCATAAATGGGTTAAATTTTCTCACTAGTACATGAAGTAGATTAGATGAACAATTCTTACTACTGCTAACAGGAATTCTGTATCTAATCTATAGCACACAGTAATGAAAGTATGTCACTAATACTTTTGTATTCAAGTATCACATTAGCCAATACAAAAGAAACAAGATATCAAAAGTTAGAACAATGAAGAAAATAAATAATAGTGTTTGCTTTAAGACACTTGCTATTTTAGACATTTTATAAACAAATATGATAACTTACCAGTTGTCTCCACATGATGCAGCTTTGTTTAGTGATTGTGATATTGCAATGCTGGTTAGGTTATCCTTATGATTGCGAGCTTGGAAAATTTCGTGACCAATCTCACGAATGTGTGTAGAAATAACAACAAAGCACCCACGTGAGAAGCCAATCATGATGTAGCCATCACCATACCTATAGCAAAACCAATATTTAAAGAGAGATGCCTGGCTGCATAAGCGTAATGCAATATGAGAATAAACTCCTAAGAAGGAAGGAAGGAAGGGAGGGAGCACTGAGTCTCCCTACAGCAGATATAAAAATACTTGTTGGTGGGACCGGTGTCCAGACTTCCTCACCTCATCAAGGTTCTCACTGTAGGAAAACAGCAGACAAAAGGCTCCCGGAAGCAGCTAGGCTAGGGGTGGCTCCAAGGCAGGGAAGGGGAGTGGGGTAGGGGCAGTAGTGGATGCACACAGCAGCACAACAGAGCAGCAGGGGGGTGGAGGGGCACCCCTGCTCCAGAGACACCCCCTTAGAATGGCATCCCTGGGCCAGTGCCCAGCTCACCCAACCCTAAGACCAGCCCTGCTGCATCTGGTACTAGTCAATATTTTCATTAATGACTTGGATAATGGAGTGGAGAGTATGCTTACAAAATCTGCAAATGACACCGAGCAGGGAGGGGTTGCTAGCACTTGGAGGACAGGATTAGAATTCAAAATGAACTTGACAAATTGGAGAATTGGTCTGAAATCAATAAGATGATATTCAGTATAGATAAGTGCAAAGTACTGCACTTAGGAAGGAAAATCAAATGGACAACTACTAACATTTTTTGAGGGTATTAACAAGCATGTGGACAAGGGTGATCCAGTTGATAGAGAGAGGTGGTTCTCAAACTTTTGTACTGGTGACCCCTTTCACATAGAAAGCCTCTGAGTCTGACACCTCCCTACACTTGTAAATTAAAAACACTTTTTATATAATTAATACCATTATAAATGCTGGAGGCAAATCAGGGTTTGGGGTGGAGGCTGACAGCTTGCGACCCCCCACCCCTATGTAAAAATTTTGTGACCCCCTGAGGGGTCCTGAGCTCCAGTTTGAGAACCCCTGATATAGAGTACTTGGACTTTCAAAAATCTTTTGACAAGGTCCCAAATCAAAAGCTCTAAGCATACAAAACATCATGGAATACGAAGGGAGGTTCTCTCTTGGATCAATAACTGGCTGAAAAATAGGAAACAAAGAATAGGAATCAATGGTCAGTTTTCACAACAGAGAGAAGGATCTGAACTGGGATATATACTGTTCATCTTTTTCATTGATCTGGGAAAAGGGGTAACAGGTGGCAAAGTTTGCAGATGATACAAAATTATTCAAAATAGTTAAGTTCAAAGGTGACCGCGAAGAGATACAAAAGGATCCCAGGTTTAAGAATAGCAGCCATGTTAGTCTGTATCTATAAAAAAAGCGAGGAATACTTGTAGCACCTTAGAGACTAACCAGTTTATTTCAGAATAAGCTTTCGTGGGCTATAGCCCACTTCATCGGATGCATAAAATGGAACAAACAGAAATAAGATGCATTTATACACAGAGAAACAAAAAAAAAGTTGTAAATTACCATACCAATTCTAAGAGGCTGTTTAATTTGGATGGGCCATTATCAGCATGAGGAAAAAAAAAACCTTTTTGTAGTGAAAATTTAGTGGATCTATTTAAATTTAAAGGATCTCACTAACTTGGGTGACTAGGCAACAAAATGGCAGATGAAGATTTAATGTTGATGCACAATGGAAAAAATAAACCCAAACATACAAAATTATGGGATCTACATTAGTTATTACCACTCAAGAAAGAGATCCTGGAGTCAATGTGGGTAGTTCCTTGAAAACAGGTGCTCAATAATGCAGCAGCAGTCAAAAAAGCTAACAGAATGTTAGGAACTATTAGGAAAGGGAAAGATAATAAAACAGAAAATATTAAGATACTATTACATATGTTCCTGGTACGCCCACCGCTTACACATTGCACACAGTTCTGGTTGCTCCATCTCAAGAAAGATATATCAGAAGTGGAAAAGAAATAGAGAAGGGCAACAAAAATGATTAGGGGTATGGAACAGCTTTCATATGAGAAGAGATTAAAAAGAATGGGACTCTTCAGCTTAGAAAAGAAATGAGTAAGGAGGGAATAGGATAGAGATCTATAAAATCATGAATAAGTGTAATTTAACTCTTCATGTAACACAAGAAATTAATAGTAACCAAGTTTAAAATAAAGTACTTCTTCACACATAATGCATAGTCAACCTGTGGAACTTACTGCTATGGAATGTTTGAAGGTACAACTTGGTTTAAAAAATAGTTTGATAAGTTTATGGAAAATAGGTCCAAGAATGGCTATTAGCTGAGATGGTCAGGGATGAAACCCCATGATCTGGGTGTCCCTAACCTCCAACTGCAGGAAGCTGGAACTGAATCACTTGAAATTGCCCTGTTCTGTTTATGCCCTCTGAAGCATCTGGCATTGGTCACTGTCAGAAGAAAGGATACTGGGTTAAATGGACCAGTGGTCTGACCCAGTACGACTGTTATGTTTTTAATGTAATACAATTGCAAAAAAGGCTAATATCATTCAGGGTGTATTAACAGGAGTGTTGTACATAAGACACTGGAGGTAAACTGTCTCCTCTACTCTGGTGAGGTCTCAGCTGGAGTATTGTGTACCGTTTTAGGCGATAAACTTAAAGAAAGATGTGGACAAATTGGAGATAATCCATAGGAGAGGAACAAAAATGATAAAAGGTTTAGAAAACCTGACTGTGAGGAAGGGTTTTAAAAGACTGGGCATAGTTTTTTTTCTCAAGACTAAATAAGGTGGGGATCTGATCAGGGCTGGCTCTAGCTTTTTTCCTGCCCCAAGGGAAAAAAAAAAAACGCGGCTGGATTGTGCCATCCAGCAAAGAATGGCCAGAATGTCGCCCTTTAGAATGCACTGTCCCAAGCACGTGCTTCCTCATCTGGTGCCTGGAGCTGGCCCTGGATCCGATAACAGACTTCAAATATCTCAAAGGCTGTTACAAAAGGATGGTGATCAATTGTTCTCCATACCCAGTAAAGGCAGAATAAGAAGTAATGGGCTTAATCTGCAGCAAGGGTCATTTAGGTTAGATATTAGGAAAAACTTTCTCTAACTATAAGGATTATAGGCTTCCAAGAGAGGCTGTGAAATCTCCATCATTCAAGGTTTTTAAGAACAGATTAACATTTGTCAGGGATGGTCTAGGTATACTTTGTCCTGCCTCAGCAGAGGGGGCTGGACATGATGACCGCCTGAGCTTCCTTCCAGCCCCACATTTCCATGATTCTGTGTCCATGCCTCAGTTTTCTCACCACTCCAGGCATTCTTTGGGCTGTCCAGAGTGCTACGGGCCTTCTGGGCTCCAAAATGTGAGCAGGACCATCCTGTCCTATGAGGGACTACTTGCTGGGTGATCTTGCTCTCTCCTGCCTTATTCTGCTTTTTCCTATCTAGCTCACTGTTCCTGTATGTTTCCTTATTTAAACTCCTCCTGGTAACCTAGATGCTTTTGTTCTGCTCTGGGTAAGTTTCTATTGCTGCTCCTACCTTTTCCCCTCCTTCAGAGGGGTAAACTAAACTGGATTTCCAAGGCTTGATATTACTCATCATTCCCAGGAATTTGCATCTGAACAGGATCACTGGGTCCTAACCAATCACCCCATTGTACCTGTCTGGTATGTACCTGATACCTGTCAGGAATGGTGAATCCACATACATACAGGCATTTTTACATATAGACAACAGTTTTTCATAATATAACTTCATATCAACTAGAATTCATAAATTGTACAGACAGAGCTTCAATTCATCAAAAATGGAAAACCAGAAATGTTCATTAAGATAAGAGAAACTCTTTAATGAAAGGCTGAATACAAGCAGGTTACTTACCCCGAGGGTCGCTGAAAGGGTTTTATTGGTATGTCTACACAGCAAACACCTGCAGCTGGCCTGCATCAGCTGACTTGGGGCTGAGTTGTGGAAGACGTTACAGACTCCAGCCTGAACCTGAATGTCTAATTTTACAGCTTCGTACTCCAATCCTGGGAGCTCAAGTCAGCTGATGTGGGCCAACCATGGGTTTGTATATTTTTGTAAATAAAACAGATTATACCAAGAATGTACTTGACTCTGTCTCACCAGCTTCTCCTCCAAACAGAAACCACTCACTAATTCCAGCAACCATATCATTACTAAGTGTGGAACTATATCTCTATTGTTTCATTTTGACATCATTGCTTTTTAAACAACAGAATTTCCAGTAAAGAGGATTGTAAATTGTAGATTCCTTTAGTCCAGTGGTGAGCAACCTTTTCTGGTCCTGCCTCCCCTTATCAGTAATGAATCTGTCCATGCCCCGCCTCCATTACTGTGGTTGGCTCTTGGGCTGAAGGCGGAGTCGGGGGCAGAACTGGGTATGAGGGAGGAGTTGGGGCTAGATGTGGAGCTGGCCTGGGGGTGGAGAGGGAATGAAGTCAGAGCTGAGCTGGAGGCGGAGCAGGGGACATAGAGGAGCGGTGACTGGGGCCAGAGCAGACCTGCAGCTGGAACTGGGATTGGGGTGGAGCTGGGGGAGGAGCGGAGCTGCAGCTGGGGCCAAAACCGGACTGGGAATAAAGCAAGACTGGGTGGTACTCTGTCCCCACCCCCTGTGGAAACAGGCCTGGGCCCCACCATGCATTCCCTGAATGTTCCTTCATGTCCCCCTAAAGGGATGAGCCCCACAGTTTGGGGACCACTGCTTTAGTCTGAAAGGAATAATGTATTAAAAGAACTACTGTATTTCTAAAAAAATCCTCATGTGATAGTGGGATAAATATCAAAAATAAAAATAAACAAATACAAATAAGCAACATTAGAAAGCTTTTTCTTGCGATATTAAGAAGTTAGTGCTTACTTACCATCTATAGGTTACAATGTTGCCATAGCACTGCTGGAATTGCAGATCTACTGGGTTATCAGGATCATTCAAATTAAAAAAAAACAATGTTTTCTTTCCAACCACCACGCTTACCTGCCATTTGACAAAGTGAAAAATACACCCAAGTGAGAACACCATTTTAAAAATAAAAACACTGATGTTTTTACTAAAAGACGAAGCTTTTATCCTTCAGAATTCAGCTCCAAGTCTAGTGCCATTGGTCAAATTATAACATAAAATCAAAGGATATTGTGTTTTTTGGAATGCAGGGAATTGTTATCCATATAATGCAAGGAAACAGTATCACAGTTCTGGTGGCTAATGTTAGTCACTGACAGTGCAATGATCTAATGATATCTAAGCAGATAATATTTCTAAACATAAAAAAATGTAATAATGTCATGAAATTTCCTTAGAAGCTACTGAAGTAATTTTAAAATGATTTCCTTAAAAATTATGAAGACATACAATTTATCTATTTAGAGAAATGCTTCTTATTCGAGGAAATCCCCGGAGATGATGCATTTTGTCTCTGGGGGAAGAAAGGCTGTTTTCAATGCTCTCTTTTTGAATTCTCTGGTGACCAAATAAGTAGCATTAGTATCAGACAAAGAAGCAGCTAGCTTAATGCAGGGTAACACAGGGAGGGGAGAAGATCATAAGAAAACAGAGGCTTATTACTAGAACACCTATAACAAGAAAACAAGGAAGAACTTGTTTTATGTCTCATGCTCTGTGTCTGCTTGGATTGACAAGAATATTAAACAAAAAGGCTATTTCCTATCTTAATTTAGATCATTCTCTGTTTGCCTTCAATCTAAAAGTGAAGCACTATTCATGCTAATGCCTATTTTAGCAGCATTAAAATACTCATAAACCCCCCTTCCCACAAAACCCTGTCTCTTAACATATTTGGGGAAAAAATAAGCCCTCGTGTAAACCCAAAAAACTGTAATAGCGGATAACAAGAGATCTGAGTTTCTCCAAAGTCTGAATGTGTGTGAATCCAAAGATTTGGCCTCAGCCAATCTCTCGTCATAACCTCTTAAAGCATTTGGTTCTTAAATGTGAGTACCACTAGTCATCATAAAAGTTAAATGTCTGAAATGTTTAAGAATTACTATTATTTTAAGCTTTTCTTCTAAAGATACTACACCAATTTTACTTTAGTTTGTAGTATAGTTTGTTTATTTTAACCAGATTAATTCTTCTTTTTCAGATAACGCCATCTGAACCTTTTACGTAATACTGTATACTAATGTGGCAGACATAGGTAAGGTATTCTGTTTATATTTAGAACAACTGAGATGTGCTGAATGGTGTTGTCCATTGGTTTCATTCTGTCTGCTTACTGTGCTTTCCCTGGTTGATATTCTTTCATCAGTCTTCATCACTGAGAACTGAATATCACTGGGATCCGATCTCACTGAAGTCTGCAAGAAGAAAGTCCAGATTCAGATATTTATTTACGTAGCACAGTATGCCAAACACTGCACAGATAAGGTAAGAAGACACTTTTCCTATCTAGAATATTTTGGGTGTTAGTGCAATATAAATAAACAAAAATAACAATTTCACTTTCTCCCTTTATTCACAACTCCAACATCCTCTCTTCATTAATAACAGAAAAAGGAAGAAGGAAAAGACAGAAAGACAGACAAGCTAAGTTTTGATCATGCTGAGCTTGAATTGCCAGGGAACATCCAGGTTTAGATGTCTAAAAGGCAGTTAGAGATGCACGTCTAAATAGAGGTGAACAGGTAGATCTTCATGTTGTTTTATAGAACGGGTAGTAACTGAAGTGGCGTTACCAAATGAGATCATGCAGCAAAAGAACATAGTGGGAAAAGAAGACAGGGCCAACAATAGAGGATTCAGAGACAGAAGTGGACAAGATGAAACAAGCAGCCATCTACCCACCCAAAAGGAGATTCATGTTGTATTTATATAGCATTGCTCCCATATGAATTCCAAAGCCATTTACTATATACAAAATACAGCCAAAACATAGATTCATTTGATCTCTCCCCAGACCAGGGTCCAGCTAGAGAAAAAACAGCTACTTATCTGTACTGTAACCATTGTTAAACTTTGAGACACAGGTGCAGCCATGTATTCCACTCAGGTGTGTACATGCTCATTGCACTCAAGCTGGAGAACTTTGCTTAGCAGTACTCACTGGGCCTCTCCTAGCCACTCCCTTAGCTATTTAAGGGCAGCATCAGCCCGACCCCTCCTTAGTTCCTTTACACTGAGTACCAAGGTTTAAGACTCCAATGCAGAGGGGACAGAAAGTGGGTTGTGGAATATATGTTTGCACTTCCATCTCAAAGCACAACAGTTACAGAACAGCTAGGTAACTGTTTTTTCATCTTTGAATGATTGCAGATGTATACTCCACTCAGGTGACTCACAAACAGTAACCAAAGGAGACTGGGGTTGGGGTCTAGTTAAACAGCAACTGGATGACTGCTTTTCCAAACTGGCATCTGACTGAGATGCAGTAAAAATAGCATAGTGTCTTGTAAAAATACGCATAGAAGACCAGACAGCAGCACTGAAAACATATAGACACATTACTGAGAACAACAGGAGATGCTTGGACCCTTGCTGAATGAGTGACCAGCGTATGTGGAGGAGCCTTTGAGCTATCTCATACGCCAGGCCTGCACAACTCGGAAAGCAGTGAAGGCCGTATTACTGCAAAAAACCCAGCTACGGGCCGAAAAGCCCCATCCTCACCCCGCCCCCATCCGCTTTCCCCCCCCCCCACCGCTTGGCTTGCCCCACCCCTACTCACCCCCCGCGGGCTGCACAGTGAGCCCATGCGGGCCGCATGTGGCCCCCGGGCCACATGTTGTGCAGGCTTTTCATACGCTGTTGTAATGCAGGAAGTGATCAATCTGGAAATCATCCATGTGGAAACCAACTGACCTTCATCTGATTCCCATAGGAGACAAACAGCTGAAGTGATAAAATTATTTAATCCCCTACAGATAAAATGCCAAGAAATGTCTCACATCCAATGTATAAAGATGCTGTTCATCTGTATTTGAGTGTGTCTTAGAAAGAAAACAGCACTTCTTATCTTTTGTTGCAAAGCATTCAATAGTCAGAATGCTCCATTCTCTGATGATGGACCTTGGCAAACTACCCTTCAGAGATCATTTGTGTTTCTGGGAGAAATTTTTGCTGAGGTAATTGGCCAAGTGATTCTGAGCACCTGGAACTTGAGCAGCCGTAGGAGTCATGTTTTCACTGATGCAAAATTACCAAAATTTTATTGCTTCCTGACAAAGCTAGTTGGTGCAGGTTCTTCAGGGCTGTAACTAGGGTGGGGCAAGAAGGACAGACGCCCAAGATGCAGAGCCAGGGACAAGGGGGGCATTGACCCCACTCCCCTCAACAGAGGCCTGGGTGGGAAGCGGAGGAGCTTCTCCTGCTGACGGTGCCTCTGCAGTTGGACACCACCTTCTGGGTCTTAGTGAGGCAGGGCAAAAGGGTCGGTAGGAGATATGGGGGAAGAGACAGTGGGGAAGGAAGGGGATGGGAAAAAGTAGAGGAGAAGAAGATGATAGGGGAATGGCAGGGATCGGGTGGGGGGGGGGGAGTGGGAGCTGCACATGCAGCATTCTCTCAGCAGTAGCTGGGGCTCCCCCATTAAGCCAGCCCATCCTCCTAGCAGCCCACTTTCAGTAAGTACCCCTGCTGCAGGTACCTCCTCCTGCATCCTCCAAATACCCACTCCAGCTCCTCCTTTCTCACCCCCGGCAGTGTCTTCTATTTAGAAACTTGAAATATGGTAACCCTAGAATAGAGGTCTTCAATCTGTGGGGCATGGCTGGGGCCTGCACCAGCCCCCTAGGGTGGGGTGGGAGCACTACCCTGCTCAACTCCTGGCCCCACACCAAGGGTAACGGCTGCTGGCTTCTGCACCCAGGCTTCGGCACCAAGGATCCCGGCTGCCTGCCCCATGCTCCACGCCCAGCTGCAGGCCTGTCCCCAGCTGTGGCCCCAGCCTCGGTCCGCTTACCCCTGTCGGCATTCTCTTTCCCATAACCATGTTCCTCATTCCCGGCTCTGTGGGGGGGGGTGGGCACGGATAAGAGTAAGGGGGGCACGAGGTAAAGTCTGGGGACCACTGCCCTCAGGGTCGCTCTGTTCTCACAGCCTTGGTTTCTGGAGCTGGTGGGATCAAGTCTGCTCTGCCAACCCCCAGAGCCTGGGCTGGATGCCAAGCTCAGAGCTCGGGTTGTATAACCACAAGCCTGGCAGCCATGGGGCTGGGGCAGAGCAGTCAAGGGGAGCAAGGTGTGGTTCCACCCTGCACACTGGGAGTGTGAAAAGTATAACCTGGCAGCAATGGCAGGGCCCCAGGTGGGTGGGGCAGGTGCCCAAAAGGGAGGAGGACTGAAGGGAGCACCTCGAGGAGCATTATACAGCAACCAGGCTCCATGGGCAGGGGTCGGCTTCAGTAGGTGTTGCTGGCCAGTGCAGGCTCCCTTCAGGGCAGAGGCATGTCAGGTGCAGATCGGAGCTGTGCTGCCCACTCTGCCTGGGGAGTGCCCAGCTGTGCAGAGGTTGCTGGCTCAGGAAGCAGGGTGGGCAGAGATGCCAAGTCACAAATCAGCACCATGGCTCCCACAGCATGTAGAGCCAGGGGCCCGGGCTGGTTGGCACCTCCCACCAGCTTCTGATCTGCAGGCTCCTGGCAGGAGATGACAGTTCTCAAACTGCAGGGCACACTGGGAGGCAAAAATCTCAGGGGGCATGCAAATATGATTGCTCTCCCCAGGCATTGAAATGCTTAGTTATAACTCTGGGACTCTTAATCTGTGCCCGAAAGGCCTGGTATGCACTGTAAATGACCCAAAGCTCCAGGAAGTTGATACAAAGAGAAGCTTCCTGATCTGTCTACAAATCTTGAACTTTCAGGGTCCCCAGCTAAATTCCCCAACCTCCTGTGAAGGCATTGGACTATGGTCCTGACTGGTGGTGGGTAGGCAAAGAGAACACCTTTGCAAACATTGAGTGGATGGGCTAGTGGATCAAACAACTGACAATTCAGGAGAGATACACTTTATTCAATGCTGAGGAGGACAAAGGTGCAATCTTGCATTCTGCAATATGTAATTGCATGTGGCCATATTGCCTAGCAATCTCCAGCATACATGGACCATAGTTGAACAGTGAGAGTGGAGGGAAAAAACACAGGACACACACTGGTTCGAACTGTTCATTAGGAAGAAATGCCCTCACAGTGGGGCTCCGCTTAATTTTTTGTATTGGTATTAACCACGACTGTTCAAAATCAGACCAGATGACTGAAGAGACATAGCATGCACTGGACGTAACAGTGGTCTTGGTCTCTAGACTTGTCCTTCACTAACCAATTGTTCAAGTATAGACAGACATGAATTCCTCTTTTTCTGAGATATACTACTGCTAAAGTCATGTACTTGGTAAATATTCATGAAGCCAGGAACAAGCCAATGGGGAGCACTGGCAATGCTGACCTGCTGCTACAAGTCTCAGAAACTTTCGGTGGCTTGGGGAAATCGCCATTTAGAAGTAAGCGGCCTGAAGATCAAGAGCAGCAAATTAGCAGTTGTGATTCAAAGTGGGAAAAACAGTAGCTAGGGTAACCATGTGGAATCTCAAGTATTTTAAGTACTTGTTAAGACTGTAGAGATCAATAACAGATTTCACCCCCTCTCTTGGACTTGGGGAATCAGGAAATACCATGAGCCCAGGATCTTGATCCTGAGGGAAGGGTTTACCTAGAGGCGCAGTGGAGAGGAAAGCTTGCAGAGAGCAGAGTAGAAAGAAGTCCAGCCAAAAGGTAGCAAGGGTTGACATGGTGCAGATCTTGGCAGCTGACTGTAGGGTCCATGGGTTGGAACCCAGAGGGCAGGCCAAGGTTGCCCTATGACAGTGGTCTCCAAACTTTTTTGACCGCATACCCCTATCAGTAAAAAAAAAAAATGTGTGTGTGCACCCCCCAATATATGTATATTTATTTATAAATTATAGACATGTACTGTAAGGGGTGGCAATGTGGCCAATCCTAGGACGGTGCTCCTTTCGGCTGTCCTCTTTTTGCTCTGGGGGCACTCCTCCTGCCTAGGGTTACCATATTTCAACAACCAAAAAAAGAAGACATTCGGGGGGGGGGGGGGGAGCCCTGCCTTAGCCCCACCCCCATCCACTTCCCACCTCCTGACTGCCCCCCTCAGAACCCCCAATCCCCCCTGTTCCTTGTCCCCTGACTGCCCCTCAGGATCCCACCCCTATCTAACCTCCCTGTTCCTTGTCCCATGACTGCCCCCCTCCTAAAACTCCCCCACCCTAACTACCTCCCCTAGGATCCTACCCCATCCTTATTGACACCCCCCAGAACTCCTGATCCATCCAACACCCCCTGCTCCCTGCCTGCCCTGCCCCCTCTCCACATCCCTGCTCCTTGAAAGGCCTCCAGAGAACCTCCGCCTCATCTAACCCACCCTGCTCCCTGCCTGCTCTGATCCCTCTCCACACCCCTGCCCCAATAGGCCTCCCCCCAGAACACCTGACCCATCTACACTCCCCCCTCCTTCCCCCCAGCAGATTCCTGACTTCTCCCCAGGACTCCCCGTACCGTTCCGCTTAGAGCCACTGGCTCCACTGGAGCCAAACACGCTGCCGCGCTGCTGCCAAGCGCACAGTCCCACAGGGCCCCCTCTCCCCAGCAAGCATTACCGATGCGGTGCTGAGGCTGCAGGGGAGGCGCGTAGTAGGGGAAGTGGGGGAGCCGTCCTGTTTGTTCCCACAGAGCTCCTCTGGCCGTGCTGCCGTTTGTTCCCAGGGCACTCCTCCGGCTGCGGCCCACAATGGATGGTCTTGTGCACACCCCACTTTGGAGACCACTACCCTATGAGCCACTGGGAAAGTGACACAGTTTTGCTTAGTAAGACTGCCTAGAAGGGCACCTGGACGAGCTAGTCCTGTGAGACCATGTTATCCCAGAAATGAAAAACTGTATAGGAGGAAGTACTCCAACTCCTAGAGAGGAAGAGGGGCCCTGGCCAACGCAAGTAAAGGAAGGGACATCAGAACAAGCAGAACCAATCCCCAGATACAGCCACAAGGGGGCACTCCAGCAGTGACTAGACCGCATGACATACAGCTGAGGCCATAATCCTGGAAGTGTCTGCCATGTTCAGTGCTGTCTGCAATGACATCTTGCCCACCATATGGCCTTCCACAATGGTGTCTTGAACTCTTCCTTGGAATCTGGCAACTTATCAGTAAATTTGGACATAGCCTCCTGTGATAAATGGGGGTGGGAGGAGAAGGGGGAAAAGGGCACCCAGCCAGCCAGTTAGCTATAAAATTCCTTAGTAGCTGTTAAACCAGGCCTGCACAACAGGCGGCCCGTGGGCCACATGTGGCCCGCAAGGGCTCACTGTGTGGCCTGCAGGGGGTGAGTAGGGGTGGGACAAGCCAAGCGGTGGGATGGGGGGAAGCAGATGGGGACAGGGCAAGGGCTGGGCTTTTCCACCCACAGCTAGGTTTTTTGCAGTAATATGGCCCTCGCTGCTTTCCGAATTGTGCAGGCCTGTGTTAAACCCTTGCTTTACCTGTAAAGGGTTAACAGGCCCACAGGTAAAAGGAAGGAGTGGGCACATGATCAAAAGAGCCAATGGGAGGGCTAGAACTTTTTGAAAGGGGAACACACTTCTCATTGTCTGTCTGTTGTGTTCTCCAGGAAAGAGGGGAACAAGGAGCGGTTACGCTATAAGAAGCTTTAAGGCAGGTATGATCAAAAATCATTAGGTTTACTTCTGTTTACTTCCTGGCTTGTGCTAACCCCAGATGCTTTTGGTTTGCTTCAAGCTGAACCTCAAGAGAGCTATCTTGATGCTTAATTTTTGCAACTGATTCTTTTAAGATCTAGCAAAAAGCCTCTAAGTTCCAAAACTATTTCCTTTCTTTTTGTTTTTAATACATTTTACCTTTTTAAAGAACAGGATTGGATTTTTATGTCCCTAAGAGGTTTGTGCATATGTTTAATTAGCTGGTGGCAACAGCTGGTTTCTTTTGTCTTTTTCTTCATGTCTTCCGGGGGGTGTGGGTGTGTGGGAAAGGGCTTGAGGGTATCTCACAGGAAGGAATTCCCAAGTGTTCCTTACTGGGTTCTCAAAACGGGAGGAGGCCTTGCACTGGGATGGTGCAATATCTACCCATCCAAAGTCAGAGAAGCTGTGACCTTCGGAGTATACCACCAGCCTGGAGTAGCCAGTATTTTTTAAATCCTTGTGGGCTCTCAATTTTCTGCACTCTAAGCTCCAGAGTGGGGAATCATCCTTGACATCTCCCAATTTACGAAGTCACATTTAGATAATACTGCCTGCTGATTCAAAATGCACATTCGTTACCATGAGAGTGAACAAATTTTTCTTTCCATCAAATTTAACCACTCAGACTCTTTGGCCTGCTCTACAATAAAGAGTTAGGTCGACCCAGCTACATCGCTCAAGAGTATGAAAAATCCATACCCCTGAGCAACGTGGTTAAGTCGACCTAATCCCCAGTGCAGAGAGCTCTAGTTCAATGAGGTCATCTTCCGTTGACATAGGTATGGCCTCTAGTGTCGATGAAAGAACCGCTTCTGTTGGCGTAGATTGTACCTACATCGAAGCACTACAGCAGGGCAGCTGCAGCATGCCATTATAGCGATTTAAGTATAGACAAACCCAAAGTCTTTAGGCATGGATTTATATCTCCCCTGACCTAGTCACTCAGTTGCTACTATCACAATAATAGAATTTGGGGCTGGATGTGAAAAGAAGCACTCAAAACCCTGCATAGGTACATAATACCTTTTGTCAGTAGTTGGTAAGGAAACTGGGGTATGACACAAAGTATTTGTGAATTCCAAAAGTGCTTCATTTACTGGGAGAGCTACGCTTCCTGGAGCGGAGGACTGGAGAATGCCCACCAATTTGATGTACTTGAGCAAACTCAGCCTGAATCCATTTGTCTCAGGAGATCTTCAAAGGATTTAAAATTCTCAGGCACAAAAGAGGAGAAATCCACCACCATGGAGTCATCAGGTGAGGAAGAACCACCAATGGGGATCTCCTGCAGCAACACTTGTGCCTGTTACAATGGTTCAGGCTGAATCAGCTCAGAGGTCTGTGTCTGCAGTGTAGGCAGTTCAAAAGGAGACACTACTGAGGTGATTGACAACCTTGCCCTGGACTAAGCCAAGGTCAGGACCTTGCAGATTGAGGAACATCCTAAGGATTCCAAGGAGGCCATTTAAGATAAGGATAAAGCATTGGTGGTCAGTATGAACTGGGCCAAGAGCCTCTATCCGTACTGTAGGACCAGTGCAGATCCCTGTACCCAACTGGGCTGAGAGTCTGGTGACTCCCAGAGATCAGGAGGAATCAAAGACTTTCAGGAATGGTGAAAAATGGTGCCAATAATAGTGACAATTCTGCAAGGGCACAGAAGAAGCCACTGCAGCTGAATGCTTCTGTATTAAGAGAATCAGGAACGAGAAAAGCATAGCAAGTCCGGTGCTACCTGACACATGAGTGGCGTGGAAACAGTTGGTGCTGACACCAATGTCATTGATACCAGACTCAATGGATGCCCGCTGATGGTACTGGAGTCGACGGTATGGTATCCCACTGATCTTGACTTAGTACCAGTGAATGGGTAGATGGCCCAGCTCTATTCAATCTGCAGAAGTTCCCAGCATCAAAGCTAGCATAAGGTGTTTCAAGTGCAAGTCTCTAGCCACCTATGTTCTCTTTTTGAGCAAAGTACAGATGGAGCACTTTTCTTTAATGTGCCCCTCCTCAAAGCACAATAAACATGGAGTATGGGGTTACTATTAGAGATAGGCACCCCACATGACACGTGGTGTTTAAAACCTGGTGAGGGTATCACACCAGGCTAAATCCTACTTAACTAATTACTACTAATAAACTAAATCCTAAGGGTACTACTATAACTAAAAACATACATAAGATCATAGGAGAGCACTGTGACAGAAAACAAGACATTCTCCAACTCAAGCTGCAGGCAGTAAGAAGGAACTGAGGGAGGTCAGGTCAGCGCCGCACTTAAATAGCTATGGGAGGGGCTATAAAAGGTCAAAGGGAGTGAGTGCCACCCAAAAAGGGAGTGCTAAGCAAAGTTGCCCAGACTCAGTACACACCTGGGAGGAATGTCTGCACCCATCAAAGAAATAAGATTTGAGTCTGCTCTTTAAAAAAAGTATTCAGTGAACCATTGTTTCTACTATTTGAAATTAAGTGAATTATATAAATGTTGTGCATATCCAAAAAGTGCCTTTGTCCACAAGGATTCTAATTTACATAAGAATACATTGAGAACTCTCTAATAAGAGGAAAGAAGGGAATCAGCATTTCAAAAGGGGTAATGAAGGTCTATCTTCCACTTCAGGAGCAAGATACTCATCCCTACTCCAGGTCACTTTATAAAGAGTAAAAGGGCTTGAACATCCTAAAGGTGCCCTAAAAGCCCTGTATCTGGCCATGGAAGAATTCCCCTGGTACAGATACTGCGGAAGACTGCTTTCCAAGAACCCCTGGCATAGGGGATAAACTGGGGCAGAGGTCGTGAGCAGCATTTCAGGGGCAGTCCCATAACATTCAGTGCTGCAGAGTCTGCAGCCCATAGGGCAACCCAAGGAGGCTGCTATAACTTAGACAGACTCCAAAGTATGCTGATGTTATGCTCCAGCCCTGGGAGCAGTCCAGGATTGGGAGAGTGCAAAGATGACTTATAGCCACTTTAGCATCCACTCCAACTGGGCTGAGAGTCTGGTGACTCCCAGAGATCAGCACTGAATCTTGCCCCAGGATCATAAACTAAGTATAACAGTTAGATAAAGATGCTACTATTATTACCTGTCTTACAGTATCTCCTTCCTGATTGCTAATAGTTATCATTTTGTCTTCACTACCTAGAGCCAGCAGGTTTTCAGTACTCCAGCAACCACAAGTGATCCGCTTGGTATGTTTACCTGAAAAACAGATATAATTTATACATATAAAAAACCATACAAAATTAGAGATGGAAATGTGGCCTCTAATTCATAACCCAGCCTACGCAGGTTTGAGTCCTACAATGCACACATTTAAAAAACCCTTCCAAAATTAAAGGAAAGATTAATGTAATTCAGGTATGTACATTTTTAGAAAATAATTAGGGTGTGAAACAAAAAACTGACATGGTGAATATTGAAGATGGTACGATACACAGTGGGAAAATATGTTATCAAAGTTTGTTTCTTGTTAAAAAAAATCCTTGAGAGGGAAACCTTTGTATCTTCATGGAACCTTAAAGAACTTCTCATCTTCCCACTTGATTTGTATCAAACCTCTCAAGCCATTTAGTGCAGCCACAATTTTCTGCCCAAATGGGACTCTGAAGTTTATTGCGGTTTCTCTATAAATATACCATAGGAAAGACAGTGTATCAACATGAAAAATTCCACAGCCAATTTTCTAGCCTGTGGAGCAAGGGAGACAATTTAACCCAAGTTTCCCACATGGCAGCACAGAATTTTGCCACTAGGTCACTACAGAGGTATTTTACAATGTATTCTATAAGAAACCATTCTAGTAAGAATAATAAAACAGAAGTAGCCATTTGAACAAGGATACATTTTGGAGTAACAGTTATAGATTATTATATTTTTACACTGAACACAAGGAATCTTAGCACTGTGAGAAATTTTGCTCTCAGTTAGAAACATATAAACCCAGTGAATTCTGTATACTACATACCAAGGACAGGAATCTTGCGAGAAGTCTGTCGGTTATAAATAAGCAAGTTTCCCTTAGTTGTCCCAACAGCAAGTAAGGCTCCAACTTTGGACCAAAGCAAGAAAGACATTGGGTCTCTGAAATATTAAAACACATAATAAAATCATCTTACATGGCATATCAGTGAGATTCTCTTTAAACTTAAACAAGCCATTGTTAACTATAATTATTTCTTTTGTATTTGTACAGTGTTGTGTAAACCTGAGCTAAACTTTTTAATTAATTTGTTTAGGGTCAGTTTGCCATTTTCAGACTTGCTTAACCAGGCACAAAATAATGATTAACTGAGGGTGGAGGGGAAGCTGGCTTGCTTAAATACTTAGATATGTACAAATGCTAAAAGTGGGCATCTGTCCATAAGCTCTAAGCATCCTTGATATACTTTCAAATATATCAGTTAATCAAGTTGACAACAAATTTCTAAGAAATGTTTAAAAAGATGGTGCTTTTCTGAATTTTTGTTTTGTATTTTAATGGTGTAGTTGGGACTGATTACATGACTGTATTCACATGGTAGATCACGGTTCTTTGATTGACAAACTATCCAACGTAGTAAGAAACTTAGCAGAAGCTATTTTTGCTTCGAGTTTCAGACAGAAGAAGGCTGTGTTTTGTGTGATTTTTTAAGAAAACAAAAAGCTAATATTTTAACTGAATTTAGTAAAAAGATAATATTATTTCAATCTCCCTGCAGCCTAACCTGTCAGCCAAGCCTGAATCCTAACATTTCTGTTGCATTTATATTGTTGTATGCAATTAGATATGGCTTCCTTACTGATACATAAATTCTAAAATCCAATTACATGAGGGAGATTGTATGTAAATGCCCTCGAAGGACATTTTGTCTGTTTTATTATTAGTTTAAAAAGCAATAAACATGAAGAGCAAAATAGATGGTAATAGAAGCAGAAGTACTAAAAGGAATAGATATTTCTGTAACAGGGACTGCTCATATCCCAGCTAGGTAGACTGGATTGACGTAAAGTAACAGCAAGCAAAATAAGAGGCATTCAGAGTCTGTGACTGTTAATCAGGATCAAGTTTCTGATAAGTCATGTGAAGAGGAAAATATTTTTTGTGTTGCTGATGAATGATTTTGGGGCAGGGACTTTATTATCATATGTGCTTCAAAAGTATCTAACACATTGTGTGTGCTGCTGCTATGTAACTAATAGGTGGAGACACACTCAGGATTTAGGCACTCTTGACATTCCTTTAAAAACAAAATCATACTGTAAAAAGATATCCAGCTGCAAACGCCATCATATACCAACAATGACCACCTAATCTTTATAGCAACAGTTAGATATTGCCCTTCAGCAACACCTTATCCACTAGAACTGTACTGAAAGATTGTTGCAATACATCTGAAGGTCAGGAGATTCATCCTTTTTAGAATGAGGTATGGGAAATTAGTTCCAAATGTTGAGGAACCCTTAGGGAAAGAGCCTTCCCAGCAGCAACCTCTGTTTTAAACTGAATGGATTCCAGATCAAGTGTTTCTATTGATCCCAATTTTGGCAGTAGCACGTCATGGGGAGAGAGGTCATTTCTCACGTAGACTTGTCAAGACCATTTAGGGCATTACAGACAGAAACCTATAGAAATGCTCTACCTTGAAACCTGCAGATAGCCAATCAAGGCTACAAAACACTAGTGTAACGGCCTTGTGGCAACACACCTTACTTAAGAAGCAGTCTGCTGCATTCTGCATTAGCGTCAGCTTCCAAATGGGTTTAGGATGTAGCACCAAGAAGGAAATACTGTACTAGTCTGATTTCTTGACATGCATTTTACAAGAAGAGTGTTTCTTACCTCATGCCACTGTCTACCTGGCTTGTTTTGTTTGTGTTGGCATCCCACAGATAAACGGTACTAGATTTGTCAGCAATTATGGCTAAGGTGTCCCCATCTTTATCCCAGTCCATAGCAATACAGTTGCTTAAGAAACAGAGAGAAAGAAGAAAATGAACTTTACTAGGGATTTTAAAAGTTTGAGGGTCCAAGCCAGACAAAATTATACAGTCAAAATGAAGCCCCTGACCCAGCTCCTCCCCTCCTAACAAACCTGAGACAGGATGTTATATAAACCTGAATCTCCAGATAGAAGTTGCACCCTAGCTCTAATCTCACCCAAGACGATGACCCCTTCCTCCAAAGGAGGATCCAGAGCCCTGATCTCTTGCTGGTCCCCAGGGCTAGAGGGTCCCTTCCAACATACTCTGGATGATATTTAAGAGTCACCACACTGTCACTGAACCTTATGGTTTTTTGGAAGCCACCTGATGTGGACAGTTCCCTCTTAGTTCTTCAAAAGGGTATTAAGTTTGGGACAGAAGTCCACATGGAAACACAAAAATGATCTAGTTCAGGGGTGGCCAACCTGAGCCTGAGGAGCCAGAATTTACCAATGTTCATCGCCAAAGAGCCACTGTAATATGTCAGTAGCCCTATATCTGCTCTCCATCTCCACCCCGCCCCAGCTCCCACCCACCAGCAGCCCTGTGATTAGTGCCTCCTCCTCCCTCCCTGCACCACCTGATCAGCTGTTTTGAGGCATGCAAGAGGCTGGGGGCACAGGGGGTGAGGGCATGGGAGGCTATGGGGAGGGGGTGGTAAGGGGTGGAGTAGGGGCAGGGCCTGTGGCAGAGCCAGGGGTTGAGCAGTGAGCGCCTCCCAGCAATTGGAAAATTGACACCTGTAGCTCCAGCCCCAGAGTCAGTGCCTATACAAGGAACCACATATTAACCTCTAAAGAATCACATGTGGCTCCAGAGCCACAGATTGGCCACTCCTGCTCTAGTTGCTGTTCCCACGATGAGCACATGGCAGACTTACCTCACAATCTCTAGCCTAGTAGAAATAGGACTAAGGAAAGGACATATATATTAAGGATTATAAACACCTCTACTTATGCACTGGGTATATTTTCCTGCTGCACTAGTGCAGAGAAGGGTTGGGCACCAAAGGCTTTTATTAGAACCAGAAAAATCCTTAAAGACTGTGCAGAAAAAAAAGAGAGGCCTCGGAGTAATTCTGCAATTAAAAATCCTTGGCTGGTTTGTGCCAGCTGACTCAGGGTAAGGGGTTGTTTAATTGTGGTGTAGACATTCATGCTCAGGCTGGACTTTGGGCTGTAAGACCCTATGAGGTGGGAGGGTCCCAGAACTCAGACTGCAGCCGAAGCCCGTCTACAGTGCAATAAAACAGGCCCACAGCCTTAGTCCTGAGAGCCTACATCAGCTGGCACAGGCCTAATTGCAGCTTCCATCTGCAATGTAGACACACCCTCAGTATCCCTTACAGTCCCAGGGAGGGCAGAGTGAACCACTCAGTTCCTGAAGCACAACTGCATCCCTGAAGACAACAAAAGGATGGATTCTGGCACACAGATGTTTGTATAAATGTTAGCAGCCCTGGCATGTGCATCGAGGCAGACTTGTGTGAACACAACAGAACCTGAACCAAGGCCTGATTTTAGATGGAGTCCGGTTATATTATATTAACCGTTTGCACATTTCTAATCATAAGGTATAGCAGGCTTCTGGTTACTTGTTCTAGACTCCATCTGCTAGTATAGGGAAATAACTTACTGTTTGGCTGCCAGGGGACATTTGTCAATTAAATATGTACAAACTACAGTGTCTAATCTTTGCAAAAATATGCAGAACACAGCTCTTGCAGTCATGAATGCTTTAACATGCTTTGATTTTTAATTGTCTGGAAAATTGTCTTTTACACTCTTCTGCCATGGACCTTATCTCTCAACCACTGTTCTTTGGTTAAAAATGTACGGTATGCAAAAACAGTATTTAAAGCTGTTGCAAGTGCTTTGAGTGAAAAAAACAAGAAGTCTGACTGCCTGAGAAGTCAAAACAAATTATATAAAAATGATTTGTTTTGAAGCCTAAGATCCAATGTGAATTGTGCTTTTGTTCCGCATTCTACATAAGTACATTTATAGCTTCCAGTAAAACAGGAGGTGGCTTCTTGAAAAGCTACCAGCTTTCCCTTTCTCCTCACACAGTGGCTCCCAATAGGAAAAACACTTTATGTATACCAGGCTGCAGCCTAAATCGGCAACCGATCAGTTTAACCTTTTATCTTCTTTTCTCCCACTTGCCTGAATTTAGCATGATAGTAAATGTGGCCTCCTGCAAGAAACTTCAATAGATGTCTCAATCCCCAGCCACAGCAGCATGCAGCATTCTGGTGAACAGGAGGAATAAATGGGAAGGGAAGCCATTAGAGGCAGTGTAACCTAGGGGACAGCACTTGACTGGGACCTGGGGGATCTCGATTCTATTCCCAGCTCTATCATTGGCCTGTTGGGAGACCTTGGGCAAATCACCTTCTCTATCTGTGCTTCAGTTTATCTACCTGTAAAATGGGGATAATGACAATGACCGCCTTTGGTACTAGTTATGTGGAGAGGTCCTGGAAGCTAAATTTAGAATACTAGCTAGAAGGCATAGATCCAGGGCATCAGTGGTAGCTTCTTCTGAAGTGCTTTGAGTTCCATACACAGGACCAGCTAGGCAAGGGGAACTTCAAGATCTCAGTGCATGGATGAAAAAACAGTGCAAAGAAGAGATAAAGTTTTGTAGGTACTCGGGAACATTTGGAGGAAGAAGAAGCTATATAGAGAGCAAGAGACCACCTTAATTAAAATGGAACCAGATTAGAATGGAATAGAAAATAAACAACAGTTTTGGGTTGTTGACATGAGTAGATGGTGTGAGATAGAACTGAAGAGAAGAAAGTACTTTTATACAGTTTTGAGATGAAGTTTGGACTTGAAAGAAGGGGTTTTTTGTATTTTAAATCGTTTTAGCCTGTTACTTTTGTTATACATTATATATATTTTAGCAATGAGCTATTTATGTGGGTTCCTAAAATTCCAGTTAAAATGATCTCTGCCCTTCTTTTGATGAAATATATCTTCCACATATTACTTATATGTACGCATGTGCCATTAAAAGTGTGTGGTTTTTTTGTTTAAAAACATGTTCCAAACCCTTGTTAGTTCTTACCTCGGTAAGTTAATTTCATTTCTCTTCTGACCATGACGATCAAAGATTTTTATGGTGCGATCAGTTCTAAAAACAAAAAAGATGAATTCAGTCTTTTTGTACACTTGCAAATATCCTTAGAGATTTCATAAAAACGTTTTCCATTGATCTTTCATGCCACATTGATATGGCTCATGAGTTTTATCTATTGATATTTCCAGGGATCCACTTCTGCTGGTGAGAGACACAAGCTTTCAAGATTACACAAGCTCTTTTTTAGGTATGGGAAATATACAGCTTGCCTCTCTCACCAACAGAAGGTAGTCCAATAAAAGATATTATGGACACATGGAATAATAAAAAGTTATTGTATCAGCTTTATAAGTCTTATATGTACAGGCATGTCGCGTCTTAGGCGTATTTAACTTACGCGATTTCTGCTTTATGTGGTCGGCAAAAAAGAAAGGGGAAATTTTTTTTAAAAAAAACTTCCTGTAGGGGGTGCAATTTCGCCTGCCATTGAAGTCAATGGGTTCTGGCTATACAAGGTTTCCGCTTTACAAGGTAACCGCGGAACGGAACCCTGGCGCAAGATGCGACATGCCTGTATGTTTATGGGCTAAGGATTGTATTCTGGCTCCACAGTGGAGTTACAGGGTTTTCTACAAGAATTAATCACTGGTAGGTAATTAATGCAAATCTCTAGGCAGGTAACAAGTCTCGTGGAGACTCCGCCCCGGAGGAAACTGCATATACAAAGCGTTGGTAGGATCTAATTTAATTTGACAGATGACAGTAAAAATCAATTTCAGCTGACGCACTGAAATTTGACAAAAAATCCACTGCGCACCTTGTGTCTGCATGGATCAAGTGTCATCAGTCCTCAGGCAGGGCAGGCAACCCCACTGTCACAGCTTTCTCACTCATCAGCTGCGAGTGCGGAAGCCATTCTGAGGCAGGGTATCCTCCCTTGTGGCCAGGGGCTCATCTCGCAGTCTTTGGCAAAGGATCACTGCTCTGCTCTACATGCCCTGCCAGGACTACAGCCTTCCCCGCATCTTGCATCTACAGGGATCCAATGTCATTGCTGCAGGGCCAGGCCAACACAGAAAGTCCCGTGCAGCCTTCCATTGCAGGAGTGAGGCTGTGATATTGTGGTGGCAGAGGGCTCACTATGTTACCACAGGGCCTATGATTCCTGCTGGTGCAAGGTGTGGAGAAGGCTGCAATCCTGGAGGGGCAGAGCAGAGACCTCAAGCTAGTACTGCAAGGATGATGTACTGGAGGGGCTCTGTCCCTGGGCAGGAGCCATTTGGCAGTGGGGTGGCCTTCTCTCAGACTAGGGGCTTGTTCTCTTCTTCATAGCTCTGGAGAGGAGTCTCTGCATTGCCAGGACCCCAACCTTCCCCACACCTTGCACCTGAACAAATCAAGTGTCACAGGCCCTACAGTCATGCAGGGAACCCTCCTCATGAGAGGAGCTGCACTCATTCACCCACCCACCAGAAACATAGAAGCCATCTTTGGGATGGAATTGTTCAGCAGCAGGGTGGCCTCCCTCTGTGTCCAGGGGCTCATCCTTTTTCTTGGAGTCCTCGCTGGAAATCTCTGCTCCACTGGCTGAGGATGACAGCCTCTCTGGCATCGTTTACCCAGGTGTCTTGGGTCCCTCAGCTGTGCAGCTGTGGTGACAGTCCTGAGAACCCTTTGGAGCCCCACTGTTAGTGCTACCCTAATGCTAACTCAACCCTTCCCTCCTCCTTAATTTTTACAATTGCTGGAAATTAAAATGGTTAAAAATCAAACAAAAATCTTAAAAATCAAAATATACATTATTTGCCTAAACTTAAAAAAAAAAAATTGAATTCTACTGTGGCTACCTATACTAGTTTGGCCTTCTTCAAAAAACTTGACAAACAAAGAAATGAAAACTATAAAAGTGTTGTTGGTCAATGGTTAACCCTATCATTGCCTGGTTGATCACTAGTTAATCCTGTCATTGCCCTTGAGAGAATAGGTGCTGAACTGAAGTAAGATCTACTGTGGTAATCACAATGAATTACAGGAAGAATTGCAGTCTTAACTCCCCAGACTAGAGATAGAGAGTTGCAGGACTCTACCCTGAGAATGGTGACGGCCGAGAAATCTAAGTGGGGTGCCCTCAAGAAGGCCAAAAAGGGGTTAGAGATGCAAGTTACCTCAGGAACTGTGACATATACTGTGACAGTGAATATATAACATTAACAAAAGGGTGAAAATAACTCAATTACCTCTACATACATATTAATAGTATTTAAATATTTATCTTACCCTGTCACCGCAAGGAAGTTTCCTAATGTTTTCTGCCAGGTAAACTGCACAGGGGAACCAAGCAAACCTTTTTCTGATAGAGTAAATACTCGCTGAGGAAAGAAAGAGAGGAATTATTAAACATAAAAATGGTAAGCACCGGAGAACATTAAACTTGTCTAGTACATATTAGTAAATATAACTAACATTCAGTACAAATAAAGAAAGATGGGATATAGGATAGTCAGATAGACAATGTATATAAGGGACAGAATTCTATGGTAGGCCTTTCATTATACATGGAACAGTGAATTTTTATGACAGACACTTCAGAGCTGGTGTTGAAAAAGTTCAACCATAAAATCCTAAGGTGAAAGTAGTACAAACATACTTTCATTAGTATTAACAATTTTTTTAAGTTAGAGAATTCAGATTTTTGCAAAGAGAGCACTTTTGATTGTTGCTACTTAGGGAAGAAAAGTAAAAATACAAAACTAAACCAAGTAACTGAACTGTAAAATAAAATTAGCTTTTCTTTTCACACCTTTCAGATGTGTTAAAATCTGAAGATTATTTATAAACCCACACAACTTTATCCTTCAACGATATTGATAGTGTTGCCAACTCTTGTGATTTTATCAAAAGTCTCACAATATTTGTTACTTAAAGTCACAGTTGCTGAACTAAAAAGACTGCATAAGATGCTCAGCAATCATTTTAAAAAAGTAAGTTTTAGTACAGTGGATAAAAAGCTATCTCAAAAAAATAATAAAAACATTGACTTTTCTTATTTAAATTGGTTATTCTATTTAAACTGGATTTTAAATTTTATTTATATTACAAAAATTAAGTTTTTATTTTTATAAATAAAATCTTTTTATAATGAAATCTTAACACAACACAAAAATATATTAAAGGCTAACATAATTGTAATCTCTTAAAACATTTAAACAACAATAATTATACTGAATCAATGAGCCTCTCTCAAAAACTCTGAGTTAAGGGCTTCTTTATATA
This sequence comes from Dermatemys mawii, assembly GCA_007922305.1. Classification (NCBI taxonomy): domain Eukaryota; kingdom Metazoa; phylum Chordata; order Testudines; family Dermatemydidae; genus Dermatemys; species Dermatemys mawii. Next base: position 34,182,999 of record ML677326.1, on the reverse strand, counting down.
GAAAAACAGTGGCTTTTTTAATGTCTCCTGCAGCTCTTTCAGCACAATATCAAAATAATGTGATTTAGTTATTAACCAATCAGGATGTTTCTATCATGTTAGTAACCAAGTGAAGTTGATAAAATAATACTTGGTCAATCACTTTGCTGTGATAATAATATATATTAAATGAAACAATGAATTCCCAGTACTGCGGCTCTTTTGGGTAATATTGATTACTAATTTGGCTCCTGAACCACTGAGGTCTGAATATCACGGATATAAAGACAGAAATGGAGGAAAATATCTAACTTTTGAAGTCAAGCTTTACAAATATGACACAGTAGATCAGCCTAAGTAATTTAGGTGACTGTCTCATTTTCAAGAGTCTTTAGGTGATGTCTAGGAACATACACTCTAGTCACTTTCATTTAGGCTGATCTAAAATGATGAGTTTAAATCACTGAGTACAGTTAATCCCTCTATTTAAGAAATCACTTAGTTGTAAATATGAAATATGTATTGATGAAAAGTTTATGTATCCAAAACATTTAATGTAAATGTTGTTTTGTTTAATGAAAATAAATGCATATGTTGTTCTATATGTTTAAGTTCATTACCATCCTAATGCAGCTTGACAAAAATCATGAACAAAAAGTTAATTATCTAGTAAATAAACAGTATATCTTTCATCGTTTCCTAACAATATTGAACATGTACTATTTTCAAATTCAATTTAGAATTTGAAAATAGTAAGCTTTACAATTTATAGTATAGTTATAGTATACCCTCCTAGGTAGCAAACAGATGTACTAAACTTACTGTAAAAGCTCTATTTAGTTGTAAATCAATGTTTTGATGGTTATAAACCAATGAAAATGCATCTTTCTTTAGAAAATAAGTGAAATACAAATGGGAAAGTTGTTTAAAATCAATTATTTAGGTGGTGGCTTTCTGCTTAAATCACCTTGATTTACATCAAATCACCCTGATTTGTAGCCCTCAGTTTTTTCTTCCAGACATATCTATTAAACTGTTGAAACTATGAAGCAAGTTCACCCTAGAGGCTTAGAAATCAAAAGGAAATGAAAAGCAATCCAAAAATTATTCATTTTAGAAGATCTCATGAGCTCTGAACATGTGAGGCTGGCAACACTATGTGTTGCCTGTGGAAGTTTCCCATTTGAAGTTCATTCTTTAAAAAAATGGACACGTTTGATCAGAGAAGGATGGTCCAGTCATTAAGGCACTAGCCTAAGACTTGGAAACCTGTATTCAATTTCCTGCTCCACCACAGACTTCCTTTGTGACCTTGGGCAAGTCACTCAGCCTCTCTGTGCCTCAATTTTCCATCTATAAAATGAAGATAACAATATAACCTACTTCACAGGGTTGTTGAGAGAATAAATACACTAGAGATTGTGAGGTGCTCAGATACTCTAGTGATGGAGACCAAATATCTAAGGTATCTAGATAAGACTTGTTCTAAGATGGACATGCAGCCTTACTTATTGGTTATCATGAAGTTCATGGACGTCAAGGATTCCGTGACTTCTGGAGTGGCCAGTGTAGTTGGCTTCAGGGCTGCCTGAGCAGATTAGGCAACCCTGGAGCCAGCTGCATCAGCTGCTGCTGGGGCACTTTGGGTGTGAGGGGGGCTCAGGGCTGGGATGCAACATGATGCTTACCACATGTGGGAGTGGGGGAGGGCTCCCCAGAAGCGACCTGCATGTCCTTGCAGCTCCTAAACGGAGGGGCCAGATGGCTCCGTACACTACCAGTGCCTAAGATGCCTCCCTAGCCTTCCTTCCCCCTAGGCACTGCAGGGACATGCCGGTCAGAGCCAGGTAGGGAGCCCGCCATTGCCGCTAACCCTTCTCCCTCCAGCACCATGGGGCTTCCAGGCTGCGCATTCTTGCCCGCCCCCCAGTACCAGTGGAGGTCCCAGGCCACAGGTCCCTCCCAGAGCACCCACAGCCCCTCTGGGCCATCCCACCTCTCCCCAAGCACCCACAGCCCCTCCAGGCCACTCCGCTCCCCAAGATTCAGTCAGGGGTTACAAGTCATGGACAGGTCACAAGCCATGAAATTTTGTTTACTGCCCATGATCAGTCCATGACTTTTACTAAAAATAACAGAGACTAAAATGTAGCCTTGCCAATAAGGTTATGCAATCTATACACTAAATTTGAATTCTAGTTTAAAAAATTTAAAAAACTCTACAGCACAGCTGATGTCTATATACCATATATGCTGCTGCTGGATCAAATACTGATATGGAATGTTAATTAGATAAGCCACATTTTAAAAAACTAGTAAGGAAAAAATTAGTGGGGTTGTGGGAAAATTCCAGGCCTTCATGATCTTTCAGCCTTGATCATGTGAGCCGCCAACTTTAAATCAACCAACAAACAACCTAGAATATATACAGGAGACTTGGTGGCCCTTACTTATACCCTTTCCCAACACAGCAACAGGAAACCTTCAATGAAACTGAGCCAGCTAATTAATCTGTGGAATTCATTGTAACGTTGTCACTGGGTCCCAGACCTTAGCACTGTGGTTCTCAACTCTGGTCCACCACTTGCTCAGGGAAAGCCCCAGCGCGCTGGGCCAGTTTCTTTACCTGCTGCCTCTTTAGTTTTGGCTGACTGTGGCTCCCAATGGCCGTGGTTTGCCACTCCAGGCCGCAGCCCTCATTTGTCTGGCGCAGCGAACCGCAATCAGTGGGAGCCACACTTGGCCCGAACCTGCGGAGGCAGCAGGTAAACAAACCAGCCCGGCGCGCCAGAGGCTTTCCCTGAACAAGCGGTGGACCAGAGTTGAGAACCACTGGCTTAGCAGGACCAGGTATTTATTCAGCTACTGAGAAAGTCCAGTTATACTGGATAAGACTAAAACCAACGACATAACACCACCCACCCCCGCCACCACGCGTGTTTGGAAGTGATAAATACCCTCATACTACAGGGCAAAGGCTAGACCAGGGGTGGGCAAACTATGGCCAAGGGGCTGCATCCGGCCCTCGATATCCCACTAGGGACCAGGGCTTTCCTCACTCCAGCGCTCTATCCCGGGAGCAGGGTCAGGGGCTTGCCCCCTCCGTGTGGCTCCTGGAAACAGTGGCATGTCCCCCCTCTAGCCCCGACACATACCCACCCCCAGGCTAGACCATTACAGTTGAGGTCCAGGAAGAACCCCCCCCCCCCGGTTAATCCCTCAGTGCCCACTTCAGGGTTTCTTGCAGCTTCATCTGCAGCGACCCCTCCAGTGGGAGACGCACAGGGCCGGCTCCGAAACGCCCCTCCCGCGCTCCCAGGCCGTTCCCCCAACATCCCACACAGCAGAGCGGGCCGCCATTCCCTGCTGCCCCCTGCAGGAGAGAGCTCCCATCAGCCCCCTGTGCCCCTCCCCCGCCCCGCTCCGCCCCCGCCCCTCGGGCCGCCGCTGCCCTCCAGGGCAGGGCACGTCAGCCTGTCCTCGAGGCCGCTCCCCACCCCCGTCTGCCGCGGTCACCTCGCTCCAGGCCCCCGGCCCTGCGTCCCACGCGCTGCAGCCCCCGCCAGGGCAGAGCGTCCAAGCGCCGCAGGCCTCGGCCGGGCTGTCTAATCACTAGGCCCCGCCCTCGGCCTTCACAACTGCCCCACCGTCCCCCGCCAGAGGCGCTCGGACAGCTGGCAGGGCCCAGTCCCCAGTGAGTCCCATCCCCGCCCCAGTAACGGCATTTTGGAACTTTACCTTCATCTTCTCGCCCGGGGCTCCAGTCAATATTTCATGTGCGCATGCGCTGACACTCCGAAGGCGGAGGGAGCGCGGCTCCGCCGTATAACAGCGTCTCTGTCACCCAGGAGATCTGGGGGGCGGAGGCTAAGGGAAGAGCCTCTGGCGCCTCGACCAATCTGGCGAGGAGGCGGGGCTTATCCCGAATCCTATCTGAGCGCGGCAGCGGTCTGCGGCTTCGGGAGCCAGCCCCGCCCACAAAGTGGGCGCGCCGCTGGGAAGCAGCGGGAGGTGGAGAGCCGAGGGAGCAGCAGGGCACAGGCACAGGCTGTGCCCCCTGCGCCGGCGCCCGTCATGCCAGCCAGGGGAAGACATCCAGGGAGCGGGGGTGACTGCGCTGCTGGAGCCCGGCTTGTCCGGGGCCGCTTTCCGGGAGTTTGTCCCTGACTGTCGGGGAAGCGGGCTCCTCTCCGCCATTCCACCAGTGTTTGTTCCTGCAGGCCTAGGTGTGCATGTGACGTTACAAATGCTGTTGGCAGGCCGCAGCCCTGGGGCGCTCACAGTGTAAACCACACACACCGCAGCAGGGGTGGGAGATGGGAGACTAGGGTTACAGGCAGTACTCTGCTTGTTTGAAAGCACAGTTACCAACTTTCACGTAATAAATAAGCACTCTGTCTTTCACAACAAGCCAAAAATCAAGCTAATCCCATTTCAAAACAAGTCAATCCCTAAGAACCCCAACACTCCATGTAACTAGAATCCCCTAAGCTGAGACTGGGGGTCTCCCACCTTTGCCAATCATCGCTCCCCTTTGCCGGGAGCTGATTTTTTTCAAAACGCTACAAGCCAAACAAGCTGCAAGCCCCAAAAGTAGCCAACAAACAACTCACAACCCAATTAAGCCAAAAACAAGCCCAATTTCTGCATTTTTTTTTCACAGGTTTGGCATATCTGCTAGAAAGCCAAGCATGTTTTGTGTTGATATAGCAGCCTGGTCACCTGTTACCTATCTGCTCTCCTGCAGGCAAAGAGCTGCTACATGGGAGACTTCATGGCGGCACAAGTGTAGGGTACAGTTGTGCTGCTCTAAGGTCTCGTATAAGGCTATGTCTACACTAAATTTCTTCAGGTTGAAGCAGAGCAGCGAATGAAAAAAAATGATTTGTCCTAGGGCTCTCTGTGATTTTCCTCCTGGTGAGTGTGACTTATCCCCCTTTGGCAGCTGCTGGGGGGGGCAAGAGAAGCCCCCAAAGACTCAGTGGTGCTGCATCCTCCCAGGTTCAGGGGGAGTGAGGTGGCAGGGGGGTTCTGGGTGTGTGGGGGGGTGAGGCTTGGCAGGAGGGTCTGGATGCATGAGAATTGGACGAAAGAGGGAGCAGCTCCCTGTATAGTGATCCCTCCTCCTGAGGAGTGATGGGCAGAGAAAGTGCTAGTGGGGAGGAGTTTGCAGAGCTTCCTACAGCTGGGGAAGAAACCTGGGGGTAGATCTAACCCAGCCCTGGATGCCATGCAGGGGAAGAGGAAATCTAATCCTCAGGGACTAGCAACTGAGCCTGGTACAGGGAAGGCACCATCAGCTGTGTCTTCCCCAGTCCCACCCCCACCCCACAGTGATTTACCTCTCTGCCAGCTGCCTTGGGCACCTAATATACTGCTGGGAGGGTCACATGACTGCTTTTGTGGCTTCCCTGTCAAAAGTCATTTTTCCGCAGGGCACTGTAGGGGAAATAACTTCTGCACATGTGCAGTATTCCCCCAGGAATTCATCCTCCTCTACATTTTTTTTTTTTTGATGGAGAGTTCACATCAATAAAGGATAGGCATAGCAGAGATAGGCAATGCTCCCCTCCATCCACCTGTGCTGGAACATTAGTGGGGAAGGCAACTGGCCAGCTCCAGCTTCACACCAGAGTACTTTATATAAAGGGAATTTCCAATGGGGCACTTGCTGCTAAAATTCTGCCCCTTTGTATTGCCTAAGCAGCACAAGGGCTAAATCTGACTTATAAATCTGGTCCTAACAGGTTTGAAATAATTGCTATTCCAAAGCTATCTACACTTGAGCTGAAACTCAGCAGCTCTGGAAAGAAGCATGGACACAGCCAGAATGGAGAAAAGCAATAGCTGGAGATGTCTGTGTTCTTCTGAGCACTCAGAACTCACACTGATGTTGACCCACATTAGTTGCACTAATCCTCAAGATATTGTGCCTTGGTAACATTCTTTTATCTGTAAAATACTGGACATGATTCCCGTCTGAACATTTCAATGCTGCACCCGCATTAGGCAGATAAATGCAGAGCATGCTGAGTAAATAAATGGCCAAACTTTAATTACAAACTAACTTTTCAGGAGGGTAGTGCACAATGTTAGCACTAGACTAATGGATGGGTATAGAGGCTTTGGTTCTTATTAGTCATAAGTGCAGTATAGCTTTCACACAATAATGCAAGCTGAAAGATGGGTAATTGTCTTGCAGTTGGACTGTCATGCTGGGTTTTGTCCAAAGGAAACGGGGGTAAAATCGGAGATTGATTGCCCACACAACGAAAAAGACAACCCTACTGCCCCATCATGAGTGGCCTTGATAGATTCTCCAACACATCTGCTATTTTACCTTTCAGGAGAGCAAACCATTGCTTTGGTTAATCACAGCATCTGAAGGCATACAACCCTTAATATATTGTCAAAGCAGAACTATATCACCACAATCATACATTTAGGAACAAAGAAGTTGGTCAGTTCCAAGATCAGGGACTGTACCCTGAAAAGCAGGAATTCTGAAAAGGATTTTGGGGCCAGGACCGATAAGTAATGGAATATGATACTGAAACAAATGATCGTTCTTGGATATATAAATGGGAAAATACTGAACTGGAGTAAGGAGGTGGTATTATTGTATATGTGGTATTGGAGAAGCCACCACTGGAATAAAGAGACCTGTTCTGGTATAACAAGACCTAATAGTGTGAAGTTTAAATTAAAATATAAAACCTCCTTAGTAAATGGAACAGCTTACACCTGGAAACACTAAATTCATTATCATGATTGGATATTCCCATAAAAGATATGCTTATAGTTCAACAAAACTTGAACAGTGTTTACTTATATAGCACAGAAGGATAATTCTCTCTGCTGGAGGACTCATTGGATAAAAGTAGGCTTGCTTAAAAGTGCACAGAATTAGGCTTTTTTATAATGTAAACAAACTAAACTGTATGACATCTTTTTGTTGGTTCCTGCCAGTTTACTGTTCCTTCACTGAAGCAAATGTTAAATTTCAGTAAATGTTACTTTTTTTATTTAATAAAAAGAACTATACAGTCAAATGCCAGGGTTATAATTTTCAGTTAGGCTTACAATGTTCTGTGAAAGAATTGGTGTTAAAAGGCTGCCTTTTTTATATCTGAATGGTATAACGTTACGTGAGTGAACTGAGTCAAGTTAGTTGTTGGATGCTAATTTCATTCAAAAGAACACTAACACTGAAAACTTCTAAACTTCAGGATCAGGAAATTTTTCAAAACAATTACAGACTGTTCCAACATTACGGTTTTTACAGTGAACAAAGGGGCGATAAAGACAATTAAGATATGTAAGCATAAAGGAAGACAAATTAGGTGGACCTAATGATTCTAATTCTAATTTCTAATTCTAATTTGGTCCACCAAATTAGGTGGACTAATGATTCTTTCCAGCCTCTGAGTTTGTTTCTAAGAATAATAACAAAAAAAAAGAATTAGAGTGAAGGTAAGATAAAGGGAGAAAACACCTTATCAATACTTAGAGAATCATTTCAACTTTCTGTGGAACTCCATTTAATTTAATAATTTTACACATCAGATATTTAATTACAGGTTACCAAACCTAAATTATCAGAGACAAGGCTTCCGTTATAAGTCTTATATTCCCTCTCTTCAAAAAGGCAAAGTATTTTTGATTCCTTTCAGGATTTTTTTTTCTTTTTTTGCTTAAAATGAAGACAATCACACACACAATTTTAAAGTTATGGGGGTTTTAAAATGATATGCTTAATAATATTACTCCAAGGCTTATCTACACAGCAGGTGATGTTGACTGTGTGATTGTGGTTTCTAAAGCACACTAGTGTGTTGCATTTTAATTGGACTATGCGGTTCCTGTTGGCATGCTTCTACTGTTCCACAGTGCGCTTCAGAAATCACACCCCACAGTGCAGTGTTTTTCAAAGTTCAGGGTGCGACCCAGTACTGGAGTTTAAGGCACTAGGTTGTCTTGCTCAGCAGCCAGGGCCCCTAGCGGCTCCAGACAGCACCACCAACTGGGACATTAAAAGTCCCGGTGCTAGCCACCTAAGACAGGCTAGTGCCTACCTTTTCCAACGCCGTGCTGCACCCTGGAAGCAGCCAGTAGCAGATCCAGCTTCTAGGCAAAGTGGCCACGGCCCCAAACACTGGCTCCATACTCCCATTGGCCGAGAATGAGCCAATGGGAGCTAGAGGGGGCAATGCCTGCAGGTGACAGCCACCTGGAGCTGCTTGTACACCTCCATCTAGGAGCTGGATCTGCCACTGACCACTTCTGGGGCGCAGCACAGTCTGCGGTGTCAGGACGACAGGAAGCCTGCCTCTGCACCCCAGCTGTGCTGCTGACCGGGAGCTGCCAGTAATGTCCATGTCCCAACCCCATGCCCCAATCACCTGCCCCAGCCCTGAGCCTCCTCAAACCCAGAACCCCTTCCTGCACCCCAAACCCACCAGCCCCAGCTCAGAGCCCCTCTTGCACCCCAACCCTCTGCCCCTGTCCAGAGCCTCCTCCCATACCCAGAATGCCTCATTCCTGGCCCCACCTTGCAGCCCTTACCCCCTCTGCCCCAGCCCTAAGCCCCTCCCCAAAACCCATCATTCTCAGCTCCCTTGGGTCATGGGCATCAACAATTTTCAGCTGGGTCCTCAGAAAATTTTTTGAGAACCACTGCCATAGTACACACATTACTTCACAGTGTACACAATCCTTAAGAGTGAAATCTTGGCCCTACTGAAGTCAGTGGAAGTGTATGGTACACAAACTGGAAATCACACCCTAGCTCAGTGTTGACATAACCTGAGTGTACCTGGAGAACAATTTATCACTACCCTCTTTATAACAGCCCCGAACATATCTGAACACTTTTCAGGTGCCCCTCAGTCTTCTCTTAAGATTTAAACATGTCCAATTTTTTTTTTTTAACATTTCCTCATAGGTCAGCTTTTCTAAACCTTTTATCAGTTTTGCTGCTTTTATCTGGACTATCTCTAATTTGTCCATATCTTTCTTAAGAGTGTGGCACCCAGAACCCAGGTGGTACACCAGTTGATTACACCAGTTCTGATTACAACGTGACAGTTACTGATCCTATGTAAGACATGGAGAGTATGCCAGTGCTGATTACAGCGTGACAGTTACCCTCCATGTCTTACATAGGATACTACTGATAATATACCCCAGCATATTAGCCTTTTTAACAACGGCATCACATTGTTGGCTCATATTAAATGTGTGATCCATTAGACCCCGCCCCCCGATTTTTTCCAGTAGTACAACTGCCTAGCTAATTATTCCACATTTTGTAGTTGTATAATTATCTTTATTGAATTTCATCTTGTTGACTCCAAACCAATTCTCCAATTTGTGAAGGCTGTTTTTAATTCTAATCCTGTCCTCCAAAGTGCTTGTAATCACATCCGTCTCGGTATCCTCCACACATTTTGTATCCTTACTCTCTACGCCATTATCCAAATCATTAATAAAACTATTGAATAGTACCAGATAAAAGATGGACCCCTACAGCACCCCAACTAGATACGCTCCCCTGCACTGAGTTTGATAGCAAACCATTGAAAACTATTCCGAGTATGGTCTTTTAAGCAGTTGTGCACCCATTTTATAGTAATTTCATTTACACCATATTTCCTTAGTTAGATTATGAGAATGTGATGTGAGATTGTATCAAAACTGTATTAAAATCAAGATTATCATGTCTACAATTTTTCCCCATCCACCAGGCCAGTAGTCAAAGGAAATGGTTTGTCATGATGTGTTCATAAGAAACCCGAGTTGGCTATTACTTTTAACCCTACTATTCCCCCCCCCCCCGGTACCTACAAACTGATTAACAGTTTGTTCCAGTAACTTTTCAGGTATCGAAGTTAGGCTGACAGATCTATAGTTCCCCAGGTCCTCTGTTCTTTTTTAAAGATAAATGACACTATGTTTGCTATTCTCCAGTCCCCTAACCCCTCACCTTTCCTCCTTGAGTAATCAAAGATACTACTTAATACTTCAGAGATTGTTTCAACTACTTTCTTGAGTAACCTATAATGCATTTCATCAGGCCCTGCCAACTTGAACACATCTAACTTATGTAAATATTAAACATGTTCTTTCCCTGTTTTGGCTTGTTTTTCTTTCCTATTGTTAATAGCGTGTTGTGTCTGATCACAATTTATTAGTGAAGATAAACCAAATAGACAAACTCCTCAGCCTTCTTAATGTCATCCATTACCACCTTTCCATCACTGTAAATAGGTCCTCTATGTTTTCCTTTGTTTTTCTCTTACTACTTATGTATTTATAGAACCTCTTCTTATTGCCTTTAATATCCCTGGCTGGATGTAACTAATTTTGTGCCATAGCTTTCTGATGTTGTCCCCATGTTTGTACTATTCTTTTGTATTCATCTGTAGGAACTTGTCCATGTTTGCACTGTTTGTAGGATTTCTTCTCTAAAGAGCTCCTGATGCAGCCATATTGACCTGTTACTACTCTTCCTATATCCTCCACAATGATAGTTTGTTGTTGTGCCTTCAATGTTGTCTCCTTGAGAAATTGCCACCTCTACTGAACTGTTTTCTGAGATTTCCTTCTCACAGGACCTTACTTACCAGTTTAGAGTTTGTTAAAGTTTGCCTTTTTGAAATTTTCTCACTCCTTCCTTTTCTCAGAATCATTAAGTCTATCATTTCATGATCACTTTTAAATTCTTCCACCTTTAGATCTGCAACCAATTCTTCTCTGTTAATTAGAATCAAGTCTAAAATGTCTGTCCCCTGGTTACTTCCTCCATTTTTTGAAACAGGTAGTGGTCCCAATACATTCCAAGAACATACTGGACATTGTATCCATTGTCTGGGTAGTTAACGTCCCCCACGAATAGCAGATCTTGTGTTTTGGGTAGCTATTTGTTCTTGACATATCTTATCCACCTCTTCTTCCTGATATGGTGTTCTACAGTAGACCCCTTGTTTTTCCCCCTTTATCTTCAACTTTCAACATATCTCGATTTTCAGCTGATTTGCCTCTCACCACCTTTTGGACCTCAGACCAAGTATATATGTTCTTGATTTATAATGTAATACCTCCCCCCACTTTTCCTCTGTTTGTCCTTCCTGAACAAGCTATACCCCTCTACCAGTTTTCCAGTCATGAGTTTTATCCCACCAAGTCTCTTTGATGTTTGCTGAGTCACAATTTAGTTTTTTATGGACTAATACTTCCAGTTCTTCCTGTTTATTCTCCATACTCCTTGCATTTGTGAACAGACATCTAAAACGTTGAGCAGATTCCTCCATGGTATTTTACTTGTTGCTCCTATGACCCTGTTGTACTTTTCCATCCCCCACCTACCTGTGGACTTTTGTCACCTACTCCCTTTGAACCTAGTTTAAAGCTCTGCTCACTAGGTTGGTGAGTTGATGCACAAAGATGCTCTCCCCTTCTTGATTAGGTGAGCATCATCTCTTCCCAGCAGTCCTCCTTCCTGGAACAGCATTCTATAGTTGAGGAAATGAAAGCCCACCTGTCAACACCATCTGTGGAGCCATGCATTCATTTCCAGGAAGCACATGCCCATGCTTGGGCCCTTACCCTCGATTCCTGAGTGCCACAGATATAGTGTTATATAAGAACATAGGAACTGATATGTCCAACCCAATATCCCTGATCCTTGATGACAGCTGGTACCTGATGTTTCAGAGAAAGGTGGAAGAAACTTCAGAGCAGTCAATTATGGAGTAATTTGCCCATACAGAATAAGGAAAGAATATATGTGGTTAGTGGTTTCCTTAATTTAATTTTAGTTTGTTAATTGATATAGGCTAATAATGCAAGCACAAATGTCAACTGGCTGTAGTTAGCCTGTTTCGCTGACATCTCATCAGAGGCACCAAAGATTGGATGGGCATGGAAAGTAGACTATCCTGTCACCCCTGGAGGTGGTTCTGCCAACAAAAAATTTAAGCACACAGGCACTAACAAGAAGATATTTGCATGGTTGCTGCCTGTTCTCTATCTGTATTGTGACAGGGAGGAATGTAGTCCCTAGGTTTGTCATTCCAACGCCTACGATGAAAGACAAACTCAGTTGGCTACCAGGATAGTGCCATTTTTAAAAAAAGTGAAGGTATGAAGCGTATAGTCCTCTTGGAATGCCTAAGAGTTTTGTTTACGGTGATGAGATATTACAATGAAGAACTATAATTTTTTGATAGAGATATAGGAGATGTTTCTGTAAAAACAGAAGTCAACATTCTGAGTTTAAAAAAATATGTCAAGCAGCAGAAATAAATCATTTTTAATTGTGCTAATTCAAGCTTAAAATGATGGTATTACAGACTACACAAAAATAAGGTACTAAACAACAAAATGGAAATTATACTTTAAAAGATTTTAACAGCATTCAATTTATACTAAACGATCACCAGTGTACACTGAAAGATAAATCAAACATTACAGATTTCATCAAAGTTTTACTGCTCGGTAATTTCTTTTAAAACAATAAATAGTTAATTGAGCATTAACATTCACATTTGTATTTAAACATTACAAATGTACAAAGACTTTGGGTACTTTGATACTTTGAACTTACTTTCACAAACACTCAATGAGCCCACATCTTCAAATTTTCCATTACAAAGAAATATAATCATGTATTATATTGTTTGAAAACATAAGAATCAAGGCACAGACAAGCAAATGCCCGCGTCCCCGCCCCCAAATTGCTCACAAAACTTTCAGAGAACAGTTGGAATGTCCACACAATTCTGTTGTAATGAACTATAATAATCAAATCAAAAAGTATCTCAAAGGAAGTTCACTATAATATTAAATAATGTAACTAATTGGGTCTGATCCTGTGAGGTACTATTACTCTTATGCAAGATGTTGAACATCTTCAAGTGAGGGCACTTAGCATCTTGTAGGCTTGACACCTTCATTTTTTGAAGTCACATTATAGGAAAAACAGCACAAGTGTTTCATTTCACTTTATAAAACTGTACTCTTCAAATTAGTGCAAATCTCCAATTAAAATGCAGTTTAAAACACATTATCATAGATCTTTTTTAACCTTCATGTAATGGAATGCTTTGGAAACTCCTAAGCACTCATAGTAACTTCAGCTGGGTCACTTTTAATCACATTTCAGAACTCTCTCTTCCTTAATGTATTTTAAAAGGAAAAACTCACAAAATAGTTACAATCAAGTATAAATAACATGAGATGGAATTAAGTAAAGAAATATACTGTATGTTACATAAAACGTTTAAAAATCCAGAGTATACTGGATGCTGCATAACTCCTGCAGAAAGTATTAAGTAGCAGATTTCTCTTAGCATAATAAAAAGACAATATTTAAAATAAGGCTTTGGTTAAATAAAAAGGTTGCTAAACCTTAGTTATGGTGAAAAAAGTGCAATATAGTCACCAAATATACACCTTCATCTCCAAGGCAAGAAATATGCCTGCCATTTACAACTGGTTTGCACTGGTTTATCTGTCTGCGCTGAAAAATAATACCCTACATAACTGCAGCAAAACACCTTCAGTATAGGCAAATTAAATATCTAGGACCTGATCCTCCAACATCTTATGCCCATTGAAATCAGTGGAACTATTTCTGTGAATAAAGTCACTCTTATGCATGTTTGCAGGATCAGGGTCCCTAATCTTGAACATTCAATTATTTTAGAACAGATTCACTCAGTTTCTTAGCATTTTCTAATGAGTATTTAAGAAATACCCATTAGGAAGTATTTCTTGGCTATCAACTGGCCGCAGTACAATAGCTTACAAATACAGTTCTTGTATATATATGGTAACATAAGGTAATTTTTTTAAAAAAAGTGCTTATTATTGGTCCATTCTAAAATTGATTAGCTGTATGTTATCTTAAGACCAAACACTTAGCTGTGAGGAAAATATACAGTACCTCTGTTTACTGGTAATGTATTAATTCACTTGAGAAAAAAGTAGTGAGTCTATGGAAGAGACTAGCAGTCTCTTCATAGTATCTTCATATACAAAATAATTAGAGTTTTACAGTCACAACACATGCTCCAGCTCTTCCTAGGCACAATGGTGCAACCTATAACAAAAAATAATAAAAAGAGACTGAAATGTGGTATGCTTATAAAATAATCAACTTTTTTAATAAAAACAGATTTTCAAAACTGATAATGTACCACAGTAATTAAGGTTGCAATGTCATATTTTTAGGTGCTTTGTAACCTGCCCTTAAAAATTAACAAAATGGGCTGAAGATTGGCATAAAAATGATCAAACAGCCAGCAATATTTTCTTCTGCCTGACCCAATTCTGCTCTCTCTCAAGTCAATTGCAAACCTCATAAACAGTATTCTTCATACTAAAATAATAATTAATATTTAAAAAACAAGCATTTGTATTATATTTTAAAATGGGATTATCATCTAACACTGTACTTCTAGGTATAACAGTACTTCATTTCATTGCTGTGCATCAATCCTAATGCTGTAGATGATATTGAACAGTATACAGCATTGCTCAGAGATTTGGTAGAACCAAGAAAAGTTGTCGCACACTGCAAATAGCTTGTATTGTGCAGGTCTTTTAAGGCAGCTTTAACACAGCTCCTGATCACCTGAAAAATACTTTCAAGCAGCACTTGGAAGTTTGTGCATGAGGAGAAAGTAGAGCAGCCTTGAAGACTATTCCTCAGATGCTCAGATACCATGATCATCATCATGGTATAAGTATAATATCTAGAAAAAAGAGATGCCAAGACGATCTTGTCAGGCAAATCAGATCAGCCTTGATAAGAGGGACCTAATAATATGCAGTGAGAGAACTAGATGGGACCCTAGGAATTATTTTTTTAAAAAAATCTTATTGTGTTTTTAAAAAAACTAAAGGACAAGTTCTTGTACTTATTTTCATCTATTTTTTAAAAATCTTTGTTTCATCATACTGCACTATTCATGCTGAATAATCACACAAATCTTCTTGACACTGGCCAAGATTTTCAAATATAGGAAAATGGGAGCTGATGGGTGGTCAGCACTTCTGAAAGATCAGATAATTGATTTAGGCACCTAACTTTAAACGTCTATTTTTGAAAATCTTGGTTTCTGTCTCTGTCCTTCTGCTATACCCCTACTGTTTTGTAATCTCCTCATTGTGGGTAGCTCACTGGAGCACATACTTCATCTTTTTTCTTTACTGGGGGGCACCAAGCACACTTTTGGCATCACTAAAATAAATAATACCATATAATTTAATCAGAAACTGTACCTGTGTCCACTCATTGGTCTGGGGATCATAAGACTCCACTGTATTAAGATAGCTTTGCCCATCATATCCTCCAACAGCATACAACTTGTCACCAAGAAGACACACTCCCACTGCATCTCTGCTAATGCTCATGGAGGCCACTGCAGTCCACACATCAGTTTTTGGATCATACCTGAAAGATAATTTTTGTAAAAGTCTAATATTGTTGCCTAAAATTCCATTAAAAATGCTGAAATTGACTCTCAAGGTACTAGACTATCTAGTGGAATCAGTAAAGGAGTATGCTCTCTTCAGGTGTGAAATGAAAAGGATTTCTTACTTGTTTAAACCTTTCCCTTAAAATCAGCATTTGGTTAATCATTTCACTGAGGCTGTACAGTTAGTATCAGGTACATTCAGTAGTTGCACACCTCCAGCATGGCCAAACATACTGTACAGGTCCCATGATTTCAGCTGAAATATTTTAAGCAGTAGCACATCCAGAAGTGTAGTGACAAGGTTAAATGAATTTATTTATTGGATGAGAAAATACATGTAAAGTTGATTATTTCTGAAAGCATGAACAAAAATTCAAGTTATATATTAAAAAAGCCTTACTTTGTCACATACAGAAACAGAAAAAGATACCTAGCACTGTTAACAAAACTGTACATAACTTAATTTAGCAGGATATATGAATCATTTGTTAAAGAGTTATTTGAATTATCTTGTAAAGTTTCTACTGTAAGCTAAATAGGAAAGGGTAAAGTAGCAAAGCAATCAAGACACTTAAAATAGAAACAATTAAGTCTTTTTTAGAAGTTATTTAAAAATCTATGACTAGAGTAAGGTTTTTGATAACTTTATCAGTTCACCTTTTCACTAAGTCCACAATCGTGCAAGCTGTACCACGTAACTTGGAGTAGCTTGTGTGACCATGGCCCAAGAAATCTCTGGACTATGTTTATATTTTACAATTAGATAAATAGATTATACATCTATTTATCTATAATTTTTTCCTCTTTTATGACCAAACATGCTCTGCTCCAGAATCCAGTTATGCTGCCAAACTCTGTTAGAGTTTAGTGCTCTCTTCATTTTACAGACAGACAACTATTAAATCCCAAATTATATATGGAGTAATGCAGTGTTGCTAAGGAGATTTATTGGACAAGTAAATTATTGCTTTTTGCAGTAACTATAATTTATAGAAAAAACATTGACCTGGTGTACATGGAAAACTCTTCTGCAGCAGTTTACAGAACTTTTCTTGCCATAAACTGGTGTCATTAGGATCACAAACATCATAGTGGACAGGTGGTACACTGAAAACACCTCAACTATTGAGCCTAGAGCATAACAACAATCTTTAACAGATAGGTCAGGAATTAAATTGGAGAGTCCAAACATCTTTTAAAAACATGTTTTTGACTCAATCTGTAAATGTCTCCCTTTCAGATTAGCCAGCATAGTTACAAGACACAATGCCGAGAAAACAGAAACATATTTCTTGAGGGAATCACATCAATAAGATGCTTTTAAGGCACAGGACTACCAAAAGAAAATATATCCCTCGCTAAGAAGGTATCCAAAATCATGAAAGTGAGTTTGGGGGATGAAATTGGTGTTGATTTCTTTGCATGAGTTTTGAGTGTCTTTCTGGCACCATTGTATTTATGCAGAAGGTCTCTGTTGGAAGCACACATCTTATTCATGTAGAGTCATAGCGTGGAAGCCTGAAACTTATGCAAAGTGCATTATGTACTGAAAGATAGTGAATTATGAAATACACATATTGTTTGTCAATTTGATTTATATAATTGATTTATATACCAATGTGATGCTCTTGAAAACCTACCACAGTATTAGTGTACAGGAGGAAACAAGCATTCACAAACTTCACAGTGAATTTTATGAAGCTAATTTTAGATTAGTATATTTGCATTAAATTTATTTTATGCTGGTTTTCTAGAGATTTCAACAGCTTCATCCCACTGATTTAGAAGGAAATTATAAAAAATAAACAAAACACACGTACTGTAGCAATTTTATTTCCACTTGCAAATTAAAATTTGGTGTAACAAAGATAATCCATTTTAACCTATTTCATAAAATTCTTCTAGATGCTATTT
>ML677326.1:34096986-34165611 GCA_007922305.1 Dermatemys mawii | reverse complement strand
AAATTCTTCTAGATGCTATTTATGAATACCATGTCATTCATAATCCTCTTTCAGAACTGAAATATCCACCTCATAGGTGATATTTGGGAAAAAATTGATGCACATCTTTCCCATGACCTTTCTTCAAGCGTTAGCACTCCCCATCCACTTCTAGAATCTAATTTGTCGTGGAATGGGGCTGCATATCTGCAAGCCTTTCTGCAAGGCCTTGGTACTTCAACTTCCACATTTAATTTTCAGGTGCACAACACTAAAAGCTTGAAAGCTGCATTTCTGGGGTTTAGTTGGAAGGGTTTCTAAACTGGAACCTCAAACAAAAGAAATTTGTGAATAAAGAACTGTGCTTAAGAGTCACAGAAAAGGCTGTGGGAAGTCACAAGAAAGAAGAGACTGGTAGCCTCTTGGGAGCAGGAGACTTGGAAGGGACCAAGTCCAGGGGAAGAAGATGGCTCCCATCCTGAAATTCCTTTCTTTTCTGAAATGCTAGTGCTAAACAAAGTTCAGCATGGAGATTAAAAAAAAAAAATCCTACAGGATTTAAGACAAGTCCCATTGATTTTCACTGAGGCTTGTGTTTCTACAGTGATTTTGAAAATCTGCCCCCCTAATAATCGGGAAGTGTATTGTTATCGGGAAAAAATTTAGTATGCCGATAACAGGATATTTCAGAGATCTGGAGACCTGACTCCAGGATAGAGAAAATATGTGATTGTGCAGTATAAAGTTTTTACTATAATTGTTACTTGTTTGATGAGACCTGTATAATGCACATCTAGTTCTGCCTTCTGTGAGTAAGGCAATCATCCCAAACTTGTTCCAATAACAATTTTCTATCAATCCATTTCAACTTTGGGATAACTGCATTACTTACGAATGGTGAACATATCTTATTTTTCCGTAATGTCAAGGGGATATTAAAGGATTGGACAGAAATTGAATAGTAACTCATTTAAAAGTTACCTTACGGATGGAGAAAGTTCTCTCTTGTGAAAAGCCACTTTCTGTGAAACACTAGTGTTTATACGCATCTTGATTAAAAGTTGTTGTTTTTTTAAATGAATTTTGAATCCTTCAATGAGGTTGTTAGAAAACAAAATATTTTGTCACAGTGAGGTTGTTAGAAAATAAAATATTTTGTCACATGCCACACTGTTTCACCAGCACTATCCTCATCTAGGTATTACCTTTCCACACAGTCTGACAGTCTGGATGTCAAGTTTGACGCTGGAGCATCATGCCCACCAATAGCATACAGGAACCCATTCCAAGTAGCTACGCCCACACCTCCTCTTCTTTTTGACATTTGAGCACAGAGAGTCCATTTATTAGTATGAGGATCAAAACATTCCACAGATTTGAGACAAGAACTTCCATCCCGACCACCAACTGCATAAAGCCTGTTAAGAAAAGAAACCAACTGAACTCATAAAATAAATATTACAGTAATAGTATTTCCTCATTTATAGATACATTTTTATGCATGGTTATTTAGAAAAATAAAATTAGCTAGAATGAATTTGAAGGGATGGAGAAAAACATAACAGAGAAATAGATAATGATCTGGGGATTGGGAAGATAGCTTTTTTTTCAAATAAAAATCTTTGAAATAATGATTATTAGATATTTTTAATAATATTCAATGTATCTGACCCACTTTTCTCTGTTTAATCTTCATGACTGGTTTTTACCTTTTGTCCTGCATATTATTATGATCCTAAGATTTTTTTTATAAATTTATTTTTTGCAAACGTTTATAGAAAAAGCCAATTTTAACTTGTTCAAAGCTAAAAAAAAGTTTACCTCTGTTCCAAATAGCAGAATAATGATTTCAGTAAGAATTGCATGTTTTTTTTCATCTTTTCAAATGCAAAGGATGTAAGCTTCATGTGACAGATGATTGTGGCTGAGGACTGTCTCAAATTTGCTAAGAACAGAAGTTCAGAGGAAAATTTTGAAATTACAGTGGAAGGTTCTACAAGTAGGACTCAGATGGAACACAAAGTTTCATTTTAATCTTTTTCTTGTAGTCATCATAAACACCTAATAATGATAATCAAGCATTTAAAATACTATCAACATATGTGATGTCCTTAATGAAGCTCTTATGATCCATCCTATGGATATAGGTGCTCTTGAAATTTTTTACCCTAAACAAAGTTGGGTGAATAGCTAATTTTTTGGTTTGCTTGCAGGTCTGAGGGAGGGGCAGGGAATCAAAAATGTTTAGTTTGACATGAACTGAATCCAAAAATTGAAATATATTTTGGTGAATCAAAAAAAAAGTTTCAGGTTGAAGTCCCCAAACATTTTTGGGGGGCCGAAACTACTGAATGAATTCATGTCACATTCACAAATAGTCCACTGAAACTGTGTTTTTCAATGAATAAACTATTAGTCCAAACATTTCACACACTTTTATACGTAAGTGACTTAGGACCCTAAGACCCATTTTCAATAGTAACTTCACTTTTGGCTTCAAAAGTGTTTAAGAGTCTAAGTCGCTTATGTGCTTTTGAAAAATTTTACCCGTAAGCAATAAAAGTCATGGATTAAAAAATAAATAAATATATCTTCATGAAATCCGAAGTAGTTGAATCATATACACTGCAACACCAAAGGGACCAGTTAGATCATTTAGCAACTATTTAATACATTTTAGTTTTCCTCAGTGCTGGTAGCATGCTATCATGCTCCAAAACAAAGCTCCCAAATACAATTTAAAAATTACATTATTCACCATAGAGGAAGCCCCTCTTTCCTTTCTTTAGTGCAGCTCCCTCAGCATAGCAGGGTAGCATCCACTCCGGGCTGAGATAAATTTTTCTAGCCCTTCCCTTAGCAGTGGCATGCTCTCTGAAGTTCTCTGCATTTCAATCTGATTATAGGAGAACAAAAGAAAAAAAGTTAAGAAATCACTACTCTAGTTTAAGAAGGAAGGAAGGACAGAGAATAAAGCTGATGGAGCTGCACTTGAAAAGGGAAAGAAAATGTAACTCCTCTACAGCGAGTAAACCAACTTCCATATCCTCTCTGTTTTATTTTAAACACAACTGGGTACATTTTTCAGTAGCAGTACAGACTGCAGAGGGTGAACCTGCATAACATAATTTTGGTGAGGAGCCAGAATCAGTACTCCTCCCAAAAAACTAACCTCAAAAAGGGTATACTATAATAAAATCTGAACATCCAGCACGATCTCCAGGAAACTAGAGACCAAAAATTGTACTGTATTTAAACAGATACTTTTGTCTAAATCCCAAGCTGGCTGTTCCCCCTTGTAGAATGGGTATACTGAAGAAAGAATGTGCTTTGTATTGAGGTTTGATATGCCTCTTTAAAACATGGCATAGTGAAATTCAAAATGACAGGGCCATATCAAAGCCTTGTTTTACCTGTTTAAAAAAAACACATTCTGACTCCAAATTTTAGCTCCTGATAATGTCCTCACATCCACTAGATGGTGTAGTTTGCCCTATTCGAATACACAAAGTTTTTGGCTCACTCTGGTAACACTTCTCAAATGGATGAACAATTAAGGTATTACTTTACGAATGGAAGGAAAAAATCCAGTATTAGATGCACTACATGACAGGCAAACCTGAAGAAAAACTCAAATTAATAACGATGATCAGATATGGGCACTTTCATGGTATCCATGAGCAATCCACAAACAGCAGACAGTAATGCTCTTATTTTGAAGGATAGCATTCCAAGAAGTATTTTAATAAAGAAGTCAACACATCAGTAAAGAAAAGCTACTAAGTTTAATCTGTGATATTGCTCTTGAAGTACAAATTCAAAAGGAATCCTGAAGTGCCATTATTGCAAATGGTTTCATCTGGTGCAGGGAATGATACAGTTTGAATAATCAAATCAGCAGGTACTATAAATAGTAACTATTATATTGTCAGCATTTGCAAAAAATTACCATGCACATCTTTTCCTATACTAAACATGGAAATAACTGATATCTCAGATACCATTGTGAAGTAACATTTGACAAATACCATTTTTTTTTTAAGCAGGAACCAACATACATTTATGTTTCAAATTAACATCACTTTTCAAAACATGGTAGATCGAATAGTTCTCACTAGTCTCATTGTTTTAATTCCCTCTTAAGAATGAATATAGTACAAAATAGTAACCTATTATGCAAGTCATGTCCCAGTGAAAAGGGGAGATGACTGTTCAAAGAACTTGATGAGCAAGTAACTGGAGAACACAATGAAAATGTTTTAAGAAATAGTGTAAAACAAACATTCCAAACACTCATATCTATACCATCTATAGTATAGGCTAAAACTGCGCTGCTACAGATGTTATGTGGA
This sequence comes from Dermatemys mawii, assembly GCA_007922305.1. Taxonomy (NCBI): domain Eukaryota; kingdom Metazoa; phylum Chordata; order Testudines; family Dermatemydidae; genus Dermatemys; species Dermatemys mawii. The sequence goes on along the minus strand of ML677326.1, from coordinate 34,161,280 downwards.
TTCTTTACTACAGACTTGGACAAGTGGCAGAAATAAAAACACTTCATATATTTTAGAAGCCTTTTTCTATTTCTAAAAATATGGACTTGTGCAAGTCTTTGTTGGTTTAGTAAACTTTGTGCTTTCATTCTTCTAAAAACATGAGAACTTGAACATGTCTTGTTTTTCAAAAAATAATGCTGTAACTTGAAGTATTTTGAAAATGGCTTTGAAAATGTAGTTCTAAACTACAAAAGCCAAAGAAGGAGAAACTATTACCTGCAGAGTTACAAAAAAGTTAATTTTCATCAATACATAGATTCAACAGTAGCAGAAACTAGAACTCAAACTGCCCTCAGCAAAGGTACCAGGGACTTCATTAATAAGGAAACAGAATTGCTTGCTTGCCCTTAGAGATGGCTCCTCCTTCACAGCACTGAAGCACATTGGGGTGTAGAGGGGAAGCTTAAATAGTCAATTCTGTACTTTTTCTGTAAGAAAATGACTTCAGTTCCAGTACTATCAAGTAACATTTTTCCATGAGCAATAAAATCATTTAAAAATATTTCTAAAGCTACATTTGAAAATTAATGTAAACGAAACTGGACCAAATTATTTTCTCAAGAAAATGCCTTTGCTTACTTTCCATTTAACACTGCTACACCAACAGTGCTCCTTGGAGTTGACATACTGGCTACAAAGTTCCACTGACGAGCCTGTGGATCCCACCTTTCCACTGTATTCAGGTAGCTCCAACCATCATGCCCTCCTACAGCATACATGGGACCTTCCAATACAGCTACCCCTAAAAAACAGAGAAAAACAACTGTTCCCTGGAAAAACAAAGGGCATCACTTTCCCATTGCCCCTTCCAAAATTTCCACCAAAAAAGATGCACCTTTAAAATAAATACAAATTACATTTTCTTTTGGCTGTTAATATTAAATATGTTCCACAGCAAATCAATTAAAATAATTTGTCACTTTAATTTTAGCTGATTTTAGAATTCAGATTTAGACTAGTATAAAGATAAAAACAAATGAGCTTTAAAGAGAGATTTTAACTGCTCTTAACCAATCATAGGTTTAGCATTTAAAAAATTATGAAGTTATACATACCAAGGCCATGCCGATGTGTGGACATAGGCGGCATTACACTCCAGGTTTTTGTTTTGGGGTTGTAGCACTCCACAGTATTCAATGTCTTCAGTCCATCTCTACCACCAACAACATACAGCTTATCATCTAATACTGCAACTCCAAACTGTAACCTTCTCCCATTCATATTTGCTACAGGAGTCCACATGTTGGTACGGAGTTCATATTTTTCAATGCTCGTAGCTCCTTAACAGTCATATACACAAGTTATAGTCAAAGAGAAGAGTTATTTGCAGTAAATGTTCTATTTAAATTACTGGCAGATGGGTTGATCCTCCAAGGTGCTGAGCCTTCTGGATTCGATCCTGAAATTCACTTACGCATATGCTTAACTTTAAACATGCAAGTAGTATTCTTGAACTAATCTGGGATTAATTGCATGCTTAAAAATTAAATGCTTTGAAGGCCAAGAGCCAGAATGCTCAGCATCCTTGCTGGATTAAGCCTATAAAGACTACTAAAGTTTCAGTAAGTGACATAAAATAAACCTGATGGAACTATATTTAGGTATTAAAATTAACCTCATAGCATAATATTTAGAACAAAATCTGAAGTTCTGTGGAAAAAATGTCGGGTTCAAATTCATATATACATTCATAGACTATAGATATACAACTAACATCATTTGTATAATCTATTAATATAACGTTAAAATAAAAACACAAACTAAGAATGAATGAAAATGTGTTCTAATTCCTGTGGCATTCATGACTCACTAAAAGGTTTCTAGTTATCACCACACAATATGAAAGCTCATAAAAGTACCATTCTGAGACACCTTGATAGAATGCTTTAATAGTCAATAAGGGTATGAGTTAAATATTCTGTAGCAGCTTTCACTTATTTTTGTGTTCAAGTCTGTATTAATATTAACATTTTTATGTATAAATTCTCTTAAGTTTTTAACTGCATTAATTAACATTCAAGTGAGCAGAGGTGATTTTCCATTCATCTGACTGAAGTGAGGCGATCCCATTATAGGTTTACAACAACTGTAACTCAGCTTCCTGCACAGATGTCATATTTTTATTGCTATATATGTCTATTACTGAAGTAAAAAACAACAGTAAATATTTGTGAATTTTGTACATTATATGTATAGCCTTTGAATGTTTTAATTTGTATCCTACATACATATCTAATAAATATATCTTTACAAAAATCTACTCAACTGATTTTCAATATACACTGTCATCAACTATTATGTAGTCCAATACCTTTTGTTGCATCCATTCCTCCAACTGCAAACAACACTCCTACTGTAGACTTTCTAGGCTTTGTGCGAGGACTTTGTAACATGGGTCGTCTCTCTGGCAACAGATGGTATTTCATTGCTTCCATAATGAGTTTTTGACATTCAATGTCATCCTTAAAGAGGGCATTATTTTCCATGTCTGCCAGAAACTAGCAAAAATAAAATTAAATATGTTAAAGTGCTCAGCAAGCATCAAGAAGTTTTAAAAGAATAAAAATTATAATGGAACATTTTGTCCGAAAAATAGCGCTGTCTGATTTACAATACACACTCATCAGAATTATCACGCAAATAATATAAGTGTAAAATTAGATGACTCAATGTACAGAACACTCATATTCTGAAACATACTTTGACAGAAAAAGGGAAAGCATGAGGTTCACCTCATTCTATCTGCCACTTGATTTAACCCTGGTCATGTGTATCAAGAATCACAATAATTACAGCAAAATATCTAATCTAGTGGTGTCAAAGTCATTGTAGCAAATTTGGACACTTCAAAGTATATTCTATTCCTGACTCTGCAAATGACCTACTCTGTGATCTTGGAAAATTCACTTTTCCCCTCTGTACTTCAGTACAGTACCTGAGAGGCCGAAATGGCAAAGTGGGAAGGAGGCAGAGGTCTATATACAATGACATTTATATTAGGGCTGTCGATTAATCAGAATTACTCGTGATTATTGTTGTCTAGGATGCTGCTTCTGTCAATAAACAGGGATGCCAGAATGTACAATAGTAGCTTCAAAGAAATCTTTATAAATAAAACTAATGAAACAGAGGTTCCATTACAGGTTTTGCTGCCATTAGCTCTACAGTCCTATAACTTTCTTCTTCTTCAACGCTTAGCCACATAGTCAACCATAGCCATTGTTCACCATTTGGTCCATTCCTGCGCAACCACAAAGACTTGACGACCTGAGAGTCCAACATTGGAACAGGATTCACAAACCCACATACTAGGGGGTCTGCCTCTAGGCCACCTCCACTCCTCGGTTGGTAGAATTTTATCCCAGATGTAACAAGCCACCCACAGAATGGCATTCACTGGAATGTCCTGTGGCATCCTTGGAACATATCTGGAAAGAGTAAGGTGCTGCCAGCGGACAACAGCCCCAGTAGTCTGTAGGCCCAAACGACCATAAACATCTGTATTACAGATGAAGTCATGACACTTTATGCCCACAATATGATAGTGGCATTTTGTGTGGAAAGCCTCCAGCTTTGTCCAGTCTATGCAGCGTAGTGTCTGTGTTTTGAAGCCATACAACAGTATCGGAAGGATACTGCTCAAATAAATCCTGAACTTGGTTGTCATACTAAGGTGATGTTGATTCCATATTTGTTGTAAACAGCCCATGACAGATGCTGCAATGCTAATCTGGTGGAGAACCTCTGTGAGAGAACTGGAAGAGCTAATAAGTATAGAACCCGACAGCAAAACCTGGAAACTGATTTGACAGTTTTGTTGTTCAAAGAGACTGGAGTCATAGGTGGACCTGGTTCTAGATTTTGCAGTTGTGTCTTTGACTACAAAGCATGGAGACCAATCTTAGCTGACTCCTCCTCCATATGCTGGACAGCCTCACAAAACCTCATGGAGCTCCATACTAAAGGATCATCATCATCAGTGTAGTCAAGGTCTGTGAGCGAGAGATTACCGATCTCAATTCCTATGGACTGGACAGAATGCTGCATTATGAAATCCATTGACCAACACAACAGTGTAGGGGCCAGAACATAGCCCAGCTTAACACCGAACACTGATTTAAAACGCACTGACATCTGGTTCCCCAGACAAACACAGGCAGTGATTCCATTACGCAGCTCTCTAATCAAGTCCAGCAGAGTAGAATAATATAAATATATGGAGATATACCTACCTCATAGAACTGGAAGGACCTTGAAAGGTCATCGAGTCCAGTCTCCTGCCTACACTAGCAGGACCAAGTACTGTCCCGACAGATTTTTTTTGCCGCAGATCCCTAAATGGCCCTCTCAAGGATTGAGCTCAACTCTGGGTTTAGCAGGCTAATGCTCGAACCACTGAGATATCCTATCATAGGAACACCTATGCCCTTTAAAGGCCTTCCGTAACGTGACATGATCTACTGAATCAAATGCAGTCTTAACATCAACATATGCTATGCTCAGGGACTTTCTGAACTCACAACTAACGAATGGCCAAAATAGCATCGAATGTGGACCTCTTCTACAGTCTTCTCCTCTGACTATTGGGGATGATGCTTCTGATGTAGCAAAGGAGCAGGCATGCCAGCAAAACACGCACAAACACCTTCACTGGAATGGAGAGCAAGATGATCAGCCTGTAGCTCTTACATTCGCTGCACGGTCCCTTGCCTTTATAGAGTGAAATCACAATGCCATCATTTCAGGCAGATGGCAGGGTTCCACATCAGATGAAAGATGGCCAGAAGTGATTCTGCTACAGGATCAATGGCATCCCCTCAGAGCTGCTAAAATTGCTATCAGCACCAGCTGCATGTCCATTTTTCAGTTTAGAGACGGCACAATTCACTTCATTCAGTACAAATGTCTGGATCCAGAACCACAGTGACTGCGAGATCATCCAGCTCTGAACAAGCGGCAGCTGAAGGATGGTTCAGAAAACTGTGATAATGTTCCATTCAACATGAGAGAATGACATCATCCGATTTACATGGATGGCCTCGGCTGTCATTCAGAATACCATTAGTAGTAACTACCTCTTCACCATTGAGGTTGTGAATGACTTGGAATGGTGGCTTCAAGTCGCTGCTGGCTAAGCCAAATTCAACATCATCCGCCACTTGGTCATAGTATGCCTTCCAATCGTGGAGTGCCAGGGTATTAAATTTTCGCTTTAGCTGATTACGAGCATGTTTATCATCACGCTGGTGCACTGCAGCATTCAATTATCTGGAAGGCCTCTTTCGATAGCCATGGTCGGTGTGCTGGATGCCTATATCCAATTGTCTGCTCAGCAGATTGGTTGCGGGTAGAAGTGAACTGGGACCAGGCAACCTCCATGTTGTCTAGTACATTAGCTAGAACCAAGAATCTGTTGCTGACATCAATACAAAACCTGTTGTCTAAACCTGGCACACAGAGTGCATCAATGTCAAACTTCATCATCATCATCACAGAGGGCTTACCTGCTCGTTGGAGCATCACCACCACACTGGTGATCACTAGATGATGATCTGTGCTCACCGCGCATTCCGCACCATGATAAACTCTACAGGAGTTGAAGATATGCCTATCACATGTAATGATGTGGTCCAACTCCTTTTGAGTGACATCATGAAAGATCCATGATATCTGGTATATGCATCGCCACTTGAACCATGACCTAAGAATGGTAAGATTCTGGGAGGCACAGAATGTAAGCAAGCAGCTAGAGTTATCACTGAGTGTGCCTGAATCACAAAGACCAATGACCTGTTCAAACCCAGTTCGCAGGGAACCAGTCACTGCATTTAGATCATTCAAGATCATGAGATTATCAAGTGGAAGGACTGTGCATATTAGGTGTGCCAACTGATTGTAGAAATGATCTTTAACTGAGTTAACAGATTCTTCTGTTGATGCATAGACTACTATGACAACGAAGCAACAATGTCGATGTTTAAGATGTGCAGTTAGTAAACAAGGAGAGACGGGCATACAGGTTGTCAGGGAGGACTTGGCTTCACGTCACAGTAGTACTGCTACACCATATAAATGGTTGGGGCTACCAGAATACAGTAGGAAAGAATCTTCCACCTTGTTATGTCTGTGATCTATCAGCCTTGCTTCTGTTAGTCCTGTGATTGATATACTAAGATGGTCCATTTCGCGTGATGCAGCAATCTGATGACCATGCATGTGAAGAGTTGCAACATTCCAAGTTGCAATTTTGGTGGACTGTTGGAGATCCCATATACAACTGGATGGACTGGCACAATGTATTGCAGACGTGCCTGCCGACATCAGTGAACATGTGTCCCTAGGGGAGCTTTGGCATGAACCCATCATGTTTGCACCGAGGGGACACGGCATCGAAAAGGCATCTACAGCTGAAAATAAGGCAAGGGCTTTAACCCTGGTACTGTGTACTAGGTTATTCATAGAAAAAAAAAAAACAAACAAAAAAAACCACAACAACCAACAAGAGCCAATGATTATCCAGGGAAATATCTTGTCCTACTGAGACGAGACGGAGATACAGTAACCTTATTCCTGGTCTACCAGTACTGACTTCATGCTGAGTCATTGAGTCTTTCCCAGCGACTTCCTTTGCCTTGGGTAGCTTGGTGCAGCTGCTGCCATGGCTCTTTGCTGCCTCTGTTAGCTATCATTTTCAGGGTTCACATTGAATCTGTCCACATCGCATAATGCCCAAGGCGATATTTTGGACAAGCCTTCATCGCTGATGGCATAGCGCCAATGAGCAATCCCCTACTTCAGATGTCCTGTAATTTTTGTAAGTTTGTGAGTTTGAGTCCTCACATCTCTACTTATAACATTATGGCTTTTAGTGAGCCCTCCAATTTTCTGTCTCCTTTCTTCCTAACAGCTTTGAACCTTATACCATAAAACTGGAAACAGTTTCATTATATTTTACTGTGTTTGCTACGTCACATTGCCCACTGCTGTGTGATCAAGTAACAAAACACCATACTATAATGCACCCTCTTGGGTCAGAGTTAAGGCTGTTGTTGCAAGTTAACTCAATTTCCTGATTTGTGTGCGATTAACATCCACTTTAAAAATACTTCAATTTCATTTTTTTTGAAGAACCTGAAAAAATGGAATAAATGAAAAAGATGACAGAAATGTAGAATCAGAAATGCCAGCATACATCTGAAAAAGATGGAAGAAAAGTAAGAGAGACAGTAGCAGCTGCAATCAAGTATTGTTTTGGTGATTTACCCTTAATGTTTACTGTCCAATTAGTACTGATCAGGCCCAATTTCTCTTGCTTTTTTAATTTACTTACTAATTTCTGTAAATTCTATTTCCAAGGACTCTAGATGTTAAATTACAATGGATTAAAAGACAAGAACAATATAAAAACATTTAAACATATGATGAACAAAATAAGTAAGCCTTGAATTATTTCCTGAAGGTCAATGGACTCTGACCTTAATACATTTCTAAAAAAAGTTAATTACAAATTCAGGACTCACAGCTGAGTAAGTTCTGCCACTGGTTATGGAGTACTCAGATGTAAGTATCAAAAGCAAATGCCTCTTAGATAATCCAGCTAACGATCACAAAGAGGACACAGGGTGCATACAGTGGGATCAAAGATCTTCAAGTGCTTTAAAGATAATCATTAAGAGATTGAAGAAGGTCACAGTTCATAGCTGTAAATTAGTGAATTTTACTTGCATATGTCAAAGGCTCATGAAAACCTTAGTTCTCCTGTCTATAAAATGGAGATAATTCTTACCCTACCTTACAGAGATATAGCAAGTGCTCAGTTTGTAAAGCCCTTTGATATTATACAAGTGCTAAATATTATTAATGAAATCAATAAGAGCAGTTATTTTAATGAGCCTAGTGCAGGTGGCATTCTCATCCATTCAAATATAAAATTGACCATAGATCTTCCCCAACTGCATGTAAAAAGGGTGCAGAATGATCCCAGAAGGTAATACTGTTTAGAGAAAAAGCATGTAAAAGTCTGACTGTTCAGTTTATTACGCAACTGAAACTAAAGTAAAATGTAAAAATATATTTAATTATACTGACTGATCATTATTTAGTGATACTCCCTTGTAAAGTGCTTTAAGATCTACTGATGAAAAGCACTATAAGAAACGTAGGTATTGTTATTATTTAAAGCCTTTTGCTTCTAACAATTCCCTCACTATGGAATCCTGAGTGACATCTGATTCACATTGTGGCATACTGCAATTCACCTGCAGAAAAGACACTGATTATATCATGCACAGATACTCTGTACAGTCCTCATTTATCTACCTCTAAGAAATCAAAATCACCACTAGTTGGGGAAACTTCCACATAGACAGTATAAATATGTCCTCTAAAAATACTGATGTTATCCATGGGAAGAAAGAACTAATGGTTTTATATCTGTAATAATTTACCTGTGGAGCAAGCAGAGGCAGCCTAATGTAGGCCAACAGCTTACTAAGCTCTTTCCTTCTCTGTTCCAAATCATGTCGAACCCAAGTAAGCAGTGCATTCAGTATAGTTTCTTCATTAGGAATATTCATATCGTCACTTGCCAAAAGCTTTGCAATTTCAGCGGCTGGCAATAATAAAAACTCCTGGTTTCTAATTACTTCCATGAAATTCTCCTGAAAAAGAAAAAAACTATTTTCAATATGAACACTGAATACCTTTGGATAAGCCACTATTGTCGTCTGCTGCTGAAAGTTGTAGAAACACAATATACTGAGATGCAGATTTTGCTGAGTAGAGAGTACAAAATACTCCAGCATGGGCATGTTTGTAATGGTCTTCATTATAGTTGGATTAGTTTGTGTCAAATAAAATTTCCAGTGAGTAAATGAACAGGCGAACAGTTTGAACTTTAACTTTCAGTAGGTTATTTTAATTTTTTTTATTGTTTTGTAAGTAAAATACAGCTGAATAAAGTATATAGATAACGGAATGAAGATATAAAAGGATTCACAATACTGCACAAGACTACAAATTTTTTTTTTTTTTTTTTTTTTTTTTTTTATCAACAATTACTTTTTTGATAGGTTTCAATTCTCCACATATTCCCTTCGGTCATTTCTAGTAGCCTGTCATCATTTCAGGGTAGGAAGAAACACAATATAAAATAACTTCATGATCAAGTCCAAAATTAACAGACATAACGTAGCTGAATTTAAGAAAAACATTTGATTTAATCTCTAAGGTAATCTTATACTAACATTAATTGAAATTGGTTTGGATATCCAAACACATGTAGATTGAAAACTGGCTGAAATACTTATTGGTTTTTTTAAAGGTAAAAATAAAAGCCCAAATATCCACAGGAGTGGGTGTCTTTGATAAGGGGACTGTGCACGGATAAGCATTAAGACCAGCTCTATTTAATATCTTCATTAATGATCTAAAAGCAGTAAGCTGCATGTTAGTGAAACTCACAGACAATACTAAATTGGAAAGACCTTCAACTTGGAAAAATGCAAGTTAATCTCTCAGACGAAAAGTAATTCAACTATTCAAAACACAGATTTAATAATAGAGAAAAATCTGGGAGCAGTAGAAGAAATATTGCTTAAAATGGCATTGTTTTGCAAATGCGCATCTGATCTGCAAAACGGCAATAACAATGTCCATCACAGTTTTGGATTGCATAAGCACTAGGTATATCATCACAGAGGAGGGAGATGACATTCTTTTTTTAAAAAAATTGAGTATTGCATTCAATTCTATGCATCTCATTATCAGAAAGATATTGACAAATTAAGGGAGCTCAGAGAAGAGGAACAAAACCTACGAAGACTGTATGGACTGACTTATAAGGAAAGATTAAAGACGTTGAATATGTATTAGTGTGACTAAACAATATAAAAGGCACATGACTTGACTATAAATATCTAGTTACATTTTTAAGTAAGTACCTTCATGCTTTCTCCCTCACTGCATCTCACATTTGGGAGGTGCTCCCCATAAATGTCCAAAAAGTTGTCTCATTATTATGTTCGAAACCCTCCCCTCTGTCATGATGCCTACAACAAACTGGACAACGATTCGGATGCTGGCAAGAGAAGATCACTTTCTATCATGTTGACCAACATTGTCTCATTGTTTCCTTGTACTCCCATTTGTCTGTATCCATCTGTTGTCTCCTATCTTAAAGGGTATGTCTATACTACAGTGGCACAGCTATGGCACACCTTTCTGGTTACTACATATGCGCTGAGTCTGCTTCTTCATCCCTCTCCAAGCCAATGTTTCTGAGTTCTTCTCCTCATAGTATTGATCTCTGCTGCTGCTCATGAATTACTCAAGCAGCAGCAAGCTGAACTTGATCAAATTCTTGTAATATTTTTTTGCACTGTCCATGTGCTTCTAAAGAGTAGCAATAAAAACTGACATGACTGTTCACTTTTCACTCTGCTTTAAAGTTTGAAAAAAGTCTGAGCAGCAGCTGCAGCAGAAATTCTGAAGCTGGTCTTCTTGCACACTTGGACAGCACATGTTTATAATCATTTCATGTTCAGAAGGTTTTCCTTGTAACTTAAAAGGCTAGCAACTTAAAACAAAAATTAACAAAATTAAAGCTTGGATGTTGCAGAAGTTGATGGCATCTAATTGGGAAAGTTTCCTATTCATCATTGGCAAGTGGATTTTTCAAGCCCTGAAAGCAGTACAGGCCATTTTCCTCTTGTCTGAAAACATTGATTCACATTTTTTAAAAGGGAAAAAAAGCTAAATATTTAACTTAATAACTTCTGCACACTATCAACTGTTCTCAAATGAGTTAGAAGAGAATAAAAATTGATTTTTTCCTTGATGGGCCGAGAATAATTAGAGGCCACATAGGTCACTGGATAGATCACTAGACAAAGTCTGGCATTGTGGATTCTCTTCCCAGGTTTGTCATTCAGTAGCTACAAGACCCTTGCCTTAACTTTACTATCACGATTTTACAGATGGGAAATTGAGGTACAATTACACTCCTCCTCTTTTACAAAGCACTTCAGGATCTACAGATCATGATACTACGCAAGTACTAAGTATTATTGCTACAAAACAGTCACTACACAATGATTTTCTTAAAAAAAGAATGTTGATCTTAGAATAAATTAACAACATTAATCAACTCTTACCAATTTGCATCAATAATATTTTAGTTCCCTCCTTGTCCTCAAAATAGAGTAATTACACTGTGCTCATCTTGGGACAAGATGGCATAGCATCTGGATGTTACTTGAGATTTCAAATTAATGGAGATTATGTGATTCTGATCTCCTGGATAAACTAAAGAAATCACAGTAGTCAGCCGTGTTGAAAATGTAGGATGGCCTCAGACCTGATATAACAGGAAGATGTTGGAAGTAAAACACTAGATTAGATGCCGCTTTGGAAAAAGATCAAAAGTGCAAAAGCTCTGTACTTTTTACCCTAATACAGAGATACTTAAATTAATCTTTTGGCTAGTCTAGCAACATTTTTAAATTTGCAGTCATGTGGCCCATTACTTTTTATAAATTATACTTACATAATAAGATAACTATATGTGTAAAAGGTTAATTAGGTTCATTTGCATACACAATCCTGGTAACTGCATTTTACATGCCTACATTATCAGAATCAGGCCCACAATGCCTGTTTATATGCTATTATATCCACCAATAGTCACTTTAGTCTGTTGCAGTGTTTCACCTTCAACATCCTCAGGATTTTTCAGGTACTGTCAAATTTTGAAGTCCAAAAAACTGATCCAGTTTGACAATAACCTTGAAGAGTTTTCTTATTCTTTGTCACAATGAGTAAATATTTATCAATTGAGTGACAACATAGTTAATAATGAAGTAATGATACACTCATGTTCTTTTTGCAAAACAGCAAAATACAGACTTTTAATCTGAAGTGGTCCAGCATTCAAATCAATCCTATTTATATTTCTACTTCAAATACACTGCACTGATTGAAACCATGCCAACGCTTTCAATTGACACTAATGGACATTGTTCAGATAGAGAAAGTCTATTAGTGGAGCTGGGCCACTGAGATTATTCACTGATGGATCTTTTATTTTGAGAAAATGCCCATTTCATGTGAACTGCTGGTCTTAAAGTACAGCAATGGTTTAAATTAGGTGCTTTTCAAAATACTCATTGTTTCACACAGCTTTTTAATAAGACAGCATTAAAACTGAGTAGCTGTTTTAATGACAGTGAAATTGTCTGCATGGTGAACTGCTCTTTCCATCAGCCTAGAAAAGAAAAAGCAGCAGCAAAAGAAAATGAATATACTGAAATTAAAATATAAATATTTTATACTATTCATTTTCCTCAAATTTCAAGTGCCTTTAAAAATGCTAAAACAGTGTGGCAAAACCAATACAAATTTCTCCAGAGTCATTGCAGTGTAACCCATGATCATTTGTGGCATATTAATAATTTCTGTATTTTAACAAACAAAATTTACATAACTATAGGTATGTTTAACCCTTATGCTTTAATATTTGTAATGGAATGAGCAAAAAAAGTGACTAGTATTTATTAGTGTTAAACATTTTTATTCTTTCAAATTGCTTTTAAACAAATGAAATTACTTTGGGATTTATTTTAATTGAAGATTCAATTGAACCATACATTTCTATTCAGTTTCCATAGCAACATTAGTTTCAAACCAAAGGAACTGCTTCAGTATTACTCATTATTACTAAAATTCAATTTCATGTCTCCATTGGAACTAAACAACATTAAAAAGGCTTTGGGAAGAATCCATCTAGCACAACTAATTAGTTTTGAAAATGGCTTTTTAAAATCCAGCTAATTTAAATTTGATTCATGCCAAAGCTTTAGAATCAGTAATTGTCCATTGAAGTAAACAATGGCCTAAAGGTACATAACTATTTTCCTGTGAATTGAACAAATTCTTACTAAAGGAAAGATGTGAAGTCAGTAATAAACTAACATTTGAGAAGTGAGACAACAATCAACAGTTTCTGTCAAAATACCACCACCAGATGGAGGTGTAAGCCTCAGAGCTGTCCTCCCAAGGCTTTCCGCCGAGCAAGGTGCGGAGCCAATGAGGCCAGCAAGTCCGAAGGAAAGAAAAACACTCACTTTGTACAAAGGGTCAGATCCACATTCCAAGCTGGATGGAGTGACAATTTATTGAGTGTGAGCCAAGAGCTATATAGGCTTGAGCAAACAAAGAAAAACACAGTGTGCATGTGTGATTTTCTCACCAGCACAGCAATTACAGTAAACTTTTTACTTGCTAATTCTGAAGGTTAACAAACGTAGCAGGCAGGGTTGTAATTAGCTACTTTTTAAACTCTCCTAATCTTGCTAGATAGGAATTACATCTTGAGGCTGAGAAAACCTTAGCAGCAAAGAAATTTGCTGATTCAGCAGGCAGCCGGCCAGCTGCTTCTCAAGGCTCTCAGAGGTACACCTTCTAAAGGCTAATATTTTAAAATGCATCAAATAATATTTTGTTAGCCTTCTGATTCTAGCATTTCACTAATGAATGTTAGAAGAACGTGACAAGACAGTACCACAACTAGGACAACTATTTATTTAGAAAAAATCTGTTTGGGCAAGGAGGAAATAAGGAGTCTATTTCTGTGTGATTTTTTTTCCCATCGTAATGTACAATGATTTCCCCATCTCTTACAATTAAGCATACTATTTCTCATAATCATACTTATCTATTTTACTCTGTTCTTCCCGTCTCCTCTGATTGTTTTATTGATGCTCTGTATTCAATCCATACTTGACCAATAATGAAACCTTTTCTTAATATATTCTGCACACTATTCATTCACATGTTTTAACAAACATTAGTATGTATGCATTATTAAATGCATCAACAATCCACCCTCCTGAGAGGGAACTGAATCACACAAGACAAGAATGCCAGGGTATTTGATTCTAATTTCTCACAGTAAACTTGGAGCAACAAGGTGGGTAACGTAATAGGTTTTATGGGACTAACATTTCTGCTGGTGAAAGAGACAAGCTTATGAGCTACACAGAATCTTCTTCAGGTCTGGTTGTACCTCAAAAGTTTGTCTCTACTATCCTGGGACCAACAGGCCTATAACAATACTGCAGACAATAGTAAACTTGGACATTAAGTGAGAGGAAAAATAATAAAAAATAAAACAACCAAACAACGGGTTCCATTCAGCGAAATTTCAGAAGGTAAAAGGAGAATCAATGAGTTTCTAATTCAATTACCACAATTCCAATTAAAAAACACAAATTACACCTTTCAGATGACGTGGGTATATCACAAAGGGGACCAAAGGCTTTAATACTAAGTTCACTGATGTGGTACCCAGATGCCTAAGTTCAGTTCCCAAGAGCCTACACCAGCAGAGGCCATGTCGTGGGAGGAGGAGAGAAGCACCTCACATAACTCTAGGAACTGCAATGAGCAAAGAGCTAACTGGCCACAGACAGATATGCCTCTAACCCTTAGGCTCTTATCCTCCTCTAATAGTAGAGTTACCATAAAAGGATACCTTTAAGAAAAAAATTAACAAAAGATGTTGGTGAGGGAATGAAATTTAAGAACGTCAGAGAATCAGACTTGCTCCAAATAAGCCCCCAAACCTTCACTTAATTGCTGGCTATACTTTTGCATTTGGCTACTCCTGATTCTACCTAAGAATATATATTCTTTGTTCCTATGTTGCTATACAGAAGGTGACTGAGTACATTTCCCAGACCAGAACAACGGGTTTATGTAAGCTCAAAAGCTTGTCTCTCTCATCAACAGAAGTTGGGCCAATAAAAGATAATTATTTCACACACTCTGTTTCTTTAAATAGTCACAGGCATTTTTGAAGATTTTACCCATTACCTTTTTTCTGACTAAACAGAACACTACCAAGCTACAAAGAAGTACTTAATTTCACAGTATATAAATAGGTCTGATAATAACAAAGTCTCTTAGGAGAGTGGGCAGGACAGCAACATTTACCTCATGAAGGCAGATATTCTATATTTTCCTTGCTACAGAAAAATCAATGAATAGAAGATGCTACAAATAAGGACATACCATGGTGAAATTGTGAGCCACTTTGTGCAAGTCAGTGCAACCCTGTGCATCAGCAAAAGACCGGATTCCAAGGCAGTTGGATGGGTGAAGCTGTTTCATTAAGAACTTACAGCATGCTTCCACAACCTGAGAGAGCTGGAGAAGGCAAGCTGTAGATAACAGGCACTCAATATTATCTTCTTTTAATTCAAGGCGACCTAACAATATTAAAAGAAGGGTGCTCGTTATTTATGAAAGAAAGAATATTGATTGTAATCCCACCAAAAAAAAAAAAAAGGTGGTTGGTGGGTTTTTTTGGACAGATTGAGTGAGAGAGAAAATGTGGTTGAAATGGTAATTCTGGTTCCTCTGCTTTTATCTTTTGTCAAACTCGAAAAAAATCATAAGCACAGAATTATTTTCAGATCATGCAACAGAACATCAGACTAAGACAATAATATTCCTACGAAACAACCCAAAAATTAAAAAAATCAGTAACTTGCATAATATAGTGCAAAAGAATTATGAAAATAATTCTCCTTTCACCAATCAGGATGCATCAAAAACATTTTGACATTTGTCAACTAACTAGCGAGTCTACATTCCACTGAGTTGCTCTAGGTAACGGCAGTAATAGTAATTTTAATAAAAAAGCAACTGAATTGTACAGTGCATCATTTACCAGTGCACCAAATATCTGAAATCTAATAATGGAATATGATATTCACTTAGGGACAAAACATCAGAGAAACATTACCACATTTTTCTTCATTCTGATTACCTGTATATGCATATTGAACCAAAGCCCACAGTGCATTTGGCTCTACACCTTCCATCTTGATTTCTTCCTGTCTTGCTTCTCTTACATCATTAGTAAACATGGCTGCAAAGTAGTCCGAAACAGAGGAGAGAACTAATCTGAGAACATATTGGAGAAGGGGTGAGAAAAGGAAAAAAGACCTTAGTGAAGCTGACTTTTGCTAATAAATGTTTTATTATTTTGCCCTTTAAAGGTGCATTGTACTGAGGAATGCATTTTAAACTTGACAAACTGCTTCATGCCCAGTTAGTTCCTTCCTATGAATAATGAAGTACTGTTACGGAAAGTACACTTTCTGCTGATGTAAATGATTTACCCTTTTAGTGCTCAATGACTTTTTATAATCATCATATAAAAATACTACATAAAGAAGCAAATACATAGTATAAGATACTGTATGAAAAATACCTGGAAAAAAACAATTATTAATTTTCAGATGGTAAAGGAATTACTTCTTATTTTTTTAAAAAATACTTTAAAATATTGTATTTATGTTTCTCATAGGTTAATTGATAGAAACATCAATGACAGAACCTGCCTATCCAGTAGAACTGGAGATCATACAAATCAGAAAATTTCACATGTGAACATAGTAAGTCAGTCACAAGAATATGGCAATAATAGACTTACGTTTTCTGTGTAAGCAGTTAACACATAACTTTTGTCAACTGTTTGGGATGAGTGCATGTCTAGGTTAATGCTCAGCGAACAGTTATTTGCATCAAAGAGAGCAAAACATTTAATACATATTATAATACTAGTACATTTTCAAGAATTAAAGTAGCTGAAGATATGATTTAATACAGTGAAAAAGCAAGGGGAATGCTTGGTAGTATTTCTTACAGATATTTGGATTAGCTGGATGCATTTTACAGATAAACTACATACAATTGTGTCTTAGTTTATCAGTTACAAAGTCATAGATTGCTGACTTTGTAGCAACTATTACTTTTCATTAAATAGTGTCTGCATATCTTTCATTTTTTATCCACTGCATTATCTTTGTTCAGGGCTGCATCAAATACTTTTTGCTAGCCTTTTGGAGGCAATGGAGATGGGTGAGAATGTGCAGAACTTGAATTGTCCAGATCTATTCTGCCCCCAATCTTCTATTCACTGAACTTTTTGAAACTTTGCACTTTTAGAGAAAGGTAAAGGATTGACTCTGTGTACACAAATTTGCAGAGGGACAACAGAATTGAGATCTGTTATTTCTCACCTCTATATATTAATTAATTAATTAAAAACATTTTTGCTGTTAAGCATGTTATCTCTGGAGACACAAATCCACAGTTTGAGAACTGCAAAACTAAGCATTTCTGATAGTATTTTCTAGACTGAGCACTGAGTCCCACTGGGTAGACTGAAAGACTAACCTACATAATCTATACAGAAGCCCTGGAACCTCATAAAATTGGGTCCCTAATCCATGAGCTATTGGAACTCATTAACAAAACTTTTCTTAAACATTACATGAAACTATTGTCTCATACTATAGAAATAGAATTTATAATCCCTATTCCATGATGAGATCTCTTTGAGCTATAATGTATCTTAATTAAAACTATCTTTAGATAGATTTTTTTCCTCAAAAAATATTTTAATCAAAAAATCCCATTTAAATTTTAAAAAATCATTGATTTTTATCCACCCTGAACACTTCATTCACTTTTGTACAGAGGTAAACTATCCAACACAGGAGTGCTTTCCACTCTCTTTATGGCTTACTACAGACATAATGACAAAGTGTTAGTTTTCATTTGAGACATCTTTTTGTAACTCAAAGTATTAAAATAAAATAATCCCACACATTGTATTGAAGCACACTGATATCAACTGCATACAGGCAATTCTGATGGAAATATAACTTGGAAAAACTAAGCATGTTCTACAAATAGATGAGAAGCACATACCAGATCAATTGATCTACAGTGAACTGTCCACTAGAAAACTTATAGAACTTAGTCAGAAACTATTTTTAAAAATACATAGCTATAAGATGATTTTCAGATTAATATTGAAATTGAGCTTTGGGAAACTAATAGCCAATAAGCAATATAGGCTAGAGTGACATACTTGAAAATTAGGATATGATTGTGGCACAAAATGCCAACTATATCTCCTACAGCAATGTTTGGCTAAAGCATATCATCCAGAAAGCCATCCAAATTTTAATTTCAAGATATCAAAGGAGATAGAGAATCCAACATCTCCTTTTGTTCCTTTAGTTAACTGTCCTAACTTTTAAAAAATTGTACCTAATATGTCATTTGAATTTGTCTGGCTTCAGCTTCTGGCCACAGGTTCTTGCTATGCCTTTCTCCACTAGATTAGAGAACCCTTTAGAACCAGTATTTTTTCTTTATGCCACGTACTTATACATGGCAAACAAATTACTTTTTTTAAAAAAAACAAACACTAAATAGATTGAGCTCTTTAAGTCTTTCTGTAAGGCATTTTCTTCAACCTCAAATAATTTTTGCGGTTCTCTCTGTACCCCTTCCAATTTTTCAACTTCTTTTTTAATACATGGACTCCAGATCTGGATGCATTATTTCAGCCTTGCCAAATCCAAATGGAGGTAAAACCACTGTCTTACTCACTAGTTCCCCATTTACAGATCTCAGGATCACATTAGCCCCTTTTGCCACACCATCGCACTGGAAGCTGACGTTTAGTTGTTTGACCACTATGATCCCCTTAAAGCCTTTTCTGAGCCACTGATTTCCAGGCTACTGTCCCCAATTCTGCAGGTATGGCCTGCAATTCTCGTTTCTATATGCATAACTTTGCATTTGACATTTTGTTTGAAGAGTTCATCTTACCAAGCAACCTAGATTACTCTGTATAACTGCCCTATCCTCATCTGTATTTTAATCAGCACAATTTTATATTTATTTCCAGATCATTGATTAAATTGTTGAACAGCATCAGGCCAATTACCAATTCCTAAAGAACCCCATTAGAAATATCCATATTTGATGATGATTCCTCACTGACAACTACTTTTTGAGATTTGTCAGTTGGCCACTTATTCACTGATATTGAATTACAGCAGTACTAATTTTTGAATCAGAATATTATGCAGTACTAAAGTCAAATGCCTTACAAAAGTCTAAGTATATTACATCTATGCTGTTATGTTTATCAAGCAAACTTGTAATCTGAAAGAATTAATCAAGTTAAAATCTATGTTCCATAAAACCATGTTGGCAGGCACAGATATATCCCTATTCCTTAAATTCTTTGTCAATTAAATCCTATATCAGCTTTTCCATTATTTTTGTCTCAAACTGAAGTCAGGCGAACTTGCTCATCATTATCGAGGTCATTCCACTTAACCTTTTTGATTACTGTCATATTAGTACTCTTCCAGATGAAATATACACACCACTTAAATATCATTCCATTTATTTTAACTATTTTGCAAAACTACAAATGCCAAGATATTAGAACCTTAATATCCTAGGAAACTGACACTACCTGTCTACGTGTTCAAACTTTTGAGGTCCAAACTGAAATATCAGTTTATTGCTTTCCAGTCTGTTCTCCAGAACATAAGTATATATTTAAATATCTTCTGAAAAGCTGCTACACGTTAAGACTAACCAACAAGATTGACGGTACAACAACTACAGACAGTTTGGCTGTTTCCTGTGCGTGGCAAACTATATGAGATAGACTGGAGATAACACTGAATGAATTTTGAAGACATAAGGGAACATCCAAAACACATTTAAATGTTAAGTTTAATTTTTTCGTTGTGAACAGTAAAAAAATACTACAGTCCTTGAAACATTTTCAAAACTGATTCTGGGTAGGGATTTTATTATTTTTGTTTGCCAAATCTTTGCGGGTACAGTCACAGGTGAAAATTAACATTGTATCCATTAGAATTACTTTTGATCATGTATCACAGGGAATAGACAGAAGTTAATTTTTCATTTCCCAAGTTTATTTGGTCAAAACGTCCTCTTTCTTGAATCTTTTCAAAACAGTTAACTCGCACACCACAGATGCACAAACATAAGTAAGCCAATGTAATTAATTTTAGAATCAGAATCTTTTAGATATTTACCTGTGAGCTGGAATTCTGCGATCACCAGCAACTAATACCACATCACATAGCTGTTTGTGTCTCAGGTAGTTTTCCATCTTTTTAAAGGTTTGTTCAGCATGGTTGAGTGCCTGAAAAAATTCGTCTGATGTACAAGGCTCCATAGTTTGGCAAGATGATAGAGTCTGACTGCTGTTAGAAGTCCTGAAGAACATAATAACAAAATCTTAGTATGGCAAACATTTTAATACAGCAATTCTGTTCACAGCTGAAACAATGAAAGTCACACCTGTATTTTAGAAGTGATATATACTACTCAGGTTAACACTTTGACTCTTGCAATTACTTTTATTCGCATATTCCCTCCTCTCTGTGGGTGTGGTCCAAAGTCCACTGAAAAGTAGAAAGATGATCTAGTGCAGTAGTTCTCAATCTTCTGTACTGGTGACTCTTTTCACACAGAAAACCTCAGAGTGCAACCCCTCTGATAAATGAAAACCATATTTTTCCAGTTTGAGAACCCCTCATCTAGTGGTTAGGGAGTTAGCCTGGAGCTCAAAAGACCAGAGTTCCACTTCTTGCTTTACGACTCTCTGTGTAGTTTAGGCAAGACATTGAGACCTGTTCTATACTTAAAACCAACACCCCTGTCCAATGCAGCAATGCTGATATAGCTACATCTACGCTGGAGGCTTCACTGATGGAAGAATATTTCCATCAATCTAGCTACCATCATTTGTGGGAAGTCGTGTTCTTATATAGACAGAAAAATCCTTTCATCCACGTAGATGATACCCACGCTACCGCGTTATGCTGGCATAGCTATTTACATTGCAGCTGGGAGCACGTCTCAGTGCGGCGAGCTAGCATGCTAATAATACCAGAGTGGATGCATAGTGTAGCATAGCCTAGCCACATAACTTTGGGTCCAATAGGTTGGGTAGTCTTGTACTTGAGCAACTAGCCTTTGCTGACATCCATGCTGCAATCTCCACACTGTTACTTTTAACACACTAGCTCGAGCGAGTGTGCATCTGTCTACCTAGGCGGGGAAGCATGCTCCCAGCTGCAGTATACACATACCATTAGTCTTTTTGAGACTTGGTTCCCCATCTGTAATATGGGCATAACAACATTTTCATTTCCTCACACGTAAGGCTCTTGGATACTATTGTAATGGAGGCCATATGAGTATTTTTGAGAGAAATGTCCTTTCTATACAACGCCTTTGAGGATTAGGAAAATAAATATTTACATATACATAGTTATGACACATATGCAGTGGAAATATATTTATTGTCAAATATCTTGGAACATGAGTCGGTAAAAATACAATTCCGTTAATAACACTTTTCCTTTTTACTCTTTCGAGCTTAAGTCAATGTAAATTACTTTGCTCAGGGGGTGGTTTTTTTACACTCCAAGCGATGTAATTTATGTCAACTTAAGAGGTAGCATAGACAAGGTCTAGGACTCCAATCCAGCACAGAATTTAAGCACATGGTTTGTTTTAATAATGAGTAGTTCTGTGGAAGTCAACTCATTACTTGGGTCTTAAAACATTTAATATTGAGGACCTTAGAACACCTCTGAGCCACTGCTTTATGGGATTTTGTTTCTCCAAGAAAGATTTTTTATTAAGTATTTTTGCCTGGGAAAGTGGTTCATTCTTCAGTAGCAAAACAATTAATCATGGTGGCACTGAAGTAATCATAACTAGGCTTCAATATTAACAGCCTATTAAAAAGTGGGAGGGTGGATTATATACCTATCCTTTTGCTGTTTCAAGCTGCACTGCTGCAGCTCAACAATGACACAGAGGAGCAGTTTATAATGTGAAAGCTATCTCGGAAAGCAGAAGAAAGAAATGTCATTTTTTTCTAAATTCTGGAGGAGGTGAGAGTATAGTGTCAGGTAACATGTAAACTGTGGATTTTTATAATCTCGGATACTAACAACAAACAAACAAAATTAATTACTACATAAGAATTCTAGTGAGCACTAGCCCTGCCTACCATAATTAAGCTTACAAAACCATCTTTCTGTATAAGCAGCTGTTTTCAAACATTCCATTTTCAAAAACAGTCATCTTTTATGGCCTGTCTATACTAGATTCGCTACATCAGTGTAACTACAGGAGCACTTCAGCATAGACACTACCTATACCGATTGAAGAATTCTTCCATCAATCTAGCACTGTCTGTGCTGGAGATTAGGTTGTCTTTACTATGCCACTCAGTGATGAGAATTTTTCATACCTTTGAGTGATGTAGTTTTTTAGTGCAGACCATGCCTTAGACCAGGGGTAGGCAACCTATGGCATGGGTGCCGAAGGTGGCATACGAGCCCATTTCCAGTGGCACTCACACTGCCCGGGTCCCGGCCACCGGTCTAGGTTGTTCTGCATTTTAATTTAATTTTAAATGAAGCCTCTTAAACATTTTAAGAACCTTATTTACTTTACATACAACAATAGTCTAGTTATATAATAAAGACTTATAGAACAAGACCTTCTAAAAATGTTAATGTATTACTGGCACGCAAAAACCTTAAATTAGAGTGAATAAATAAAGACTCGGCACATCACTTCTGAAAGGTTGCTGACCCCTGCCTTAGACTGAGCTTCTCAATGCTTTGGCTTTGCCAATAAAATAAAAATTTTAAGTCTGAGCAAACTTCATTATGCTAGAGTGAAAAAACAAAAACATATTTTATCCTTTTCCCATTATAAAAAGCTCTAAATATCCGTTTTGGAACTAATATATAGGACCAACATCTGAGATTTTAAACTTAGCATAGACATTGTTCCTCTTGAGGATTAGTGCCTTTAGCTTGAAAAAGAATTATTCAATAAATATCGTCTTTTAAAAGTTGCCTACCAATACTACCATTAGTCCAATTGGTTTAAACTAAGGCTTTGTCTTCACTGCCAAGAAAAAACTGCATTTTTACCATGGCATAACAAACATGTCTGTTATCCTGCTGTAAAATTCTCATGGAGACAAGTCACTATATTTTTACTGTGAGGTAAAGTACATGAGGTCAACCAGAGGCAGGATTATAAAGGCTGATCTTGCCTAGCTACCTCACAGTAAAGACTACCTGCAGTGCCTTGTCTCTACTAGGATTTACAGTTGGAATAATTAATTGGATACAGTTACCTGCTATAAGCAAACACCACTCCTCCCCTCCCCCCCCCCAACACACACACACTATACAATTTTTGCTGTGAAACCAAGCAGTGGTAAAAATACAGGAAGGTGAAGTCTTTTTTTAGAGTAGGGTTCGCAATCGTGCTACCAATGGGAACTTTTTTTGCAAAAATCTTTAGTGTATAATAGGTCAAATACATTGTTCATGTATTTTTGTCAGTAGATGGAGGCACGAAATGTAACTCACCACTAGAACTTTAAGGCATCAGCTTTTTCTGAGTTATTAGTACATGTAAACTTACAAATAATTATAGGATACTTTACAAACAAGGAATCAGATGTTCCTTCCCAGAACAGCTCACAATCAAAAAAACAAGACATCAATTAAAGTAACAGAGTGTGCGGAAAGTTTGTTGAAAAGGAGAATGGGTAGAAAGGACACTTCAGATATGAAGGAGAAGGCATTTAGCAAACAAGAAGTAGGAGATCTTTTCAAATTTAGAGCTCAGCATGAATGCAGACATGAAGCCATACTGGAATTGTTAAGCAAGGACTAGGAGAAACATAGGAAGTAAATACCCGGGGTGGGAAGAGAAGAGTAAATTAGGAGGAAATGAGAATAGGGGTGGTTGTAGGAGAGATAAGGGAAGAGAAAGTATATGCACCCTTGAACTTGAGGACTAAGGCCCTGTCTACACTACAGAAACATATTGTGCTAATGGCCAGATCACGGACGTTGCATCTTCATACAAAAATGCTCCTAAAAGTGTACATCTGTCCCCTGCTGTTATGCCCCCTTTCCAAATATTCCTTTTCCCACTAAAAGGTATTTACTGTTTCTTCTGGGACCACTAAAATTTATTCTTTTCTTGGTATCCCCCTCTTTAAAACTCTTGCCCATGCCTCTATCATTTTTCAACTTGAGTAGCGTAAAATTATGCTTTCTAGCCTTCCTGTCTCTCTCGTCTTCAAAACACTACAATTAATGTCATCTCCTTTTGCTCTGTCCATACCACCTCCCTTCAATATTTGAATCTCTTCCCTGGCTTCTTCTTTCTTATCATGCCAGACTGAAAGTGGCTAGCCATGATCAAAGCAAGTGTCATCTGAAAAATGTTTAGCAAAAGAAGAAAAGAAGAAAAGAAGACACTGAGTTTGAGAGAGTTAGAGACCAGTATTTAATGGTGATAGAGAAGGATTAGAAGGAACTTCTTCTAAAAGATCGTTAGCTCTGTAAAGACTGAGATGACACTGACAATTGTGAAAAGCAGTATAAAACAAAACAAAACCCCACAAATCTGTCAGTAGAATAAGACAAGATACACGAGAAACAGACTCCCAGTTGAGTAAAAAGGTCTTTTAAAAAAGCAATCTACACCTTTCACAATAGAACAATGCTAAAATGAATTTTATGATCCAGGTGGGGAAAAAAATCTAGATTTTTGGTTTTTTGATTTAGCCCCTGTATGTAGGTGAGACACACAACATTAACATTTTCTATAACCACTTTAGTGACTGAGAACTGTCTTAAGTATATGTATGCTGACAATTTCAGTTTTACAAGGGAAAATTTGTTTTCATATTATCAGTGTATCTATTCTGATTTTGCGTTACTTCCTAGGACAGAGGCATACAACTAGACATACTCCTTCTATAAGCCCTTCAGTTAGTATTAAGTGTCTTAGTATCCTCCTAACACAAACAAACCCACAACTGAAAAATCTACAAACCACCATTATTTCAGGGTGGATCTACTTTGCGCAAGACACTGTACAAACACATAGGACATGCTCCTTGTTCCAAAGAATTTACAATTTAAAAAGACAATAGAGTGAAGGATGAGGAGGAAGGATACAATATACTAGCAAACTGATCAGTGATGTCTGGCACAGATTCAGTTAGTTCAATGGTATTGTTTATGTTTTGATTTGTATTTATTTAATCATTAAATAACCTATCCCTAACAATCTTCCAGAGATATCTAGGTGAAATGAACTCTCTGTGCTTAGCCTACACTAAAGTGGACAAGTGTTTGGTTTTTGACTGAAAAGTCCGGTCTAAAAGGGTACCTGACAGTGTCTGGTCAGATCTACTGACCAGATACCAAAAGTCTGGTTAATGAGGGCAATGAGGCAACAGGTCATCACCTGTGCCACTCCCTAATCAGCCTGGACTGCCTCTTTTCTGCATCGGGTGGCTGCCACTCTGTACTGCAGCTCTGCAGACGAGTCCCTCCCAACCCGAGCAGAGAGGGAGAGAAAAGGGGGAAAGAGGAGAAAAGCAGCAAGCAATGGGAAATGGAAGGGGAAAGAGGAGCAAATGGGAGGCGGGGCCTCAGGGGAAGAGGTGGGGCAGGAACAGGGCCTTAGGACGGAAAAGGCTGGGCAGGGCAGGGGAGGTTCTGGCACTCCCACTGAAATGTCCAACTTTTAAATATTACAAAGTTGGCAACCTAAAGGTACACCCTACCGTATTTAAAAGCTAATACACAGCAGCACTACAGGAAGTGTAAGAGAGAATCAATAGCAGAAAGGATCTCATGTATGGGCCCCCAATATATATGTTAAGTAAACATGTTAAGATTTTAAACTATCATAACACCAGAAACAGAATGAAAATCTCCTTCTTCCCTCTGCTTTGGCCCACATATTCCCATATGGCATGATGGGAGGAGACATGCAGAATACAAAACTATTTCCTATGTCACGCTGTGCTTTCAGGGCCTACAACCTGGTACTCAGCTAGAGAAGAGTGCAGACTCAAGAACTTTCTACATACATGACATTTCTCTCCTAGAGATCTCTACACATTAATGGGCTTGGATCCCCATTCTCCTTTATGACAGAGGAGGGTGGATGGTGTGTATGAGCACATACATGCCCATCCATCCAAGTTTTCCCTCTTTTATAGAAGAATGCAATGAAAAAAACTGAGTTAAAATGGAATTTCCACTCCCAGATGTGGCTTATTTCCACTGAAGGGAACATGGGGCCCTTTAATTAGGAAGGAAGTCGGAGAGCAACAAAGTGTTTTTGAGCTATCCGAAAGAACATAGTAAATATGAAATTGTATTTTAGAAGAATATACACAGAAGACTGATTGTATGGTTATTAAATCTCTTTACATAAATGATTACAAGCAGGAGGGAGCTTCCAACAGCTCAGTCAATCAGACTGTGTCGACTGATTTGTTTGGTATTTTTAGATTATTCCAGTTTCGGGTTCTTGCACACCTTTTATAAAGGATGGGTAGAAGAAATGGTTTAGTGAATACCTTATCTTAATGATTCACGTGTACACAAACAAATGATTAAATGAAGCAACTTCTTAATCATTAGCATTAACTAGGCATGGCATTTCATACTGAACCTATAATTTACTTAAAATTCTCTTGTTTAATGAAAATAAAGTAATAGCAAGAGTTAAAGCACAATACAAAGAATACACACATCAGGCAAATAATTCTACATGATTCAGATTACGAGTGTAAACATAAAAGAAAACAAGGATGCAGTTACTTTGTTAAAAGATACAGAAGCCAGACAGGACTTGTACTTCAATTGTGTTTCTAGTACTACATAACCCTTGCTATTTACAAAAACAAAACAAAAAACAGAACTCAACTATCCTAAATAAAATTAAAATACTAAGATTATACACAGATTCCCCCTATACTTTAAACAAATAACTGTAATGGTCCACTTTTATTAACTAGTTTTATTGGTCATATTTCAGTTCCTTTCCTGTACTTGACCATTTCCGCACATCA
The DNA here is from genome assembly GCA_007922305.1 of Dermatemys mawii. NCBI lineage: Eukaryota > Metazoa > Chordata > Testudines > Dermatemydidae > Dermatemys > Dermatemys mawii. Next base: position 34,134,393 of record ML677326.1, on the reverse strand, counting down.
AAATGTCTCTTTAATTTAAAAGACTACATATTGATCTCTTTGAATGAAACATGGATTTTTATACCAATTGTTTTCACCTTGAGAATATCCTCTTTTATTTGTGTAGTGCTGTACATAGAAACATTGCACTCAATGAGTAGATGTTTCTAAAAATATTAAAAAGACACTATGCAGACTGAATGGTGATGTGTTCATGTCATCTGTAGTAACTGTTCATATAATTGTTTACAAAAACACATACTGAAAATCACCTCATATAGAAGATTTTTAGGTACTGTCTCTGAAACTCATTTTGTCGATAGCTGAATATACTTATTACAGCAAGATTCAATTGCTTTTTATAAAGCCTCAGCATGCAGTGTTTCATTCCCTTATAATTCTGATAAATGTTTCCAATTCAGAGACAAAAGCAAATGCTATGTTGACTCCTAAACAGAGAAAATTTTTGTTTTAAGGATATAAACCATAAATTGTGCAGTGTTTACTCTTGTATGTTTGCCCTTGCACTAATTTTTTCTATATATGAATATTCTCTCCATAGGGAATGCAACACACTGAAACTCTCTAATAGGCTTATTAATAAAAACGCTGCCCTCTTTAAATATAGTCACACCTCTTTAGAATATCCACTCACTGCAAAATAATTTTAAAAGCTAGAAAGTAAACAACATGAAAATTAATTTGAGATGGCAAGTTAGCTATTGTAGTATTTCTAATATTTACAGCAACAAAAAAGGGCACAGCAAGACACATTACTATGTGTAGTATAGTTGAGCTAAGTAATAAAGGATGTAACAGAAATAAACAGACATTTTGGTAACAACCAAGAAAAACACAGAAATTAAATAACGTATTACTTATTTTCAACCAATTAACATACACCTTTTGATAAAAACAATAGTGATATATTATTTATTTTTAGCACCAGAAAGATATAAGACAGAAACAAAACTATTACCATAATTTTATAGACATAATTAGTTTTACAATTTAAGATATTTGATTAGCACAGCCACAATCAGTTTAAGGCACTTTTCATGTTTTAGTCTGCTGCACAAGCTGGCTGGCAATATTTCAGTTTCAATGGATGAAGTTAATATTTTTTTCTTTAAGTTGTACTCAGATTTGTCTTCATAATCAACATATGAATATGGAAATTAAAATACAGATTTATATGCCTAGATTTATAACTGAAGAACACTGCAAAATGCACATACATGAGAAAATTATAACTTAGATTCATAGCTAAAATAAATAAAAATTTATTTTTCCAGTTGAACCTTTTGTTCTCAAAAATACTTAAAAGATTTCAGAGCTATAGGAATCTGACCTCTACATTATTTCTTTCTACTTTAGTGTAAAACTAATTCTTAACATAGCTAAGCACAGAACAAATGTTACTCTAAAGTAATTTAACAGCCCTGCAAAACTATTGTGTATATATTATTTTCAGTAGCAGTAAAGATTAATATAGCTAACCTATAGCAAAATTAAAGTAAATTTTAAATTTGTCATAGAAAATATATTCAACTATATGCTCTGCCAGTTATCAGTTTTTATGCTTTCAACGCAATGCAACTATCAGAAAATTCTGAAGCATTTTAATCTAGGATGAATTATAGCTAACATTTGTAGGCATGAAACATAAAATGACATTCAAGACACCAAATGACAACTAATTTCCCACAATAGGAAAATAACAATTAACCTGCATGAACTGCTGTCCGATTCATTTTCTTCTTCACTTGCTCCATCATCTGCTTCTGGTCTGTCAAGCCAACATGCATCTCCACAGTTTTCTGTTGTGAATTCAAATGTAGGGACTTCAGAGGTGGATGCCATTGGCCAAGGAGGTGAATTCTGGAAATCCTGTTGGCTAGACCTTCTGTAACCAATTGATGCCAAAGGTAATGGTAGGTTACCTGGATCTAAAAACTTGGTCCCATCAGTTGTTGCATTTTGTCCTCTGTTCCAGAAGTCTCCCTGCTGGCTGCCTACTGCAGAATTAGAGACTGATGACTGGTGACCAAACCATCTCCATCTGATTTTTAAAATCTGCTTCACATCAAACTCTTTACGAGAGCCAGACATCCTCAATGAAAGCAAGTGATCGTCTAGGCAACAGGGCAAGAAGCAATGCACATAAAAGAAGATTTGTGCATCCAACCAAGACTAGAGAGAAACACATGTTCTTCCTGCGTATGGCAAGCAAATTTTGGGAGGGACTGCGTTCACATACATAAAAGCGCTTTTTAAAATCAAAGGTCATCTGAATATAAACAAATGGCAAGAGACGACGAAAAATACTGGGATGAAAATACAAGGTGAAACAGTCACCTCAACCAAGAAAAATGCTAATTAGGTCACACTGAAGCAGCCAATGCACTTTTTACTGCTTTCCTCCACATCCTCTGGACCATTAGTTTTCACAAACACTAAGAGCATTCATTAAAACCCTTTCAAATGCTGAATACCACCCCCTTTTCTTAAGCCACAAATGAGAGAGAACGCAATTCCTATGCTGCATCTCAGAATCTCTCCTGCTCTAGTGTGTTAACTCTTGCTAATACAAATAGGAAAAAAAGCAGTGATTCTAAAGAGCAAATGAAACACTTTCTTGCATGGTTAGAAATCACTAATAAAACAGGCTAAAATATTCCAATATACTGATTCTATTTCAGGAAAATCTGAACTAGAAAGGATTCCTTATTTCTTTCCAGTTATAAGACATGCATCAAATTGTTTTCCAAACAGATTAGATGGCTCAGGGGACTGGTAAAGGGTTATAGAGCCTTTCATCTTGACATGCTGGTTTGAATCAAATCTGGATCTGTAGTGACTGAAAGTTATTACTGATGGTTGCTTAGTAGCCTAGGAGAAATGTGCTAATGGTCTCAGTTTATTTATACATCATGAAAACTATCATCTCAACTGCAACTAATTGACCATCATCAAGGAGTCAGAAAGCACCACAGACTCTAAGGGCATCAAGACCATGCTATCTTCTCACCTCTAGAATTGGCCCTTACAGGTAAAACAAAGTGCACTGGTCAGTTTCATTTTTCCACTCTCTCTGCAGAAAGGAGTTCAGTCTCTAGTGCTATCCAGATATATTTTTTACAAGCAGTAATTTAGCTTTTAAAATACTTTAAAAACCCATGTCAGAATTCTCTATTTGTATTTGGAAAAGACAGGGCCAAACAACAAAGATATTTTAAATCACAATTTGCTATAGGAGTTCCTGTATTTACTCCTGAAGGAATTCTGCACCAAAAAAATAAAAACCCTACAAACAATATTTTAAAATTCTGCAAAATTCTGCAAAATGTATTGGTCAATAAATAAATATGGAGTCTCCAGCATGGCAAAGGGGAGCACAGACCACTGACTTCACAGAGGTGGGATCACCCTGCAGCCCTCACCCCGGGACATGGACTCAGTGGTGAAGATGCACCCGGCCCAGACACAGTGCAAGGGCAGACGTGCCCTAGAACATCATGGGGCTCTGTCCCTCCATGCCAAGCACACTAGATATATACAGGCAGGCTAAGCCCAGCAGGATCCAAGAGTGGATAGGCTTAGTGTGGGGAGATCCAGGTGTGGTGCAATAAGGGTTATGTGTGGGTCAATCTGGCTACAGGCAGCTAGGTGGGGTGGTCCAGGTACAGGGTGGATCCGGATAAACAGAGGTTCATTGGGAAGGAGTTCTGGGTGGAGAGGTAATGGGACCGTGTGTGTGGGGAGATGTCTAGGTGAAGGTGGCTGCGGCTCAGCAAGGGGGGTCCGGTCATGAAGGGTTCAGCAGGGGGTGTTTCTTGGTGTTGGCTTGATGGGGTACAGGTGCTATTTGGTGGGGCTCAGTGGGGTCATGGTCTAGGTGCAGGGAGCTAGTCAGGGTGGTCAAGCTGCAGGTGGGGTAGGCCTTGTGGGGATGAGGGTTCAAGTGTGAGGGTGCTGTCTGGGTGTAGGAGTGGGGTCTGGATGCAGGGAGGTGGGGGTTGACTGGGGTGTCTGGGTGCAAGGGGACTCCAGATACAGAGGGTGAGGCTTGTTGGGATGTGGGTTCAGGTTTATGGGGATCAGTGGGGGAGGTCTGGGTGCAAGTGGTGAGGGGCTTGGTGGGGCAATCTGGGTATGTGGTGGGTCTAGATGCACAGGCATTGGGCAGATGGGGGAACAGTTCCCCTTACAGGGACCCCCTTTTCCCCATGGCTGAGGAGCAACAGGGGCAGGAAGGAGGGGGCATGTAGCACTTCCTGCACCTAGAGAGGTTTCTGGGGGTGGGTCTGACCCAGCCCTGGCCGCTCCTTGTGGGGGAAGAGCGAGTCCCATCCTCCCCAGCTCTTAGTTACCAGGAATAGCTACTAAGCTTTGCACAACGTGTAAGCCACTGGCTGGGGCATCCCCATCTCCCCCATGATTTACCTCTCCACTGGTTGCTCCAGATGCCTGAAACAATGCACCTGCACTGCTGGGGAACAGTGCATGATTGGTTTTGCAGTTTCCCTTTGCTTCCCCATCAGAAAGTGATTTTTCTGCAGGGAAGCGAAGAAATCTATGGGAGTCATGAATTCTGTGCAAGCACAGTGGTTCAGAATTCCCCATGCGGTATTACTATATAGGATTGGAGGTTGGTTGAAAACTAGACAGACTTTCAATCCAGACAAAAAGGAGATGGTGCTGGTGGCTTGGGAAAAGCAATTAGAAGGTGCAGCAAGGCTTTTATCAGAACCATGATCAAAGACAGTGAGGCTATGCTACACTACAAACTTTGGTTGATGCAAGTTAAATCAAGGTACAGTTGCTGCATTTAGCTTACTGGTCGCCCACCTGCATAGTTGGCTGCTTGTAGTGGCACTGGGTGTACTCAGCAATGAGTATGGCTGTGTAGGTTGCAAAGAACCACAGGTAGGTATTCCAGTGTGCCACTTGCCTTTTGGGCAATTTTCACAATGTGTTGTGGGGTAGAAATAAGTCACACAAAGGTGCTTGGGAGTAAGGAGTCAAGTTCCCATCACACAACTTTCTCCATCCCATAATGATATCCATATCCCATAATCTTCACACTGCAGATAATGGAGCATCATGTCCATACCAAAAAAGGAGTACTAAGTGGTGGGAGTTACAATAAGTGGGTGCTTTGAGTAGCAACATAAGTAATAAAAGAGAATTTATTTAAAAAATACAAATTTACTGCATACCAAAAATGGTGCCAAAAAAAATATGTAGTTTTAAAAACCAATACAATACAAACTACCAAAATAAATTAACAGAACAGAACTTGAAAATTAGAAAGGTAGAAAACATCCCTGCCCATTTCAGCTACACATAAATTGATCTGAGAGATCTACAGTTGGCATATGTGAACTTTGGATGGAGTTGCCGTTCCTACCAGTGGAGTGGTAGGGTTAGGGATGTGACCTGTGATGACACATGGAATGTTGGGGGACGTAGACAGCTACTAAACTGGAGTTCTCCAGTGACTGCAACAGGTGGGCAAGCCATGACTGCTGGACCAGTAGGTCAACAAGCATCTGCAGCACTTGTGTTTTCTATCTGAGAAACCCTATTATGTCCCGGTGATCTCCACCTCCTTTTCTTGCTGGGACTCTCTCCTGTCTGCTCTTTCCTTCTACATACTGTCTGCAATATTCACCCTTCAGGCCCTCTGTTCATAATCTGATGCAGCACTGGCTTGCAGGATCTTGCTGAACATATCCTCTCTAGCCCTCTTTTTTCTCATCAGGATTAGATGTTCCACGTGTGGGGAGGGGATACCCTCAAGGCTCAAATGACAGCAGTTACAGATGAAAGACAGATGTAAACTCTGTATTTACAGTTACAACAGAAAGGAAGAGGCAAGTTTCAAAACTCACTTCCCTTATTCCCATAATCATTTTTAATAAGACATCCTTATTGTCACTTGAGCTTCAGAACACTTCTGCGTAGCACCACCCTTCTGCTTCAGCCACCATGAGCATAGCCCCCCAGTGCAGGGGGGAAAGAGAAGGGAAATTGTTGGTTGCATTAAATGGTAAAATTTTGGCCCCTATATCCAAAGATACGCCTATAAGGCAATGGAACTGAATACTGGCACTATTTTCAATAGGTAGCGGTGACTGTAGCTGATATTCCTGAGGGTAACAAAAGCACAGAGAGCACAGTTGTTGCTGGTGCCTGAAGACACCCTGGCCTGCGTACCACTAGCCTGTTTACTGCAATGGTGCCTGGTGAAATCATTGTGGATTTGTGTGGGAAAGTATCCTACCAAGAAGGAAAAACTAAGGCTACCATCCCTAGAAATCTTCAGGAGAGGATCACTGAGTATCTCTATGAAAGTTTCATCAAGATCTCTCAGAAGAATACAAAGGGACATTGTTTATGTACATAAACAAACTGCTCCACATGGGCCCCTGCCTACTCCTACAGAGGAATGAAAATCAGATAGCTCTGCCTTTTGCTGTACTGCTTGTACTGCCTGGGGGAGCCCTCACTGAAAATGCTAAGGGCAGGGCAGATTGCAAAAGGGAGAGCAGACACTCCCTAAACTGATGGTTAACACTGAAGTTAAACCCACTAACCAGTCAGAGACTGTACTTCTGATCCCCCACAATGGTGATCAAGAAGTTAAAAGAAAAGAAAAAAAAAAAAAAAAAATCACACAGCCTCTTTATTGCATTCCAGTTTTCTGGCTCCCAATTAGCACATAGATCTAGTAAGTGAGAAGTTATTTAAAATTCTGGTCACAAACAAAATGTTCTTCTGACCCCAAAAGGTCAGCCCTGTTACCAGATCAATATTAGTTTGGATCTTGCCCAAAATACCACACTGCCAGCCAATCTGTTAGCACCTAAAACTAAAGGTTTATTGTGAAGAAAAAAGGAAGAACATGAAGAGAGTTGTTAAATGGTAAAGCCATCAAATACAGAGACACTTCCAAGTCCATACATCAGGTTCTTAGCAGTATTGGTGACTTTGCTGGCATGAAAGTTCCTCTGAAACACTCACAGCTTGGATGGGTCATTCAGTCCCTTATTCAGAGCTTCAGTTTGTAGAAAAGTTACTCCAGAGGTAAGAAGCAGGATTGAAAACAAAGTGGAGATGATGCAGCTACATGCTTTTTATATTCTTTTGTCACGTGACTTGTACTTCCTGTGTCCCAAACACAAATTGTACAGCACGTAGCATGGAAAGCCTTAGAGTTCTGTCCCTAAGTTTACCACATGCCTTGCTGACTCATAAGGTGTATCCCCGAGTTCCTTTCAGTAAGTTCACTGTACAGTTGATGACCCTTAATGGACCATTGAACAGGCTAGGCAGTGCTGGTGCCAGTCTGTTTGGGGGTGACATCCAGATTCACAGCACAAGTTTGAAATACAGATATTCCCTACAAATCTATAAATCATAATACAAATGTGATACAAACATATAAATAAGGTTATCATACTAGGCACATTATAACATTTTCCCTGACACCTTACAAGGAATATCTGCACAATTTATTGCAATTTTATAACTGATAATAATATCACAAAGTGTTCCACATATTCCATGCAACATCATGCTGCTCTCTCTTCTGAGTAAATCAATGAAAAGTTGACATCTTTGCCCTGCTAACTTGGGACTGAGCTGGGCACCATATTTACATTTAAGACCTGTAAGGAAAAACATATGCATACACTTTCCTGAGGCTCTTGCTCTTTGCTCATCCATGCATGACTGACTAAACCAGTGATACTCAGACCTCAGTGGTTCAAAGAGCCAAATTAGTGATCAACATTACCCAAAAGAGCCACAAAAGTATGAATTCATTGTTTCATTTACTATTTTTATATTATACATGCAATCTTTTCTTAATGTCCACATTTCTACAGCTGGTCTATCGCTATGCCTGGATGGTCTCTTTTTCCTACAGGCCCACGAGATGCAATACCTCCTGTCTACTCCAGGCAGCAGCGCATCTATTGCGTGGAGCTTGCATGGTCAATTGGGCAGCTGCACACAACAGGGGAGAGCTACTAGGTGAGCTTGCCAAAGTGCGCAATCAGGAAAACACATTTAAAAATATTCAGGGTTTTTAAAAGGCAGAGAGTGGCTTCTAGTCTATGCAGATTAGAGGGTCAACAATCCTCTGGAATTTGAACTGATAAAAGCATTGGTTTTAACACATAATGCTCAGAATTATTTAGGGATTGGTAACGTGAGGGAACAACTCTTTCACTGGCTATCATGGTTGCAATCAAGGGAAGTGCTTCAGTTTTCTCAATTTGTATATACCAATCCCAGATTTGTTGACCTTTGAAGCATGCCCAGATTACTATTTTTTGGCAGCGGGAAGCAAAGGGTTGAGTGGGTGTATAGGATATGAGATTATCGATGCTGCATTTTTTGGGTGACTGACTTCATTTTTTTTTTTTGATAATGATGATTTTATATCATACACAGAAGTTGCATGATGTTTTACAAAACAGCTCAAACCCATTCCCCTTTCTCTATTGGGCATGTATACTTGATATCAGTTTTCAGTGTCAATGAATATCAATATATTAAGGGGGTGGACAATTCATGGTTTCTGTAGGCTGAGCTTATTGCAAATACCAGGGACTCTATGCACCCCTTCATTCCCCTGCACAAGCTCCTTGTGTGTCATGCTCCCACAACCTTCTATTTCAGGGACTCTCTCAACTTCTCCCAATTTTGCCCTGGCAGAGGTTCTTCACTCTCTCCCTCCTTCCATACCCGGTCCCTCGTGCCAGGGGCTCTGGGTCCATCTGCATTCCATCTCCTCTACCCCCAGTTCTCTCTATTCTCTCCATTCCCCAATGGTAGGGGCTCCATGTAGTCTCTCCAGCCTTCCCTCATGACAGGGTCCACCATTCTCACAACCACCACGTGTTCTATGCACCCCCACAACCTTCATACCAGGATTCCCCAGTTACCCTGTCATGAGTTCGGTGTGCCTCCCTCCCATTATGCCAGGTCCTCTATTCCTCTAGCTTTTCCCCTCCCCCCTACAGCAGAGTCCTCCACTCACCCCACCAAACAATGGACTCTATTTTCCCCCTTTCCATTCCCCCCATAGCAGAGTCCCCTGTTCTCCCCACCCTGCCAGGAATTCTGTGCGTCTCTCTTCCTCTACCCCCACAAACTACCTTTCTTCCCCACAGATTGAAAGGGAGGGCTGAACAATTAGTGTCCCTTTTCCCTCACCTGGAGCAGACTTTTAGGAGGTAGGAATGAAAGAAGTGTCCCCCCCACCCCCGATTCTCTCCCTCTGGCTACCCATGCTGGCTAAGTATCCTCCCCATGGCTCCCAAGAGGGAGAATATTTTTATTTTCAGAGTGGTAGCTGTCTTAGTCTGTATCAGCAAAAGGAGCCCTTCTGGCACCTTAGAGACTAACAAATTTATTTGGGCATAAGCTTTCATGGTCTAAAACCCACTTCATCAGATGCATGGAGTGGAGTATACAATAGGGAGGTATAAATACAGAGCATATGAAAAGATGGGAGTTGTCTTACCAAGTGGGGCAGGGGAGTGGTCAGTGCTAATGAGCCAATTAGATTAAGGTGGAAGTGGGCAATTCTCAACAGTAGACAATAAGGTGGGAAATCACTTCTGTAGTGCTAATGAGGCCAATGTAAGCAGGGTGACCCATTTCAAACAGTTGACAAGAAGATGTGAGTATCAGCAGGGGGAAATTAGTTTTTGTAGTGACCCACACACTTCCAGTCTTTATTCAGGCGTAATTTGATAGTGTCCAGTTTGCAAATGAATTCCAGTTCTACAGGTTCTCAGAGTCTCTTTTTGAACTTTTTGTTGAAGAATTGCCACTTTTAAGTCTGTTATTGAGTGTCCAGGGAGACTGAAGTGTTCTACTTGTTTTTGAAAGTTATAAATTCTTGATGTCAGATTTGTGTCCATTTATTCCAGGGGTCGGCAACCTTTCAGAAGGGGTGTGCCAAGTCTTCATTTATTCACTCTAATTTAAAGTTTCGCGTGTCAGTAATACATTAACGTTTTTAGAAGGTCTCTTTCTAGAAGTCTAATATATATAACTAAACTATTGTTGTATGTAAAGTAAATAAAATGTTTAAGAAGCTTCATTTAAAATTAAATTAAAATTAAATTAAAATTAAAATGCAGAGCCCCCCAGATTGGTGGCCAGGACCTGAGCAGTGTGAGTGCCGCTGAAAATCAGCTCTCGTGCCGCCTTCGGCACCCGTGCCATAGGTTGCCTACCCTGATTTATTCTTTTGCATAGAGACTGTCCAGTTTGGCCAATGTACATGGCAGAAGGGCATTGCTGGCACACGATGGCAATGTGATGTATATTGTATGTTCAACTCCATGCATCCGATGAAGTGGGTTTTAGCTTTATGCCACAAAAGCTTTATGCCCAAATAAATTTATTAGTCTCTAATTTTTCTTATTTGCCATATTATAAAGAATTTAAAAACATACTACACATATGCACTAGCGCCTGTCACTATTACACGCAGCACGCACACACATCCACTATCGCCTAGGCTGTTGTCTCTCTCGCACTATGTCCTAGCCACGTTAACAAGCTGTATATCAAAGCAGGCAACATGTCTTCCAGTACTGCTGTCTTCAATACACCAACACATTGCTCATGCATTAGCCACAATTCAATAACCTATTTGTCACATGTGGCTAGTGGTGAACGTATTGACACCGCTGCTTTAGATATGATTGTCCCCATAATCATTAGAAATCTGACCAATGATACTTAAAATTTTCCCTGAATTTTTGGGATTGATTGTATGTGACAGTAAAAGTTACCACATTACATAAACAAAAATACCAGTGAGGTCAGCCAACAATGCATCGTCTTCGAGATGATCTTGTTAAGCTCGGCTGATATTGTTGTTTACATATTAACTTAAAATATAACTTACAAGAATTTTGCAGTTTGAATCTTAAACTGTGGTTCTACTCTAAGAAACAGAAAAAATGACATCTTTTTACTTATCCCCTCTCTCCATATTGTGCATTTGTGCTCAGTCTTTCTGAAGGATGACAGATGAGACCGGACAGGACAAGAAGTGGTGAACACATTAACACCTAGGCTCATGTTCAGATATTTCCTGTGTATATTCAAAAGCATACCTACTTACATGTCAGCAATAACTTTTCAGCTGCAATTAGCATGGCAATGCCAATACAACTAAGGGACTGACCTAGATTCTCTCTTTTGTTCATAACAAAATAATTTCTTTAAATTCAAATCGCTCCTGTGCAAATCAAGTAAGACAATGGCAGACTTGCCAACTCTAGGGCTTTTTAGCCCTTCCAACTGACTTACTGGGAACTCCCACCAATTTACTGCTTTTTCTGGCACAAGGTTGTGGACTTAGTGATTTATACTAGAGAGATAGAGAAAAAATTGTGTTGTATTATAAAACAACAAAAGCACACAAGTTTTTTTCAATTTTCTTGACTTCCTTCATAATTGAGATTATACAAATTTAGATTTCCCACACTATTTCCCCTGAGATAATAATAAAGCCTATATTTTAACAGTTTGTGTCTAAATTATAATCCACAGGTTTTTTTGTAATAGGATGCTATGTACACATTTGGATTAGATAAACATCACCAGGATCTTCAATGTAAATTAACAGGACTGCACAGGAGCAACTAATGGCCTACAGTTAGTTTGCAAACCTTTATTACGGAGAAAACACAAAGACAAGAATCCACCTTAATTCTCAGAGCCCAGTTGAATTTGTAGTACTCAAAGTTAAGGGGAAAAAGTCTCTCTTTTAAACTTTGAAACTGTGCATATTTGATATGACACACACACACAGGTTGCCATAATGCCATTTGTATAGTTACTTCACAGGCTTGGTTTACAATTGTTTAAAAGGTTAGGTTGGCATAGCTAGGACAAAACATGCACCCCCAACAAACACATTACCTAATCCTGGTGGAGATGCAGCTATGTCAACAGAAGACTACTTCCATCAATGTTGCAAATTTTGTTCAGGAATGTAGCGTTCATACGCCAATGGAAAAACCCTTCCGTGCATATAGGCTGCACCTACGCTACGGGATTATACCAGCATAGCTACTCTGGCAGTGTAGATGTACCTCAGACGGCCTGATCATGCAAAACCTATTCACACTTATCTTAATGAGACTACTCACAGTGCTTAATTAAGCATGTGTGCAAGTCTTTGTAAGACGGTGGCCTTTAACTTGCAGACCAAAGAATCTATGCCTAAACACGTCTTTTCATAGTAAAGTCAAAGGGGTATAATTTTCTACTTTATAACAAATCATGAAAAAGCACATAATTTACCTAAGGGCACACTGTCCTTTCTTAGTTAACATAATACTGTTGAAACTAATGGGAGTTTTATATACTTACTGTGGAGGCAGCCTAGAACAGCATTTCTCAAATGCAGCCATCGTGGCCACATGAGGCCACCAGGGGCTTTTCTTGTGGCCACTGCCTCCTGGGATGTGAGGAGGGGGAGGGAAAAGTAGAGCACTCCTTCCCCTCTCTGTTGCTCCTGGATGCTGGGGCCAGCAGCAAGGGTTGGGCCCTGCTCCCCTCTGGAGATACCTGGGGCACAACACTGGAGGAGCAGGCAGCCAACAAGTTCCCCACCTTCCCAAGCATGGTGGGGCTCAGGCTTTGGGCTTCAGCTCTGGGGTTGCAGGGCAGTAGGCTCTGGTCATGGGTATTCAGGCGCCAGCCCTGAGCTCAGGCTGCGCAGTGGCAGGCCCCTGGCTCCGGTCACATGGCTTCAAGTTCCATCACTGGACCCTGTCTTCCGGCTGTGGGGCTTTGGGCTATAGCCGCAGGCTCCAGCTCTCTACCTCCCATCTCCCCTGGCACCCACTGCCTCTCTCAATCCTCCATCAAGGGCTTAATTTGTCCCCAAGCTTGCCAGGGCTGAGTAAATCTGCTGTGAAAAGTGATACTTGTATGTTTGTTAATATCATTGTTCACAACAGACTTACTAGCTAGCAATAAATAAATTACAATGATTTGGACATGTATATGTGCATAATTATTTGGTTTTCCTAAAGCTAATCAAGGATTTTAGGAAGACGTATGAGAGCGGTCCCCAACAAGAGTTGGTGGCCACACACTGAGGCCACCAAATTTTTTTCCTCAGAACCCCTGCCCTAGAACTTGACAGGCTCTGAAGCAACTGATAACAGAATATTGATTTTCTTGAAAGCCTGAGGCTCTGAGCCTGTAAACACTTAAGCTCGTGCGTACCTTTAGTCACATGGATTGTCCTAAAACTTCAACAGGACTACTCAAGTGAGCAAGGTTCTGCAAACATTTAAGTATGTGCATGACTGGGAGCTCAATTAACCAAATTCTGCATTCGGAACAATTAAATTGGCGCTAATGGTACTATAGTTAAGAGGACAATATAAATAACCGAAAGAATTCAGCAAGACAGCTTTTATAAATTACATCTCACAAAAAGGTCTCAAGAATAATTTATCAGAATGGATGAAAAAAAGATACTGGCCTTTAAAAAAAAACACTATTAAAAAGGAATTCAGGGCACTCACTTTCTTAAGACAATATATATGCCCTGCTTCATTTGTCCAACTTTTGAAGAGTGATAACCCAGTATAATTGGTTACAACATAGACACAATATTTATGCTAAGGAGATCATAAATTCAGCAGATGCTGTTTAACCTCAACTAGTCAATCTAAAGAAATATAGATAAAATCTCTCTCCTGCCTCTGCTCATATTCTATTTGTGCTAGACTTTTGTAGATAGTAATCCATTTGAATTTTGTATATGCATTTTCATAAGGATGTGAAGTACCCACAGTACTAGAGAGGACTTAATACATCTAAATAAATATATACACACACTCATTAATAAAGTACATCTAAATTAGTCCCTATAATTTGGTATTTATTATCTTAGATTAATTTTCTATTAGGAAACTAGTGCTTAAAATTAAGCCTCCACCTGAAAATGCTTCAGTAGATGTTTCTGTTCAAGGTCTGAAAACCAGCACTCTTCTATTCAGATGTTTTTCCTTTTGTTGCTGCTGCTACCCTTTAGTTTTATACAATTATATGATCATTATCCAATACCAATGCAACATCAAATACTATATATTCAATCTGATTATTCTGTCGAATGGATTATACAATGATCTGTTTATCCTGACCAGCTCTTTTGTCCTTCAAGTCAAGGCCTGAGACACAAAAGACTCAGCTGATCGTTAGAAGATTTTAATATTCTATTTGTCAACTAAATGAAAATATCAAAATATAATTAAAGGCCTTATTTTAGTCCTTATTTTGAATGCTGTGATCAGTTTCTCCTAATTCCAAAGATTTCTCTGTATTGTAGGATGTTGTAATTCAAACTTTAGAACATAATTAAACTTTAAAAACAATCTATACAAGATAGAAGTATTTTCAACTGCCAGTATTTGCAAACAAACACTAGGCATCTATGCTGAGGCATAGACGAGTGCCTCGGCATACTTAAGATGTTTGTAACTGATCAAACATACACTGTGGAATGTTACCGGACTTGCAAAACTATTTTTGTAGACATTTAAAAATGTACTATCAGATTAAAATATGAATCCAAATAAAGTAGTTATATACGGACAAAACACCTACTTGTGTCTGAAAGCAAGTGATTACGGTAAAAGAAAAAAAAGCTCTCTGTCCTCCTTTCTTTGCTCCCTTTTGCTACGCCCAGAGGATAATGGCAACAGCCTGAGAGGGACTTCAAAAAGAGAAGGAGCTTTGTTTAGAGCAGAGACAGCATTCAGATTTATGGCACCATGAAGGGACCTTTGTACAGCAGCAATTGGACCTTGCTTTGCTCTCCATCTTATTCATATACGAAAAATAAATCCTATAACATGTCTCAGGACATGTCTACAAATTTAAACAGAGACATAACATTTCTGCCTCTGAAGATGCAAGAAAGGAAAGGGTATTTTTTAAAATTAAACAGGTCACTGTTATCCAAACCAACCTCACTAGTAAAAGCTGAAGAAAAGAAAGGACAGACTACAACTTTGACAAGCCAGCAGCGGTGGGAGGGAAGGAAAAAGCATATGTCAGAGTTAAGGGATCTCTAATGAGAGAAAGCCAGGCTATTCTTCCCATATGTTTAATTCTAGTGTTTCAGCTAAGTTTAGTGGCTTCTGGAGAGAAAAGCAATGGCAGCCAGCGTTTAAGGCATATAAGGCTATATGGATTTAAGTTCATCTATATATCACAGTGGTATACAAGTACAAGCATCTTGACCTGCACCTAGAAATAAACAGGAATACAGTCAGGAGTGAAAGTAGGCTGGCATGGGCCAGTACGGTGTACCGGTACCAGCCTAAACACAGCCAGCGTTAAAGCGCTGCCCCTCCCCCGTCACCAACTGAGCCCCAGGCAGCATGGACCATGTAGCGTGGATGGACTGGCTTGGGGAGACTGACACCCAGCCCCACACCTTCCGCCTCCTGTGTAACTTTCTCTCCTGAATATAGCACATGCTCCCTGCAACCAATATCCCTTAAGAAGTAAGCAAGCATATTCTCCATTAACTCTAGCTTTCAAGTGATCTTCAATGATAGCTCAACATGGGTTGTGCTGCAAAACACCAATCTAGAAATCGAAAAAGCGGGGATATTTCTGTGATGAGGTCTGTCTCTGAGAAGTTTCACACATTTCTAAACCGGCAGATTTTTTAAAAAAAAAACAAAAAACCCAAAACAATGAAAAAAACAAACAAAACACTACTCAGCAAGTTCCACCTACTGACAAATTTTCAGAGTAGACAAATGTCCAAGAACACCACTAAATTGCAAACCTCTTGGAAAAAAAAAAATGGAAAAAAGCAACCACTCCAGCATTCCCTTTAAATTCCTTGTCCCAACATCTGACATCTAACTTGATGAGACCGAGGCTATGTCTGCGCCACAGCAGCAGCACTGCAGCTACACTGCTGTAGCATAGACATTTGCTACAGCAATAGCTGGGTTTTTTTCTGTTGCTGTACTAAATCAACCCCTCGAGAGGCAATAACTAGGTTAATGGAAGAATTCTTCTGACAACCTAGGGATGCCTATATCAGGGCTTAGGCTGGCTTAACTCGGATGTAGATTTTTCAGACTTCTGAGAGATGTAGCTGGTTGACCTAAGTTTTAGATGTAGGTCAGGCCACAGCCTCAGCTTGTTCACTGTCATACAAAATCAGAAATTACGATATTTTTAGCTAAACCCAACCAACTGCCTCCATCAGGACTGGTTCAGTTTCAAGATTATCCTAGTACCTGTTATTAGGATGGAAGACCAACAGATTACAAAACCTATTTACCATTACATAGCCAGTGATCACACAGTTACAAAAAGCTCTGGTAGCACAATAAGATCACCACTGATGGACAGAAACTTGAATATCCACCCAGACCACCTTAAGGACCTTGCCAGAGATTGAGTGCCACCCGGATCAATCTGCCAGGAGGCTATGGGCTTTTCTACATTTAAAATACTATCGCAGCACGGCTGAGTCACTGCAGCTGTGCCACTACAGTACCTTAGTGCAGACAGTACCTATGTGGATGGGAGAGATTCCATACTGTCTACTGTTTGAAATAGACCATCCTGATTATCACTACAGACATTTTTTTTCTCTTGATAATAGCTCACCTTCATTGATTAGCCACTTAAATTTGGTATGGCAACATCTCTACCTTTTCATGTTCTCTGTGCCTCGTCAGGTATTCTCCATTTTTTGTTTGTTTATTTGATTTTTCCTTCCTAAGTGTAGTATCTTATGCTTGTCTTTATCTTTTGATTTCATGAGATTCTCCCATTTGCATAGGTAACCCACTTTCTACTGGCTTTTTGCATATCACACATAGAGATACAACCAATCTATCCTCAAGCCCAGTGGTCTTCAAAGTTTTCCCTCCGCAGCCCCTTTTCGCTGTCCCACCTCTACTCACGGCACCCGGGGAATGTCTGCCGAAATGCCGCCGAATAAAAATCTTCCGCTTTCTGCGGCAGCATTTTGGCAGGACAAAAATAGACCGCTTGCGAGTTCGGCGGTCTCCCAGGCGGGATCAGCAGCAGCCCCGGGATCTCACGCACCCCCACGGGGTTCACGCACCCCATTTTGAAGACCACTGCTCAAGGCCCAGTGTTTTGCAACTAGTAAAAGGTGTAAGAACTGTCCAGTAGTCAGATATAATGTAATCTGCCTCTTGCTCAGTCCTCGCCATACGACCCAGTGCCTTGAGTGGTGTTCTGTTTCCACCTATCACTACATAAAAGGGTATTTAATTGCTCCTTCAGTTTAGCCAGAATAAAAGTTAGTTTGCACACTCATCAGCTTTAACCTGGTTTGTGACTGAGATCAGCCAACACCATCTACCAGCATAACACTACCAAATGGTGAAACAGATTGACAGAGCCAGAAGAGTACTCAGAAGTCACCTACTACAGGATAGGCCCAACAAAGAAAGAAATAGAATGCCACTAGTCTTTACCTTCAGCCCCCATTTAAAACCTCTCCAGCACATCATCAAAGATCTACAACCTATCCTGAAAGACAATCCCTCACCCTCACGGATCTTGGGAGACAGACCAGTCCTCACTTAGAGACAGCCCCCCAACTTGAAGCAAATACCTCACCAGAAACTACACACCACACAATAAAAACACTAATCCAGGAATTTATCCTGGCAACAAAGCCCAGTACCAATTCTGTCCACATATCTATTCAAGTGACACCATCATAGGACCTAAATCACATCAGCCATGCCATCAGGGGCTTGTTCATCTGCCCATCTACCAATGTGATATATGCCATCATGTGCCAGCAATGCCCCTCTGCCATGTACACTGGCCAAACTGGACAGTCTCTATGCAAAAGAATAAATGGACACAAATCTGACATTAGGAATCATAACATTCAAAAACCAGTAGGAGAACACTTCAATCTTTTTGGTCTCTTAGTAACAGACTTAAAAATGGCAATTCTGCAACAAAAAAATCCAGAAACAGACTCCAAGGAGAAACTGCTAAGCTGGAATTCATTTGCAAACTGGAATACCATTAAATTAAGCTTGAATAAAGACTGGGAGTGGATGGGTCATTACACAAACAAACAATTTCCCCATGCTAATTTTTCCCCCTGCTGTTACTCACTCCTTCTTGTCTACTGTTTGAAATAGACCATCCTGATTATCATTACAAACATCTTTTTTTCTCCTGATAATAGCTCACTTTCATTGATTAGCCACTTAAATTTGGTATAGCAACCATTTCTACCTTTTCATGTTCTCTGTGCCTCGTCAGGTATTCTCCATTTTGTATTTGTTTATTTGATTTTTCCTTCCTAAGTGTAGTATCTTATGCTTGTCTTTATCTTTTGATTTCATATCAATTCTCCAATTTATCAAGGACATTTTGAATTCTAATCCTGTGCTCCAAAGTGTTTGCAACCCCTTTTTATTGCTGCATTTCCAAAATAATTTTTGAAAAACGAAATACCATTATTTGTTATTTTCACTTGGACTAAAGTATTTCAGATGATAGAAACTCTCCTCTGTTCACTAAAGTGATCCCTATTTTTTACTCTCAGACACTAAAAGTCCAAAAACATTTTAAGTGTTAGCATATGAATCACCTAGTTCAAATGTCTTTGGAAAAAAAATATTAATTTTCACTTACAATACTATCAAAAAAATTTTAAGGAAGCTTTGATTCGACTTTTCTATACTGCACGTTTCAAGAATCAGGCTCTCTCTTTCCCATCAGATGTGGCCAACTTTGTTCTCATGTCCTCTAATTAAACAGAAATATTGGCAATTCACATCACGTCTTTTGACACAAATTATCCCCTTGGGGGGATATCAAAGTGATTTTCCCAACAGGAAAAGAGGACATTATCTGGCTATTATCCTATTGAAAGTGAACTCAAAAAGAAACTTCTCTCCACGTTTTTCAGTAACTGCACTAACAGCAAATTCATGAGTAACAAAAACCAAGCCAAAAAACTTGCTTGGTTTTATCTCTACTTCTTATCCATTTGGGAATTACCTGAACTAATAATTCTCCAGTTCTAATTTGTAAAAATCAAGTTTAGTCCTCTTCCAATATTTTTCTCAAGAAGTATCCTTCCAATATCTATAGGTCTTATTCACTCTGAAATGATCTTGTGAGAAATAAATACCCCCAAATGCTACGATTCCTTTTCCTGAAGAATTGGCACCAATTAATTTAATTTTCTGATAGTTCTTTCAAAGTACACAGCAATGCCACTGAAGCCCTGTTTCACAAAAGTCCCCAAAGCGTTTTCCTATTACACATGCAGAGTGACAACTGAACAATGGTGGCATACATGAACTTCCAGACAGAAACTAAGAACAAAAATCTGAACCACAAGCACCAAAATTCTTTCATTCCTGGAGAAGCAAGGCCTGTCTACCAAGACAACATACACCCAGAGCAAGACAAACCTCAAAGCAGACGAGCTGGGCCTCCACAAGAAAGTGAGAGCTGAATGAGGATGAAACTATAGGACAAAAGTCTACCATCCAATTTTTTCATTTGTCACAGATAAGTCTGACAGCCCAATTCAAGATTAATTATCTTAACTTTCTTAAATCCAAGTTTTTGTGTAGTATTTTAAAATGGTTTACAACTATTTACTAATCTATCTTCCCCTTATCATTCATTACCCTGTTTCACCCACATACAGTTCCTAGGGTCGCTCTTTAAAATGTTTCATCTAATTTTCTTTAAAAAGTATATAATATATTGAGAATACTTATGATTAAGTGAAGAACTAGTTGGATTTTTGCTGAAATGCATTTACTGTATTTTCAACTTAAGATTCTTGCTTTGTCACTCAATCTTGCTGATATCTGTGTGTTCTGTACAGTTTAAATTTTAAGTTTCCGTGGACTTGGATCACATCTTATTGCATCTATGAAATTATGCACACCTACAGTATTAAATAATATAAGCCAGATACAATGAATAAATATGTTCCTAAACTGTTTTATAGGTAATACTTAATTTCAGCTTTGATAAGAAGATAACTTAATACTCAAGAAGAAGAGGAGCAAGAGACTTTGCTTATAATACACAATCTGTATGCTACTAACAAATATAAGAATGGTGTGCAGGTTTTTACAATGTGGGCTACTGTCCACTACCAATAAGAACAATTAATAGTTTAAACTTAAACTAGACTGATTAATGCATATGCTATTTCAACCTTTTAAAAAAACAGAAGAGTCTGAATACATCTCATAACTTTTGATTGCTTGCTACTGCAAGAACTTATACATAATGCTTTCCTCATCTACTGTCTGAATATTGTACTATGTACATGTAGATCCCATGCATCTATATCCTCGCTTCCTATAAAAATTGATCAAAATGCCAGCAAATACTGAGAATTTAATGGCAATGCCACTAAGTTTCTACATAATGTACAATCAAGATTCATAGCATTATGAATTTTAAAGTATCTCTTATTTAAATATTGTTCACATTTTAAATGTTACATCTATCCTATAAATCTGTTTACAGTGTTGCCACTCTGTGCCAAATGGGAGAAACTCCTGCAACTTCATATTGAATCACATCATCAGGTTTGCTATACTTGTGTCGTGCTGTAGTATGTGGAGAGGTGGGAGGAAAAGAGATGGAGATGGATGGAACAATAGGGAAAGGGGAAATTTTCAAGGACAATCTCAAAAAGCCTTTAATTGTAAGGTAGCTCTGTGATAAATGGAGTGAAGGGAGCTCTTTTTTATGGACACCAAGCCAGCCAGTTAGCTATAAAGCCTTGGTGGCTGCTTGCTTTACCTGTAAAGAGTTAAAAAGTTCCCATGTAAAGAAAAGGGAGTGGGCATCTGACCAAAAGAGCCAATGGAAAAGCTACACCTTTTAAAAATGAGAAAAAAGCATTCCATTTGTGTCTCTGTTGTTTTCTCTGGGCTGCAGGGACACAGAGAAGCAATGCTGTAAGCAGGAATGTGGTGTAAGGTTTGAATCCGGTATGAAAAATTATATTCCATATCTAGAAGGAATCACTGGGACAGGGGAACGGGGTGGGGGGATTGGCTAGGGCATGGGAATCCCAGGGAACCTGTTGGGAAGGTGGGGGGTGGCTAGGAGTCCAGGAAGCCAGGGGGGTTGGAGGTCTCAGGAGGGGGTGGTCAGGGGAAAAGGAGCAGAGGACGTTGGATGGGTTGAGGATTCTGAGGGGAGTAATCATGGTGTGGGAGGGGCAGGGGCCAGGCTCTTTGGGGAGACACAGCCTTCCCTACCCAGCTACAGTGACCAGATAGCAAGTATAAAAAAATTGGGACGGGATGGGAGATAATAGGTGCCCATATAAAAAAAAGCCTCCAGAATCCTATAAAATCGGGACATCTGGTCACCCTATACCCAGCCCTCCATACAGTTTGCAACCTGATGTGGCCTTCAGGCCAAAAAGTTTGCCCACCCCGAGATAGAACAAAGAATAAATTTTTTTGGCTAATGAATCTTGGCAGTGAACCTATAAAATATGCCTTTGTAAAATCATTAATTTAGGTTTTCTTGTGCAGGTTTTGGCAACATTTAGAAGCCAGAGCCATGACTATTCTCATCTTTTTTTTTTCCTGTGATAGTATTTTTGCCACACTCCAAACTCAACTTACTGAAGGAAAAATGGTTCTCTCCAGTTTAAAGCTTGCTTTATTTATGAGGAGTTGCTAAATTGGCCACACTTTTCGTACTTATGAACAGCCAGGATCACAGTTAGTTAAAAAATATTTTATGCTGCATTATTTACAAATAATGGGAGAAAATGCAAGTGCTTGAAAAGCTGCTCACAAAACCAAAAATTTGAACTTTACAATTTGAAGTGTTCAGGTTTGGTAAACCTCTATATGGATTTCTTTTCCCCTGGAGCTTTCCCCACACCCCGTCGAACTGCAATCTCCTATTGCTACTAAAGCCGATTCACAGTCACTCTTGGTTTAGTTAATGTTATCTTTTTCTGGTACTATGGTTATGAGCCGATGATTTTTCTGGTGATGCTGTCGTGAGCTGACAGGTGAAATTCTCTAACATATATCTTGTTTGATAGGAGCAGTGAGCCTCAAAGACTTCTTGAGGAGAAAATATCCACATGGAATAAAGAGAGTACAATATTACGAGCTGTAGTAACTACATGTAAAGACTTCAGAATCTGGGAAGAGGTAACATATTCCACTTTCTATACAATAGTTCCAAGTTGGGCTGCTCTTTTATTATAAATTCTGTTTTAGCTGACTGTGCAAGAGGAAGTTTTCATGTATTCTACCAAATACCTTGGATCTGCCACTGAATGAAAGTAACCTCTCTAGCACGTGTGTTACCACACAGGCACTTATTTGCAAGTCTGTTGCATAGTACCACAAAAAAATGCCCTGGCAAATCAACCAGAGGGCTGTTTATAAGCATAAAGAAGCCCAAATGGGATCACACACATGATGGCTAAGCTAGCATCTAACTGAAAATGCAAATTCCCTGAACTAGGTTTATTTGTATTTAATTTAGGGATGATCAGTGCAATCTCCATGGCTAGGTGAGTAAACAATATTGGCTTTTTAGGACTTGTCTGCACTTAACACACTACAGTGGGACTGCTGCACCGTGCAATGGCCCTGACATACTGCTCATTGTAGACACTACCTACACCAAACAGGAGGGATTTTCCATTCGGCATAAATAATCCACCTCCCCACGAGGCAGCAGCTAGGTTGACAGAAGAATTTTTCCATCAGCCTAGCACTGGCTGCAGAGGGACTTTGGTGGGCTTAACACCCCTATTCAGGGTTCTGGATTTTTCACACCCCTGACTGACAATCTGACAATTTTTTAGTGTAGACCAGACCTTGATGTCCAATAGATGTGAAGAACAAAAATGTAGCATTTAGGAATACTGAATTGCTCACTAAATAATGCCAACATGAATAAGAGTTGCAGATATTAGGAGGATAATATTTGAGAAAAACATTGAAAGAGGACTAAACTTGAAAAATTAGTTTCTCAGGGACACAAAATTAAAGGCACAATGGCAAATTATCCTGCCGCAAAGGAAGTATAGGAGGAATAGTAACAGGTCATTATGGCTCTGTAGTGAGGTGGTATGGCCTCTTTCTGGACCTGAGAGCAAGGGATCACTAGCTTCTCCCTGGTGGAGAGAGCCAGATCTGCTCCACCTACTCGCCGGAAATACCAGAGCAGGACAGGAAGTATAAGGGAAGTCCCTGCTTGAGCTCAGTTGAGAGGGAACCATAGAAGGAGACTGATCTCTCCAGTCTACCACCAACCGCTGCAGATGAGCCTGCGCTGCATAGTGCCCTGCCTCCGGAGGAGACCAACTCTGGAGAAGAGTTGCTGGCACTGCCATCTGCAGTATATCCTGAGGAGACAGAGGACCTTTAGACTACAGAACCTCCTCTCCAAACTGTGGGAGGAAGTAGTCTGGGGAAACCAGACTTTAGTCCAGTTTTGTTGCAAGAACAGGGGTCAATGTATTGCAGCTAGAATCCCTGCTGGCCCCAGTGGCAGGACACTCCACACAGACAAAACAGACAAATACAACCACTATTTTCTTCTAATTCTCTAACAGTACAAGTCTACATTTCAAAGCTCTAGTCTATCTAACATGGCTTTGTTAGTTATTTATAAGTGATGGCCCCAAATTGTCTTTAAAGGTAGAA
The DNA here is from genome assembly GCA_007922305.1 of Dermatemys mawii. Taxonomy (NCBI): domain Eukaryota; kingdom Metazoa; phylum Chordata; order Testudines; family Dermatemydidae; genus Dermatemys; species Dermatemys mawii. The sequence continues at coordinate 34,110,643 of ML677326.1, read as the reverse complement.
TTTGGGTCATTTAGCCTGCAAGTTGCTTACCCCTTTCTGGCTCAGTGTCACACCATCACTGGAGGTTTTTAAAACAGATTGGACAAACACTTGTCAGGGATGACTAGGTTCATTTGGTCCTGTCTCAGCTAGGGTGACCAGATGTCCCGATTTTATAGGGACAGTCCCGATTTTGGGGTCTTTTTCTTATATAGACTCCTATTCCCCTCTACCCACCCAACTCCCCATCCTGATTTTTCACATTTGCTGTCTGGTCACTCTATTGCCCTACATTTCTACGATTCTAAGAATTCCTGGGAAGTGTGACTGCAGATGCTAATGAAAACCTATGCAAAGAAAGCTTGTCAAATCTAGACCTTTCTGAATAGTTATCTGCATTTCCAGCCTTTTACCATCTCATAAAAGAAACGCAGATAAGCTGCATTTTCCACAGAAAAGACACTGCAGTTGATTCATCAGCTTTGGCACTAGATTCTAAAATATTTAAAAGCTTGTTACGTAACATCTTTTTCCTTGCCTTATTATTGAGGGACCAAGAAGTTATATCCATATGTTTGTACTGCTCTCTCCTTCAAGAGTAGTTCTTTACACTGCCAATATTGGTATGTCTTCACTGCAGCTGGGAGCTTCCCAGCCTAGGTAGACAGACTCTCGCTAAAAGTAGCAGTTTGAACACTGGGGCTCGGGCTGCCGACCAGGTGAGTTTACAGTCTGAGCTTCAGCCTGAGCCACTACATATTTTTCTCGTGCTAGCTCAAGTCTGTCTTTCTGGGCTGGAAGGCTTGTTCCCAGCTGCTGTGCAGATATACTGTGTGCGTGTGTGACAGCACAAGAAATAAAAGATGTACAGGAGAAGGAGGATAAAGAAGACAAGAGTTGGTTCTATGATCATTCCAGCTGACAGAGTGTGACTGACTTCTATAATTTGAAATATTAGGATGCATCAATACACGCATGTTCCTCAATAGTTTTTTTTACTGCTTTGAATGGTTCTGTGGTTCACAAGGCATACCACTCAAACTTCTATGCTGAAATTATTTGAGTGCAATATGCTCCACCACAATCACCAACCCCCAGAAAGTCAAAATGATGTTTTCCTAGAATTAGCTAGGTGGTAACAAAGACAGTGGAATAACTCACATTTACTGTGTCAAATGTGCACTGCTATTGCTAACGTGACAGAAGTTAAAATCTGCAGTAATATCATAACATGAATGAGTTCAGACAATATTGGAAAAAACTGATTTTCCCCTCAATATTTCTTTATCAAAGATCCAACATTGAACAATGGAACCATTTTCAAGCAAGTAGCAACTGATCAATTTCCATTTTTAATACAAATAAGAAATCTTAATTAAATTGGCGATAACCCCTCATTTTTTATTGTAACAATTCACTTTACAGTGACTTCAAACAAGGCTAGATTCCTGTATATATTCATGTTTTCGATATTTTTTTATCACCTTGGTTTGTGCAGATGTCAAATCTATTCCTTTTGAAAGTTACTTTAGCTTTCATCCAAAACAAGAAAGAAGAGATTCTTAAGTTAAAACCTGTCAGTATTACTTGAGTAATGAGATTCAACTGAGCTGTTAGTTCCTCTTCAACATTACTCTCAGTGGAACAATTGCATTTACTGATTCAATATTAAAATATTTTGTTCTGTTTTTCCCTCCCCTGATTAAACAGATTATTATTTAATGCTTGTTTTCAAATAGTTTTTCTGTATTTTAAAAACAAAAACACTTTATAGCAGTACAGATATTCGTATATGAACTATGCTTTGAAGGAGAGAGCAAAGAAGACAAAGCCACACAAGACTATGTTCCAAACAACATTAAGCCTCTGAAATCCATAAAAGTAAATTCAGTTCAAACTGTTCAAGTGTTCCTCAGTTACTGAGGGGATCTGACAACGTGTGGCACAACAAAAAAGGAAGGGATGAAATTTCATTCTAACTTTGAAACTACTATGCTTTTGTGGGCTAGTCATAACGTTTGTGACATTTTGTACCTTGGGGGAGCACTCTGTAATCGCCATATTCCTCATTTATATGAGTGTGATCTTACATATAAGACATGCCTTGTAAGGTATCAGGGGAAAGGTAACGATCTTCTGAAAGTTATTTCACTATCCATATATGTATACTATTAATGCATATGAAGTTATGAGAATTGTATTGTATGCCTGTTACTAAAACGTGCTGTAAATTGGGGAAATGAGCCAGTTATTAGCTCATCAAAGGCAACAGCAGCGTATGCAAACAACACCCTTGAGGGGTGTCAATCAACCCATCAACCACCATTGTCCAGCAAGGAAGCTACAATGGAGTAACTCACGTGCATGAGGCAACACCAGGGAATTGCTCAACCTTGACTGGAGACTCAGCAATACCCACCCAGACATGGCCAGACTTGTGTTTTCCAAGCACATGGACTGAAGGTTTTTTTTTTTAAAAAAAATAAAATAAAGACAACCATGGCCACATGCTGGGTCTTTCTCCTTCATCCACCTACGCTGCAAGCAACAAGGGCACTCCAAAGGCTCCAACTGAGGGGACTGGCCCAGATCTCAAGGTTGAAATCTGTGTACTATGAACTGCAATATCCAGGGAGGATGAGAAAAATTGCTTAATCTAAATGTTGCCCAGTCTAATAGGGTTGGGAGTTTAGACTTCGTAGTTATACTTTCTTTTCTTTTGGCAACTAACTCTGACTTTTTGCCTATCACTTAATATCACTTAAAATCCACCTTTCGTAGTCAATGTGTTTTACTGTTTATCTTTACCAGTGAGTTTGTACAAAATTTGTAGCCAATGTGCTCAGGTTAGCAAAGGCTGGTGTGTATCCACTTCCCATTAATCAATTTGCACTGCTCATCTTGAGCAGTACAAGACAGTAGATTCGTGGGGTACAGAGCTGGAGGGATTGGGTTGGTGCCTTTCACCATGTGATTCATGAGCGGCTCTGGGAGCATTCATGCAATCTAGCTGGGTGTGGGGCTCCACATGCGGTTGTGCTGAGTGATAACAGCACCTGGAGGGGGCTGCTGCTGGTCGCTAGCAAGGCACTGAGAGAAACAGCCCAGGTTGGAGAGAGTTAAAGGGACATAGTGCAGCCACAGTCCCAGGCTACATCCTGGGTGGGGGGATCCCTCACCAGAGGTGGCTCTACGTTTTCTGCCGCTCCAAGCGCAGCAGTCAGGCGCCCTTCAGAGGTCCGCTTGTTCCTGCCAATTCGGCGGCGTTTCTGCGGAAAGTCCAACGGTACCTCGGCTTCGGCGTACTTGCCACCGAAATGCCACCGAATCCGCAGGACCTGCAGATCTCCTGCAGGCAAGCCACCGAAGGATGCCTGACTGCTGTCCTGATAGCGACTGGAAGAACACCCCCTGCAGCTTGCCGCCCCACACACGTGCTTGCTGCACTGGTGCCTGGAGCCGCCCCTGTCCCTCACAATGTTATTTGAGCATAGTTTGCTGTTATAATAAAAAGATGCTTAATAATTACCTATACCGTTTCTCTAGATGTTCATTGAGCCCTGTAGTTCCATTTGTTCTCCTCCTTCAAGATGTTCCAGGTAGATGAGAGAACCTAAAGGAGGAAAAATACACATTAAAATAATTAATAAAGTGAATGGTTGAAAAAACTGGATGTTCAACTATGCCCACAGGTACATGCTAGTGTGGGTAAGTCTCAAAATACAATAGAATAAATTTAGTTCAATGAAAAATGTACATAATTTTCATCCCATGACAGTTGGTATTGGAAGAGTGTTTTAAAAGAGCCAAGGTCAGAATTTTGGCATTTACATTATCAAAGGAATCTCTCTCTCTCTCTCACACACACACACACAGAGAAAAGGTCATCAGGATCATCAATACCCTCCCTGTTGTTTTTTAGAATCTACTGGCTCATGCGCCCATGTTGATTCTGTTCAAAGAGGCACCAACAGAAGCCTTCAGCAATTGCTATCACTGATCTCCTATGGTACACGTTCTTTAACTACTGTAGAAAGTGATACATGGTCACCTTGGCCACATGTGGCCTCCTGGGCTATGACTGGGAAGCAATGGCCCCTCCCTCTCTGTGCTACTGCATGCATCGCCTTACTGTTGGTTACTGGGGCTGCCAGGAGGGACTGGGCTCTACCCATTTCTGGAGACACCTGGGGCACAATGCTGGAGCAGCAGGCAGCCAATGAGCTCCCTACCTTCTCAGGTGCGGTGTGGTTTAGGTCAGGGGACTCCAGCTGGGTGGCAGTGGGCCACATTTTCCGGACATGGGGCTTCAGGCTCCAGTTTCCCACTCCCTCCCCCAGCCACCCACCCACCCCTATCATCCCTGGCCTTGCTGCCTCCCCCATCTCTCATCCAGATCTTAATTTGTCCTCAGGCTTTCAGGGCTGCTTAAGTCTGCTGCAAACAACAAACATACAACTGCTAACTTTATCACTGTTTACAACAGACATACTAGCTAGCACTAAATATATTACAATCATTTGGACATGTGTATGTGCATATTTGTTTGTTTTTACTAAAGCTAATTAAGTATTTTAGGGGAAAGCGTGAAAACTGTCCCAGCAAGAACTGGAGGCCCCACTCTGAGCCCACCAAATAATAAACCCCTGGCCTCAGAGCCTGATGCTTCAGTTCTGGGCTAACTAACTGTCAGACATACTGGAGGACTCAAACGTGTTTTAGGTCATTCTGCAGGACCCAAAAACACTAAGCAACTAGGTTTATAATTGTCTTTGCCTAGTCATGCATGAGTATAAAGACCATCAAAAGATCCCAGTGTAGGCTTACCTTTAAATCACTGGGAGAAAATAACATATGTAGTGACAAATTACATTGATGGCACACAGAGCAATACACAGGAGGAGGAAATTACAATGAGGGGAGTAACAGGGCCTGAATCCAATTTGAGTCAACATCCATAGCATGGTTATTTCTTGAGTAAAGAAGTAAGACACATCTGAAAGGGGACCAGAGAAGGCTAAGAAGCACCTTGACATCAGCTAGCCTACTCTAGCAAGAAGCAGCAGGCAGTTGATGTCTCAGAGGTACTAAAGGTGCAGTGAAGACCTTTTTGAGTCTCAGTGCACATATACATTAAACACATTTTATTGTATTTAAATATGATTTAATGGCCCACTAGGGTTCAAAACCATGACAAACTGACATAGGGCTGAATATGTCATTCCTTATCTATGCTGACCTCAAAGTCATGTCCACTGGAATAAAAGACATTCCCCGCTTGAGGAGTTCCAGAGCTCAGGCTCCAGCCCGAGCCCACTGCCTCTCATCCTGAGGCCTGCTAGCCCATCATCCAACCTAGGATAGCTGGGGGCATTTAATTGCTGTGTAGACCTACCCTAAGGAATTTACAGAAAAATGGATAAATAAATTAGGTGCTTCCACGCTGACAAGCATTGGTTTAAGATAAAACTGTATGAAGCCTTGATGGTTTCCCAGATTTTCCTTATCAAACTAAAGTCAGTAAGGAACTGAACTCAAAATACAGTGGAACAGTCTAGCACCCTCTTCAGGTTCTCCAGTGACTCATATCTTTGAAATCAAAGAGTTCTTGCCTAGTTGTGTGCTCGAAGCAAAAGATCCAAGAGTGGAAAATAAGACAGTATTTTATTTGGAAAAGCTATTTTTCTTACTCTTCTGAGGCCTGCTATGAAGACAATTCAGTACGATACACAGTATCTGTAATCACAGAAATCATAGAAATGTAGGACTGGAAGGGGCCTCAACAGGTCATCTAGTCAGTCCCCTACACTCAATGCAGGATCAAGTAATAACTAAGACCTCAGAGGAGTTTGTCTAATCTGTTCTTAAAAATCTGCAGTGACAGAGATTCTACAGCTTCCCTGGGCAATTAGTGCTTAATCACCCTGACAATTAGAAAATTTTCCTACTGTCTAACCTAAACCTCCCTTCCTGCAGTTTAAGTCCATTGCTTCCTGTCCTATACTCAGGAGTTAACAAAAACAATTTTTTATCCTCCTCCTTGCAACAAACGTTTAGGTACTTAAAAACTATTATGTTCCCCTCTTAATCGTCTCTTCTCCAGACTAAACAAACCCATATTTTTCAATCTTTCCTCATGCTTCATGTTTTCTAGATCTTGAATCATTTCTGTTGCTGTCCTCTGGACTTTCTCCAATTTGTTCACATCTTTGCTAATATATATAGCACTCAGAACTGGTGCCTGCTTTTAAATGAGTGGCATGTATGAGGATAAGTACATTAATAATTAAGTGTTTTAAATCACATTTGAATTCAGATTTCCAAACACATACACAAAATACATACATTTTTGCACAGGCCTGACTTGTGTGCATACACTTCCCAATTCACCAACACAAATTACAATTTACTTGCACCGAATTTTAGGTGTTTAGATAGCCGTCATCACCATAGTAGCAGAATGCTTCATGATTAACAGATTTTATCTTCAACATCATAGTGAGGTAGGTATGTATTATCCTAATTTTACAGATTGGAAACTGAGGCACAGGGTAGCTTGAATGACATGCCCAAAGTCATACTGGAAATCTGTGGCTGAGCCAGGACCTGAATTTAGGTCTACTGAGTCCAAGTTTGGTGTTTTCACCAAAAGACTACCCTTCCTCCCAAAAGTGAGAGAGAGTCAGACATACCCAAAAGAGAGTATGCACAGGGTTTGATATGGGCTGCCTTGTTTAATAATAAAAGATTTTTATCAAATTGCTATATATCTAATGTCAAGTTATGGTGGGATTTTTTAAAATGTTCAGTGTTGATTTAACTCTGACCATTAGAGTCAATAGTAAAGCTCCTACTGAAGTCAAAGGAAGCAGAGTTAGACCACTGCTGAACACTTTAAAAGCGATTACCCTTAAACTATTATCTGTATACAACATGAACACTTTCTGAAACCAAGAATCAGAGGGGTAGCCGTGTTAGTCTGGAATAGCAGAAGTGACAAAGAGTCCTGTGGCACCTTAAAGACTAACTGAAATTTTTTCAGAGCATGAGCTTTCGTGGGCTAATACCCACTTCGTCGGATGCATGCAGTGGAAGTATCCAGGGGCAGGTATAAATAGGTAGGCAAGATTATCTCCCACCTGGTTCTTGCCTACCTTTCTGAAACCAGTTAAGAAAGAAGTAACTGAATGATAGAGCTATAATTCCATGCAGGAGCTCTGAGTGACATCAAACCATAAGAGTGAAATTCAAATCTGGCTATGGAATTATAGCTCCATAATTAAAAATGGGCTTGTTTTCCACACTACAGTATATTAGACACACACACACACTCACCAGGATGACAGATCCATGCACTGCAGACAAGGACTGCCCACTGTCCTTTCCCTTGCTCTTGCCACTCCTGTCCTCCCATAAATGTCTGGTTTTGGGGTTTGTTTGGGGGTTTTGTTTGTTTGTTTTTTTAAAAGGATAGCATTCCCTCCCACTCCAGTACCTTATCCTTCACAATGTGGTTCTTGCCTCCCACTCCAATGAAATCTTCATGGAGTGACTCTCACTGTGATTGCCTTTTCCCTGTCAGCTCTGGGGGGCAGGGAAAGGCAAGTACCAGCAACTAGTTTAAATTTAGTTCACAGACGTAACTATCACATCTGTGAAATTGAAGATTTTGGAAGACAGGCTGCAGGATGCTTAATACTGCAGTCCATGTTACAGGACAGTTCTGCACACCTAACAACGCCACAATTTTGTCAATGAATAAAAGTTCTGGTTCTCCTGTCCTTGCAGCTTCTGTATTCCAAGAACTGACTGATCCATTTAGTCTAGTATCTTGCCTCTAGCAATGATGTGCTTGACTGAAAGAACAGTGATTATTTTAAAATCCTATTTGAAAATTTTGTGCTTATTATAGTTAGAGTAACACCCAAGATTAATATAAGTGAAAGTAGCTAGCAAAATAAATCTGTTTTACAGTTTATTTTCTTTGTGCATTTGACAGCACATTGCATGTCTTCACCTCTAGCTTTCCACTGTACAATGACTTATGGACTAGTTTTGTCAAGACTCAACTGAGTAAAGTTACTCACGTGTTTGAGTAGTTCGATTGTCTTTATTTGACATTATATGCAACTTCTGAACCTAGGCAGTACAATTCTTATTCAGTGTGTTCAACACTTTAATATTAAAAAAAAATTGATGTGGCCCTAGTAAAACTATAGACTTTTAGTTTGTACATTGTTTTTTAAATGTCATTGTGTGTGGATGCAGAACTAAATGATAATAAACTATCCAGAAAATTGCAAGAGAAGAAAAAAAATTATTTAATTCTTAACAAATGCATTTTAAGTCCCCTCACCCTCGAGATGAATTATTTTCTTCATATGCTAAGAGGTGAACAAGTGCTCATGGAAACATCATGAGTCTACAGTTTCTGCAGATGTTCTACTGCGATAGCTTTTTAGCTTGATAATCAGTATCTAACACATTAATGTTCATAAAATGAAAAATTTAACTAAGCTGTGTCCATTTAGATAGATGAAGCACGTATGATTCTGATCTATTCTGGTTCCCATACTGTACCCATCATCATGTTATCCAACAGTCTGATTATATAGCTTCTAGTCAAACTTGAAAGTCTTTGCATATAATTTTCTGAATTAAATCAAAGGGGCAAAATCAAATTATATATTCTAGTAAATGTCACAATTATTCATTGAAGCCCTGGGCTCTAGCTTACCTGAAAGTACTCTCTGTGTGGCAAAGCAGCTTAATTTGAGTTGATTCTATTAATTTTCTAATGAAGCAGGCCATAAAATTTTAACTTGGTACAAAAACATAACCCCTTAATACAACAACACAACCTATTTTAGTTTTCTTTAAGCTAGACCAGGAGTCAAGCTGCAACAACATACATATGTAAGCAAGATTACACTCCCATCTTATGTACAATATTATGTTTATACGGCATCATCAAAAAAGAGCTCTAAGTTAATTGTAGCAATGTGTAAATTATATGTCAAAGAAAAAAAGATTAAAATACATTTATGACAACTGGAAATGCTGCTCCCCAAAAAACATATGCTTTCCCTAAGTTTAAAAGTAAATGCACAAGGTAAGTTGTTAGACTAACCAATGACTCAGTAAGTAGTTAAGATCCTTCTGTAATCCACACATCATATCCACTTCCATAAAATACCAAGCAGAATTTTCAAAAACAACCTAAACTGTAATTATCAGTATTTAGAAGTGGGCCCAGATCCTTAAAGGTATTTAGGTGCCTATCTGCCTCTTTAGGAACCTAAGTCCATCTCTTGAGGCACCAATGACATTTTGAAAATCATCATGCAGCAGCTGTCTATCCTGCTAGGCAACAAAATTTTCACCTGGTAGCATTTGCAAAGTCACCTATGCTTTGATGCTAGCCCACGGCTAACAAGAAGTTTTAAGCCCTAGCTCAAGCTGAAGCCCCAGAGCAGGATTCGCAAGCTAGCTAGGGGGAACACCTCTCTCACTAGTGGGGCCCAATCTTGCAGGCATGCTCTGAGCACACTTAAGACCTGTGACACCTCGCAGCAGAAGGGCCAGATACAGACCAACAATAGATGAAAGGGGAGCAGCACAGCACCTGCACAAAAGACAGGTAGGGGCACAGAGCAAGATGGTGAGAGAGATGTGTTGACTGTGATCAGGAAACAGAGCAAGAAAGAAAAGGTCAGTTTCAGCTTCTAGGGCTTGGCCTACTAAGGCATCTAAGACAGGTCAGCCGTTCAACTATAAGAGTTTGGGTGACTGAGGATTCCAGGAGGACAGAGGTACCTTCTGTGATCCATCAGCCAGGTACACTAGGTCAGCTATTTAGCCACCTAAGCCCCTTTCCTTAGTGTTTCACTCTCAACTAGCTTAGGGGACTCTCTAATGAGCTGCTGGCTTTGCAGGATCCCTTTCTTAGGCATCTAACTCTCCCCATGCATTGTATAGGGAGCCTGGGTACCTAATTTAGGCTAGAGATTCCACTAAGTAGCAGGCCATCAAGGATGTGCGTCTATACTGCAAAAACACAGAAACAAAATAAAATCAGAGCAGAAACTCAGAACCTGGGTCCACAGTCTCGGGCTTGCATTGCCTGTGCTATGGAGCTAAAGACACCCATGCAGACATTCTGACTCAGGCTGGGGATGGGCTGTGAAGCACATCTTCTCAGGCTTCAGAGCACAAGGTAGAATGTCTATACAGCTAATTTTAGCGCTGTAGCATGACCTGAAGGTGGGCTGATAGAAGGTATATAGTTAAAAGACTGCCTCCCATTCACTGGTAGCATAGTCAGGTCCCACAGTCCTTTGTTTGATCTACCACATGGACAGATGGGATATAGAGAAACAGAGAAGCATTTCTTGCAGCAACTACAAGTAGGTGGAAGAGTCTGTTGTTCCCCTGTCCAAATTGCCTATAGTGAGGAAGAGAGGTAACATCTAGCCACACAAGAAACTCAGTGAAAAGCACAGAAACTGATCCAAAGGACTGTAGGATGTGATGCTAGAAGAAAAGCATAGTAATTTTGGATGACAGGAGGTAAGAGAAGAAAGACCACTCATCTATATTAATCTGTATCACCACCTTCAAAGTTACTTTGAAATTAACAGCTTCTTTACTATCCATTGCAATATGCCTTGCTATTTTAAAACAGAATATTCTTAGTGTATATTTCAATCTTGCCTGTCAGTATTTGTGAGAGAGAGAATGATTGTTAAATGGACATCTACTCTCAGACCAACAAGCACACAAATTACAGTCCAGATCTTACATGTTACACCATGTTACTGAATGCTACTTGATGTGACTACATGCCGATGGATCACTTCATCTGTGCAGAGACCCAGTGAAGTCTATGGAGGTCCACCAAGCAGAAGCACTTCCAGGATTAGGGCCTATATGTGCCCTACAAAGAAACTAAATCCTAGTCAAGAGCTGAAATGCAGAACTGTGGTTATATATATTTATGGAAGAGTTTCTGAAGTAGGTTAATGGAATTACTAAAATGTGTTTTACAAGATATTACACAGAATGGTAAATTAACTGACTTTTCTAAAGATGTAGAAACAAATTCTCTAGAACAAATAAATTTCCGTAGTTTTACAACCACACATATATACATATATGTATTTGGAATTATGTCCAAACTGAAACAATACTATTGTTCCTGTCACTTCAGATGGTGTTCTAAAATATATTTTAAAATTTGCGCTCTTAAATATTAGGTCAAAGTTTTTTTGGCAATCCACAATTTAAGATACAATTCTTAAAAATAATTTTCTGGTATAATGTGTCATCAGCTTAAAGCAATTTTCATTTAGAACCCAATTTTGTTCCCACTGAAGTTAGTAGCAGAACTCTCACTCCAACATCATCATGCCACAGGATCTTATCCTGCAAACATTCACTCTCTTATGTGATAGGCTAGCAGATGATAGATAACGGAACTACAATTTAAGTACTTAAATTCCTAGTTAAGCATATGTAAGTGTTTGCAGGACTGGAGCTACACTTTCTCTTTCAAACTACATTTATCTAGCAATGATAAGCATATTTCTATGAATATGTTCCCCTCATATGTGCTACTGTTATGTCTCATCCTCATCCTAGTTCGAACACTCCACTTAATGAACAAAAATTAAGAATTGTAATCCACATATTAAAAAAGCAGGCTCAACAGAGTTTCTCTTTGAAAAAGAGTCTGGTTACCTAACACAATATCAATAAAAATGGGCTAATTTCTCTTGTTTTCATTAGAAAAAGTAAATACATAAATAATAAAATAAAGACTCATTATAATTTCTTCAATTTGTGCCCCATTAAATCCCTTACAATTACACATTTCAAAATTCATCTTCAGGTATACTAGAAGTCAACAGATAACAGTGCATTTCCAAAGGCCTTGCAATTAAACAGACATTTAAAGAAATAAAAGAACTGTTGTCTACAGAAATCCTTGGGGCTTTAAACCACCACCACCAACATTCTGCCAACATTACAAATATTGAACAACAACAACAGAGATACCAAAACTGAGATCAACTTCTATGAACTTCAGGAAAATTCTCTGGCAACACAGGCTAAAGACAAAGAGAATATAAGTCACATACAAATGCTAGTAATAATCCAGTTTTGAGCAGGAACATGCAGGAAGTCCACAAAACAGTATAATAAAGATTTTTAAACATATCAGTTTTTAAAGATGCCAAAACTGCCAGTTTTGTTTGCTTTTGTACAAACACTTTTTTTATTTTGAGACAGGCACAAATTTCTGTAAACATTGGGAAAAAACAATAGAATTCCACCAGATTAGGAAAGGGAAAGGTCAATAATGAAACTATAATGGTAAATTTTGTTGATTTTAAATTCTGAGAATACCAGAAGTCGTCAGAGATGAAATTGAACATTATAGTATAAAGACCTATTTTTCCTGATCTTATCCCTTATACCCAAAATAAGAAAACTCTTGGAAAGAATCTTCAAGAAAAGGAACTAGAGATATTGTTTCCAGCAAAATTAAGCAATTGCCTGGGATAATAGAGCTTTTATTTTCTTGAACAATTAAATCCTGATCCTTGCAAACTCTTAGGACAGGTCTACACAGGAAAGTTATTATACTAGTATATAGTAAGATAAAATTTAAAAAACTGATATAGTAGGACCACTACAATTCCTACGTGGCCACGCTTATTCTGGAATAAGGATAGTTTTTGTTGTTGTTTAATTTGTGTCTTTTTGGAAGAGGTTTAACTAAACCAAAAAAAGCCTCTCTTAAGCATATCCACACAGGGAGTTAAATCAGTAAAACTTGTTAAAACTTTCCCCATGTAGACAAGCCCTTAAATACCAAAGGCTTGTCTACATGACAGACTTAAATGGGAGTAGTGACACACAGAGTTATTTTTATGAGTGTTTGGAAGGATTAGGGCCTATAAAGTAAGGCAGAAATTTTAAATTTGGAGCAGGTCTTGAATGACACATGCTAATTTTTATTTTTAAAAGTAGTAATTAAATAATGGCATATCTTTCCATTTTGTGGAAACTCAGTTGTTGCCTTATTCTGTTCTACACATATTTCAAGAGATAATTTTACCTTAAATGCAGTTTGTTATAATGTTGCAGGGGATGTATAAAAAAACTAGAAAAGGGGATAATATTTGAAAAACTAATATGCCCTCTGTATTTTTAATATTAAATAACCCACCTGGATTACTAAAGACACAGGCAATCATTCCTAATTCTGATCCCTGGATGTGTGCAATGCTCTAGAGTGGCATGTGACAAAACCCCCCTATCTCAAACCACTGTTTTCTTTCATGTTTCAGCCTGGGCTTTAACTCCCATCAATCATCATTCACTACTAATGACTTCAGTGGTGGGCGCTGGATTAGGCTCTTCAGCCCAGATTTCTGCTTGACCCAGCCCGCTACTGCGCTTCAGGCGCGAGATACCCGGCTGGTCACTTCGGACTCCCCCGCCCGCTGCCCACACACACAAAGTTGGGTCACCTTTCGCACGAGTCTCAACCCCACGCGACACTGACGCAAGTTTAGTTTAGTCCCCCCCCCCCCCAGCTCTCTGGGACAGGGGCCGCCTACTCCTCTGTACAGCGCCCAAGTCCAGCAGAGCAGCTGCCCCTGAAAGCGCC
>ML677326.1:34059072-34096886 GCA_007922305.1 Dermatemys mawii | reverse complement strand
GCGGCTTCACCCAGACGGATGGAGGGGATCACAGCGAGGGGAGGGGCCCTCAGCCACGCCCTCCGACCAACCACCGACTCCGCCTCCTCACTTGCGGGCGGGGAAGGCCAGCTCCTCCAACCGCCGCCCGCGCGCCAGCTGACAGTTCACTTCCGCGCGCCCGAGGGGGAAGGAATTGGAGTCGCCGGCCGGTGGGGTGGAGATATGCAAAATACAGGGCGGTGTCGCACCCACACGAGGGAGTGGGCGGGGTTGAGGCACGTCGCCTCAGGAGAGAACGTTGCGTTAGGCCTTCTTCCAAGCAGGGTTAGGGGCGATTCCCTGGGATGGGGGGCACCACTGAGAGAGCCATGCCCAGGCTCGTCTCCCCAGACCTGAGGATTCCCTCTGGCTGGCAGATGGGGTGGGGGGCTGGGGTTCCACTCTTTCAGGATGTCTGTTTGTTCAGTTCTGTACTAAACTACAGGAAGGCCATGTCTGCACTGCGAGTAAGGGGTGTGATTCCCAGCTGGGGCAGGCATGCTCAGCTAGCTCCAAGAGAGCTAGCACTAGTATAAATAGTAGCATAACTGCAGTAGCAGCAGGGCATGACTTAGCGGTGCTGAGTACGGATCTATGGGGTTCGGGCATGTTTGTAACACTTACTGAGGTAGTGCAAGTGTGTGACTCACTCATCATACTCCTAGCTCATAGTGTAGTAGGGGGTAGCCTAAAAGAGGGCCTCACCAATTCTCCATCTGCCCTTGGCAAGCAATCTTTATGAATATAAACATGAATGTATAAACAGACCCATCAGTTATCCCAAATTAAATCAAATAAGCCAGTGACAACGTAAATAGAACAAAAATCAACCTCCCTGCACAATTCCCACTAGAGTCACACACCAGCATGCCCAATATCTGTCTCCTCACAGGCAAAAGAGAGAAGCTGGGCTTTGCAACATACCCTGAAGGCTACAAAGTACCTACTGCTGTGTCATGCGAAACCTTATCAATGTCCTCAGCCCCATGAATGAAGAATAACTTCCTAAATGAATGAACTGTATGACAGTCAGACGTGCTATCTATTGATAAAAGAATGTATGAGTCCACCATTAAAGTTTTGCCTCACAAGTTTTATGATGCTGGAGTGTGTATTGTTTTTAGGTATCTGTTGGATATAGATGTGAAAGCCTTTATGAAGTGTTATTGGCAGCATTGGGGCACTAGGAAGGTGACAAAGAATGCTAGAGATTTTCCCCTTCTTGTTTGCATGCTTTTAAGGTTTTGTATGGTGGGATAAGTCCTGATATAAGCTTAGCTGTAACTAAATGTAGGGGTTTTTTAATTAATAAATTGCTTTAAGTATTTGATTTCAAATCACAGGCCTAAATGCTTAATTAGATTGGGAACAGAATTCTCATTGTTTTGCAGGACCAAGTCCTTAATGAACTACAAAATGATAGTGTTGGTCACCATTACACCTGGACAAATAGACTTTTTAGTTCAAGGGTAATTAAAATATATTTATATTTAGTTTCAGTTAATCAAAAAGTTGAAAAAAGTATCCAAAATGAAATGTTTAAGTTAAATTTTGAGCATTTTAAAACATCTTTGATTTTTTTAATTAAAGGAAGTGTTTTTAAATTAACAAGGCAACACAACCGATAGAAATTCATGAAATGCTAAGCTGTTCCTGAATCTGCATTTTTCAAAGAAAAAAGTTGAGGTCAAAAATTTAGGCGCTCTAGTCAACATTCCCCATTCAGTTTAGACCAGGGATGGGCAAACTACGGCCCGCGGGCCACATGTGTCCTGCTGGCCATTTTCATCCGGCCCGCGAGCTCGGGCTGGGGGGCGTGGGGCCACAGGCCCCGCGCTCCCCACCCAAGAGCCAGGCCGACGTGCCGCAGGTCCCCGCACGCCCAGGCCAGGCCCACCCCTTGCTCCCTAGCCAGGGGCCGCATGGAGCGTGGGGACCCATGGGGACCCGCACTCCCTGGCCAGGCTGGGTCAGGGAGCGCCCTGCTGAGTACGGTAAGCAGGCGGGCGAGTTAGGTGGTCAGGTCCCAGGGGGTTGGTGGTTAGGGTGGGGGGATATCGGGAGGGGGCAGTCAGGGCACAAAGCAGGGGGACTTAGATGGGGGTGGGGTCCCGGGGGTGGTGGTTAGGGTGGGGGGAATCTCAGGAGGGGGCAGTCAGGGAACAAAGCAAGGGGACTTAGATGGGGGTGGGGTTCTGGGGTGGCAGTTAGAGTGTGGAGGGGTCTCTGGAGGGGGTGATCAGGGGACAAGGAGCGGGGGGGTTGGATGGGTTGGGTGTTCTGAGGGGGCAGTCACGGGGGTGGGAAGTGGGTGGGGGTTGGATAAGGGGCAGGGGCAGGCTGTTTGGGGAGGCACAGGCTTCCATACCCGGCCCTCCATACAATTTCGTAACCCCAATGTGGCCCTCAGACCAAAAAGTTTGCCCACCTCTGGTTTAGACCCTTTATTTAACTGTGAAACAGTGGAGTTTAGATACAATCCTTTATCAGCTAGATGCTTCCCAGTGAATTGGATCTGAAGGATACAGTCCAGATCCTGCAAACACTTATGCACATGCTTAACCATTTACAGGATCAGGATCTACCTGTGTCTGAACAGTCATCTAACTCAGTGGTTTTCAAACTGGGGTGCGCATACCCCCGGGGTTGCACGAGCCCACCACAGGGGGTGCCCAAGACCCCAGCGCTGCCACCGAGCCCACCCGGGAGACTGCTGAACTCCCAGGCGGTCTATTTTTGTCCCGTCGAAATGCCGCCACGGACATACCCTCTGGGGGCCACCAGACTTTTCCCTTCGTGGCAAGGGGTCACGGGGGGAAAAGTTTGAAGACCTCGATGTGGCTGTCCATCCAGCTAGATGGAGACACCAATTTCCAGAAGTGTAAAATTATATAATAATATTTAAATGCCGACTTCAGCTACGCTATTTCTGTAGCTGAAGTTTCATATCTTAGGTCAATTCCCTCCCTTCGCTCCCCCCAGATGAGTGTAGACCAGGGCTGAGAAAACTAGGTAGTAAGAAGGAAATTTCAGATCTTTTTCTGATTCTAGCTTCAGTGGAATTGCTTCATTTTGACAGTGTTCAATATTTAATTGGCTGTGGGAGAAGATCTGTCTGAACTGCAACAGAAAGTGTAGGCTGTAAAATGATCACTACAGTGTATAGACTGAATGGTAGTTTGTCCTATTTCTCTTGCCACACAAAGAGTAAGATAATGCACATGTGAAACACTGCATATGTTGTTAACATACTTCTGAGTTTTTAAGGATAAAGTATTGCTAATATTGCGCTCAGCTGACACCTTAATTATGTTTACTACATCACTTATTTGTAGTATCATAACAACATAATGTTTCATATAAAATTCTCTCCCGACCACCATTCCCCAACAATCTGTATGTAAATACACAACATATTAAAACTTCTGCACTAAGGGTATGATTCATTTTCTTTTTATCTTTTTGGGCAAATGAAAACAAGATCCCTTCATAGCTAGTATTCAAATAGATCACTTGTTTAGATTGCATATGAAGTGACCATAAGAGTTGGATGTTCTTAATGAAAAACTACCCTGAATAATGAGAACGTTTCTAGTACAACTGTCAATTAATCACAGTTAACTCAGGCGATTAACTCAAAACAAATTAACTCGATTAAAAATGAATCTTGATTGTCATAGTTTTAATCCAGTGTTAAATGTTAATAGAATATCAATTTAAATTTATTATAAATATTTTTGTATTTTTTCTACATTTTCAAATATATTGATTTCAATTACAACCATAGAATACAAAGTGTACAGTGCTCACTCTATATTACTATTTTTATTACAAATATTTGCACTATAAAAATGATAAAAGAAATAGTATTTTCAGTTCACCTTATACAAGTACTATAGTGCAATCTCTTTATTGTGAAACTGCAACTTACAACAGTCGATTTTTTTTGTTGTTACATAACTGCACTCAAAAACAAAAGAATGTCATATTTTAGAGGAGTGGTCTCCAATCTTTTTACGCCCAAGATCACTTTGAATGTAAGGGCAACCCAGGATGTACCCTGCTCCTTCCCCAAAGCTTTGCCCTGCTCACTCCATCCCCCTGCCACCTCCATTGCTCGCTCTCCCCCACCCTCACTCAATTTCAATGGGGTTAGGGTTTGGGAGGGAGTATGAGCTCTGGGCTTGGGCTGAGGGGTTCACAGTGTGGGAGGAGGCTCTGGGCTGAACCTGCAGCAGAGTGTTGGGGTGCAGGATGCTGGCTCTGGGACAGGGGGTCAGGGCTGTGGCAGGGGGTTGGGGTGTAAGGAGGGGCCATGGGGTGCTGACTCTGGGAGGGGGTCAGGGCTGGGGCAGGAGATTTGAGGAGCAGGTGGAGGAGGGGGTACAGGAAGCAGGAGGGGGTTTGGAGTGCTGGCTCCAGGAGGGGGCTCAGGGCTGGGGGTGCGGCCTCCTGTCCAGTTGCACTTACCTTGGGCAACTCCCAGGCAGTGACACAGTGAGGCTAAGCCAGGCTCTCTGCCTGCCCCAACCCCATGCTGCTCCTGGAAGGGGCCAATGTGCCTCTGCAGCCCCTGGGAGCAGAGGCGGGGGGCATGTGGTTCTGTGCGCTCCCCCTCTCTGCAGGCACTGCCCCCAAAGCTCCCATTGGCCACAGTTCCTGGCAGGAGCAGCATGCAGAGACTCCTGTCTTCCCCACTAGGGCTGCTAGGGCCGCTGGCTGCTTCTGGGAGCAGTGTGAGGCCACGGCAGGCAGGGAGCCTGCCTTAGCAGCAGCCCTACTACACCACCAGAGATTAGCGGCAGCCCCACTATACCAACTGGGAGAGTCCCCAGTATCGACCAGTCGATCACGATCAACGGCTTGATCAGTGACCACTGCTTTAGAGCCAACAAGTCCACTCAGTCCTACTTCTTGTTCAGCCAATCACTAAGACAGACAGGTTTGTTTACATTTACAGGAGATGCTGCTGCCGGCTTTTTACTTACATTGTCACCTGAAATAACAACAGGTGTTTACATGGCACTTTTGTAGCCAGCATTGCAAGATATTATGTGCCAGATATGCTAAACATTTGTATGCTCCTTCATGCTTCCCCCATGAAGTATTCCAGAGAACACGCTTCTGTGCTGATGACACTTGTTAAAAAAATAATGCATTGATTACATTTGTGACTGAACTCCTTGTATGAGGAGTTCCATGGTTTTACCCGCATTCTGCCATATATTTCGTGTTAGGGCAGTCTTGGATGACGACCGAGCACATACTGTTTCATTTAAGAACACTTTCATTGCAGATTTGACAAAGTCCAAAGAAGGTACCAATATGAGATTTCTAAAGATAGCTACAGCACTTACCCCAAGGTTTAAGAATCTTAAGTGTCCTCCAAAATCTGAGAGGGACGAGGTGTGGAACATGCTGTCAGAAGTCTTAAGAGAGCAACACTCCAATTTGGAAACTACAAAACCTGAATCCAAAAAAAGAAAATCAACCTTCTGTTGGTGACATCTGACTCCGATGATGAAAATGAACATATGACTGTCTGCACTGCTTTGGTTCATTTTCAAGCAGAACACCTCATCAGCATAGAACAGGAGTGTGCAAACTACAACCGAAGGGACAGATCCGACCCCTCAGGGCTTTGGATCCAGCCTGCGGGATTTCCACCCCCGAGGTGCTGCGGGCCTTGTGCCGCTCCCAGAAGCAGCTGGCACCACATCCCTGTGGTCCCTGGGGGTGGGCTCCATGCACTACCATTGCCTGCAGGCATCGCTCCCCGCAGCTCCCATTGGCTGGGAATGGGGAACTGCGGCCAAAGGGAGCTTTGGGAGAAGTACCCCCAGACGAGGGCAGCATGCGGAGCCCTTTGGCCCTCCTCCCCCAGAGCCCGCAGCCCAAATCCCTCCTACACCCTGCACCCCAATCCCCTGCCCTGAGCCCCCTTCTGCACCCTGCCTGCACCCAAACTCCCTGGCACACCCTGCACCTCTTCTGCACCCCAATCCCCTCCCCATAGCCTCTGCCGTGCCCCGCATCCCAATCCCCTGCCTGAGCCCCTGCTGCACCTCGTACCCCTCATGTACCCCAACCCTCTGCCCAGAGCCCCCTGCCACATCCTGCACAACTCTTCTGCCCCAACCCCTTGCCCTGAGCTCCTTCTTGCACACCACACCCTTCCACATCCCGTACTTTCTCTCGCATCCCAACTCCCTGCCCCAGCCCTACATTCATGGCCCTGCATGCAACTTCTCCACCCAGATGTGGCCCTCAGGCCAAAAAGTTTGCCTACCCTTGGCATAGAAGCATGTTCTCTGGAATGGTCATTGAAGCATGAAGGGGCATACAAGTGTTTAGCATACCTGACACCTTGCAACGCTAGCTACACCAGTGCCATGCGCACACCTGTTCGCACTTTCAGGTGACTCTAGGTAAGTAAGAAGTGGGTAGCATTATCTCCTGTAAATGTAAACAAACGTGGTTGTCTTAGTGCTTGGCTGAACAAAGAGTTGGACTGAGTGGATTTGCAGGCTCTAAAGTTTTACATTGTTTTCTTTTTGAGTGCAATTATGTAAACAAATAATAATTCTACATTTGTAAGCTGCACTTTCACGATAAAGAGATTGCACTAGAGAATTTGTATGAGGGGAACTGAAAAATGCTATTTATTTTGTTTATCATTTTTACAGTTTAACTATTTGTAATCAAAAATGATAATATAAAGTGAGCACTCTACACTGTTGTGTATTGTGTTGAAACTGAAGTCAATATAGTTGAAAATGTAGAAAACATTCAAAAATATTCAGATAAATGGTATTCTATTACTGTTTAATTATGCAATTTAAAACTGCGATTAATCACAATTAATTTTTTAAATAGTTTGACAGCCCTGGTTTCTAGGCATGATTTTCCTCTCACTTATACCATTTAATATTTAGTATACCTTCCTTGTATTCAGTGGCCTTACTCTTCATTTATGTTAGTGTAAGTAACCAGAGAAACTGGCTCTCTGAAACTCATGTAACAAAACATTAAAAAAAAAGGGGTGGAGGGAAGTTTTGCTAGAAAAAGGAAATGAATAAGAAGTATTTTGCATAAGACCAACACGAAGACAGGAAGGAACTTCCACCGGTATGCTAGATAAGAGCTCTTCAGTGACATGTGCTTGACTATGAGAAAAGCAGATCTCCTGAAATTATTAACAGCAATAATTATCATGTTCTTTGTAAGTTTGCCTGAATTTTTCAAAACCTATGAAGGTGAGTGATCCACTTTAAAGAACGAGGGCTCTTCTTTATTTTAAGGTCAGATTGCAGTTAAATAATTCACATGTACTTTCCCAGAGGAGATGGTTGTGATGCAATTTTCTTACTGATAGTAAACTTTACAAAATTTATATGAAAAGTGTCACTTCAATTAGCTTTTTGTTTATAAGTTAACTATACATATTAATTATGAAGAATATTTGTCAAAGAGTTACATATACCGGAATCAGAAATATTGTAGGTGATTTCATTTAACTGATGTTGTATTTCTTGCCTTTGGCAAGGTTTTTCTACAGAAGGTAATTGCTTGTTAGAATTATAACTATTTTGAACTTCTTGCACTCAAAGGCACAGAAATGTTTGTAACATTATTATATTATACTTTCATTCAGAGAACATGAAAAATAGGTAATCTTGTTGAAGATATCAAAGTAGTATGTATGTACGGTGAACTGAAACAAAATAGTGCAGAATGAGGAGAACTGAGTGAAATCAATCTCTTCATATAAATTCCAAATATAATTTGGTCATAGAGGTCAATACTGAGAGTTGGGAGAATGAGAAAATGTATGAATAAGACATGTATTCATTGTTATACCTACATTTAAAAATCCATAGATAGGCTAACATTAAATTATAGGGTTTTTTCTTCTGTATTCCGAAGTAGGACCTTGTGGAGAAAAACATGACAAAAAAAGTGTCCATCTGATAAAGATGGTTCATTTTCCTGAAAGGCTTTATGTTAATTTTTAATGAAAAGTGATATTCAGTAAAAACTCTGAAAACTTAAAATATATGCAAGTTAGGAAACTTAATTTAATTTAAATTTATATTTTCATTTACCAAGCAAGAATTAAATTGATTGTAACTCAAACATAAGGATAACAATCTGTAGCTTACAAAATAATACCCCTGAGGGAATTCTGAGCCAAAAATTAAAAATTCTGCATATATTTTAAAAATCTCCAAAATTCTGCAAATTTTATTGATCAGTAAATAAATGTGGAGGCTCCAGCATGGCAATGGAGAGCACAGGCCACTGACTGCACAGAGGTGGGATCAACCTGCAGCCCTCACCCCGGGACATGGACTCAGCAGTGAGGCTGCACCCAGCCCAGACACAGTGCAAGGCCCAGATTTGCCCCTCCATGCCAAGCACACACTAGATGTAGACAGGCAGGCTCAGCCCAGCAGAATCCAAGTGTGAAAGGGATTAGTGTGGGGAGATCCAGGTGTGGGGTGATAAGGGCTCTGTGTGGGGCAATCTGGGTGTGGGCAGCTTGGTGTGGGGGTCCAGGAACAGCGGGGATCTGCATGAATGGGCTCATTGGGGTGTGGAGTTCTAGGTGCAGAGGCAATGGAACTCTGCAGGAAGTGAAGGTGGTTAGGGCTCAGCAGTGGGGTGGGGGAGGTCTGGGTATAGAGGCTCAGCAGGAGGTAGGGGTCTGGGTGTTGGCTTTGTGGGCTCAGTGGGTGGGGGTCCAAGTGCAGATGAGGTAGGGCTTGTGGCGGTTTAAGTGTGTGTGTGTGGGGAAATCTGCGTGCAGGGGTGGGGTCCAGTTGCATAGAGGTGGGGCTCGGCAGGTTTCTCTGGGTGGCGGGGGCTCCAGATGCAGAGGGTGAGGCTTGTTGGGGTGTGGGTTTGGGTTCAGGGGGCTCAGTGGGGAAGAGAGTTTCTGGGCGTAGGAGATGACACATGGTGAGGCAATCTGAGTATGAGGTGGGTCCAGATGCCTGGGAGTTGGCCAGATAGGGGGAGCAGTGACTCCTCCCCCCATGGCTGAGGAACAAGGAGGCAGGGAGGAGGGGGGGTGTGGAGCTTCCCGCAGCCAGAGAGGTTTCTGGGGGTGAGTCTGAGCCAGCCCTGGCCACACCTTGAAGGGAAAGACGAAGTCCCATCCTTCCCAGCTCTGCTGGAACTAGCAGCTGACCCTGGCACAGAGTAGGAGCCACTGGCTGAGGCGTCCCTATTCCTGCCCCCCTTGGTGATTTACCTTTCTGCTGGCTGTTCCGGATGCCCGAAACAAC
Organism: Dermatemys mawii; assembly: GCA_007922305.1. Lineage (NCBI taxonomy): Eukaryota > Metazoa > Chordata > Testudines > Dermatemydidae > Dermatemys > Dermatemys mawii. Next base: position 34,087,575 of record ML677326.1, on the reverse strand, counting down.
ACTCCCGTATTGGTGGATAACGGTGCATAACTGTTTGTGTGGCTTCACTTTGTTTGCCCCAGCAGAAAGTCATTTTTTCTGCAGAGAAGCAAAGAAATTTGCGAGACACATGAATTTCATGCATACGCAGTGGCACAGAATTCCCCCAGGAATAAAAATAACACAATCAGTGGGATGCTTTAAGTTTTCAGATATTGTAGAAGGTATAAACTAAGTTTGCAGATTGTCATACCTAATGTTTTGCCTCCATGTAAAAGTGGTGAAAGTGCTAGGTAGTAATCGAATTGTTTAACAGATTGCACAAATATACAAGAGAGCATGTTGACATTATTGTCAGTACCATGTAATAACTGTTATTTCTAGTGGATTTTTACATATATATATATGTATTTCCTGTTTAGATAACACTGCATGGTATAACTGATGCAACCTCAAACATTTTGTCATTTTGTACCTGCTGAATTTTAACTAAAATTAGAAAGCACAGGTCTGCCTTAAGTTCTGCACTGAGGGTTTCAGGGGACTTAGAGCAAAGTATCTGAGAAGCAGAATGCACCACAAAACTCTAGGAATTTTAAAACTAGCTACCCCATGTTATGTGGATACTCTCTAAATTTGTAACAAATTCTGAGCTTATGTAAGAGGGTGTAAATACACTGGAATTACCAGCCTGGAATACACTGTCTTAGAATTTGGCTGTGTGTGTGTTCTCAGAACTGCATGGGCATCTTTAGGAGACTGAGTTTTGTTACAAACCTGAATCATGCAGATGTTTGCTGAGGTTCAGCTGAACTTCTGGCAATTTCAAATTAAATTTTAAGGTACAGAAATACTCAGTAAAAGCACCCAGACAAACTTAAATTTGCTGTGTAGTGATACCTTGAGTTTAATCTTATCTGGACTAATATGACCACAAAGACTAATAGGCATCATTCATAATTGTAAGCTATTACATGACATCACTACATGGCAGAATAAAGGGTGTCTGAGTGCCATAATTGTGTGTTTCCATATCTTCTTTTAGTTTAACCTTAACTCCGAATTTCCTGGATCTATAATGCTTGTTTTGATGATAATCACAACGTCCATGTAATAGATTTACCCTAATTTACTGATATGTGTTCTCAACCTTAACTCCACCATAATGTAGTTTTGTGTCCGAGACAGTGAAGCCTTGTTTCCTTAACTACAATCTATTTCACTAGCATTATGAACTTAAAGGCATATCCTGTCACCACCCTTTTGTGGAAATGCAAGATCTATAAATAAAACAGCAGTACTGGTGCTGTTCTGCTGAAAAGCAGGGGTCAGTTAGGTTGTGGACTGGTAGTGCAGGAGACAAAAGGCAAACTCCATGAGAGTGGGACTGGTGGGGGAAACAGCAGAGACAGGTGGGGGCACATGTTCCAACCTTGCCCAATACCCCACTCTATGGTTACCAGTTTGTTGCATGTGGACTCCATCGCTGGGTCCTATGTGCTTGCAAGATGAATGGATCTTTGTAGAGTCTCTTCAGGGCCGGCTCCAGGCACCAGTGCAGCAAGCAGTTGCCTGGGGTGGTCAGTGACAGAGGGCGGCCGCTGACAGGGTGGCTCCTCCCATGGGTTCAGCAGCATGACTGCAACATGTCCACCGAAGACGCGGGACCGCCAGACCAGCCACAGGCGTGCCACCAAAGCCACGGGTCCGGACGGCTGACCTGTCAGCTCCCGGAATGCCACCCCCCTGCTTGGGTCAGAGCCGACCCTGAGTCTGTTCACTGATTCTCAGTTTAACTCCTGTCATTTAGCCCCTTCATGGACTACATGGGATGCGAACAAGGCAGTGACACAACTGCATGAAATTTGGAATTCTGGCATTTCAACATTTGTTTTTGTCCCTAAAGAGGATGAAAAGTTGAAATTTAGAAACTTTTCATAGCATGGAAAATCTGAAAAATTTAAACAAACAAATGTCTAAACATTTCATTTTGACTTTTAAATAAAAACAAAATACTTCAACACTCCCACATTTGAAATGTTTCATTTTGATTTGTTGAAATTATCCCAAATGCTTCATTTCAACATTAACCTATATTTTCTTATGGTGGCACACTGCATCATGGGAAGTGTAGAACAACAGAGAGCCTGGCCCAAAGGGTGAATAGGGACATCAAGGTCCCATACACCTCCCACAATGCACCAAGGGTCATGTGACCACACCACTCGCTCAGAGTGAAATCAGCATGCTGTCTTATTGGAGAGATGGTCCTCTAGGGGGCCCAGTCCATAGGAGAGAATAGGGACCAGAACAACAGTAGTTCCCATAAGATAATGCTACATAATATGAAAATATAGTTTAGTGTTTTGTTGACTTATTCAAAATGAAACCCAACCCAATATGATATATTTAATTTCAAGTTTGTTGATGGAAAATTGAAAATTTTTAGCAAAATCGAAGTTTTCCTGAAGAAAATTTCGGTGTTGCACAAACTGCATTTTCCATTGGAAAATCATTTTGATGGAAAATTCCTGAAGAACTCTTAACATAGGCTTAGCAAAGGAACTTCTTAACCACAGAAACTTTACTTGTAAAGCAGCAGAGAGGTACAGATCTTAGAAAACAAAAAAAGAGTCCTGAAACACACCCTCCCATGGTCCAACCTCACTTCTTCTTGTGAATCAAAAGGTTGTCAGTGATTTAAGTTAGGGAGAGTCTCTCTTGCTCTCATCTGCCTGCCATTCTTTTTTATGTGGTGATGGTTGCTCCCCTCCCCTGCACACAGCAGCTCCTGCTCTTATGTAGGCCTCTGTCTCTCTGCCATGTACTCCACAAGGGACCACCAACTTCCCTCCAGTCATACCCACCCAGGACACTTTTGAGGAAAGTCAATTGTTCCAGGGGGATGGGCTGGTAGTTGAGAAACACATATGATGTCTCTAGTCTACTCAGTGATTGTGTTAGTTATAGTGAGGTGTCAAACCTCTTCCTCAAGTAGAGCAGCTGCCTGGAATACATAAAAGGCATTTTTAGTTATAAGTTCAGCACATAATACAAAATGGAGTTCATAATTAGATACAGGCATAGCTCACTCTGATATAGCACACTCAGTAGCTCCACAAACTACATGGACAGAATACCTATGTAAAAGATGTTTTGCAGAAAGTAGCCATTTATAGCTTGAAAGTTACAGTAGTAGCTTTGAGGTGGCTGCACAGATGCTGAGCATCCTAGCTGATGCTGATCCTAGCTCCAGGATGGGAAGTAAAATTTAAGTTCCTCCCCCTACACATTCTGACATAGATCATCCAATCAAAGAATATTTTCTAGGAGTTTACTTGGGCAGACAATAAGAATTTGTCTCCAAGGATCCACATCTCTTTCACTGTGCAATTGAGGAGAGATTATGGATATTTAGAAGAAAACCTTCAACTAGCCTAAGGGAAGGATCAGGCTCTAAATTTTGTATTTTCAAATGTTCTTTATAATACTATAACAAATCATTGTCTTATATTTTATGTGCATAATACGGTTTTTATGAAATACTTATTACTTTACAATCTACTGTCACTAAAGAAGAGAGGGTAATTGACTTTGCATTTACTGTAGGATGTCATTTCTTTATCCTGTCTGAATTTTTTCACTAAATTGATTCTGAGGCTAGTTCCCCTGGATGCTAGCACAGATGGCCTATTGCAACTGTCAGGCTACAATGAATGTTGGGCCAGTTAAGGGATGTATTTTCATCTCTATGCATGAGAATTTATGACCATATAACTTCCATTAGTGCTAGTGGGAGTTAGATACTTAAAACCCTATTTTATGGAGAAGAAAGTAAATCTAAATTGGAAGGTGAGCTACTGTAGTGTGGGTTCCCACATAATTAGCAGAAACAGAGTGGGTATTTGCTTTCTTAAGAAGTTGGTGTTAGGTACCAGCATTTTTTGTTCTTTAATTATTTTCAGATTTAAAAAAATACATATTTTAAGACAAGTACAAGTTCAAACATAAAATGTGGTGTACAAAAAGCCTTAATGGTACTTACTGTGGAAGAGAATAGGAAAAAATAAGAGATTCATTCTCCTCCTTAATAATAAATAACAGAGTATCTTTGTATCACTTGTCCAAGCTGAATCAATGCACACTAGCTAAAACCAAAGAAAACCAAGAAAAAAGAAGGAAGTGAAATAGGAGATAAAATTGGTGGATGATTTTTGTGTTAGAGTACACAAAAGCTTTAGTGTGAAGGTTTCAGGTATACTTTATATAATCTTACTTTATGAGAGCATTATCTTGGGAGACAGGTTTAAATTTGACTACAGCTGTTCTCCAATATAATCACAATGACTTATTGTAACTATGTAGGTTTTTGAGCAAACTTCCCCTCTGAAAGTGTTAAGGGCTTCATCTTTTTTCAAATAAGATCAAATCCTAAGAGCTTTGGAAGAGGAATGTGTCCAGATACAATTATGAATGCAGGTTACTGTTAGAAGAGATTTAGTATTATTGAACAATAAAATCCAGCATGTACTACGTGACAGGCATTCTTCTTTCATGCTCTCCCATTATACAATATGTTCAATACGCTGCCAGAATTTGAGAGAAAGTATGTTTCACAGTAGTATGGTGAAAGGATATCTATCTTTATACTTATATTTACATATTTTACTATGTGCTTCCAATATGACCATCCTTATCTTTCTTTTTGTTTTACAGCAAGCACTGTAATGATATCATGCATGGATGCTTGTTCATTAAATAACATTACCTTTCCACTCTGTGCTTTTAACAATTCTTCTGAAAGCTTCCTGCAACAAGGAAGTAAAAAAAAGACTATTTTTTTGAAGGTCTTTATAAATTACTCTGATTTTCAAAATACTCCAAGTATTTGCCAAGTCTCCAGGAGTGAACTGCAACCATGTATTTTAAACTCAGCCTGTGAATCCACGGATGATATGAATGTTGTTCACCAGGGATCAAGATCAGAAGGTAAAGAAAGAGAACAAAGGAAAAGAAGTGTTTAGTTTAGAGGTAGTTAATTACACTTGCATACGACTTAATCATTTTTTTGCCAGTTAAACCATCTTGACAATGTGATAAGCTTTATACTGATTCCTTAATCATAAACTCCTGGAAAACTGTGTGAATATAGCTTCTTAACTGTAGCAGCTTATTTTTGCATTGCTACAAAGTGCATAATTAGTGCCAAATTCGGCCCTCAGATACATAGGCAGTGTCATGAGTGCAGAATGTATATTTAGAGCTAAGTCCTGCCTTCTTCTGTGATGTGGCTTCATCAAAACCCCATTGAAGTCAAAAGGAATCTTTCAATTGACATCCCTGGTCTCTGTATCAGGCCCTTGGTGCAGAAAGGTGAAGTTATGGGAAAAAGTATAGAAATCCTCTTTTCCTCCCTCTACCTAGTCCAGCAGCCAGCCAGAATACATCCACAAGTCCTTATCTTATGCCATGATATGTTTCTAAAAGTTTGCACCTTTCCATCCTTCCCATCTTCATGCATTCTGCTTAAATCCTTCATTTGCACCTAAAGGGCATCCTGCCATCAGTTTTCATGCAGAACTCCTTACTGATTTCAATGTGGAGCTCTACTATGGAATATAATTAATCAAAAGAGAGTTTCCTGTGGTGGATGGGGACATTGAGAGAAAATATCTGAAGAATGGCTTTGAAGACCAGCTAATAAAACAAATAATGATTAATAAGAGTAAATTGTGTTTAGCTCTATGCAAGTCCATGGGTAGCAGAGAGCTAAAAGAGGCAATAAAAATATTTGCAATATTGAGGGTGCTTAGTTCCAGAGTGGCATTGAATGATTCAAGTAGGACAAAACTGAAAAAGTTCTAGCCTCTTTCCAGCCACCCAGGGCAGAGAAGGGAGGTCAGAATCCATACCTTTTCAGAGAGGCTCTCATCCTCTTTTTCTGGCATGCACTCCTCCAGTGCTTCTGGAGACGTTCTGGATTTTGCCCTCTCAACATGGGCTCTGCCTACTGTGACAAAGTTGGAATTTTCTCTGCCATTTTTATGAATCCTAGGCATGCCTCAGTTTTCTTCTGTATGTTGCATTGCTATCCAGTGGATGCAAAAGTGTTAACACTGTTCCTGGAACAGTGCAGGAGGCAGAAGATGTGTGTGTGCATGTCACCTCACTGTCTGTGAGGAATGAATACAGTCATTAATGAACTGGCTCAAACTGACCCAAATCAGCAGAGGGGCCAGCAAGACAGAGAGATGTCCCAGTTGCATCTAACAGCAGGAAACCCCAGCAAGCAGCACTTGGGAACTGAACTGGAGAATAAGGTGTCAGTGACTGGACGAAGGGGGCTTTTTGCAGGGACTCAGGAGCCAGACTGGGAGACACTAGAGGGGGCAAGAGAGGGAGCCAGAAACGTAGTCCATCACAGCTTCACTGGCTCATCATGGCCAAGATTGGACTATGGCTTAATTTCCGCCTCTCTGTGTTGACCTAAGGACCTTCAGATTCTGTGTGCCTAGTGACTAATAAATGGGTACATTGTTTTGAAAAGGCTTCCTGTATCACTGCAAACAGTCACTGAATACACTGTGCCTTGAACGGGTACTGTACAAGCCTCCTGTAGGACCCTGGCTTCTCTGGATTCATTGCAGGGAGCCATGGAGAGAGACAGGGATTGCTGGTGCCAGTGGCTCAGTCTTGGAGTCATGGAGGCCATGGGCCTTCCCCCATGGAACTGTTTGGGTCCTGGGGGGCAGGCCCACTAAAGGGGTCACTCTCAGGAGATTAGCTACAGGCTGGAGCATAGACCAGAATTTGTGACACTGTGAAACCTGAACAGGACCCTGAATGAGCAAGTGCCCAAGTCTAAGATGATATTGTTATTTCCAAACTGCATGCATAAAAATGACTCCTCTAGCTTTTACAAATTAGTTCCCTGTACAGATTTGGAGAATAACCATATAAGAAGTATATGGGACAAATTCTGCTCTCATATTTGCTTGTGCAACCCTATTGATTTTGACAGAGTTATGCAGATGTTCCTGAGGGAAAAACTTTGTTCTATGTTGTTGACATAGACATGATGGAAGCCTCATAGCCTGAATCACTTAAAATTTGGCTGGGCAAAGCTGTGGAAAATATTCAAAATGGCAAGGAGATGGGCTAGATGACCTAATAGGTCATGTCCAGCTCAAACTTCTATAACTTTCACATTTTTTTTTCCATTTAGTGATGGTCTGTGTTATCTCTGACAATGACAGATTCCAAAAAAACTTTTGCAGCTGGTAAATGAAGTTACTTTCATTTACAAAGAAAACACATTTTGTATAGCAAAATCAATACAACTTAGATCCATTCTGAAGGCTTATTGCATATCTTATTGTCCATTTTACTACCTGTCAGTAATGATGAGTCTTACCATCTATTTATAGGAATGGAGTTTAGTAGTGGGTTATGGTACTTTTCTTTTGTAAATACAATGTGCTACATAGCAGATCTTGTTTTTGATTTATTTGTAGTTCCAGAAGTGAGAGGATCATTAGAAATGAAAGCAAAAAATTTTATTCCTTTCCATAAATATTTCAATTTCACTGTGGCTTATGTGAATGAAGAAAGCGAGGAATATAACACTTACTATATACTGGAAATCCACATTAGAAATTCTACAACCAGAAGAGGAAACACTACAGAAAAAAACATAAATCACTCATGTATAGCAGCAATGATGGAAGACCAAAATGGCTGTATAAATATTTCACTGCAACTACAGACTTATGTGGAAAGTAAGTTATGAAAAGGGAATCAGCGGGCAAATCAAACATGGATATGAATCTTATACTAAGGAAGGAAAACTTCTAATAGGCAACCTTAAGCATTTCGAATAGGCAACCATATGCAACTGTTTGAAAGTATCCCCCCAAAACTGAGTGCAATTTTGATCACCCTCTAGTGAAAGGCCACCTATGCTAGGCAACAAATGGTCTTTAGATAGTACCTTAAGGTAGATTTGCTGTATATTTTTGGAAACAACTCAAGAACACTAACATCTATGTTTTTGGTTAACATTTTTTTGGCTTATAGTTCAGAGATTGATTGAATTTGTGTTTAACAATAATTGATTTTACTTATTTTTATTAGTTTATTTTGCCAAAGTTTTTGGCAGAGTCCTGCTCCCTTGAAGTAAATGGCAAAATTTCTGTTGATTTCAATGGGGAAAAAGGTCAGGCTGCAATGTCAGTGTCATGATGCAGTGTTTCGCTTATTTTCTAAGTCCAGTATGCTTCAGGGAGAAGTAGTCCAGTTAGTGAAGACAGTTTCCTCTTGGAAACAATTTTCCCAGAGGATAGTCTGTTAACTCTTTAAATTTCTTCTTGTGATGCATAGGCCTTTTAAGAGTCTTTTCTGTCTGACTGACTGTCATACTCAGTACCATAGAACATTTGCCATTGGAAAATTGGTGAATTCAAGTATTGTTTATCATTTATTTATGTATTGAAAATTCTAGATTTTTAGTTGGCTGTGTCTTCACTAGGGAAAAATAGGTGTGTTCTTCACTTGAATTAGCTAACTCAAATTAACTAACTTGAAGTAAAATCCCAATGAAGATAAGGCACTTTTCAGTTTTCATACAATTAATCAGGTTGAGTTGAAGTCTAGGTTGCCTCATAGTCTTTCATTCGATCTACTAACTTGTGTTAAAGCTACAGTTTGTTAGGTCCTCACTAGAACTTTACCTCAAGCTAATTAACTCAACTTGAGAACATTTTTCCGCTTACGAAGACAAGGTCTAAAGTTTGGGAGGTGTCCAAAGCATCAGGGAAATAAACATAAATAAATATGGGGTAGCCAGGTGGGGAAGAGTAATAAAATCTGGCCTTTGTGGAAGGCATAGGTAAGTGCATATGACTGCTTCTCAGGGGCAGCTTGTTCATGAGAATTGGGAGCTACCAAACAGAAACATCTTGTTACTTACTGGGTTCCTCTGTGGTTTCTCAGCTGAGGCTGAGTAAGGGACCCAGTGGGAGTTAATACAGCTCTGAACTATATTAGCTACTGAACAGATTTCCATATTGAACTCCAGTGGGTTTCTGCAGCAGATATTTCCACAGAGAACAGCCTTCTTCCCATGCTTGCCCTGTCCCCAAGATGCTTTCTCTCAATAGAACCCTAATAGATGGGATTCCCCAGGAGGTGATCTTGGAAGTGGCACTCTATTTCCTTTTGCATAAGCATCATGTTCCTCCCTCTCACGCATATGCAGTCGGACTATCTGGTTGTGGACACAAGAAGAGATGTATGTTGTACGCTGGGCATGTTCCTTCTATTTACCATCAAAACATATGCCACTTTTTTGTTTATATAGTACCCCCTATATAAAGATGTTGACTTTTGCAGTATCTTCTCATTGGCAGGGTCACATATAATTTACACAACTTAAATGAGTTGTTAATTTACATATTTTACTTAACTATCTCACACATGCACTGTGATACATCCAGATGAAGATGAAACTTAATTCCAGACAGCCCTACTGCTCCTGAACAGCAGGGGAGGGAAGAGAGAGGCAAAGATGTTTTGTCTTTTCTTTTAAATTTGTATGTCAGTGAGATACCCTGGTTCTGGGCATGGTATAGATATCTAGATAGAATGATGTATGACAGAAAAATAATGTCTTGCTTTATTTTATTTCTTCTCCATTTTATTTTAAAACAGATCCAATGTGTATGTCGAAGATCATTTGGCTTGTTCTGATTCCATTTGTTTTTGTGCTTACCGGCATTATTGTTACTTACAAAGTATTCCAAGAAAATAAAAAACACATCAGTAAGTAAAGAAGGGTGAAGCTATTTAAATTTGAATTCCTATAATTTTTTAAAAATACATTCAGTTTTCAATAGGCCATGCCCTTATTTATTAAAGCAGTTTAAAGAATTATGTTTTAGTTGTAATATAAGATACAATTAAAATAATTGCACATGTGGGATTAGATAGCTCAGCAGATTGATAATGTAAACTCTGGAGCACAGGTTCAAATCCAGCACAGGTTGGCAGTGACTGAAATCTGTTAGCAACTGACAGATGCCTGGTGGTCTGTGAAATGAGCTGATGGTTTCAGTCCAGTTCTCAGAGATAGGAAATCACAATTAACACCCTTGTTCAGAGTCTCCACAGAAGAGCCAAAGCCTGAATAGGCATAGATTTTGAAATATCCTCTTGCTCCTTAGGATGATTCCTGTAGATTAGCATCGAGGTAAATTAGGTAGATGTGATGATGCATTCACTACAGATGCCTGTTCTGAAGACTGATAATCCAAATTCAGCCCTGGTTCAGTGACACAGAGGTCAACTGCGCTGCACTTGCTTACACTGAAGCTGAATTTGGACCAGATGGCACTTGTTTTTAGTGTTGTTAATTCAGCACCTTGTATGCATTCTGAAAGTATTTAAAAAAGCATTTACTTTGCTATAGGAGAGTTTGTCTTGAATTCAAAGACCAAAATAATATTCTAAACAATATCTTCCACACTACAGGCTAAATTCTGGCTGCTCTCAGGTGAAATCAGTTAGGGTAGAGGCTACATAGGGAACTACCTCCCGCCTACTAACCGAGCGAGCACTCCATTGAGAACTAGAATTCTGGGCAACTGACCTAGTGCCTGGACCCAGCAACACTCTTCTGTACTGAAGGAGTAGAGCCAGCTGGGCCTTTGGTACAAGCAGGTCTCTGCTTTTTGTGTGACTGCCAGAACTCTGAGACCAGTAGATGCGGAGGGGAGAACATACTACTCCTTTCAGCAGCATGTAAGGAGTGTTAGTAAGCAAGCTTCCACCACGTAGTGCTCACTAAGGCATCTGCCCAAAGCAGCCAGGATACCTCCTAGCACTAGCGCTCAGTTATAGCTTTTTTCTCTCCCAGTGCTTCAGAACTGAGCAAAGCCAGAATTTTTCATTATTCCTATGGCTAAAATGATATCACTTGTGTGCCTTTAGCCATGCTAACTCTGGGCACAGTGAGCCATTTCTGAAATAAAGGTACACTGTAGGATTCTGGCTTTAATCGTAATTGATCAAGAGGAAGAAAACTACATGCATGGAAAATATTTTTATTTAAAGGTGAATGGAAAGATTATTTAAATGAATAAGCACTAGAGTTGTCTAAGATCCTAAATCTGAAGCAAAATACATGGATGACTTTACAAATAAAAAATTATATATTTTAAACTATATCAACTATATCATTAGAAAATTATTTTATCTTTTTATTTCTTGCCAGAACCTGGCAGAGGTTTTTTCCTTCTTATTTTTTAAAAATAAAATAAAATAAATAAATAAAAACACATAGCCCTGAACTCATGTCCTAGCAGGCAAACTAAAAGTATTATATTAAAAATATTTTAATAGTTAAAGATATTTTAATATTTAAAGATTACCTACGCATTTTAAGGCATTAAGAGGAAGATTTTATAGCCTTTGAACATAACCTGTGGTTTTAATGCATACATTTCTATGGTAATTAAACAATTTTTTGTATTTATTCTTAAACAACTCAGTCCATCTTTAATTATGAGTGTCTCAGAATTGTCAAGGACATAATCAGCGAAGAAAAATATTATTTAAATTTTCAAGCTTCTAAGCTTCCAATTACTGATTTGATTCTAGAATTATAATTTCTATTAATTGACCTTCCCACTCACTTGGTCACTGTTCTCAGAAGCTGAGCCTGGGCAGGGGACAGCCTGCTGCTGTTGCAGCCAGGTTCGTTTCCAGTCAGCTCCTGTGCTGCACCAGGCAGCATGGTTGGAAGAGGCTCTAGCCCCACACCTTCCTCTCTCCTCCCCGCCCCAGGCCGGCTGCTGGAGGGGCACTGGACCCTTCCTATCCCGTCCAGGAGTCATTCTGTGCACAGGATGGACAGTGCTGAGGGAATGGGGCAACTGTTCAATATTTTTATCCTCATAATTCAATTAGTGGCTTCTTCCTTACTACTGCATAGTATCCAAAGCATGCAATTAATATAGAAGTATTCATTTCCTTCTAGGCTTTTCCTCACCATAATATTTAAGTGTCTCACAAACATTACAGAATTTATCTTCAAAGTGAGATATGAAGATATGAGAGCATTAGTATTCCCATTTTATGGATGGGGAAATTGAGACAAAGATTTTCCTGAGGCCACAATTGAATTGGTAGCAAAGTCAGGATTAAAAGTCAGGACTTCTGTCCCTCAACCTTCCAGTCATTGTTTAAGTGGAGATTCAGAAAATGAGGAACACGCAATTAGAAGCTATCTGCCAAAATTTTGGCTTTAGTACTTTTCTTGGCCTCATATAGGAATACTGCAGCGAAGACAGGGATAGAACTGAATTTTCCTGTGGAGCATCTACCTATCTTGACCTGAAGACAATCCTTTCTCTTTCTGTAGTCTCTTTGCCTTCCTTTCTACAAATAGTCAAACTTCTAGACCAAATGAGGCAGGGCTCATACAAACAGCTTAATCCACTATACAATCCTGGTTCTCCCATTTCCCAGCTTTGGAGTGCTTGAATTTGTAAACTAAATAAGGTTAATTTAATTGTGGATATAATTCCCTAGGGTTTTTTAAAAGGTAAAACCAAATTCTATTAGGGAACTGTAACAACCACCCATAGCACTTCATTGGTAGGGTTGCTATGAGCTCCCCGGTAACGAGTAATATATATGTAATGATACAGCTAAAGATAAACTATTTTTGTTTTAATCAGATAGCAAATATAGAGCAACAGCAGCTTCTGTTATCCAACAGAAAGACAGCAAACGCTCAAAAGAATCAGCACCTACTAATAGTATTCAGCTACTTTCAGGTGAGTAATATATAAGCAAAATAAAAAACTAATGAATTCTGAAACAGAGAGAGGGGCCAAGAAAGACCTTCTAGGACATCTTGTTTTAATCCCTGTATTCTGTAGAATTCTCACTACATCTTTCACAATGTCTCTTCTGTCCTGCTCCAGGACCTCAGCAACGATGGTACCATGACCACCACGTTACTCTTCTCCATTACTCAGCAATGCTCATTGAAGTCAATGGTATTTTTGCCATTGGCTTCAAAGAAAGCAGGAGGAACATAGCCATAATTAAGCATATTTTCCTAATATGTAACCTAAATACTTCTTTTCTTTGTTTCAAACTTTTTCTTTGTTCTGTCATCTCCTGAGACTGTGAATAACTCCCTTTATGTATTTTGTTTAACTTGTACAGTTTAACAGACTGTAATAATATCCCTCTTGAATCACCTCTTTCTTAGATGATAAATATTTAGCTATCTCAGGTTCCTCATATATTCCAATCCTAGTATGTTGCCCCGTTATTTATTTTTGCTAGATTTTGTATCTCCTTCTGAAACTGTGGGTAACAGAAATACACATTTGTTTTACATTATCATTTTATGTAGAAGTCTAAAAAGACCATACCTTTGTTTAACAACTGCATTGCACTGAGTCCTCTTATTTAGGCTCAGATTTCAATTAGAGTTAGATGCCTAAATACCTTTGAGGAGCTGGGCCTTAGTATCTTACTTCTGCCCAAAGGTCCTTCATGGATTTGCTGCTTTCTAATTAGCGTCTTCCAATTTGTCTTTTTGCTGTTTATTTACTATACCTGTCTTATTGTTCAGTGTTTGTACAGCATCTAACACAATAGCATCCTGGTCTAGGACTAGGTTTCTTAGATACTATGATAATACAAATAATTATAATACCTAGCAGTATTGCCTTGCATTTGCTAGCACTGAATTGCAAGCAAATTTGGTAAGAAGCAGGAGATGACTTAAGGTTGGGAAACAGTTCCCTCCTATGCAGGGAGTTGGTTTTGGGGAAGAAATAACACAGCCCTGGCTCACCTAATGTACAGGAGCTGGTTCAAGGGCAGGATTTCAGGAATTTGTTCTTGCATTAAAGCAGATTGAGAAGATGAGAAGACATAATCAGTTTGGGTGAATGCCCTCACATGCAGGGGCCTGCAAAGAGGCAAAAGTGGGAGGGAAACAGGGCACTATAACCACTTTGTTACCAGTATTGCTGTTACAGCAATTTAAGGAATTTTTATACTAGGACTGTGATGTTAGCATTGAAAGCTAGAGTCACAAGCCTCTAGTGTTTGTAATGAAATCCAGCAGAAAGAAATCAATGTCAGTGGGCAGGCCAGGTATATAACCTTTCTACAAGAACTTAAAAAGCAACTGTAGGGCAGGCATAGCATGGATGCTCTACAATGAGAGGAAGTCATCTGTATAAAAGCAGAACTTGTGTCATTCCTTGACTGATAAGCACTCTATTCTCAGCTCAGAACAAATGAAATAGGCTAGCAAACAAATGAATCCACCTGTCGTGGAAATAACTGGGTCAAATCTTGCAGCATTCTGAAGCACCACAGAAGGCCTTATACTTGTGTGATTTACTGTAAGGCAAATCCTAGGCATGAAAAGGCCACACAGGGTGACTTCACTCTTCTTTTGTGCCATTGTTTTTGAGTTTGGGGCATACCTGTAAAACATCCCTCAAGTCACATGAAGGCATACAGTTTAGTTCCAAATTTACCTCCTTCCCACACAAAGTTGGCATTCACTCATTTTTACTGTTGAAATTTATTTATATCAGAAAAAAAGAACTGTGAAACTGAGGTTATGGAAAGACTTATGTACGCTAAGGGCATGCTGCCGCAGCTTTTAAATTTCCTGCATCAATAATTTTGTCGTGTTCCTCATTTTGCATCCCATATCAGAGCCTTGGCAGATAAGGTATTGTGGCTTGAAGCTCCATGACTATGCAAGCACCTCTTGACTAAAGCCCATATTAAAGGATAGATTCAAAACTATAGTAGCAATTTAAAATGGCTGTGCTGGTTTTCTGAAGTCTGGGGAAGATTCCATTCCTTCCATCTGCACAGAACCCATTGACATGGCTTCAGGCAGGAATCAGTATTGGACCTTCTGAATGTACATTATTAGCAGCCCAGAGAGACTCTGGTGCATGGTTCAGCTAACTTCAGGGTTGAGTTGGTAACCAACATACTAAACTGAGGAGATTATTCAACTTGGTCAAAATATCTTTGTTGCAAGAAAGAAAAGAATTGTCCTGGGCTCCATGTTATCTGATTTCCTTATCTTTTCATAGATTAGCACAAATCAGGAGTCCTCTGAAATAACTGTAAATGACAATATATATTACAAAGTCAGCAAATGGGAAAATAGTTTTAAAACTGTCTAGACTTGGGCACCTCACTGTTTATTCAGCATATTAGCAATAGCCTTGTCTTGCCAATTTCTTCAGCAGTTACAAGAATCTCAATAATTTCTCTACAATCCAGTAACTTGTGGCATTTCAGTCTTACCTAGAAAAGAGCAGATAGCTTCCTGTCTGCCAGAGCACTCTTGGGAATACAATTTATATTCCCAACTTTTAGAGAGCTGGCTAATTTCTGAAGATGTATTTATGAGCTCATTATTTTCATCCCTCAGGAAAGGACTCTGTCTCTGAAATCTTTTGTCTTTAGTAGCTCTCACTAATAACATTCTTGTTTTATCATTATGTTCACAATAACATTATTTAGCACTGTATGTCTAAGGGTTTCTTGACCATTGAGTATTTTATGAAATCCTAGCGTAGATTTATGATGTTGAAGAAAGAACACGATATTGGTCTTAATGTTATGCTCCTTCCACTCCAGGCTACCCATCTGACTGAAAAATTTCTTGCTTATGAACTGCTTTTCTAACACCATGGGGCTGATTATGGAGCCATTCGCTGATTTCAAACCACCATAACTCCATTGACTTGAGTGAAGTTACTCCTGGTTTACACCCATGTAGCAAACAGAATCAAGACCACATAGAAAGAAATGCTGTTTCTCCTAAGCACTAGTTTTAAGATCTGCTGTTGCCAAGATGGATTATAATTAACTTCTACCTCCATTGTTTTAGAGAGCCACACTTTGAATCTTTACATATTCGAACATATTCTCCAACTAACCTGTCTTGCTGATGAGAATGCAAAGTTAACTTTCATAAACTTAGGACATTTTGGGGTTTTTTTTAAAAAGATTTTTTTATGATGCTCCTGCGTTTCCACACAATTGAATTAGCATTCACGTCATAGGAGCTGAAGACAGACTATAAATAAATCCCAATAGTGTCACTGAATATAACAAAGATCATTATGTAGAAACAAATATGTAACTGAGAATTCAATAGCTTGTGAATTCCAAGGTATATTTTTCCAATACGTTATTTTATTAGGTTCATTTTACTATCACATCTATATCACTCAGCTGAAGTTTTAGGGCTACTAATGTAATTCTTCTCTGAAAATGACTGTAGCCCAGGAACAGGAAAGTACACACACTAACCAAGTAAATCAATGAAATCCTGTCCCTGAAAAAGTATAAAAGATTGAACTGTACATTGAAACAATAGGGATCCTATTAATTAAAAATCCCTAATTCTGCAAACCTAAGGCCAATAGAAGTTTTCTCTGTGATTTTGTTTTTTAAATTCCAGTGGTAGCAGTTATTTTAGAATATAAGAACATAAGAAAGGCCATACTGGGTCAGACCAAAGGTCCATCAAGCCCAGTATCCTGTCTACCAACAGTGGCCAATGCCAGGTGCCCCGGAGTGAGTGAAACTAACAGGTAACAATCAAGTGATCTCTCTCCTGCCATCCATCACCCCTCTCTGACAAACAGAGGCTAGGGACACCATTCCTTACCCAGTCTGGCTAATAGCCATTAATGGACTTAGCCTCCATTAATTTATCCAGTTCTCTTTTAAACCCTGTTATAGTCCTAGCCTTCACAGCCTCCTCAGGCAAGGAGTTCCACAGGTTGACTGTGTGCTGTGTGAAGAAGAACTTCCTTTTATTTGTTTTAAACCTGCTGCCTACTAATTTCAATGGGTGGCTCCTAGTTCTGCTATTATGGGAACAAGTAAATAACTTCTCCTTATTCACTTTCTCCACTTTTTTTTAAACAAATAAATATTAACCTGATGTGTTTTCAAGCCAAGCAGTACATATTAAGAAATTAAAACATAAAATGATTATTACAGAAGATAAAAGTAAAAGTGATTTAATTGACTCTCTTTGTTCAGACAGGAGGATATTGCAAAAGTAAGCAAGCTATATAAATAATGAAAAGGAAACTGGAATATTTAAAACTCTTTCCATTTTAACAACCTATAACATTGGTAACATGGTTTGTTTAGAATCTGGGGTTTATATTGACTGTGACCTCTAATAATGAAAGGCTGGATTGTAACTTTACTATCTAGCCTGGATAAGGGGCAGGATGTCACTGCCCTACACAATCTGGTCAGGAACCAAGGTTCTGAGGATAAAACCTGGTACTTCCCCTTCTGTGCTGGCTTTGGGGCACTGGCCAACACGTTGAGGAGCAGATCCTGCCCACTCCCCACTGTGTTCGTCCACCACTGCCCATCTGTGTGAGAGCAAAAGTAGCAGCCTGGTTGTGGTTGCTCTTATCTCTTACAACATGTAGATTTCGAAGAATTGGGTAGCCCATGAAAGAGAGTAAATGGGCTCAGTGGTACAGTGTGTGTAAATAAGTGAACAAGACACATTACCTCAAATCATTCAAATTTCTGCATTGTTTCCCTTATTGTCCTGTTAAAAGGATAGTCCCTTATCTCTGACATTAGAGAAAATAGTTCAAACCCCCTCTTAGCTATACTCGTGTAACCTCATTTAAGTCAATGTGGTGTATATAACAGCAGAATTTGGCTCAATGTAGAGAACAGTGTTGGCATTCCAGGGAACTCTAAACCCAGGCTGATCTCTCCTACCTATTTCTGCAGCATTCCTTCTTGTTGAAGAAGCAGGCAGGATGCACCTTCAGCAATGTTAAATAGATGCGAAGACTAGTTAAGAAGGAATTTTCCTTTTTAATCTTGGCCAAGTAGAGCCTCACATATTTGATTCTGTTCCTCCACAGTTAATATTTGACATAGCTGAGTGGTTGTCTCTTCCTCTAAGCTTAAGTGAGTAATGCAGAGAAAAAAGCAAATCTTGTCACAATATTTACAATAGAACTCCCAGCTTCAAAGGCATGACATTTAGACAGAAAAGTGTGAAATGTAATGACTAATTTGGATTTATTACTGTGTTTTACAAGGGAGGATAAAAAAATATATGGAATGGGTCTAAGGCCATTTCGGAGCAACTATTTTATAGTCTGTATGTGATTTCAGCTGCCCAGGTACACAGTCTTAGCCACAGACAACGGGACCAGAACACTGGTCTAATATATGTCGGGGTCATTTCTCCGTTTGATCTGCAGGCATAAGAGTGGGAGTTACACTTAGACTCTGAAGGGAGAATGGATACATTCATAATTCTATTTTAACCCTGATTTTCAAATGTAATTACTTAAATGCTGAAAGCTGAATTGTACTTTTGAATTACAGAATATTTACAAAAAGGGGAGGCATAAATTAAAGGGCATGTTTGGACAGGATGTAGCTTAATCTAAGCAACATAATTTGTCCTCCTTCTTGGAGTATATAGAATTTCCTCTGTAAGTTTGGAGGTGTTGTGGCTGTGCAGGGAGAAGGTGGATCTGGAGTTAAGATATTATCTACAACATCAGTCCATTTCAGATCAGCAGAAAATGTATCATATCAGATAATACTGATCTCTTGAGTGCTAGCTTATGAAGAGCTCCTAGCAAGCTCAAATTCCTCCATTTCCTAATGGCTCAGACTCCTTATGTGGGCCCACTAAGGTGTCTTGTCCGTGGGGCAGCTCCAATGCCAACCTGGTGGGGTGTCCTTATACCTCTTTACTGCCTCCACCACTTGCAGATGTATGTCAGTAACTGTGTGATTCCTGGGAGCACTCCATGCTTCCCCTGTAGGCCAATAGCCTTTGAACATCTTGCTCCTTACCTCTGTGGGGTGGTTGTTCAGCCCTTCCATATGGATGATGCTCTGGAAAGCAGATTGAAAGCTACAGAGTATTCTGCTTCCCGCTAGCTAATCTACAGCTTTATATGTAGGAGGGCTTGATTTATCCCTGAATTTGCTCTCACTAAATGTGTTTCTGTATTTTCACTGAATAAAATTTTCAAAAGTTTCTAAGTGTCTTAAGCACCTAAATCCAGCTGATTTTCAATGGGACTTAGACTCCTAATAATGGGATTTTTTAAAATGTGCTTGAACAGATTATTAGGTGCCTAACTTTCATTGAAATGAAATGGGAGTTAGGTGCCTGAAGTGTAACACTCCTCAGCTGTTTTTGCTATTTATTAATGTGGACTAAAAGTATTTTTTCTTTTAACAGAGTCCAACCAACGAAGACCTGCAGCTACCACATTAACAGCAGAGATATTGCCTGCAATTCCTGAACATGAACATTTTCAGCAGGCGTAGGAAGTAAACAAATATATAAAGCCTCTCAGATGATTCTGCTTTCCCATCTATTATTAAAATCAACAGATTAACCACGTGTAATATGTACTCTAAATAAATTACATCGTACTTCTGGCCAAGATGCAGGAGGTGGTGAACCTGAAAATATGTTTCATTAGAGCTCAATGGCTGAAAAACAAAATCAATTTTTCTTGTAGCACCAAGACTGATCAATAAACTAAGCTTTTAGTCTGTTAATCCTTGTGTTCCCCTGAAGACTTTAGCAGAAACCATGGCACTATTTTTATGGTGTGGAGTAGTGTGTCCTGGATTTCAGAATCAAGCTGACAGTTGTTTCTGACAAGGAGTGAGGCTAGGGGAACCAGAGAAAGCAGCAGGGGAAACAATTTGCTAATGAGTCCTGAAAAGAACCATGTGTTTGAAATAATAAACAGTTTGCTGACCAAATTCAAACAGCAAAGACATCCACCTTCAGTCCACTCTGACCACGTTACAGCAGTCAGCAGAAAAGAGTGAAGATGTGGGTTTCAATCAGAGGTGGGCCTAATGGTGGAGTTCAGATTCACTTTAAAACTTCTCCAAAGTTCAGAAGCATCTGTATATACCGTGCTGGTTCTAATCTTAATAGACATGGAGATAGAGGCAAGTCTGAAAAGATATACATACTGAAAGATGTTTTAATGTCTGAAAACGAAATAGATCATATCTGAATAAGTAAAAACAAAATACTAATACAAAGTTGCATAGAAGAAAGGGGCCTACAGATACTTCCACAGAATTGTCATTGTAAATGAAAAATTACTTAGGTCAAAAGCTTAAGAATATCCATCACTATGGATGAAGTCTTACAGAAAGGATATACTTTTGGTTTAATCATAAATTTTCTTTAAAAAAATCACATTCACTAAAATACAGTTTGACTTCAATAGTTCAGGTATGTTAGGAGTATTAGTGTCAATGTAGTTTTGCCTGAGATAGTACTTTGAGTTCTGCTTGCCTGTTTGGTTTTGGATATATATAAATTTTTACTAATATGAGTGAACAAAGGGATTCTTACTAAGAACAAAGACACACTGTGAATGTTGCTTTTGCCTAAACCAGATGTGTTTGTTAATATCATGGAAACAGATAAGGGCTGGGCATAGTGGGAATATGAGCACACACCTGAAGACTGCCTCAACTCCTTATCTCAAGGCAAGGTCAAGCAACCAGTCAGCAGGAGCAAGGGGGGATTGTGCAGAAGATAAAACACTGTAAGACCAGAGAAATGCCTGACCCTAACCAGAGTACAACCTCACTCCTTACCATTCCCAATGGGTGGGAACCCCAGCCTGGCGACCCCTGAAATGGATCATGACCAAAAGTTGTAAGGGGTGAGAGTAGGTATATTTGCAGTGCAGGTATATTTGGGCCAGCTGAGTGGAAGGTGGGAATGGGGAACAGGCACACAGGCAAGGTTCTGTGGCCTCAGAGTTGGGAAGGGGGACACTGGGGAACAGACTCTGCATGTAGAGCTCTGGATATGTTTGCTTGGAACAAACCCCAATAAACATCGCATTGTCTGCACTTCGATCTTCCACTTTCTGTCTATGTGACAAGAACCAGGGGAGGGAGTGAAGGGAAAGCCCTTTAACAAGATGGACCATAGACAAATCAGTTTGTGAATTGAAAACACTGAATTAGTTACAGAAGTAAATTTTTAAAAGCTGTGGTAGGAGACACATGAGCTAATCACATAGCAAACTCGTAGAGCTTTGATTCTGAGTGAGACTAGCTGGGTCAGAGGCCAGGATAATATAATACTTAAAAATATTGAGCACTTACATAATGCTTTTAATTCATCATGGGATTTATGAAGGTAAAAAAAGTATCATTCTTACCATTGTAAAGATGGGGAGACTGAAGTAGAGAAAGGTGAAGTAACTTGCCCCAAAACACACAAAAAGTTAGTAGCAGAGAGGAGAATAGACCTCAGGTCTTCTGAGTCCTAGTCCAATGCCCAGTCCTGTGATACCAGCATAGAACAAAGTGGATTTGCCTACTCTTCTATGCAAATTCTCCCAACCTTAGAACCCCATCTACCTTCTCCTCTGTACAGCATTTCCCGTCGTGTGGGGATGCCTCCCAACCATACATGTCCTCAGTGGTAGTCGTCTCATTTTCAGATCCCCACCCACACATCTGTCCATTTCAGATAGACACTTCTCTGTTGTCTGCGGTGCAGGCACATACCTGGGTTTAGCATTTAGTTGTGTATAAGAACTGCCACTCTGAATTTTCTAAGGTTGCAGTAGTATCTGTTACTCATATCACTGATCCAGAGAGCACACTTTAAATCTGCTCTAATGTCAGTTTTAAATATGACTTCAGTATTATTGCTAATTAGATTCACCTCATGCTCCCTTGGTTCTGTACAATAAAATGTGCAGGGAAAGAATGATGAACTACTATTCGTATGCCCTAATTTTTTTTCATTCCCCTATGTGCAGATGACAAGCCATTTTGCTCTTGCAAAATGTAGAAGTCTAGGCTGGGCAGTTTGCGTTGGGGCCTTGTTTCTGAATGTAGGGTGTTTTACTGTATTGGGGAGCAGATAGAAGATTTGTGCTGTGGGGCTCCCTGCCAGTCCAGTTTTCACAGACACACTCCTCTTCTTATGGAAGAGCAGCTATCTTGCCCCTATTTCCAGGTAACAGAGGCCTCAGCGCATGTATATGTTGTAACTCAGGGTAAAATTTATTCACAGCATTTACCAAATTGTATTGAGACGGGAAGTGTGCCCATGCCTGCAACAACAGTATTCACCCTGTAAAGATGTAGCTATCTGTGGTACCAACAGTAAGCTGGAGGAAAGAGAGACAGGTAAGTGTTTAGTTCTTGTCATGAACCCCCCCAGTTCTTGTTGCTGAACTCAGCTCCTGCTAATGCCCTTGTCATAAGTGTGAAGTAGCCTAGAATTAGTGTTTACCTGTAAGGGGTTAAGCTAAAGGTAACCTGAGAGGTGGACAACTGACCAATGAGAAATTCCTCAGGAGACAAAGGATTTTAAGTTTCAGTTTCTCTCTGGGTTTTCTCTCAGTTCAACTCGGCTATGGGATGAACTCAGCTATTTCTTTCACTATAAGTTTCTATCAAGTACTGTAGTCAGTAAGTTTACCTTCTTTTTA
This sequence comes from Dermatemys mawii, assembly GCA_007922305.1. Classification (NCBI taxonomy): domain Eukaryota; kingdom Metazoa; phylum Chordata; order Testudines; family Dermatemydidae; genus Dermatemys; species Dermatemys mawii. Next base: position 34,065,016 of record ML677326.1, on the reverse strand, counting down.
TCACTTGGAGGGTTCTCAGTGCTGAGTGTTGGCTGGGTGCTTCTTGATATTGTAAGATTCAGCAGAGATATCAACAGTGAGAGAAAGTTGCCTCCAGGGAGAGGTTTGGTTTCTGAATCCTTCTGTTGATTATGGTAGATGCTGTTCTATTGATGGTTATAAGGGATTTATTCCTTTCTTTTTCTTTTTTTTTAATTAAAATCTTTCTTTTAAGAATCTGTCTGCTTGTTTTCCATTGTGTAAGATCCTGGTTTTGGATCGGGCACGTCTCGCAGGAGCAGGCTGTCATGTTACTAAAATTATCTGGGATCATATAGATCATTGGTGCAACTAAGGTCCTGTAGGGACACCAAATCTTAGGTAAAGGGGGTCATACAAGGTGTCTACGATCAGGTTATGGTCTGCTGATTATGAGTATGCTCTCTGTATGTGTGTATCATTTTTGTAGTTGAAGTTATGAATATTGACTCTGTACTGTCTGTCTTTCCAAATATTGTGCTATGCTGTTGGGGACATTTCAGAGCCCTTGGTGTTAAGTGTTGCTCGCCATGCTTGATGGCCCATTAAGGATTATCAGCTATCCAATGGACCCATTAAGGGAAGGCAGACACATCCTGTGTCTTAGCAAAGGGGGCAGGAGTTGCCCAACTGACTCAAACTCCATTTTGCTGTAAGTTTCCACAGCGAAGGACAAAGAACATTCCTGCACCTGGGAAGGATATAAAAGGGTGGTATCCCATCCCCATTTTGTCTTTAATCTCCAGTCTGGCTCCTACTTCTGGATGGGACTTTGCTACAAAGGGGCAGTCTGGCCAAAGGATTGATGACCCATTCCTCCTGGGAATGTATTCCAGAGACTCTGATTTGAACCTGCAGTTATTCTACAACTGATGCAAGCCATTACTGCATGTATTTGATTTCCTTTAACCATTCCTAACCCTCACCTATATCTTTTTCCTTGTATAATAAACCTTTAGATTTTGGATTCTAAAGGATTGGCTACAGTGTGATTTGTGGGTAAGATCTGATTTGTATATTGACCTGGGTCTGGGGCCTGATTCTTTGGAATTGTGGAGAACCATTTTCTTTTATTGGGGTACTGGTTTTCATAACCATTTGTCCCCAGGACAGGTGGCTGCTGGTGGTGATACTGGGAAGCTGGAGTGTCTAAGGGAATTGCTTGTGTGACTTGTGGCTAGCCAGCGGGGTGAAACCAAAGTCTTTTCTGTTGGGCTGGTTTGGGCTGTAATTGCCCCTTTTGAAGCAATTTGTCCTGATCTGACACTCTCAGTGGGTCACACCAGGAACAGCACCATCACACAGGCGAGGTTTGTTTTTTTTCCTCTCAAGCTTCCCAGGGAAGGAGGAAGTTTGGGGGTTTTGTGGAAAGAGAAAGAGGGGCTTCAAGTGGCCCATGTCCAATAGTTTTTGGAGACATTCACTTGATGGTGGCAGCTACTAAGTCCAGACACAGAAGTTGTTGTGTTCTGGGGAAAAACATTTTAACCCAAGCTGGTAAAATAAGCTTGGGGGGTTAGTTCTTTTTTTTTTTTTCATGCGGGTCCCCACATCTGTACCCTAGAGTTCAGAGTGGGGAGGCAATCCTGACAGCCCTGGTGTGAAGTATTTGTCAAGCTGTCGCTAACTGTTAGCAAAATAGCCAATGACACAAACTTATCACGTGCACCATGGCAATGTCTGCTGAAATTATTTTTTTCCCTTCTAGGGAGGAGAGCTGTATTGGATAGATGCTGTAGATTTACTGCTAAGTCTATGCCCCTTCTTTTTATGCACAGTTCCTGGCTTCTCATTTGTTACTGCCATTGGTAATCTCCTTGCTTTCCTTTTTCTTTGTTAAAAGTATTCAGACTTTCTCTGATTTTATCACAAACAATACCTAACTGTCACTTGCTAAGGTGGGAAATGCAAATTTGGCAAATCATACTCTTTAAAAAATTTTCCTAGACCACAGTACTTGTACATCTGAGTCTGTAAGTGAGATTTGAACTACATTTTTATTTAGTTAAGAAGCACCCCTAAAGTTCACCTGAAGCTAGCTTTTATTATTGTCCAAAACACCTAACAGAAGGGTTTGATCCAAAGCCCACTGAAGACTATGGGAGTCTTTCCATTCTCTTCAGTAGGCTTTGTATCAGGTCCATCATGCAGTGTTTATCTCTGCTGAAATGATGTATACAACCAGGATGCCTGAGTGAAGTTAACTCAACTGGTAAAAAATGGTTTAATAAGGGCTCACCAACTTCCAGAACTGCAGCTTTTCTATGTGCATCTGTGTCCTAAATAAACATTTCCCATTACAATTCAGCCAATCTGTGGTAATTCAGGACACTCCTCACCATAGTATCTGACTGTTGTGGCTGGAGAGCACCCCCATCTTTCATGTAATATTGCTACCACCCATTAAACTCTCTACCAGCACTTAACCAGGAAAAATACAGGCCAACCATCCCACATGTTGAAACAGTTCTCCTCAGAACACCTAAATAGCAATTTGTAAAAGGGAATGCCTGCCTTGTAGTACCCCTTCTAACTGAGCATGACAATGCAGGCCTGCCTCAGTTTTCTAGTCTCCCTCAGGACCCCTTAAGAACTCCACACCATCTAAGAGTGTACGACAAGATTTTCCTTGCTTGGGTTCTACTATATTAGCCTTAATAAACTTAATATAAAGTCTTTTCCACCCTACATCAAAATCAAAATCTCCCTGGCCTGCAGTTTCTGCCCTTGGATTCAGAGGTTGTGCTTCCCTCCTTACTTCAGACCTGTGGTTCTGGGCCTCCAGCTGCTTCCTGCAGGAACCCTTCGCCACTCTCTCTGTGGTACTTTCCCTTACCTGACTGGGCTGAGAGAGGTCCACAGCTAGCAGCTATTTCCTGGCTGCTGTTTTCCCTTCTGGCTTTTTCTAGAGATCAGCTGCCCTCTATCAGACCCCATCAAGACTGTTAATGAGGCACAGGTGGACTGAATCAGTTCCCTCTTAGAGGGCCCAGTCCAACCTGTGACAGTATTGTTTATCCCTAATTTAAAAGGTGGGGAAACTGAAACAAAGAGAGACTATTCAGAACTTTAAAGCCCTTCATGTACTAAGTATTATTGTTGTTAGTGACTATGAGATGCCTTGTATTTTAGTCCACAACGAAGAATCCCCACCCCCATCCTTACAATGAAAAGAAAAGCAGGAAGATGAGAAGAGAGAAGGAATCTCAAATTCCAGAACATACCACAATAGTGATTCTCAAACTTTTGTACTGGTGACCCCTTTCACATAGCAAGCCTCATAAATTAAAAGCACATTTTTTATGTTTAACACTATTATCATAGGTGTAGACTCCGTGGGTGCTGCGGGGCTGGAGCACCTATGGGAAAAAATTAGTGGGTGCTCTGCACCCACTGGCAGACAAGCTCTTCCTGCCCCCGCTTCCTCACCTCCTCCTCCCCCAAAGGCACTGTGTCCCCGCTCCTCCCCCTCCCAGTGCTTCCTGCCCACATGGGTGGTGATGGGATGTCGAGCATCCATGGGGCAGAGGGGAAGTTGGCGCCTATGACTATTATAAATGCTGGAGGTGGGATTTGGGGTGGAGGCTGACAGTTCACAACCCACTGTGTAATAACCGTATGACCCCCATTTTGTGAAGTCCTGAACCAGAAGGATAACACAGAATCAGTTTACCAAAATCAGACTACCAGCTTCAGTTACTGACAAATAATACAGTACTTGGGACCATGGGAAGATTAATGTATAGGAAGGGACACATGATCCAGGTATGTTTCCTTTTCAGGCTATTCAAAAGAGAATAAGAGACAAAGAACTGCTGTTTCTGTTCCGTGGAAAACCATTCACTGGACAGCCTACTGTGAAGTCCAAGAGATCTCGGGAGATGACTTTGTTTTTCATAGCTCATCCTGGAAGTCGTGTGGAGCCTGATCTCCCATGTAGTAACACAGAAGATTTCAGCTGAGCTTCCCCCTTGAATCCTGGGGGAAGCATATCCCAGAGAATGACTTCTCCTGAACTCTATCCTTTTTCTGCCTCTAAAAGGTCCTCTCTTAACCCATAGAGCGTAGACTATGTGGAATCACCACAAACTGACTGCAGGCTCCCAGCCTCCCTAATCTCTATGGTGATTTGTGCAGTATAAGAACACTTGAGGGGATGCACATGCAGGCCTCAACATCCAGCCTGCTATAAAAGCTGGCAGGAAGAAAGCAGAGGGAGAGATCAGGGGAAGAGGAGCCCAAGGGAGAGACAGGAAAGGGAAGAGTGTGTGGCTCTAGATCCCTGCTGGCAAAGAAGCTAGCAGTCTCTCCGAGTGCTGGTCTGTATATATGTGTAAATAGTAGGTGGTAGGGATGGACACAAGCAATAAAGAATATGGGTGCTGCACTTGAATTGGCCTCCGGGAGTTTTTGTGGAGAGGACCGGTGAGGGCCTGATTACAGGCATATAAAAAAGATGTTTAAAAAGAAAATATCATTTGGGAAGTTAGAACCATGAAACCAAGGGTCACCACCGCTCTGTTTCACAATGGACTTGACAAAATTACTGTACTTACTGAGAGACATTTGTGGGGGATGGGTGTTATGTCACTCAGTCATTCAAGGTTTTGAAAAATTACCACGAACCTCAACATTTTTACCATGGACACTTTGCTGACCCCTGCTTGAAACTGCCAATTCATGAATGAAATCCTACACTTTCACCCAGAAAAGAGCAATATCCTAACGTCAGTTGGATGCAGAGATGCTTTTTGTAAAAAATGTGCACGCTCATTTTCCTAGCTGTTTAAATTCCTAGATTAAGTTCACACCGTATAAATCAATATTACTGAACATGTTTTATTTACTACATCTTTCTCTTTGGCAGCAAAAACTCCAAAGGCAGGAGGAGCTAACCCTGGTGTCCTGTCCAACATTTGCTCTTTTAATAAAGTAGACTAATGTCCAAGGCTGTATGGGGCTACCGTGGAGCACACATTAACATTTACTCTTTTTTACTACTATAATTCCTACTTTTTTCCTATAATTCTGGCACCATAAGTACTTTATATTGCAAAATGCTTTGAGGTCTCTTGGATATGGACAAAACTTCATTGTAATTTATTGTTTCTATCGTGCTATGGTGCTTCACAGTCAAATAAGACAGGTCACTCTCCCAAGGAGTTACCATCTAAGGATCTGATACTGTTCAGTTTGCAGGATGGAGGTCTAAGATAGATACAGCCCAGTTAAGGATGACAAACAAAAGGAGGATGTAGTTGTAAGAATGATGAAACTTCCTATAGCAAAGATAATCAGAAAAGAGAACCTGATTCTTTCCCTTATGTAAAATATAATGGTAGCTTGAGGGAGCAGAGCCTTGTAGGTGTGATAGAGTAGAGGTCATTTCTGGACAATTAAGTGAAACGAGTGAGCTACATAAAATCCCAAACTCCATTCTATTTAATTTTGATCATCTTCTTTGTCATCTTTTTAAAAGGGACCCTAGCAATCTAGCTATGTTGGGCCTGATCTAAAGCCCACTGAAATAAACAGGAGACTTCCAATTGTTGTCAGTGGGCTTTGGATCCGGCCACTCCTGTAATACTGGAAAGCATTCGGATGCCATGATTATAGGCTCAGTATAAGAATGCTAATAGAATAGGCATCTAATAATAAAATGAATTAAAATAGTTTTAAGTAGACTACTGCCTCGGTTTCCCTGTCAGTTTTTGTGGTTGTGGTTTTAAAATTACATCTTCCTTGCCTCTGAGTAAAGACTCATTCAAACAATAGGCAAAAATAAGTAATTAATTATGCAGGTGCAACAGTGAAGCTGACAAATCAGAAATGTAAAAACTAAATATACGGTGATAGAGGAGGAGACAAAAATGTTTGTCTGTTTTAGGAATCTTAAATGTTTATTTGTAAAAAAAAAAAAAAGGGG
>ML677326.1:33969762-34058972 GCA_007922305.1 Dermatemys mawii | reverse complement strand
TGTGACAAAGCTCCAAGTTTGTACTTGTGGGTCCTGCGCTTCCTGGCAGAATTAGGGGCCTCAGAAACTCATCTAGGCCCCAGAGTGACCTCCCTTTCTCAGTATAATTGGCAAGAGTCACCGCCTACTGAGTTACCATCATCACAGGCCAGTATGGAAGATGGAAAAGAGGGGAGCCCAGGCCCGGCCTCTACACCGGGCTCCAGCCCAGGGACCCTAATAGTATCAGCTACAATGGCTGACCTTTTATCCACAAAACTCAATACAATTCCCTGGGCTACTTCCCCACAGCAGTCCCCGCTTCTTCAAACTCCACTTCACCCTCACCTCAGGGCCTCCTTCCTTCAGTATGACATGTTGTCCACCACTCAGTCTCACCAACAGCATAACTTCCTTCCACAGCTCCTGACACCCACAGCCCACCTGACTAACTGGGAGGTTTTTATCTGGTTTCAGCCAGTCCCTGATTGGCTTCAGGTGTCCCAATCAAGTTAGCTGTTTCTACTCCTTTCTAGAAGGTTCTTAATTGGCCCCAGGTGTCTTGATTGGCCTGGAGTAGCCTTTGTTTGGCTATCCAGGGAACAGGGACCTGCACATCCTGAGACTAATATACCTGCCTTCCAGCACTCTCCTATATCCTTCTGGTGTGACTCCGTCACAAATACTATAGTTAAATGTGGTGGGTTGGTGAGACTGAATGCAGTGACTTTTAGTCTCTGTAGCACTGAATAAGCCAATTAGCCATTTTTGCAATGTGTTGCCCTCCATCACTGTATACAACTTTCTGGATACAGATTCAGGTCAGCAGAAGGCCCCAAATATTGTAATGAATGCATTACAGACAAATCAGTTACATATTTATTTTCTAAATATCAGAGTGGAAAAGTTATTTTCTACCCTTTTTGCCTCATTATAGATTTAATATGTAAATTAAGTTTTAAAAACCATTGTGTCTGTTAGTGTAATATCGCTTATAGTATCACAGATTGCTGAGTATATTTCAGAAAATTTGGCATAAAACTAGCAGTTTCTGCTTAAAACACACACAACATGGTGTACTTTCCTCCACATCTTAGGATCCATCAGAGATTTAGAAGCTGTTAAAAGAAGGATTTACATTCTTCAGTTGCAGGAGTGCCAGATTTGGCTGCAATGGACACTACAAAAACAGTTAAAAATTGCTGCCTTCCATTAGCTGGCACCAATTTTTGATGCATTCTGTCCTGCTTACATTTGTCATTTATTAGCTCACCTCAGCAGCTGCTTCAGCCATTGTGAATCCCCATCCTCAGAAGCAGTTTTTAACAAAAGCTCTTATGGGGTAATGTGAATGAAAAATAAGGTCAGAGAGAAAGATGGTCTAGTTGGGAGCCCAAACAGGTTAACTGCCAGAATGGGGGGCAAGTGATCTTTTGCTTTTTCACTCAAGGTGGGAATATGAGATAGGTCTCAGCACTAAAGATGGGCTTGATTTAGCTTTGGATCTGGATCTTGTCAGAGTTTGGTATTGCTCACATATGGGGTTCTCCTTTGCCCCATTAGAGATAAGGACTAGCTATCAGGTCTGGATCATTTTATTCAGCCCAGCTTCCCAAAGTCTGTCTGTGACACCTCACTCATTGAATATTAGACTTTCTTTCATTTGCAAGTGAGGAAATGGCTGCCCTCCTTTAATGACTGACAGGTCTGTCCCTTGGTATGCTGGCATCCTAGATGAGAATGGGATTTAATTCCTGTTTCAATCTCTCACTTATTTGTTGCTCCTTTCCTCTCACTAGCTGATTTGGTCTCATTTTTCTGTCATTTCCACGTTCAAAAAGGTGTCCCTGGTTATGCTCACTTACCTCCAATAGGCACCTATTAATTATCAAAAATAATCCCAGCATCCTCCTTACCAGCTGCAGTGATACATCAAGGAGCTATCTTTGCAGTCAACATAAAAGATTCTGGGGTCATAAAAAAACCACAACTGAGCAGATACACAGAAATCTTTTTTCATTATTTGGGCGAGGGAAATTTTCATGTGTAGAATCTCAATAGCCAGGAAAGAGCAGTTAGAGACAGGCCTGTTGGTGGGTAGTGACCACTTATCCCCTTTACATTGGGTATCCTGGGCTATCAGGGACTTGGAATTCCCTGGCTATTGATTTTGCTCCTGTCTGAAGCATGTCCTTCATTCTGACTGTTTTTTCATTAGTTTTTTTTTCTTTTTTGGTAAAAAGGAAAGTTCAGTACAGTAAAAGTTATAAGAAAACTACATTTATTAAATACTTTATGAGGGGATCCACTAAACAAAGTAAATGAGAAATTGCTCTCCTTTTTCTCCCACATTCCTTTTATCTGGTAATAGTTTCTTCTTCAGTTTCAGGCATTCCAATACAAAACATAACTGAAACACCATGAAAGAAGCAATCTTCATTTCCAATACAGACTTCCTTGCTACCATAGCCACCTTTTATTTCTGAGAATGAGAGAACCTCAATGAACAATGGATAAACTAATATGGTGCTGTAGCATCAACCTCAATGGAAGACTATAGATTTCATATCTATTTTGGGTTCATTCAGGATTTATACTTACTCACAAAGTTGAGAGATTATCCTTGCTATAATTTTTCTTTTCAGCTGAGAAGAAACTCAATTTGTATTCTCTGTGAAAAAATGAGACAGTTTTAAATGGAAAATATGTATATTTTCATGGACCATGGATGTTAGTTTGTGTAACATGAATGTCATAGGTGACAATGATCCTTAAAGATGTAATCTCTGGCTGCTGCTGAAGAAGCAAAAAGGTCACACATCATGGGCTAAATCTTGAAGTTCAATGTGAACACAATGGAACTTTTGCAGTAAAGTCAATGAGAGATTTGCATGCACAAAGACTGCAGGATCTTAATGGGTTAAGGGAAAAATGTGGATAAATAGTGCAGATTTGGCTCCAAACCACAAAACCATTTTTTAAAACAATTCATTAGCAGCACCAAATGGATTTGGCACTACTTGATAAATTGCAATCCTATTTTTGCACCAGCTTAGGTCATTAGTATTCAGACTCATTATCTCCTGCAACTTTTCCTTACTTTCCATTTATTACTGCTCCTCTGAGTGTAGTGGAGCTGTTTGGGCTGATCAGGGCCCCAAACTCATTCTGTGCTTACACTTTATTTGTGGGTACAATTTAGCCATAAATTACCAGCAAGAGACCAAAATTGCAGAGCCAGGGTTTCTAACTCCCTTGTGCTAAATCCATTAGGATGAACAGATTGTAAACTGCCCATTGCAAATATGATATGCAGCAATTTAGCATCATGTTAATACTTCATAACTTCCGTCTCCTACATTTATATGGCTCTTCCCTCTAGAAGTTTTCTGAAATTGCATCTCTAGTCATTATACTGTACCAAGCAGTTCAGATTTAATAGGAACAACTGTGAACATTAGTTTTTGAATGGCTGAGCCTATTTGAAATTTTTGTATCTAGTTGGATAAACTTGAAATATTTATTTCTACTGCTTGTGTCATCATATTACAAAAAATCCATGAAAAAACCTTGACTTTTTGAGTCTTTGAGGCTGATATGTTTAATTGTAATAATAACTTTAAACCTTCCAGAAATGGCCTTTTAAATATAGTATATAAAATAAACTTTTACCTCTACTTGGATTGGTTTTCTTTATTGAAACTTACAGATGGAAGAGTGACGTTTAGGTTATCTTAAATCAATGACAGATTGCTGGTGCTTTTCTAGTGAAGGTTTAAATGCTTCAAGGGATGGCACTTTCACTGCTTTCTATAGATTACTCAATAATTGAAAGAGAGCTCACTGTCAGGAATTTTTTCTTCATATAAGCCTATTTTTCCCTTACTTTAATTCTATTACTTTTGCTCAGACCCCATTATACCAGCCTATACAATTCTTTCTCCCTTCTTAGATGTCTTTGAGCTAAACTATAACTGGATTGCTGGGACACCAGAGACTACTGAGGACAAAAAGTCTCCAGAGAGAAAGACCTGGTGGCACTGCTTTGTAACAGAGCAGAGATGGACTTAAAGCTAGCGCAGAAGGGGCTGAGAACTGAGCCCAGAGACAGGGCTGCAGATACCAATAAGGGCATAGCAATAGTCCGTTTCTGGAGCTTTGTTATCCTGGAAGGGGTTCATCCATTTAGATGATGTGTGACTTAGCTGGAGAGCTTAGCCACTAAAGACCGCCTGATGAGGGTGACAAACTACAGGGGATACCAGGAGAGAGGGAAGGATCGTACTTAGCTGATAGGAGGTGTTCACGAGAGGTGAGTGCACCACGTCATGGACACACAATAAATGGATCATAATCTGGCTAGCTGGTAGGTCTCGCAATTCCCTGTTTACAGGTATATTATCACTGAGCAGGTTTGTTTCTAGTGGGGTTCCATAGGGATTGGTGTTTGGGCCTATGCCATTTAACAGTTTTATCAATGACCTGGCAGAAAACATGAAATCATCACTGATAACTTTTGCAGATGACACACAAATTGGAGGAGTGCTAAATAACAAAGGGGACAGGCAATATATTCAGAGCCATCTGGATCGCTTGATAAGCTGGGCACAAGCAAATTTCTGTGTTTTAATATGGCTAAGAATAAAGGTGTACATGTAGGAACAAAGAATGTAGACCATACTTACGTGATGGTGGACTGTATATTGGGAATCTGAGACTGAAAAAGATTTTGGGGTTATGGTGGATAATCAGCTGAATGTAAGCTTCCAGTGTGACTCTGTGACTGAAAGGGCTCATGTGACCATGGTATGTGTAAACAGAGGATTCTCACATAATAGTTGAGAGGTCATTTAACCTCTGTATTTGGCATTGGTGTGGCTGATGCTGGAATACTGTGTCCAGTTCTGATGTCAACAGTTCAAGATGGATGTTGATAAATTAGAGAGCATTCAGAGAAGAGCCATGAGACCATCGGCACCAACTTTTCCTGGCACCAGTGGATGCTCAATCCTGCCCCTGGCCCCAACTCCATCTCTGCCCTGCCCTGCCCCCATTCCAACCCCTGCCCCAACTCAGCCCCCTGCCTGCTCCTATTGGACTCCTTCCCCAAATCCCTGCCCCGGCCCCACCTCTTCCCCAAGTGTGCCGCATTCCCCCTCCTCTCTGCTCCCTCCCAGCGCTTGCCGCCATGAAACAGCTATTTTGCGGTAGCAAGTGCTGGGAGCTAGGAGGAGAAGCAGGGACATCGTGCTCAGGGGAGGAGGCAGAGTGAAGGCGGAGGTGAGCTGGGAGGGGGCGTGGCGGGGAGCTTGGCACCCACCAATTTTTCCCCATGCATGCTCCAGTCCCAGAGCACCCACTGAGTTGGCGCCTACGTATGAGTCTGGTAAAAGGATTAGAAAATCAGTTTTAGTTTTACTTCAGAAAGGCTGTGACTCAGATCCTGTTGGAACTAATTAGATGTCATCTCTTCATTATTTTGAGCAATGTTCTGCACTTTAAAAAAAAAGTCTCGTCTGGTACTGTCATCAGACCTTAAAAAAAATATCTCCCCTTTGCCACAGATCATATCTCTTTTTTCTCCCTGCCTAGCTTGTGAATACAGTTGAAATTATGACTATTTTCATTTTAATTCCACATTTATGCACAATCATCAACAACCATGACTGTTACAGCAATATCGTTGATATGTTGCATCAGGTGTCAAAATAATGCAAATACATAGGTCCTATGAGAAGAGTGGTTATTTTAGTCCTCATATTCTCAGTAGCAGAATTTGATGTTTCAGTAAAAGAAATATACTTGTTTAAAGTTCAGAGAGCTTTCCAGTCAGATTGCAACAATTTCCAAGTAGGTCAGATTAGTTAACAGTGTCACTTTAAGTCTTGCCCTGAGATGGCTTTAAAAAGATCTCAGAAAAGTCCTTACCCAGCTTTTCCATTCCTTTGAAACCAACAGAAGAGACAGGGCTGTCATTCTGAACTAAAAATAGAATGTCTAATAAATATTACTATCAGAGGGGGACTGTTCATGTGATAAGAAGTGCTTCTGTGAGTCAGACAAAGGTAAAAGTTCTCTAATGTGTCAAACAGGAGTCATCTACCTTTCAGACTCATTGAAGTTGTTATGAAGCCTGACCTGCTGATGACACTGGCTTCATTAATCAAACATCTGAAATGCTGCTGGCTGCAATCACTTATTACAAGGAAAAAAGAAAGAAGTATGTTTTACAATTTAGAAAAATATAATCAGTGGATAATCTAAGGGACTTCAAAAACGTGGAAGTGTCAGTTCTTTTGTTCAATTGTGTTAGGCAGTGGATGCTGTGGTCAAGGAGTCAGTCACTGAGAAAAGCCAACAAATAGCAGCAACAAATAAATTATACTTTTCTTTTTTCCATTTTGGAAAAAAAATTCAAATACTTTTGATCCAGACATACAAACAATGCCATGTCAAATAGTTTGAAACCCAACTACAGTTGATCTAGAAGCAGTCACCTGAAATAGTTGGGAATATTTACAGGTATGCAAATGTGCAGACATTCCAGCTCACCACACTTTTTCAATCCAATTCATGTAAAAGCCTCTCTTATTCTGAAGCCTTCATCTCTGGATAGTAAAAGTGTTCGTAAAAGTGATTCATTACTCAACAACTAAATATCATGTTCTACAATATGAAAAATTGGTATGTCCATGAGTATAAGGGACTTTCATAAACAAGATTTTCTAGAGTTAAATATTTAGGGCTTAGTAACTTGAGATTTTCCTTGTGCAGATTTTACAAGAAATTTCATATATAGTTTTCATTTAAAAAAAAATATTTTCACTTAAGATCAAAGCACTGACACACTACATGAATAATTTAAGCAGTACAGTGAAATCTTAAATAAGAAAACCTTAAATAAGAAATCCCCTGTCTCAAATAATTTCCCTCAACAGCTCCTTATAGTATCCCCTAGGGTTTCCCATACAATTCTGTTCAGCCTTTAGTTAAAAAACCATTTTTATTAGACAACCAATTTTTGCTGTCCCCTTCAGTGTTTCCTTGTCAGGTTCAACTATATGTATCTTGCTCTTGACGCCAAATGAAATCTGAGACACTTGTCCAATTTTAAATCCCAAAAGATTAACCTTCACATAGGGGTAATATGAAACTGCCACAACTATTCCTTAGAAATGATTCATTTGGCAGCAATATCACACTTACCCACACCTAATGCACAATTCTGATATGTCTGGTTTGGACTGAAAGGCTTTTCTCAGCTATGATTAATGGTCGGACTAATTTTAAGTCAATAACATCTAAGATGTAATACCTGATAAATAAAGGCACTTTACTTTTTGTGATACTCTCCTGTTAAAATGAAAACAGGATTTTAATTATGCACTATATACTGGTTTGACAACATTGTGATTAAACAAAAATATTGCTTTAAATAATGAGGTACCTGTAGCAAGGCACTAGGCCTTGGAGGCATTCGCACATCCCAGTGCACCCCTTGTAGACTCGTGCTCTTTAAAACCATATACCAGGGCACATGACTAGAAGAAAACATGTGACCTGGTATATAGAAATGAAGAACAAAGCTTCTTCTCTCTGGGGCAATGGAACAAAAAGGAGAGACCCAGGTTCTAGGAAGTCTTAGCGTGGGCCTCTCTGTAGCAGCTATGTGGGGCTATCAAGGTGGAAGGCTGTATCCTCTCCCTTCCCAACTGTTTGAGGCTGGGGAAAATTTGGGCAGTTAATACCTAATATTTTGAATTAATTTGCTTTTGTTTTGAGACTAGTATTTGGAAATAAAACAAGCCTTGAGGAAAGAGGGCTAGTGTTGACAGCTTTATTCTACCTCCCCAGCCAGTATGTTTGCTACCAGTTTACAGTATCTTTTCTGCACTTTCCCAAGTGCCCCTCTGTTTCATATTGGGCTATTATTTCAAGATGGTGTAAGTAACAATGAATGTCAGGTTTAGCTTACCAAGCTCGGCTGCACAGGCAGAATAGAAATTGTGCATAACAAACCACAGAATACATAATGAATATCTCCGATCTAAATGATGAAATATTAAACATAGTCACTACACAAGTGACAGCAGAATATGGACCTCATTATGTGAGGCAGAGATACAGACCTGCTTTCTGTCATCTCTTAGTTAGGCTCCTTACGGTTACCATGCCTACGCAGATAGATGGCTTCTCATTTCTAACAACTACAATTATAACATTTCCTAGTATTCTATTCCGAATATGTTTATGATATGTGAACACATTGCTTCAATGGTTAAATACATTCAGATGTTAGCTACAATTTTACAATATTTAAATAGAGCTCCTCACTATATCACTATCAGAAATGACAGTTACATTGGTTAAATTTTAATTACATTAGAAAAATGTAGTAAACACGGACAATTCAGGAGAGCTGGCTACTTAAATAATTGAAGGTTTCTATTGTCATAAGATAATATTAACCTGGGCAAAATAAACTCTGAGGCTGAAGACTGCGAATTTATTAATCCCAAGATACGGATATCACCAAGTTTAACACAAGAAACCTCAAATTACTGAAATGTGCTTTCCACCCTTTCAGGTTTGCTCTGTGCACAGAATTCCTCTTCCATGTTCCCACAACATGCTTTAACTTGTGACCTCCCCACCTTGTCACTTAACCCAGCTCAACCTTCTCATAACTCCTTCTCCTTCTTTTTTCCTTATAGAAAAACTTAGTTCCAATCCCTCTCTAGCAGTAATCCCTTTTATTAAAAACAACTATATTTAAAGTCCAGATTTTGATGAAATGATAGACTGGGGAGAAGGCTGACAAGATGAGGCAATACGTTTCTTATAGGCACATAGATTGGCAGTTCTGTCAACCAAAGTGAAGGGATTTGCTGAATTACTGTTTAGTTGTGAAATAACTATATGATTACTTTACAAATCCCTCTACTCTGGGCTATAATGTCTTTCGGCCAATCAGAGTGAAGGGACTGGCAAAAATACAATAAGTATAGAATTATGGGTCAGCACATGTACAGTTTTGCCTGTGCTTTAACTAGCTCCAACAATTTCACTTCAGTATAATGTCTGATATCCATATTTTTCATAATTTTCATTAGCTGAAGTTTGCTTAATGTTGTATAGCTCTTTGAACACCAAAGCACGATATGAGTGCTAAGGATTACTATCAGACTGTCACTGAAGAAATAATATTGGAATGCTCAAAACAGAGTTCATTTGCTTAAGTTAACTTGAGAGATAATGAAGGTTAAACACAGAAACTAACTTTCAAAAGTAAACATTTTAAACTGAGAATTAAAATGGGGAATTTTGAAATGGTGCATCTGGACCAAAATGTTTTAAAAACATTGTTTTCAAATTTCCTTCAGACATCACTGTTTAGAACTGAAAGTGTTAACATTAATTACCTGCTTCATACTGAAGTCAATACTAACTTCAATAAACACTTCATCGGTTTAAATTAATGTGAAGAATATATACTAACTTGAAATGAAATTACCGATTCTAGTAACTACATCAAGTTAAAGAACTTCTATTTGATTTTTCTCAAAAGTTTTTTCAGTACTGCATGTGCAAAACAGCTTTTAGTGTCCTCAAAAGGCCCCTCAGTGGCTAGACATCTTTTGTGCCATCTCTTCAAATTGCATACATTAAAGAGATTAGGTTTGTGGTTTCTTTTACACACAGTGATGACAACTGCAAGGAAATTGTCACTCTTGTCCTTTCAAACAATTGGTCTTGATATGTGAAATCTGAAGAACCGGAAGCAATAGCTGGAAAGCATCCTGAATATATGCAGTGCTGTTGCAGCCCTAATGAGAGAAAAGATGTGATTCAGTAAAATATTTTTCATGTATCTCAGTGACTCTATTCATACTCAGTCTGGTGGATGCTACATCAGGATACAAATTCATGTGAGATTTTAAAAGCTCTATGCAAGCACACTGGAAATCACAACAAGAACAGCCATACAGAGTCAGACCAATGGTCCATCTAGCCCACTATCCTGTCTCTGACAGGGGTAAGTTCCAGTCAAACTGTGAAACTCATTACCAGGGGATGCTGTGAAAGCAAAAAATATAACAGGATTCAAAAAGGAATTTGATAAATTCACAGAAGATAAGTCCATCAATGGCTACTAGCCAAGATGGTCAAGGATGCAACCCCATGCTCTGGGTGTCCCTATACCTCCAGCTGTCAGAAGTTGGGACTGGAGGACAGGGGATAGATCACTTGTAATTGCCCTCTTCTGTTCATTCACTCTGAAGCTTCCGGCACTCACCCCTGTTGGAATGTTATACAAGAAGTACTTCCTTGTGTTTGTGTTAAACCTGATGCCTATTGATTTCACCGAGTGACTCCTAGTTCTTGTGATGTGCAAAGGGTAAATCATACTTTCCTATTCACTTTCTGATTGTATAGACCTCTTTCAGTCCCCGCTTACTTTTCTCATATGAACAGTCCCAGTCTTTTTAATCTCTCCTTCTATGGAAGATGTTCCATACTCCTAATCATTTTTGTTGCCATTCTCTGTACCTTTTCCAATTCTTATATCTCTTTTTGACATGGGATGATCAGAATTGTATGTAGTATTCAAGATGTGGATTTATATATTGGGATTATGATATTTTCTGTTTTATCATCTATCCTTTTCATAATGATTCCTAATATTCTGTTAGCTTTTCTGACTGCTGTTAGACATCGAGTGGATGTTTTCTGACAACTAGCCACAATGATTCCAAAATCTTTGCATGGTAACAGCTCATTTAGATCCCATCATTTTGTACATATAGTTGGGATTGTTTCTCAGTGTGCATTACTTTGCACTTATCAATATTGAATTTCATCTGCCATCTTGTTGGCAAGTCACCCAGTTTTGTGAGATCCCTTTGTAACTCTTTGCAGTCAGCTTTGGAGTTACAAAATTAAGATAGTTATCATCTGCAAATTTTGCTACCACCTGTTCATTCCCTTTTCAGATCATTAATGAATATTTTGAACCACTGAGGTCTCAGTACACATCCTTGGGGGTACCCTGCTATTTACCAGTCTCCATTGTGAAAACTGACCATTTATTCCCATGCTTTGTTTCTTAGCTTTTAATCAATTTACTAATCCCTGAAAGGACCTTCCTTCTTATCCCATGACTGCTTAGTGTGCTTAAGAGGTGAACAACTTTATCTAAGTCTTTCCGAAAGTTCAAGTACATATTCAGATAATAACTCTTTTCTTGTCTGTGAATAGTTTATAGCAAGCATCATTATATACAGAGGTATGTTGTCCCCTCTGTTTAACTGTGCATCACCTTCTAGAGAGAGTTGAATATGTAATGTAGGTGAAATGTACCTCCATGTGGTCAGGAGCAGAATCAACTTCCTCAAGAAAAAGCATCAAATCTTTCCACCCACAGAGCTAACTTTAGACTTACTGCATGGCGATGTAGCACTGCTGAATTTAAAATTATTCATATATTGCAGAATAAATGCACTATATATTATTTACCGAATTTCTAATGCAATGTAGAACAGCTGCTCACATTTCTTTAGTATGCTGTAATTCTGCGCTGACTAATGGCAAATCTTTGTATGAGCATACAAGACCTGGATACCCCAAACTTTGTGGTATGGAGTGAGCTTCAGCTTCAGATCCAAATGTCATGGCTCAACCTTTGTTAGGAATTTATCCAAGAGTTATGGTACAGTAAAATGAGCCAACCTAGGTACCAGCAACTTTAATCTCTACACCACAATAAGAGGAAATATAAAAAGAATCTTTACTATAAAGCTAGGAATCTTTACAACAGTGTTTTTAAATATATTATTCATTTAATACAAAATAGTCTATTTGCTATTGAATATTCAGATAATAGCTCTTTTTTATTTTTTGTAAATGGGTCCCCAGTGTTAGGTTAAAGCTACATAGTAAAAATGTGCATTCTGTACTGTGTAGATTTTTATGTTTAAAGAGAATACATGGCTAGTTGGCAGAGCAAAAGAGTGGATGCTACGGATATATTAAACTTTAATCCTGTATGAGCCAATCACTGTCTGCTGATATTACGATCTCTTGATCTCCTTTTGTCTCAGTCAACATGAGTGTAAAACTGAGTAAAAAGCAGGGACTTTCTAAAACATACTGAGCCTTTCTTGGTCAAAATTAGAACTGGGTGAAGAATGAGAAAAAATATTCATGAATATTTTGACTGCAACAAACTTTTGGTTTGACCAAGATTGCTCTTATTTTTATGCACTTGTGAACATTTCTACAAGTGCAATTTAGTGTAGTTGTATGTGTGTGGAATCATGGGCAAGATTAATTTAATCACAAAATAAAACTTGTTTTAGATGATTGTAGTGTTTGAAGATTAGGTCAACCAATGAGGAAACAGCAACGCTACTATACTTGAGTATCCTTTCAGCTCAAACTGTGAATATGGAATCCTGGAAGACATAATCACAGTAAACTGTTCAAGCTAACCATAGGCTGAAATTGTTTGTTTGACAAATGTTTTATGTGGACAATCCCAAATAATGAATAGATTAATAACCCTAGTCTGTTCATAGGAAATATCTGAGCAGGAAAAAAGGCTAAACTTACTGAATAAATTGCACATTGTTAATTGTTCACCCAGTTTAGTCAATACATTACAACTCACAGAAAGAAAAGCATTTCACTTCTGTCAGTGTTCTTAGGAATCCTGACAAAATTTAGTATTATTGCTCTGGTCCAGCATTTGTGGGTGACTGCTGAACACAAAGTGGAGTTGTTTATGAGATGGCACAGAATTACATTTTTATGGTCCTTTATAGGGACATAAATGTGTGTGCTTCACTTCAAAATGAATTTATCAAAATTTTTTCCCACTGTGAAGAAATGGAAAGCTTACCTCTAGTAGCACACTATTGACCATTGGGTTAAGGAGCTCTGCCTTCTCGTTGCTCTGTAGAAAGACAAATATTGACAAGATGTAATGCCAGAGCTAAACACAGATATTTAACAGTAACACATTTGCTTAGTAATGAATCAGTTTAGGCTGTATATATTTTGAGAAGGCCTTGACTCAGCTTGATTCTATTTAATGAAAATAAGGTTTTCAAGGAAATACACATATTCAAGATAATTTTAATACTATGGCATACTACTTTTGATAACATTTAATACTCATCTGTCTATACTTCTCTATTTGCCTTGTACTGGTATTACAGTGTACAAGATGGGCTTATGGTTTTATCTGATTCTTTGGCTATGTCAAATGCCACAGAATTTGAAGCCATCCATAAGATTTAGGACTGGTCAGTGGAGAGCATTTTTTAAAATGGTAAATGTGGTCAGATCCTCTTCTTTCTCTGCACTTTGCCTTGTCATGTAATAATGGCAGAGACTTGCAGAAAGAATTGCTTTCATCTAACACTACACAGGCAATTTTGTTAGAACAAATTAAACACAGTATTTTTTCAATTCACGAGGGGTTCTGCTTAGAACTTTCGCAGACTCCCGTTCTGCTTGGTTTCTGTTACCGAGTTAAAGAAACAAGACAAATATTGTCACACCTTGTAAGCAGTTTAAGCACTGAAGTGTGTTTATGAAGAGGTAAATAGTATCTTTAAAAGAACAGGAAGGAGAAAATTGGAGGGAGTTTGGAGGGAGATGGAAGAACCAAAGAAAGTGGGGTAAAAGGGAAGGAGGGTAGAAAGAGAAATAGCTGAACAGTAGCTTTATTGTCCAGAACTAGAAAATCTATTCCATATCCCCTTGTTTAGTTGATTATCAATAAACCTCATAAACTTAAAGAAAGTAGTGTCAATTAAACACTATTGATTGTAAGAATCAATGGTAAGTGCAAGCAGGAAGAAAGAAATCTAGAGCGATAAACAAAGGAGATACTTCCTAGTTCTGAATAATTGCTGACTTTTAGGAACAAGGCCACAATTACATTATAATGACTATATGCCCAAATTATATAGTACTGCTGCTATTCTGATGATAGACTTTTCCATTCTAAACTACTATTGCAGAGGCCTGTGCCATTCCCAGAAAGTTACCTTTTGTCCAGAATCAATCCAGCTGGGTATGTGTGTTAGCCAAATATGTGGAAAATTGTGTTGGTGGTCAACTCCATATACATTATAATTACCATGTTAGATGCACGTAATTTGCATCCTGCGATGGGAGCAATGTAAAGATGCACTGTCCCTCTGAGGAGCTCAAGGGGGGACTGGACTCCCTGTGACATCATTTCTTGCTGAGCACCCATCTATACAGCCTGTACAGTCTTGTTGGATGATGCTTCTTGCTCTCCTTAGTGCTGGTGATGAGCCAGCATCATCTCTTTCTCCGCTGACACAACATGAGCTTCTGAAGGCACAAATGGATGGGGCAGTAGTTCTGCTGCACCAAGCAAAGGGCCTGAGTCTGTCCCCTACGTAGAGCATACTAGGGGTGGGAGAGCTCCTTGTGCCCAACTTCTCATACCCTGCACAAATGCCAGTGACAATTTGGCCCTGAATTCTGTGTTCCTGTAACATAAAACCCTCCTGCAATGCCTATGCACCAAGGGGAAGAAATGAAGTTGCTGTCAGATCCTTAGCTCTGAGCTGGGTTTGGTTAATATTTCATGGCTAATTTTTTTTTTTGTGCATACATTTATATGCTAAAACATGCTTAAAAACTGCAGAACTAGGCAGATTCATCTGAAATAACTGGAAGCAATGTAAATTATTCAAAATAAAAGCAATCCAATAAATTATGTTAGTTTTTAAATAACTTTGAGAAAAATATCCAGTGATGCCCTGAAGTAGCTCGCAGGAGCCTCTTCTTAAAATTCCAACAGACTTGGGGAAACTTCCGTGTCTTTGATAAGAATTCATGCTCCCTGGATAATCCCTGCCAGAGTTGGCTTCACAAAACTATTTCTAAAGAGCAACTTTTTTCCCTTCAGACTGTGCCAGATCACTTGGTTGTCAGGTAAGTTCAAAAATATTTTGTGGTGAAGTTTATCACCTCTGCTCTCCTGACTCTCATAAAGGTCTTCACTCCTCCCCCTTTTCAGGTCACACAAGCTACGTTACACTAGCAATACCCTTTGCACATTTTTCAGGAACAAAGTATAAATGTTTCCAGTCAGAGCACTAAATAGAAGGGCTGATCTTCACTGGGGGGAGAGGGATCGACTGCAGATACGTAACTTCAGCTATGAGAATCACGTAGCTGAAGTCTGCGTGTCTACAGCCAATTTACCTGCTGTCCTCACGGCGGCGGCAGTCGGCGGTGCACTCCCCCGTCGACTCCAGCTTATGCCTCTGGTCAAACTGGAGTTACGGAGTCGACGGGGGCAGCGCTGGCGATCGATCTCTCGCATCTTTACCAGATGCGAGAAATCGATCGCTAAAAGATCGATGGCCACCCACGGTAGTGGAGACATACCCTAAGTAGTTAACTTGCTATAGTGTGATTTTGTTTAAACAGAAATACAAACGAATAGATTCTCTAGATTTTCAGTCTCCACACTACAAACACCAGGGAATTTATCAGTCACTATGGGGATAATTTATGATGCGAAACACCTCTGTTAACATACTGCCCGTGATAATGCTCCTAATGTTGTATGGGGGTGATTTGTTTGTTTTTAATAAAGAAGCATATAAAAGAAGAGGCTGGATAAGGGGCTGCTGCAATTCTTAGTTGTGTGTGGGCCCCTCAAGGGGAGTGGGCTCGGGGAATGGCAGAGGGATATCTAGTAGGTCCAGGAACTATCTGGATCCAGTTGCTACAGAACCAGCGTAAGGAAGGCAGGACATGTCACAGAATCTAGCAACACTGGTGGATGTGCTGAAAGGATGCTCTGTGTTCTGGATCTGGATGAGGCTGGAGAGGACTATTTCTAGTCTTGCACATAAAGCCAGTTTTCACAGGGGATGAGACTCTCTTTTAAAGAGTTTATGTTTATAAAAATAAACAAACAATAAAAAGGAACTGTTCTCAGATCTTACCCCGGCAGCAGTTAAAGAATCAGAAAACTTCTTAGATAAAGACAACACTTCATTGCACATGGCAC
The DNA here is from genome assembly GCA_007922305.1 of Dermatemys mawii. Classification (NCBI taxonomy): domain Eukaryota; kingdom Metazoa; phylum Chordata; order Testudines; family Dermatemydidae; genus Dermatemys; species Dermatemys mawii. Next base: position 34,042,924 of record ML677326.1, on the reverse strand, counting down.
TTGTTAAACTGGTTATAAAAAAGAAAAGAGACAAACGTTAAAAATATACTTCTACTTTATCTCTGAAGTCAAAGTTCTTCCAACAATCTTTTTTCTAATCAATTATATTTTATTTTAAAGTGTCCTGGGATTTGTTCAACTGGTAAGAAGAATCATGATGGAGGCTTTATGCTTTGGATTTGAAAAATCCAGCACTGCTTACAGCTGGAGACAGGATATCAGAGTAGATCAAACACTGGTCTCTTTTGATATGGCAGGCTTTTAGTTATTTATTTACTGGTAAAATACTAGACTTTTAATCTAATTATTGCTTTGCCTAAGGTTAAACCAATCCAATGACTGAAAATACCACTGGAAATAAATATGCCTGCCCCAGCTAGAATGAATGTAATGAGGTGTTTTTTTCCCTCTCCAATGCAGTGGATTGTATTAATAGAGGAAGCATTGTCTAGCGGTTAAAGCACAGGGTTGTGAGTTCCAGCTCTGTCACTGACTTGTTGTACAACTGTAACTCAGCTTGGGCTCAATCCTGCAAGGAGCAGAACATTCTGGCTCTAACCCAGTGGACAATTTAAGTAAGTACTGAATTTTAAATAAAAAAGCCCACTGACTTTAATGGAATTATTCACATGCTTAAAATTAAGTATGTGCATAAGTACTTTGCTAGATCAGGACCAGAATGTTCATCACCTTGTGAGGGTCAGGTGTTTAGGGGTTAATCCAATGACCACTGAAGTCAGTGGGAATTTTTGTACTGTCTTCAGTGGGCTTTGGCTTGGATCCGTAGGTCCCAGTTTTGAACCTGGGATTCTTGAAGTTATCCTGTGGGTTGGCAATGAGTTGGTGATGAATATGGCATAATTGCTTAGAAATAGATTGTTGTGCCCTTTTGCCAGAGTACAAATGATGAAACCCTATTGTGGAGTGGAAAAGCAAATTCTGTGTATGTTGGTATATCTGTGGTAGTGCTGGTGAAGAGTGCACCTAAAATGAGTGTGCACATTTCATCACTAATATAGCAACCAAAAGTCATCCGCTTGTGCATCTGCTGTGTTCTTTGTAAAAATATATCTGATGTGCATGTCAGCAAATCCCAGGCAGTCTGTGATTTGATTGCTTTTGAAAATAGAGTGACAGGAATTCTAAAGTCAGTCTTGTTTGTTGATCCATGGTGTTGTTATGGTGTCTGCAAAAGCTCTGGACTCAATAAAAAACTGTGTGAATGTTAAGCAAGCTCATACTGGTGGCAAAAATAATAATAATAAAAAATTATATTCACTTTGTCAGAACTTTTGCTTGGTCCTGGGCTGTCTTTTCCACTTCTTGCCCATGAAGAATTAACTCTGCTACTTTATGAAGCTGTTCGATACAACGAGCTGTTACTTCTGCAAGACTTTCAACAGATAGCATATAGACTTCCTTAAATGAAATGAAGAAAGATTAACATAATTTCTATAGACTAAAAAAGAGGCTTTCTAAACTAGGGCAGAGTACAAACTGGGAGATATCAGTGCATACAAAGCCAAGAAATATCAACTGTTACCCATCCTTGAGGGAAAGGGGATCTCTACAGATGGCAATGTAAGGACCTCATGCTTGCTTATCCTTGAGAAGTGAAAAGCAAAATTGCCATTCATTTCAATGGGAGCAGGGTTGAGGACTAGGAATTTCTATGGTGGAGTTTTTGGTTCTGGTCCTGATAAATGCTGAAACTGAGCTCTTAACACTCATGGAATTTACACTGATTTCATAGGGAGTTGAGAGAATAATGCCATTCCCAAAGCACATTTCCATAGTGAAAATGAATTATACTCCAGATAAAAAAATCATTGTTCTAGCAAAAAAAGTGATTACACATAAAATTCTTTCTAATCTCAACTCTCAGTGATTTAGCAGTATCTAAAAATCTGCAATAACATAATCTATAATATACACAATAAGTTTCCTACATTTTAAAATGTTTGAATTTTTTAAAAGGTAACATAATGGACTTTTTTTATTAGAGGTCATTAAAAACAACACAATTTAACATTGTCATAACTTAAATTAAGAAATTCAACCACAGTTAACTATATCCACAGAAGGCAATAGCAGTAATGGGTACATTTAGCCTTAAGAAAGACTTTTATTAAAGTCTTTTGGTTTAACTAGTAAATAATATTGCTTCTTTGCTCATCTGTTTATCCATAATTTTAAATATAAGTTGATCATATTTTTTTTTATTTATTAGCATCTGAAGAAAGAGCCACTGCCAAATGTTGAGACATGACTTTAAGTATGGTACATTGCTACACACAAAACACCATAGGATTTTCCTATCTCCTTGAATTTAATCTTTTGTGTAAAAGGTATAGTTGAGGCTTTAAATTTTTTTAAAGTTTAAAGTTACCATTGGCAGAGGGTCTGATCCTGTTGATTATTTACTCATGAGAATAATCTAATAGTGAAAAATATTTATATAAGTAAGGTTTGCAGAATTAGGCTCATTGCTATTGATTACAATCTCTTTAAAGTTCCTTTATAAAGATAAATAAGTTTTCTCCCTGGAGATATTAAAAACAACAACACTACCACACATAAAGATGAAGCACCAATGCTGGTTGTTTAGAAAATCCAGCCAAAGAGATTATGATTTCGTTTATGAAATTTCTCCTTCTGGGACTATTTTACCTCCACAGTTCTGTTTTTCTTTTCTTCTGTTTTATCATTACCATCTCCTCCTTCTTCTTCAGTCTTTTGTTCATCCTCTTGGTTTTCCTCTGTCTTCTCTTCCAAGGCTAGTGATGTGGAAAAGTTGATTTCTTCCAGCCAGTCATGAGCTTTCTTCCTAGCCTGCCAAACAAACCCCACAAAAAACCTCCTATTATTCAAGTGTGGAAGATCAATAATGTTAACAATACATTTTTCTTTACCGAGTTTTACTGTTCCACTCAAAACTCTTATTTTCATCAGACATGTACATAAATTAAAACCTTTTGGCCACTGAAGCATTGCTCACCTATGATCATATACTGAACTATATTATACTGTCCTTAATCTGCATATAGAGTTATCGTTAGGATTAAGATTACCAAAACCTCAGTTTTATGCAGGATGTATCTAAAAATAAAAGAAAAAACCCTAAGATCTGAATGGAAAAGTGAAGCAGACTTTTTATAAAGAAAGAAAAAAGTAAACAAATTCTTTGAATAAGCTAAAACAAGTCCAAATTCAGAAAGGAAATTAGAAAGAAAGCAACTGGATTTTGAACTGCTTAGTACCAAGCCAATAAGTGGATCAAAGCAGAAAGAGCATCAGTGATGCCTTTCTAGACAATTAATGTGGCATTTATCACTTTTTTAAACAATGCCAGTCTAATTAGAAGTGATAACATTTTGTTACAAGCTTAGAATGTTTAGAGTACTTCCCCTGAAAAGTAAACATGACAAATGCTAAATTTAATTCTGATGCTGAACTGTGTCGCTGGCCAACGAGGATACGTCTACACCACAGTTTAAAAACCAGGGATGGCCCCTACCAGCTGACTCGGGTTAAGGTGCTGTTTAATTGCAATGTAGATGTTTAGGTTTTGGCTGGAGCCCAGGTTCTAGGATCCTGTGAGGTGGGAGAGTCTCAGAGCTCGGGTTGCAGCCCGAGCCTGAATGTCAACAGCCCCTGAGCCCAAGCCCAAGTCAGCTGTCATGGGTCAGCCGTGGTTTTTTAACTGTGATGTTGGCATACCTAAGGATATGTCTACCCAGACCATGGGAGCGAGCCTTCCAGCCTGGGTCGAAGGACTCAGGCTAATGGTACTCCTGCTAGCGCTGAAGGCTTTTGGGGGGATTGGGCTTCAGAGCCCAAGCTGCAACTTCAAAGCATTCACTATTTTATAGTGAATGCTATAAACTATTTTATAATAGTTTGTGCTATTTTGACAGTACTAGCACAAGCCCCGCTACCCCAAGTCTATAGACCTGATGCGGTCTGTGTAGATGGACGATAATAGGCTAAACCAACCCTCATGAAAAGATCCCCATTCTATCTACTAAAGTTTTCTCACTTTGAGATTTCTTTGTGTGGACCATCATTCTGGCTTGTCATTGAGAGAGTAACCAGCTAGTCTGGCCCCCTGGTTCTGGTCTGACTCACCTAATCTGTTCTATCACAGGTCTCTCTATTTAACATCTCTGTGCCATCCACCATTTGCACTCTGATCTGCCACCCTAGATACTGCTCTACCTCAAATTTCAGAGCAGTGTCCACTAGTTCTTCTTTATACTAGGGAGTGGAGGCAGGTTCTGAAACTTGCACCAACCTTATTAAGTTTGTCAGGAGTGGCAGCAACGTGCAATTCAAACAGCAGCTCAGTAAGCATGCTAACAAACTCTTCTTCCATGTTTGCTGCAAAAGGAAATACGATTATTTCTGTGAGCGTTGTTCTTGTCGTAGCAGCCAAAAATCAAACCAAAGATCATATCCCCATGCATTTCTAGTACTACAGAACCAACACTGGTTAGACTACCAAAACGTGCATGTCTCCACTCTTTCTTCCATCAAAGGAAAAGAGGGAGATAGCAGAGGCAAGACCTAGATGTATATTTTTAAGAACAGGTTAGACAATCCCCTGTAAAGGATGGTCTAGGTATACTTGGTTCTGCCTCAGCATAGGAGGATGGACTAGATGACCTCTTGAAGTCCCTTCCAGCCCTTCATTTCTATGATTCTGTATAAGTTACAGGTCATGGATTACCTTCCCAGAATTGCAGTGAGTCAGCAGAATCACCAGGGAAGAACACATACAACCCCCAGCAAATAAGCCCCCTTTCTCGAATGAGAATATACAACAGAGCAGCATAACCAGGGAACATAAGGTAAAGGTTGTTTCCTGTTTATTCATAGGTTCCAAGGACAGAAGTGATCACTGTGATCATCTAGTCTGATCTCCTGTACACCGTAGTTCACAAACCCCCCAAATAATTCCTTTCACACTGTGGGGACTACAACTAAAGAGGGTAATTTCCTTTTTACTTTAAATTTGAACTCTGATTAAGCAAGATTTTCATTTTTGTGGTTTAGTCTATGGCAGAGGTTCTCAAACTGTGGTCCATGGACCACCAGTGGTATGCGAGCTCCGTTCAGGTGCCTGCGGATAGTTCCCTCTAAGGTGCCTGCCTAGCGGCTGCAGACAAAAGAATGAAGGGCCACCCACCTAATTAGTGGAGCTGCGCAGGTGTGGCTCCACTAATTAAGTGCCTGGACCCTGGAGAAGACACAGATGTAAGGTGAGGTGGTGCCTTGGGGGGAGTAGGGGTAGGTGGGAGGGGCAGTGGGGTGAGAAGAGGAAGTGGGGGGAATTTGGGACGTGCAGGACTGCGATGGTCAGAGAAAAAGGTGACTACTCCAGGGCTGCGGCTGCTGGGGAGAGACAGCCCTCCTTCCCAGATTGAGCTCTGTGGCTGCTGTGGTGAGAGAGAGAGAGAGAGAGAGACCCCCCTCCTTCCCAGCCCCAGCCTGGGATTGCTGCAGCAGGGGAGAGAAAGCGAGACCCCCTCCTTACCAGCCTCAGCTCTGGGGCTGCTGTGGCAGGGGAGAGAGGGGACCTCCACTGCATTAGAAAGGTAAGACTACTGATATTAAAACATGAATTGTGTGCTTTTATTTGTAGAACAAAAAAGTTAATTATTATTAAGGTTTTTATTATATAGCTCTTTTATCCAAAGCACTTTACAATAGTTAGCTAACGGTACAAACAACGTTTGGAAAGATCATTAAGTGGTCTGCCGAGACCCTCAGAAATTTTCAAGTGGTGCATGAGAAAATCATTTGAGAACCACTGGTGTAAGGGACAGGACTTTCTCTCACTGTAGAATGTTTGTGCATAAACCACAGATTCTCTGTGCTTGAACTCCATCTTGGTCATAGTGATTCCTTTTGTCTGCCTGTGACAGCTCAAACTACAGGCATTGTTTCCCCATGGCCTATTGTGCTGTTTCTGTGTGGCTTCCAAAGATGCATATATTTTACTATCTTTTAGTTTATCTTTCCCTTCACAGATAATGCTTTCCAAGATGACAATATCTGCCATGCAACTCTACCATTTTATCTATGTAATCTCCTAAAAGTATCTTAGTTTGTTTGGTTTTTCTGTGGGTCTGGAATCCACCTTAGCACCTTTCTGGGGAAATATGACTAAACACAGTTCTGTTAGAAACAGCTTCCTTGCCCTGACCGTGCTACAGAGAAGCACATCAAGATTTGTTTTGTCTCCATTTTTATCTATTTATTTACTAGCTAGGGATACATTTTCCATCCTTACCCTAAACCCTCAAAATAGGGTTTAATGGGACTAAATCAGTGCTATGATAATCCTCTGCACAGGGTGATTCCACCCCCACTCCATTTCAGAAGACCGTACCATACTCTGCAATTAGTTTAACTGATTTTGATAGGATGATTTACAAAATAAGGTACTACTCAGCATGAGCAAAGCTGGCAGAACCTGACATTTTAATCTTTTTGAGGCAGGAACCCATCTCATGTAAAGATCCACACACATCTCAATGCCATACAAATAAATATGAACAATTGGTAACACCAGTTCTTTAACTGACTTGGCCTGGAGACTGAACTGTGCTGTCTTGCTTAGGGGTGATCCCACTAGGTCAACTATGAGACTATTTGTAACCTATCACTTAAATCAGCCTCTGTACGAGATGACTGTAGGACAGCTAACATAATGCTGATTTTATAAAAGACTTCAAGGGTGACCCTGGCTTTTACAGACTGGTAAGCTTCACGTAAGTATCAATCAAATTGGTTGAAACAATAGTAAAGAACAGAATTATCAGACACATAAAAACAAAATCTTGTGGAGGAGTCAATACAGCTTTTGTAAAGGGAAATGATGTCTCACCAATCTATTACAATTCTTTGAGAGTGTCAAGAAATATGTGGACAGGGGTGAGCCAATCAATATAGTTACTTGGGCTTTCACAAAGCCTTTGACCAGGGGTCCCTCACCAAAAGCTCTTAGGCACACTAAGTTGCATTGGAATAAGAGGGGGAAGATCCTTTCATGGATCAGTAATTGATTAAAAGCTAGAAAACAATGCATAGAAATAAATGGTCCATTTTCACAATGGAGAGAGGTAAATGGCAGGATTCCCTCCAAAGATCTGAACTGGGACCAGTGCTTCTCAACATGTTCATTAATGATCTGAGGGGGCAAAATCTGCAGATAATTCAAAATTATTCAAAGTAAGTCAAAGCTGACTGCAAAAAATTACAAAGGGATTTTACAAAACTGGGTGACTGGGCAACAAAAAGGCAGATAAAATTCAATGTTGATAAATGCAAAGTAATGGACATACAAAATGGTTGGGTCTAATTAGCTGTTACCATTCAAGAAAGAAATCTTGGAATTATCATAGATAATTCTCTGACACCATCCACTCAATGTGCAGTGGCAGTCAGAAAAGCTAGCAATAGTAAGAACCACTGGGAAAAGAATAGGCAATAAAACAGAAATATCATAATGGCTTATATTAATCCATGGTATGCCCCACCTTGAATACTGTGCAGTTCTGGTTGCCCCATCTTATAAAAGATGAAATTAGAAATGGAAAAGATATGGGCAAGAAAGATGATTAGCGGTATGGAACAGCTTCCATAAGAGAAGAGATTACAAAGACTGGGAATGTTCAGCTTAGAAAAGAGATGAATAAAGAGAGGATATGACAGAGGTCAATACAATCATGAATGATGTGGAGAAAGTGAATAGGGAAGTGTTATTTACCCTTTCACAAAACACAAGAACTAGGGGTCACCTGAAGAAATTAATAGGCACAGGTTTAAAACAAACACCAGAAAGTATTTCTTCACAACACAACCTGTGGAACTTGTTGCCATAGGATGTTGTGAAGGCCAGAAGTATAACTGGATTCAAAAAAGAATTTGACAAATTCATGGAAAATAGGTCCATCAGTGGCTATTAACCAAGATGGTCAGGGATGCAACCCCATACTCTGGGTGTCTCTAAACCTCGAACTGCCAGAAGCTGGGACTGGAAGACTGGAGATGAATAACTTGAAACTGCCCTGTTCTGACAATAGCCAGTGCCAGATGATTCAGAGAGCATGAACAGAAAACAGGATGCTGGACTGGATGGATCGTTGGTCTGACCCAATATGGCCGATCTTATGACAGTGTTGAGGACGTCTTCTTGTATTCAGGGTTATTATTTCAATGTTCACTTCACTTATTTTTAAAAGTCTATGTTGAAGTGTGTCATTATTTGCAGCCTACTGAAACTAGAGAAGCTATTCACTGACACATTGCACAAGTACCAGAATTTCTGATAGCTTGTGGTATATAACATTTGATACCCAGTTCAGTTACCTTATCCCTGAATGTCTGGAAGTGACATGTGAAGTCATTGATATTAATGTAGCCTTAAGAATTAAGTACAGTCACTTTTCAGGTATCCTCATCTTTTGTTGGGCATGAATATTACCACAGTTTGAAAGGAAACAGAAAACTACTGAAAAAACACATCTGGCCCTTTGGAAGCAAGAAGTGCCCTTTCCCCTTACTCCTGTGGATGCTGACTGTACCTGTCTTCCTGATCCTAAAGAAGGCCTGGAAATGGGCTACACACCCAATCCCAAAGTTGCCAAGAATGAGATTTATGCAAATGAGCTTTCTCAAAGCTGCCCTCCAGAGATCCTCACACATCTTTCTCTTGTGTAGGCTCCACAGAGATACCTGCAGCTCAAAAGCTCTAGTAACATCCTTGGAGCTGCAGCAGAGGGTGAGAAATGGTCTTGGATTGGACCTCAAGGTTACAGCAAAGAAACAAACCCTCCAAACAGTTTATCTGAAGGTACGGAAGTGTTTTTCCTCCAGCTAAATCTCTTATCCAGGCCTGCACAACTCGGAAAGCAGCGAGGGCCATATTACTGCAAAAAAACCAGCTGCGGGCCGAAAAGCCCTGCCCTCGCCCCGCTCCTATCCTGTTCCCCCTACCGCACCGCTTGGCTTGTCCCGCCCCTACTCACCCCCTGCGGGCTGCACAGTGAGCCCGTGCGGGCCGCATGTGGCCCCTGGGCTGCATGTTGTGCAGGCCTGCTCTTATCTTTTGTATATGTAGAGCCCAGCCAAATTATACCATAGCACTATAAAATACTGTGACCATGTCTATAATAGGAAAAGATTGTGAGTTTAGCAAGACAGTTGGCCAATATGTGTTAATTAACATGTTTTTAGGTACTGCTGAACACCTAAACAGAATTTAACATGGTCAAAAACATCTTGTCTAGGACCATATCTTCACTGGGGGGAAAAAGGTTCTAATTAAAATCCCACTGAAGACAAAGCATTTGTAGGTTTAACACAAGTTAGTGGTTTGAGTTAAAGACTATAAGGGAATCGTGGTTTAACTCTACTTTCTAACTAATGATAAAACTACAACTGCCTTGTCTTTGCTAAGATTTTAACCTGAGTTATCTAACTCAAGTTAAGAACACACCTCATTTGCAGTAAAGACATGCCCTGGGTTTGACAATAACCAGCTAACTCATAATTAAACGACACTGTCTTTGTTCACACGAGGTGATCAGTGATACTGAAAAACATGTTAAATAGTAAGCACACTTCATTTTCCCAATGTAGATAAGGACTATATGGCAATGTGCCAAAGGGCCCTAAACAAATAATTTTAGGTAAATAAATCAAATAAAAAAAGAAAAAAGACTAACAATCTGCTCTGGGAAGGACACACCTCAGTGCAACCTGGGAAGCTATATTTGGTTTTGTAAATAGGATCAGAAATATAAACCACAGTAAGTGGAGAATAGAAATGTAGCTTAAATTATATAGCTGTTGGCAAATGAAGGCTGGCTGAAATAGGAACCTGCAACAGTTAATAGAACTGCACTCTGTCAGGGGAACAAACATTTACATCATTAGCAGAATTAAATTTAAAGATGCTGGATATCATCTTTATTTTAAAATGACAGATTATTGCTCTTTCTGGGCCTATTAACTGAATTCTTTAAGTTTTATGGGGCCTTTATGCATTGGCTGTACTCAATAAAGACACATAGGAATGCGTGTGTTCAATTCAGGGAATGGCCTGGTGTTCCTGTCTCACAAGCCTCCCAAGGGTCACGGGAAACCCTTTCCCCCATTCTCCTGGCTTTTATACCCTTCCTTAAGATCCCACATTTTAGTCTGGCTGAGAAAAGATAAGTAGGATTCTCTTAGGCCCCCTCAAAGATGTTGTCTGGAGGGGACATTGCAGGGCAATGTAAGGAGATGTGCACGGCCAATCACAAGGAAAGGCAGCAGCAAGCACTGAAGCTCAAGTGTCTCATGTGGATGCGCTCACCACAGAGATGCCAGCCCAGTCCTCATGGAAAGGTCCTATAGAAAATTATCATTTTTCTACAGTTTTCAAACCATCCTATAAAATTTAATACAAAATTATATCCTTGCTACTGTATATAATTCTGTAGGATAGTTACAAAAAAGTCTTTAAGGCCTGATCCAAAGCCCACTGAAGTCTGTGGAAAAAGACTCCCTCTCAGCTCAATGGGCTTTGGAGCAGACCCATAGAAAGGATTACATGCTCTGTGAATTTCTATTAGGTTTTAGAGTAATTTCTATAGAACCCTATTGATTTCATCCCTCTTAAATTTTATAGGACTTTCCCATGGGGGTTTATCTTGCTCATCGTTTCATAGAGTTTAAGGCCAGAAGGGATCATTAGTCTTACATCCAGTATATCACAGGCCATTAATTTCATTTAGTTATTCTCATATTGAGCACAACAACTAGGGTTAGACTAAAGTATTTCAGCCCTCAGGAGATTGAGTTGCAGCAAAAAATCTACCTCAGCTACATGAAAGTTTTCTGGCTGAGCAGCAAAACACTGGGATATATAAACCAAATAGCTGGCAACTTTGTCCTCAAGAGATTCAACACAGATGCCTGTAAGCATATTACAAATCCCTGAAAAGAAAATGGGTCTCCTCTCCATTTCTCAAAGGCCAGATTTCCCTCTTCGTCTATTTCAGTAATTCTGTCTAAGACCAGATGTTAAACATTTAAATATTTAATATTTTTATAGCTCCTTCAGCCTCTCGTATTAAAAATATGCAAGTTGACATCCCTTTTATTGTTTATAAATATCTGTGGCTATACATCATGTGATGTGTACAAGATATGAAAGTTCCCTTGTGGGATTGCTGCTTATGCAGTATGGGTGGCATCTGCCACTGTGCAGAGGGAGAGGGCAAATCCTGTTCACCACTAGAGGGCTAACCACAAAGGGATACACAATGTACTGTATTATACTGCCTTTACTCTGTACGTGGAGCTATGTACACATGTAAATGGATTGTGGGACTTAAGTGGTGCATAGGAATTGCCCTGGTGTAACTATATGGCTTTTCTGTAGCCATGCTGGAAGGCCTGAACCAAAGCCGCCTTCTGCAGCCAGACTGAAGAAGCAGCAGCCATTAGCTGCCGGCCTGGAGTCACATACTCACATTCCATCTAAATGTATTTAAAAGATTCACACCAGGCTGGGAGGAGGGGACTCGCCCTAATAGTTCCCACTGTCACCAGATAAAGCATTGTCATTACACTTTCCTATTGTTTGACACTGTGATCTCTGTCTGGTTTGTAATTGTTTCTGTCTGCTGTATAATTAATTGTCCTAGGTGTAAATCAGTTAAGGTGGTGGGGTATGATTGGTTAGGTAATTTTGTTAGGATTGGTTAGTAAAATTATACTAAGATAATTGGTTAAGGTAAGCAAGACTCAAATTTCATTATAAGAACTGGGGTCCAAGAAGGAGCTGAGGAGAGAAAGAAGATCAGAAGCAGGAGGAAGGAGGAAAAAGGCTGGAAGAAGACCAAAGGAGACAAGGGACCCCTGAGGAAAAGAACTCACCTCCAAGACCCAGCTAAGGTAAGAGCTGCCAGGGCTTTTCTGCACAACCATGAGGTGCAGCAGCTAAGATCCAGAGACTGACCTTGCCTGGCCAACAGGGGAAGCCTGCCTGCCTGTCCCAGGATAGGTGAGAATGACACTGTGTGCTTAGCTTGAGTATTCTGCTTGTTTGGGAATTGTCAATAAATAGAGGATAAGAATATTACTGTGTGAGGCTCTTTCAGTGGCTAAAGATCCTGCCAACCCGCAGGAAGATGTGCCCTGAGCCCTAGGAATTGGGTAAGGGTGGCTGTATAAATTAACAGGGTTGCACCTTGAGCCCTAGGAACTGGGTAAAGGTGTGTGTCCCTATAGTGTGGAAGGGATAGAGGAATTTGTGCGGGTAATACTGGCTTTCTGCACTGGGGTGAATGTCATCTAATGTGCACTTATTGTGGTTAAAGGAAATGAGTCACCTTGGACAGTAGTTGATCTTACTGCAGTCTAAATAACTGTTGTACTTTGTGAAGACCATACTCTCGCTCCAAGCTGCATTGAACATGTCTGTGGTTATTATTTCCTCTGTCACAAGGGAGGATGTATTTTGGTCTTCTAACTGATTTGCTTTTGCAGAGCAAAATCTGCAATGCTTTATGCCTCAGTCTTTATCTTCAAGGAGCTCTATGGCTTAGGCTTAGCATATCTAAAAGATTTGGTATGAGAATGAGAATGAAGGCATTGGTTGACAATTCCCCTCATCAGGCACAATGGAAATTTCCAGGGTAAAGCTTATCTGTGCTGAAGACAGAGCATTCATGGGGGCCCTTGTGAATTCACCAGGCATTAAGGACCATCACAGACCTCACCACTTTCCACTCCAAATGCAAGCCACGTTTCTTTGACATGCTCTCTCTAGTATAAACTCAAAGCAGTGTTTACATTAAAAAAACAACTCTACCAAACTAAAATGCTCCATTGCACACACAGCTTTCCCTTGAGGAGAGGATGAAAGAACAAACCACATGAGACAGATATTAATCCCTTTGCTTAATAAACTATTGGAAGGTGCTAGGAGACTACGGTGATGAGGGCAATATGTAGAGTAGAACAGAAGTTCCTGCTGCCCCATGTGGTGTCAACAACGAAACATCTCTAGATCTGTCTTTTAAATAAAGCTTTATTTTAGTGATTCTTAATTTCAAGTTCTTGGTCACACATCTCACAGTATTTTGCAAAATGAAGGGTCATATAGGCCTGCTTCCCTAAGATTAGGAGAAGACCTTCATATGTAAAACATGGTCTTCTAAGTTATTGAGGACAGAGTCTATTTCCATTGATTTCAAGAGATCAATTCAGAATGAACAACCCAGGAGGAGAAGAGACTATGGTGGCTTTAAGCTACCTATGCAATCTTCTGATTCTGTCCTGTTTCAGAGGCTGCAGAGGCCCCTGGCATAATGTAGGCAACCCTAAGGGTCTCTCTCAGTTATGGAAACCTCCTCAGGCTGCCCTCTGTACCACAGCATGGTCTGGAATCCCCACAATGCTATATACTGCAGCCCAGCCTATGACATGCCATTGCTGCCCCCCAGCACACCCCCTAAGTCAAGACTTGTAAAGAGAAGCCTTGGAGGTGGCATTATGGCTTTCTTCAACAGTGCCTGTGTGAGGGAAATCCTCTCTCAGCAAGAACTGGGGCTTTTAGGACCCTTTTATGCCACACCAGCCCTTTAACTTGGTGTAAAGATACTGGAGCAGGGATAAGGATCTCACCCACTGTGTGCTGGATACAGCCATTACGGCAGGGCTGGTGCAAGGATATTTTGCGCCCTAGGCGAAATTTCCACCTTGAGCCACCCCCGCCCCCTGCACATCAGTTCATTGACGGGCAAATCCCAATGAGCCTTTATAGAATCCAGGGGCCAGCCGTGCCTAGGGACTGCTCCCCAGACCAGGTTCCCCCCCTAACCCCTCCGCCCCCCCCCCCCCGCAAGTCCTCCCCACCCCACTCCGGCAGCCCCCTGCCCCGAGCCACTGGTCCACTCAGGCTTCTGCACTGTGCCAACATCCTCCACCTTCACCGCCTGCATAAGCTCCTAGTCCTTGCCCATGGCGAGCGGCCAGGCATGGCGGGAGCGGGCTGCCCTCAGAGGCTGAGCATCCCATGGCCTGGGCGCGGGGCCCCGAGCCTGCTCCGGGAGAGGCAGCAGTGGCGGCAGCTCACATGCTCAGGAGCTGCAGAGCCTGAGTGTGGTGAGGGGGCTGCCGGGGGGCACACAGGAGCCAGCGCCCACGATGCATCCGCTGCAGGAGCTCCCGGCGGGGCACTGGGCCGCAGCCCAGGCAGGAGGGGTGGGGGCACAGCTGCTCCCTGCTAGCAGCACCGCTGCCTTTGCAGGGCTGCTGCCTCCCTACATCGTGCTAGCTCCTCCATGCTGTGGCTTGCCGCCGTCACAAGTGTGACACTCTGGCTCTCCGGTGCCTCTGGAAGGTGGCTCCTCCCTGCTGAGCTAGCAGCCACGCCAGCCGCCTGGGTAGCCCTGGTGCAGCAGGGGCCTCTGGGCATCCCGGGCAGGAGGTGGGGAGGCCGGGACCAGCTCCCTGGGCAGGGTACCGCTTTTTGGTGGCCCCAAATCTTGGCGCCCTAGGTGGCCGCCTACTTCACCTAGTGGTTACATTGGCCCTGCATTATGGCACAAAATCATTGCTGAATTCCTCTAAGCTTTTAGCCGATGTTGCATACAAAATTTTATAAGCAAAGTCTATAAACCAGAATGTCTCAGTCAATTGAGTTTGAAATGAACATCTAACAATCCAAGCTTCCCTAGTCTCCCTTGTATTTACGTCTTTTGAAGAATATTAAGGTATTATAGAGTAATGCACTCCAAATTGTCTATCTGCTGTCAACTCTCAATTAATTAAAGCATGCTAGTCTGGGTTAAAGTTTTTTTTTTAATTAAACATATAGATTTAACAGGTCTCACCTGGGATATGCCAGTATATTTTTAATTACCTTTTTTTTCTTGATCCTCTTCATTATTTGATTCCTTTGGAATGAAGATCTCTTTAATAGCTATTAAATCATTTTTCACAATTTCCAACTCCTCTCCACTAAGTGATGTTAAAAATGACTGAATCTGAAAAAGGAAATGACAGTGATCACCACTAATGCAAATCCCCTGTCTCTTTACTGAAATTACGAATTTTGATCATGACCCCAAGGTCTGTTGATGGTAGACAAGAACTTCCATTAGAAGATCAGGTCCTTTATCTAGCCCATCTACCTTGTCTAGGGACTAATTATGTGCTCATCCGCTTGGTATCTGAGTTTCTTACAAATATTACACAAGCCTTACAAAATATTCAGGCCGCCTCCTGCTTCCAGAGCACATTTTTGGATTAAAAAAAATAATTTTACCACATTAGAATTATTCAGGGAAGGCTCTGGTGAAGAGAATGGGTAGGAAGAACAGAGGGGAAGAACAGCTGTGGTGGGGAATTCCAGAGTAATGGCCCTGTTCCCTGCTCCCACAAGCTCTATCCATATTACTGACAGTCCAACTGTTCTGAAGAATACAGTGGTCCTGGTGGATCTTGTGCCTGAGAATGTCTGGTTCTAACACTGAAAGTGTTGAAAATGAAGGCTATGAACCTAGGGGATGTCTGTTAGTAGTCTGCTATCCTCACAAGCAGCCTTAATCCCACCAAATTTCCATAGACTGTCTTTGGTGCACACTCACCAGTCTGTTTTTTTCTTCAATTAGGAATCTTCTTGCAAAGTCCCCAAACTGCTGTCAGTTTCCCCCCACATGTAGGCTGCTTGATCTGCAGTTGATACCCGAGCACTGAACACTCTTGCTTACAAGAGATGAACCTCATTTCATTATAAAAAAAGTCTGTGAGCTCTGGTTAACTTGAATTTAAATGGATTCAAGTTAAGTTTTGGTTATGATGAATGTGAAGGTATTTTTACTTGTTTCTTTGTTTATATAGGACCTGACTGTGATTTCCATATTTACAATTCTATACCCAGAAATAGTTGCAAATGCTATAACTATAGGGACATTAGGTGTCAAAGTGCTATTGAAATGGGCCTGCAGTTATTTGTGCTGGAAAAATAGGAGGCTGAAGCGAGACCCTTTTAAAAAAGCAGGACCATTCTCTTTAAGAGAACCTATTCCTTATACTTCAATTTTTTGGGAGGGCAGAGAGAGAGGGACTTAAAAAGAGAAAGGTGGAGGAAGATACCCTGAGAAAAGTATTTGGAAAAATTCACAGTGTATAAATACCATGGCTGACTGTGCAACAAAGTTTTCCTGAATGGCTGCACAGCAGATCCAATAAACTGACAGTTGAAAGCTAGCTGTCACAAAGACCTGATTAACCTAAGCATTGGGGATCATTGCCCCGAAGCCCATTCCTACAAGTACTATTCCTCCTCTGTCACTGGGCCATGCAAGTCCGTAATGTGAGCACACAAAGTACCCCTTACTTCTACTGCTTGGGTGCAATCAGCTCCCGCCATGCTAGCTTCACTTTCTGGCTGAGCGTACCAATCCAGAGTCCCCCTCGCGGTCCTAGGTCCTTTTAGCGAGAAATGGCTCACCTCTGGCTTCAGAAAGGTTGTGAAGAGGACAGCAAGCCTCAGCAACGCAGACTGCAGTAATTACACTGGCATTTAAATGCATTTGTAAATCCCTCCAACAGGCTATTAATCTGCCAAAAGCACATTCAAAATCATTCTACACCTGCTTAGAGTGTAATTAAACTTTTTTTTGCCTGGGCATCTGAAATCAGGGTATGGTTTCATAAGCCAAGGTAAAAGAGGGTACCCTCATAACAAGAGTGGGGACAGTAACACGATTTATATCAATGTCATTTGGTAGGAACAGTGTTCCAGCCTGTCTACGAATATAGACTCCAGAGCAGCAAAAAACTGTGGCATCATTAACTTTTCCTGTATAGCCCACACTGACATTGATAAATCTGCCTCTGTGGTCCACTAGTGCCTGCATAACAATGAAGTAATATCCTTTGCGGTTTATGTACTCACATGTTCCTTGAGGAGCGCCAGCTATGGGCACAAGTCCCGTCAATAGCGCCACCACCGTTAGGAAACAGAGTGGGCAGTAGAATTTTCCCATAGTGCACCATGTTCCTAGAGCTAGAATGTTGACATTGGCGGGGAGCACTAGGCACTCTAGAATATAGTCACTTTTGACTCAGGTCAGTGCACTGCAGTGTGGATGTCAGAGCCCTAGATTTGAGCATGAGTCAGAAAATTCTTAACCTGCAGAGGTTAAAATGCAATGTAGATGCTCAAGCCCAGGTTTCCCTGACATGGCTCAGCTGACTCAAGTTCCAATTACCCTAGGTTACACTGCTGTATAAACACAGCCACAGAGACCGCTTACATCTCTATTTATATCTTGGGTTGGTCAACAACAGGATAACACAATGCAATAAGGAATATTTAGAAGTTGAATAAATAATCTGGAATGCATTTGATTTTATTAACCTCTTGGTGTAGTTGGTGCAATGTTCCTGAATATGAATGGTAATACGTTTAATAAAAACAAAACACTTGAGTCTTCTGATAAAACTTGTAAGGGCATTAGCACCTTGTAACAGGTTTAAAAATACAGAACACATAATGTCTTAACAACTAGAACTTTCAATGGTAGATTTCCTTGCTTTCTTTGTGCTAAACCCTCATCCTCCTGAAGTCACTGGGAAAACCCTCACTGACTTCATGAGATAAGGGATTGACTCTTGGGACTAAATCAATGCCCAGCGAAGTGAATGAAAAAACTCTTATTGACTTTAATGGGACTTGTATGGGGAGATTAATACTTACAAAATTATTTCACTAAACACTGTGTTTGTTTTTTATGGAGCTTGTATACTGTACCTTGGCTTCACTTTCATTTGACAGAATTTCCAGAGCTTCAAGATGGGACAAACCCTGGAACTCATCAAAAAGCAGGCCGTAATGCGCTGTCCTTTCAACTGTAACTTGCTGGGCCAATCTCTGCTTCTCTTTCTCTTTCGCTTCTCGCAACAGCTGCAAAAATATACATCATCCTGTTGATTTATTCACCGCACTGCAGATTTGGCAGTTTTTATTACTCTCAGCCTCATCTCTTCTAGGCAGTAGTAATAAAATTTGGAACTATATCATACCTGCAGAGCTGAAATTTCAGTCAGCCTCAAATATGCCTCATAATTTTTTTTTATAAACCTCTCTAATAAAATATTTAATAGTGTTCTATATGTGGTTTTCTCTATGGTAATTATTAACTGTCTTTAAAAAACAACAACAAATAACGTTGCTCATATCCTCAAATGCAGAGTTGGCTACAGGTAATATCTCATAATTTAGCCACTGTTTGCAAGGGAAGAAAAATTAAAAAATCCAGGGCCCAATACAGGTCCTATGGTACGTATAAATAGAGCACAATCTCTGCATAATGCTGTTTCCAGGGTTCCTACCCACATGAAGAATTTTCAATATATAGTGTAACCTGTCTTAAATGACCTTTGGATCCACAAAAATCATTTGCTTAATGAAGGTAGGTTTTTGTAATAAAAGTGGATCAGAACTGCTCTGCATACATTTGAGGATATTATGGAGTGCTCTCAATACAGAAGGTTGCCTAAGAAGAAATGGCCTCTTGTACACATTTTCCACTGTATTTATGGGTTAAACTTTACCCTATCCAAAGCCTAGGCACCACGTAAGCCTATTTTGACATTTTACGCTTACGTGGCACTTTGGCCTTCTCCTGTCCCTCTGCACAAGGATGAAATATCTAGCTCTACCATGTTTGCATTATTTCCTATTTCAATTTGGCATGATATGACATTCAAGTATTCATTAGACATACAAGGTATATTGTGTCAGATTTTCAAAGGAACCCTATTTTCAATACTGCATACACAATTCATATCTAAATTTTGCCTGCGCAAATTAGATTAAAAGGAAGCAATGGACTGGGACTCAGGGGAACTGGGTTCAGTTATTGTACCACTTTCTGTGTGAACTTAGGCAATCACTTTACCATTCTCTGTCTCATTTCCCCACCTCTTATTACCTCCATTTAACACTTCCTTTCTCCCATCCTTTGTCTCCCTTGCCTATTTAGGCCGCAGTTCAGGACTACACTTAAGCACATGCTTAACTTCAAGTATCTGCTTAAGTGCAGTCCAGAATAGGATGGGACATGCCATCACTTAACTGAATGTATTTAACATATATCTGCCCATGCAATTAGCTGGTTTCATGTAGATGTGTATTTTTTGCAGACACAGCTGTAGTCCAACGTTTGAAAAATAGGTTCTTACAATCTAGATGACTTTCTTCAGATCATAAATTTTCAATCAGATCAAATATTGAGTCTGTACTACTTGAGACAGTCCCTTTTATTAGCAGAGTTGCAATATTACATTGTGAAATGCCTTGGAATGCTTTACAAGAAACACATTACCTAAAACTAAGCCCTGATCTTGCAATCAGCTCCACTTAGAAACTTCAACTGCAGTATTGAGGCTATAGTATTTTATGGCTATACATATTTCTTGTTTAACAGTAATGGTTATTTGGAGCACTGCTCAAGTAGACATAGGTAAAGTGTATAATTATGTAATTTGCTTAGCATGGTTTAGTTTGCTTTTGATTTGCTCTAACAGTATCATTCTATTTCTGCTTACAGTGGTAGATGTTAAAAATGAAACATCTTATTGAGAGAAAAATATCTCACTGTAATATTACATTCTACAAACAGGAAAATATTGTGGTAATATAAAGGCTTTGTTTTAATGTCTACTGCTGTAGGATTTCCCTGAACCTTACTACATATAGGTTTTATGCTACATAGGTCTATCCGTATTTTTTAATACATACACACATACGTGCACACGCGTGCGCGCACACACACACACACATGTTTATTGATGAAATTCTATTGCAGTTAGCAAAAGTAGTAAGCAGTTACTGAACATCTGTACCTCGAGAGTTAAAGTAGCTGGTACTGGCAATGATTATATTCAGATTATACTGTTACAAGGTCTC
Organism: Dermatemys mawii; assembly: GCA_007922305.1. Taxonomy (NCBI): domain Eukaryota; kingdom Metazoa; phylum Chordata; order Testudines; family Dermatemydidae; genus Dermatemys; species Dermatemys mawii. The sequence goes on along the minus strand of ML677326.1, from coordinate 34,022,940 downwards.
TGAATCTTTGAAGACACAAATCATGACTTATATGGTAAGGGCATGGTGCATTGCTGTTGAATATGCTGTTTACCTAGATGATAGCATTAATTTAAAAGGATATAAGTAATAATTTTTTACTGCTTTAATTTTTTCCCCAATAAAATGAATGATATATTCCACTATTACTCATTCCCCAGGAAAGCACTACAACTGTGTATGTATTGGTGTGAATACAGATTTATAACTATGAAGTAAACATTAAGGGTTTGATCACTTCTCCAGAGTATAATGTTTATCACCTGACACAGTATCTTATGAAAATCAGTAATTGCACATCATTGCTTATTTGCAAGTGCTGATTTTACAAAATACATTATTTTGCAGTCCTGCAGAGAACAAAGTGGAACTGACACAATGCATAATTTTTATTTATATAAGTCTAACTATACTAAATTAACCCTACTACTGATGTGAATGAAATTCTCGCTCAGTAATCTACAACTGCATGAACAAAGCAGGTTTGAAGCAATCTAACCTGAGATAACGAAACTGTTCTTTCCATCAGTATTTTGGTTCTTTTAAATCCAGGATCACTTTCCGCCAGGACATTCATGGTTTTCTTGCCGATAAATTCCAAAGCATCTAGACCACCAGACAAAACACTTTTTCCCTGCATGTAAAACAATGCAGTGTGGTTGTTTTCTTTATACTTTTTGTTAATAAGAAAAAACATTGATATTGCTGATGCTGACTTTGGATTTTTAATTCCCCAAAGTTTCTCCACCCTTACTAATAATAGGATTTACAACTTCATCATTCATCTCACTTTGCTTTGAATCCATTTTCCAGGAGAAAAAGTACTATATAAAGGCTACATAATTAACTTATTTTGAATGATATTTAATAGCTTGATGTCAATAAGAAATATGCCCAATAGCAATTCTCTTAATAAATTAATAATAATTATCAGAGAATAAAGCCATATTTACTTTGTATACATGAATGATTCATCTTTTCCTTTAAATGACATGCAGTGGGTCAGTGCAAATCTTATGTACAGAAGGTTCCTTTGAAATTAAGGACCCTTATGAAAGGAGCTCACCTCACTCATAACTCCATTTGAGCTCACCTCAATGGTGAGCTCACCTCACTCATAACTCCATTTGAGCTCACCTCACTCATAACTCCACTCATAACTCACTCCATTTGACAGCTGCAATGCTACATGTGAGATCCTCTCGACATGAAACCACTGATCCTATGTCCTCTCACCAGCTTCATTCATCTCTCCCATTGGTTCAGCTACATAGAAGAAGAACCTACACTGGCTAACTGTTCTGTCTTTAGCCCAGACTCTATGTATGGCAGATTCTCAAATGAGGAGCTGAACATGGAAAACTTTACAGAGGTCTCAGCAGTCAAGACTGCCTCTGTTCTCAGTATTAGAACACTGAAGGAAACTTTCCTCAACAAGAGACAGGAGTCACTACATTATCATGAGGAACCTGAACTGTTCTTTTTCTTTTTGATATCATTTGTTACCTTGATATGATGGCCTTCACCACCCATGTAGACAGCTCTAACTTTCCAGTTCACCCTCCTAATTCTCTCACTTGCAGACTGGCCTACCCACTGAGCTCAGGCAGTCTCACCCATACCCACCCCCAGCAAATCACAGGTAGCTACAACCTCTAACTCTCACTGCAGCCCTCAAAGAGTGATCAATGGAAGTCTTCCCATATTCCCAGAATCCTTTACATTAGAGCAAAGCATTCATGGCATGCTTCGGATGGGCTGGACAGTCATTGCAAGGGAACATCACCCTCATCAGTTCTGCACAAAGGAAACCCTGCCACCTATGCTTCCTAGATGCTGCCTGCAATTTTCTGCAATCCCATGATAGCACACCATGCAAAAGAGTTCAAAGGAAAATGACTGTAGAGGTAGCATTTTATACACACTGAAAGGAACAAGGCAAGATGTGGATGGATACTGGAGATGGTAAAATGGAAGAACCAACAGGACTAGGTAAAAGCTGGGATATAGGGGATGAGAGGGAAGAAGAGAGTGAAATGCAATGCTTAGGTTTTGAGCCTGGATGACAACGAATATGGAGAGGACAATGGTAATAATGGATAAAGGAGGAAAGATGAATAGTTAGATCACATTTTGCCATGTCGAGTTTGAGATGGCACCAAGATATCCAGAAAGCAGTGTCAAAGAGACATTTTGAGATGTGAGACTAGGCAAAGAGGAAGAGGCCAGGGTAGAGAAGAAAAGGAATCATTTAGGAAAAGTCTTGAACCAAGCAAATGTAGGATTGTCTTGTTTTATCTGCCAGGAAAATATCAGCTACCCTTCTCTCAAAGTTAATCATGAAGGACCTGATTTTAATAAAAATCACAAGAGCACCACACCTCCACATGATTCCCAAGACTTTGCATAGACATACACAGTGCTGCAGTCAGAATTTTTTTAAACTAAGTCTAGTTCCCAATGTTCACTCAAAGACCATGTTTACACTTTTGAGCAAGCGATGTGATGCCCAGCTCACATACACATACTCGAACTAGCTCAATGAGAGGCAGCGCAAGTATAAACAGTAGCGGAACCACGGTAGAATGGGGAGTAGGTGCAGAGGCATGGTTCAAAACCAGACTGAATACAAACTCACCTGAACTTCATGGGAACATCTCAGTATTACTAAACTGTGCCTCTGCTGTCACTGCCTGTGCTACTGCAGCTACACTACTGTTTACAGGTGCACTAGCTCTCATCAAACTAGCATGAGTATGTGTATGCAAGCTGGGAATCACATTCCTAGCTTGCAGTGTAGGTGTAGCCTAAATTGGTTACTTTCTTTGATATACCTGAAACTTTATATTGAACTAGTTATTTTTGCATACAAGTGTCATCGTAGATCTGTGGTTCAAACACTGTTTTTCAAACAGTCACACAACTTCCCAATCCTCGTCTTCAAACGTGACTTCAATTAGAGGCCATGAAGGAGAACTTGAGAAGACAAGACACACACTTGAGTTACTCACTGTGTTCTGTACAGCATTAGTGATTGTTGACAGCATCCCACGAGTTCCAGATGAAGGAGAAGAGCTCTGGTCTGGAACATCGTTGGAATCTAATAAAATGAAAAAGAGCCAGGCATAATGCGTCTTCAACGCTGTGTTATCTTCAACAAATCACAGTGAACTGGATTCTGTCACCAAAGTCTTTGAATTTCCTAAATCGTATACATTTGCCAATTTGTCAAAAATTTTTGTTCAACTTATTAGGCCTAATAAGCTACTTACTGATCCCTGGTGTTTTGCTCTCAGTTGTGGCAGGTTGTGCGCCTTCTAAAGACGTTGAACTCACATTATGAATTCTTAGAGTGGCCCCTGCTTTCTCTTTTACTGCAGTTAATCCATGACCTGTAATGGTGCAAATATATTTTAGATGTAATTATGCATGTGTCTGTGATTTGCAAACACTCATTACTATTAACAAGGCATAATATTTAATGTTTAGTAAATACACTAATTAAAAATTAGGTGAAAATCACAAAATATGAAGCCTACTACATCTGTTTAACTTATTTTCTAGGTAAGAAAAGCCAGCTAGACCTTCATTTACTCACTAGTTATATTAACACATTTCAAACTCGTGTCCTATATGTTAATTAAGCAGAAATAATGAAACTTGAAATAGAGTACAAATGATACAGGATATAGATCACTGTAAATCTTGTTACTGTGAGAGAGAGAGAGAGAGAGAGGTAAATGTAGTGCCCAATCTTTCAAAGTACTGAGTACCTTCAGCTCTGATTAACTGATATGGGAATTGAGGGTTCTCTCTGTCTCCCAGGGCTGGGGGTTAAATGGAATTCAGACATTTCAAAAGAATGGATGGCCATACTGGGTCAGACCAATGGTCCATCTAGCCAAGCATCCTGTCTTCCAACAGTTGCTAGTGTCAGATTCTTCAGAGGGAATGAACAGAATAGGACAGTTATTGAGTGGACCTTTCCTATCCCTTGATTGCTTACTTTGTTTAAGAGTCTTTGGTGTGGGATCTTGTCAGGGGCTTTCTGAAAATCCAAGTACACTATATCCACTTGGTCTTCCTTTCCCACTTGCCTTCTGACACCCTCAGAAAATGCAATTCATCTTTTCTCCCAACATTTTTGGGCTATCAATTTTGTTCTCAAGTGTGTTATGTAGATTGGCACTTTAGGAACACTTTCCACAAAAAGCCCTGAGAGGTGATACAAAGGAGAGTTGAGGATGCTTGGGACCTTATAGAACTAGCCTCTGAACACAGGGCCTCACTAATGTCGAACGGGGGGAACGATCACGTCCCTCAATCTGCTGGCAATGCCCCTACTTATACAGCCCAAAATGCGTTAGCCTTCTTGGCAACAAGGGCACACTGTTGACTCATATCCAGCTTCTCAACCACTGTAACACCTAAGTCCTTTTCTACAGAGCTGCTGCCTAGCCATTCGGTTCCTAGTCTGTAGCAGTACATGAGATTCTTCTGTCCTAAGTGCAGGTCTCTGCACTTGTCCTTGTTGAACCCCATTAAATTTCTTTTGGCTCAATCCTCTAATTTGTCTAGGTCCCTTTGTATCCTATCCCTACCCTCCAGCGTATATACCACTCCTCCCAGTTTAGTGTCATTGCACACTTGCTGAGGGTGCAGTCCACGCCATCCTCCAGATCACTGATGAAGATATTGAATAAAACCGGCCCCAGGACCGACCCTTGGGGCAGTCTAGTTGATACTGGCTGCCAACTAGACATGGAGCCATTGATCACTACCCTTCGAGCCCGACGATCCAGTCAGCTTTCTATCTACCTTATGGTCCATTCATCCAGCCCATACTTCTTTAACTTGCTGGCAAGAATACTGTGGGAGACCGTATCAAAAGCTTTGCTAAAGTCAAGGAATAGCACATCCACTGCTTATGAACCTTTGCTCTCTAAACAATTAATCATCCCACTCTCCTGAGTTATCTTGTTATTCTAATTTTAACCTTCAAATCATCTTCCCCCAATAACAATAATCAGTTTTCACTGTGCATGTTACCTGGACATTTGACCTTTGGACAGGAGGAGCTCTGGTTGGATCAGGTGGCAGAAAAACAAGCATTACAGCTTATTGAGGAAGTTATTTGGTAGGCAGTCCCATTGAAGTCAACGGGACTATTCACAATCTTAAAAGCAGAATTAGGTAAAGGTTGTTCTTTCAAAAGCATGCAGTGTTTGCCAGACTCTGCTCCTATTGGAGTCAATAGGACCAGGGTTAGGACGATGCTGAGAGCTTCTGAAAATCCTCTTGCATATACCCTGCCAATTTCGGGCCTAAGTATGCATAAGCATACTTCTGCACACTTATGCTTCTTTGCCATCAGCTAAGTTGTCATGAGTTAAAAAGCTGTGATGTGAAAAATCAATATAGAAAAAAAATCAAAGACATTTCTAGAAATCTAAAACAAACATAATTGTAGGTGTTTATTAAATATTGTCCATATTCCCTAAGACTAGGAACTGCATGCATTTTATAATTAAAAAATGAGTCTTCCCGGAGTTATTTTGATTGTGGCAAAACAGTTCATCATTAGCTAGAGTACAGTACAGTATTTATATGCATCTTGGCTACCCAATTAGATAGAGATTCAACAAACCATTTTGATTGACAGTGGAGAGGAGGGAAGTTTTGCTGCATGATTCTGTGATTTCCAGATGGATTACTCATGAGATGCTCTATGAATTCAATAAGTATTGTCTAGGGACCATAAAATTATATAAAATAACTCCACATTGTGAAGCAGCACATTTGAGAGATCACATTCAAGAACAGCACAGTATCTGTGGGAAAAAAAAAGTTCCAAAGTACAGAATTCTTTTACAGAACAGACCAGCAGATTGTGCTATGTGAAATAACTCATTTACTATTTTATAGTTTAGTCTACATGAGACTCTTGCGTTTTACATTGAAACAATGAGACTTGACAGCTTAGAATTTTTATTTGTCACAACAAGATAGATGAAATGATCTTTGCCTCTTTTTTCCTGCCTCACAAACTGTAATTTTATGTCAAACTGCATGGTTAGTTAGGCTATTAGCAAAAAACTGAGTCAACAGAGTTATTGCAGAATGGAATTCTACTTTATCTTTCCCTAGCCTGCTGTGCATTTTAATTGGTTCAATGAAAAATTAGCATTAGTAAATTCATGATTCATTATTTTTATTGACCAACTTTCTGGGACTTGTTTAAGTAATTGTTAATTTGTGCTTGTAAGCTAATATAGCTAGATACTCTGTGTTGCACTTCTTAGCATTTCCATTATTTATATTTTTATAAAAAGGAAATCCAAAAGAAATGTCAATTACCTTTTTTTCTACTGAGTCATAAAATTGTATTAATCTTCTTTTGAGATTGTGACAAAATATTGCAGATAAATCAATATTTAATTCTAAAAAATCTTAACTACAGATAGGAAGTGTATGCAGGGGGGTTTTTTTAGGTTTATTTTTCAGTTTCCTTATATAAAAATGATGTTTTGTTTTTCTTACATTCTGAAATGCTGACCTGAAAAATATGCTTACAGCTTTTCAGCTAAGCTTACGCCTTCAAGAAAATGAGCATGTTCAAGAAAATGCAGCATGTAGTCTTTGCTGTATTGATATTTACATATGAGAATTCAGTATTTGCAGAACTACATCTAGCTTTCATGCACCACAGCCAATAATTCAGGGAAACTGGATGTGGTTTTGCTGAACTAAGCTCTGAGCTAAGCACCTTTGATTATAACACAAGAAGCAGATTAGCTCAGAGTAACACAGCTGGGGCATGCCATCATTGCTGAGGATGTACATGAATGAGGAAAAGCACAAACATGCCAATACAAACTGTTTTAGAATGTGAGTGACAGACATTCAAATGAAAAATTATTTGTTACTTTAATAATATGGAAATGGGAGGTTTCTCAATGGTTCTGTGTTTGAGAGATAAAGACTTACTGACTTTGTTATACAAAGTGGTGTCATGTTTATGCAGATATTATAAATACAGTATCTTCTGACAAAATGAGTGGCTCTTTTCTGTCCTCCCTCTCTCCATCTCTTTCCTAATTAAATTTATGGCTTTGTCTCCACTTCCTCCATCTAATTGTCTCAAAGACAGAGGAGCTTCTCTTGACTGAGAGCAGCATCTTTCAGTACCCCAGTCATTTTGGAGAAAAACTCTCCTTGGGATAGTTTTTCTTGTTTTGTTTTTTGGTTGGTTGATTTGTTTGTTACAAGGTTAGAGGGTTCTGATTAGTGGGAGGTGTTTGTGTAGAATGTTGTCACTGTCATTCTTGCTACGGTGGAAAGGCTTTTTCAAAAGGAAGGTTTTGCAACATATCCTAAAGACAGTCAGCTCTGAATCTGACTGATCACCTCTGGAAATTTGTACCAAAGTCAGATTCCCTAAATCAGGAACACTTTGTCTGTCCCCAGCTCTGACTCTTCATCCCAGGCTTTGTGATCTTCATGATCCCAGAGGAATAGTGCTTAATTTGTGTCAGGGCTTGCCAGGGCTGAGTCCCGACATCTCTGGATTTGGCAGTTCAGAACCTGGGCGCTTCTGGGCTTGCTGCGTCAATTATGAAGATAAAAAAATTTGCTTGGTTTATATCTAGAAATACATGGCATCACAGCATGCTCACCCTCAACACTACTGGTTCCCCATGGATTTTAGAGTCTAGGTCAAAACTGCCCTCTGTGTTTTTAAAACTCTAGAAGGACACATACCTGGGCTAGATTCTAATCACAGTCACACTATTATGTAAATCAGGAGTAAGTCCATTTAAACAGTAAGTGAGATCAGATTGAGGCCCCATGTATGTCCTTATTCCAACAGCTATTTATATGTATATGTTTTTATAACACAGCAACTAAATGGCAGATATGCAACCAGTCCAACATTATAAGTGAAGCAAATATGTAACTTATGTAATGCACTAATATAAAGCAATAAAACATCTGGATACACTATTGTGGATTCATTACAAACATGACCTTTTAGAGAGGGATGGGAAGAAAATGTTTATATTTGTGACACAATGCAATGTTATGCTGTTCACACCATAGTGGGACTGATTCTCTTCTCATTTACACCAGTTCAGCTCCATTGACTTCCACAGAGCTAATCTCGATTTATGCTGGTGCCAGCGAGGAGAGACTTAGACCCAGCATGCTTTTAAACAAAAATCTTCTTAACTCATTAAATGGCAACCTACTTCATTCTTTCTCCCATAGCCTCAAACATTTAATTAGTGTGACATCTAGTGTCAAATACTGACCATAGTTCAGGTTATAAGTGTTACCGATCAAAGGCATTATAAAAGCTTTTTGTTTAGCACTGTGTCACAGTGTTCTTTCGCTGACAACAATGCCAGCAGGGAGCCCAACAAGACCAGTTAAATGTCAAGGTTACTTTGGAGATGAAGGACATTTTCTTAAAAAAACAATTGTTTGTATATGTCGAAATAATTAAGTAGAGAAAGAAGATTGAATCCACACAGAAACTGCTGCTAGAAACCAACTACAACAATGCTAAGCAAATTACTGCCATACTGTAAAAATGCTAATCTGTTTGGAAGTGCTAAATCAGGGCTTGAAGGATAATGGAAACGCAAGGGATGAACATCCATTTCAGGCAGCCTTGAAGAGAGCTGTTAGCCCTTTAAAATGTTAACTGGTCAATCACAACTGTGCAACCATTTCAGCTACTTTTACAAAGAACAATTTTTAACAAATAAAGCAAAGGACAGAAAACATTTGTCATACTTAACTAGGAACAAGCAAGCCTGTTATAGAAACGAGATTACAAAGAAATAACAAAGTCCAAATCTAAGGTGTTGTTGCTAGTTTTAGTACGAGAAAAGTGGCTTTGTTTGTAGCACTTGCTGCATTAAAGGAATGGGCAACATTCAAGTGGATTGCATCATGTGATGTTTGTTTTCTGTTATATTGGAACAAATGAAAGAGGAAGTATGGAATGAATTACTCAGCTACTCAATAGAATATTTTAAAGGAGAACAATAAATATTCAATAAAAGGAAGATACATTGCAAGGATTCCTCTCTGATAGTATAAAAAGCTTTTCTCCATTTCCTCTCTATACAGGAATTATAATACTGCTCAGACCTGTGGCCCATCTAGTCCAATACCCTGTCTCTGACAGTGAACAACAATAAATACTTTAGAGTTGGGAACAAAAATTCCTATAATGGACAATTAAGAAATAGCCTGTCTGTAGGGGGAATTTCTTTCTAACCCCAAGTACGTAGAGTTTGGCTAACTGCTGGAAGCATGGGGGCTTATATATCATGTAACAAAGTTTTAATTTTATTTAAGGTAACTGTGAATATTCATCCACAAAAATGTCTAATCCTTTTCTAAACCCTTGGATACGAAGCTCTTGGCCCCAATTATATTTTGTGGCAGTGAGTTCGACAGGTCATTTATGTGTTTAAAGAAAGTATTTCCTTTTACTAGTTTTAAATGTGCTTACTTTCAATTTCATTGAATGTCCCCTTGTTCTTCTACTATGAGAAAAGGTAACTATGAGGGTAAGTATAAGATCATAGGGTAGAAGGGACTGCAAGGGACAGACTAACCACCTAATCTAATCAAATCATCTAAGAGCATGATAGTCCCTATACCATTAATTATTTTATATACTTCTACCATATCCATCATATTCATCTTCTCTCTAAACAGTGCCATTCCTTTTAATGTCTCTTCACACCATACATCAGGTCTCTGTTTTAGTCCTGAAGGGCCACATTTTACCATCAGATAAAGGTGTATCTTTTAACTACCTTAATGAAAAATGTGCAAGTGCAACTGAGGCCAGAATTCTGTGTTGCAAGTTAAATGCTGCTCTCAATTACATGCCTGCAACCTCAGTTATTTTCAGTATATAACTAAGGATTGGATTTGGCCCTACTTAGATAATTTCAGTATACAATTCAGAGACAGCAGTATACACAACAAGAACATCAGAAAGGAAGAAGGTCATCAAGTCCCAGCTGCCTTTCATAGAGGGATACAAAGAGGGAGACATTTCTAATTACATATATTTATCACACACACACAAAAAGAAAACCCATGTTAAAAGAACATTATTAAAGTTGCAAAGTCAAGCACAATTATATTAGGAAATACCAGAATACAGGTTGCCTGTGTGACCTTATTTCAACATGCTAGGAAATTGGATTATGATACTATCTTTATTATATGCTATTTTTTCCACGGGATCCCTGCCTCATTCAGTACACAGGATGGATGGTGCTCTCTTAATGATCAGCTATTCAATATTTTGTTTTCTCCTCATTCTTCAAAGTGTGGCCCTATTTATTAGTTACTGTACACTATTCATACCCTGCTCTGAAGACATATTTATTAATTTCCTAAAGGGCATTTCTGTAGTTCTCTTCACTATAGTACCTGAGTGCTTTATTAATATTATTAATTTATTAATTTTCACAACACCTGTAAGGTTAGGGTGTGGTATTATCCCCATTTTATAGATGGGGAACTGTGGCACAGAGATTAAAATCAAAAGTATCTACCGGTTTTGGATATCAAATCTGAGACGCTTAACACTTGATTTTTCAGAATATGGAGCACTGTATTGCACTTCATATATTCAAAGCACAGTTCCCAGTTCTTCAGCTGCAGTAGTAAGTGCTCAGCACTTCTGCAAATCAGACCCCAGGGTCTCAAATCAAGCACCCAGAAAATTAGGAAATACAATTAGTGACTACACATGAATTGTTAGGTTAAACATTACACAGGAACCCTGGACAGAGGCAAGATTAGAATCTGATTCTCCAGAGCAGCATTCAACTGCCTTAAGCATGAGACTATCCTTTCTGTTCTTGCAATCCCCTGCCTCATTCACTACACACATTCAGCTTCAGAAACAAATGAAGCAGGGGTCTGACAGACAACAGCCTCCTTCACTAACAATCCTGATTCATCTGTAGAGGTCCATCCTGTGCACTAAATATGGCAAGGGTCCTGTGAAAAAAATAGTATGTGATCTTGTAATTAAAGACTGTATCATAATGCATACACACAAGGGAGCTGAACTGAGTTGCAGTAGTGATAAGACTTATATCCAGCACAGATGAAACATTAGACAATAACCTGAATACATAGTGGAGTAAATACAGTAACTCTTCACTTAACGTGCTAGTTATGTTCTTGAAGAATGCAACTTTAAGTGAAACGATGTTACACTAATCCTATTTCCCCATAAGAATTAATGTAAATAGAACGGGTTAGGTTTCAGGGAAAAAATTTTCACCAGACAAAAGACACGTCTCTGCTGTTACAGCTTGCTATTACATAGAAAATTCTAAATGTTTAATGTCTATTTCTTTACATAGCTTATATTTTATTCACTTTATCAAACATACATTAATTCAAGGAATGATTGTACATTTGGATTTTAGAATCCCAAGAATGCAGGATTTAAATGGTGATTTGTGTGAATATAATCAAATGAAAATACTATGATTTTTCAGCTATGACTCAGCATGGGTTAAAGGTGACTTTTTAACCCTTCACTGTTTGTGTTGGCCAGATAGCCCAAAGAGAAGACTATGAATGGGCATCGGCAGTGAAAGCTTCTCCAATACTGTCCTCTCAATTTGCCTTGACCCTGATACCATCTTGAAGAGTGGGAGGGTTAATTCAGTTTTCAAACCCACTCAGTTCTGAGCCTCTCTTTTAAGACTTCCAGTAAGGATGAAAATTAGACCGGGGTCTTTGTAATATGGCTACCTGAAACCACAAACTCATGCCACATAAGAAATTAATAATGTAACATTTTGGTCACTAGTGACATAGGTTGGATTAGAAGTTAGAAGATATATTAGAAGTTAAAGGAGACTTACAATTTTAAAAAATGATTCAGGATCTTACGCTCTCTGAAACCCAGTGGGGTAGTTTATTGGAACTTAGAATTTCCATGAAAGCCAAAATGATTTAAAAAAAGAAAATCCATCTTTCTTCCACATTACCAAGGTCATGATAGCCTAGTAATTTTGTCATTCATATCAGGATAAGATTGCTTATAAATCTTACGAATGTAAGCAATCACTTTGACATGAATTGTTGCCTTTAAGAGCATTTAACAATGCCAACCTTCATTAAAACTCTGATTTAAAAGTACTTTCCAGTGATGCCACAACCTTCAATGGCCGAACACTTACCAACTGTGGCAGAGGCTGTTGATAGCAGAGATTTGCCCCATGATCCCCAAGCTCCCCATCCACTTCCTTTAGGAGAGGAGTCCAAATCCTACAGTAGAAAATATTCAGTCCACTGTCAGAATTTTATGTTACTCAAAGACAGGAGGAAAAACAACCAACACTAGAAAACAGAATCCAGCATGTAATAAATTATGACACCAGGCAGAAAATATAATACAATTATGTTTGTGATTCAACAGTAATGCCATCAGGGAATCTGTGGGAAGACAAACCCAAGAGAAGATACTGACTTTTATGCAATGGTGATGTTGTAGTGCTGAATTATTGTAGGTACTGTCCACTGAATGACACTTTAAACTGAGGTTTCGGGTGGAAGCTTAAGCTTTTGTGGCAGGTATGGAGAAGAGAATAGTTCCGGTGCACAGTCATACATTCACTTTCTCAGGAAAATAAGTTGTAACAGCTAAGATTATAATATTAGAATATTTTCAGTATTTCACATTTTAGTAAGGCTAAGAAACTAATAACCTTGTTAGATCCTCTATATTACCACTTTGTAACCTAGCTTCAATATGTATTGGACCTTTGGCCAGGAAAACAGTTTCATTAGAAAAGTTACATGTCTTATGTGCTTGAACCTCTTCACTCATTTTCAAAGGGGCAGAGTAAATAATTTATTTCCTCCAGTCCTTGGCCTACAATTCCTTGTTTGTAGTTGATCAGACATCCTCTTAGTTTACAATATAACAGAAAGAAGCTGCTGAGTGTGTGCAGATTGGACATGGATTCTATTCTGCTGACAAGAAAAATAAAGAAAACAACTTTTGCTTTTACTGGTGTAGCAAACACTGTATCCACAAGCAATAGCAATATTGCTACAAATGTAAGCAGATCTGTGCTTTCACTTGAAATACAAAATACCCTCAACAGGCAGGTACACATTAATTTCAGATATATCTCACTGTTTTATTATGACTAGTGAACGATAATTTTCAAAATAGTGGGTAATAATAATATATATAAAACAATAGTAAAAATAACTGAAAAAGTTCAAGATTTTGTAAATGAGCTCTATGGAACATATGATAGAAATGCCATCTGATAATGGTTAGACAGATAATGAATTGTGGCTATGACTACCAATTAGCTAAGTATAGCAAAGACAGCTAGTTCAGGAAAACATCCTCTTGCTTTTCAGCTCAGGTGTTTGTCCATATGTCAGGTCTTATCTTTAAAGGGCTCCATTCAGCAAAGCATTTAAAATGTGCTCAAGGCTCACTGAACTCAATGGGATTAAGTGCACACCTAAATGCTTGGCCTTAGACTGTCATCTCTTTGGGGCAAGGACTGTCATTATTGTATGTTTGCACAGTTCTACAATGTTGCCCAAATCTGACTGAGGCCTCCAGGTGCTATCACAAACACATCCCTAGGACATTGTATAGATTGCAAAGTCAGGAACTCAGAAATAAGGAAGCACCAATTTATGATTCATATGAGACCCGATTCTGACCACTTTTTGATCCATCCTGTGCACTGAAAGAACCAGAGGGAAATTAAAGACTATCATAATGATATGCAATGGGGGGGGTCAAATTTATGTTACATGAGCAAATCTGACTTTTCCTAATTTTGGAGTGCTTCACTGCAACCTAAACAGTATTATTTTAATACAGATTTTTTTTGATTTCCTAGGTTTTCGTGGAAAATTGCCCATGATTATTTCAAAGCAAGATGCTACTGCAATGAATATATTATTTTTATTGTCCTTTGCACAAAACTGGGAAACATGTTCATGATTCTGTCATACAGAAAGCTAATTACCATCAAGGAAAGATGCTTTCGAAGAAAGAGACAAAATTACTTACTGGACTGCTTTGCTCATTCGGTGTCACTTCTGATACAGGTTCAGGATCAAGGCTTACAGACTCACTGCAGTCAGTAGGTATGTTTTCAGTCACCTCTCCACTGGAAGGCTGATTTGCAATTACTTCTGATGTCAAAGGATTTTCATTGATAACTATGTCCCTTTCCTGTCCATTACTAATATTATGAGAAACTTGTCTCTGTTCATCTTGGGAAGACCCATGCAAGATCCCAGCTGTTTCACTGTGTTCTGCTGCATCATTAACCAACACATCACTGCTAAGCATTGCCATTACTTCAGGTTTTCCTTCAGCAGGTATTGCAACACTTGTGCCATCAGACATTTTTATTTCTGCTTTAAAAAAGCAAAGAAATTAGTATATTTATATTAGCTAATCAAAGTAATTTCAAATCCCATAAACTCTTAAATGACACAAAGGCACTGAAATAGATAGCCTTCCTCACCATCCAGTTGCGGATACACAGCACGTTAATAATGATACAGACGACTACAGAAGTCAATTTGCATTGTTTCATCTACAGAAATCACCAGGGTTCATTTGTGAAGGATAGTTATAGCCCTTAATCTTGGAGGAGCTTCCACTGATGTCAATGAGAGACACAGGTGGAGATCAAGGAGAAGATATTTAGTCCATGCAATGAACTCTGATTGCTTCATCTAACGAAATCATGTAGATTTAAAACCCTACATACATTGTCCCAACCGTTTTCTTTTCTTCACATTATAGACTAATAGACTCTATGGCCAGATGGACCATCGTGATCATCTAGTCTGATCTCTTGTAATTGTCGGCCATAAAACCTCACCCATACGCTTCTGTAGTAGGTCCACAGCCTCTGGATGAGTTATTGAAATTCTCTTGCTTGTTTAGCATTGGCTTCCTCCAGGTCCCTCCCATTATCTCACCAATGCAAGTGCAAGAAGAGCAGCCTCTCTGTAACCATTGCCATCTGGAACAATGTTTCTAGTATCAGTCCTACATGCCATTCATATTCTAATATCATGTGAAAACTTAATTTTTCTTTTCTACAGTCATTTTTTTAAACTTTGAGCCAGAACTGGTTTATTTAGCTCTGTAAAGCATTTTCAAGTACTATTTGTGCGAAAGCTGCTATAAAACATGCATTTTGATGAATAAAATTAGGCTGTTCAATGGTTGTAGGGAGCACACAGTCCATTCTTAAAAGTGTATTTTGTGACTCTTCCAGCTCCAGCAAATCCCACTTACAGTGGATCTGATTCTCATTTAATTTGTACTGATGAAAACTAGGGCCTGGTCTACACTGGGACGGGGTGGTCGACCTAAGATACGCAACTTTCAGCCACTCGAATAGCATAGCTGAAGTCAGATTATCTTAGGACGACTTACCTGGCCATCCACACAGCAGAGAGTCGACTGCTGTCGCTCCCCCGTCGACCCCAGGCTTCTGCCTTTCGCTGAGGTGGAGTACAGGAGTTGATGAGGAGCACGCTTGGGATTGATTTATCGCGTCTACACTAGACACGATAAATTGATCCTCAATAGATCAATCACTGCCTGCCGATCCGGCGGGTAGTGTAGATATACCCTAGGAATAACTCTATTGAAGTCAATGGGTTGATTCCCGCTCTGGTGGCCCCTTTATACTGTGTGGTGTAAATGGGCCATGCAGTGGGCCTTGAGGGGAATTTCTCTGAAAAGTCAGTATTTACAGCCCTAAAGCCTCCCATGGGAATGTACTGGGGGCAGACCTAGGACAGAGACTGCCCAGATAGATCTGGTTGGCTAGCCTGGGTAATGCTGGGTAAAAGCAGGCACTGGGACTGCTCTAACGTATACTGAGGACTGCTTTGGTTCCCAAAGCTGCCTAGAGTCTAAGAGACAAAAAGATGGTATAAAGCCATCTTTGCGTGACATTCCTCTTAGATTGCACCTTCTTTGCTGCACCTCCTGAGAGGCCCAGTGATATGGGATCAGAATCAGGCATAGTAAGCATAAGCATCTGATGCACTCAGAAAGCTTGAGAGGAAAATGTTTAAAGAAAAACTGGAAAACCCTTATGAACTTAGAGCAGGATATCTATGCAGACAGAAAATATAGATGCATTTATTAAAACTCATCTCTTTACTAATTACTTAGAGCCACAGGTGACATGACTTGATAGTTCAGAAGTCTGTTTTACCTGCAAGGTTGCTGAGAACACAACCATATAAAGCACATCAGGGGAGAGAACACTGGAAAATAATGAATAGATTTTAAGGACAGACAAGAATACTTTGATCATCCAGTCTGACTGTATGTACAGCACAGTCCAGAGAGCTTCACCCAGTAATTTTGGTAGTGAAGGGAACTGTTCTTCCTTAATATATAAATTTAAATTTTAAATTTTATTATTTAACAATTTTTTAACGCTATTTAAATTTAGTAGTTTGTAATGTCATCAGCTGCTGCAGAGAATTTACCTGAATGTAGGTCATGGAAAACAAATGAAGGAGAACTGCTTTTCAGATATATTGGGCTTGATTCTTCTCTCATACCAGTTTTACACAAATGTAGGATCCTTAACTCCCACGGAGTTACTTCAGATTTACGACAGTGAGTTTTCAACTATGAATAAATACCTGTCAAGTGTACAGTTTTAGTAGGAACACTCTTCATTTTAGACCCAAATGTACTTCTGTCCCACACAAATCTGATACTATCTCATATTTTTAACAGTTGTTTTTTCATCTGACATTTCTAATACCATCAATTAAAGTGACAGAAAATTTTACATGCAATAAATAAGTCAACCCCACATTCAAGCTTTTTCAGGTATATGAAGTTGGCTATATCATTTGGGAATGTAATTCATTGTAACTGTTAGCAATTCACACTTTGGGTTTTGGCTACTTGAGTTCTATATAGACATATTTGTAAACATTAAGACTATACAAAGAATCTGATTGATATGCTTTAAGCAGAACCAGCTGGATTCTGATCTTGCTTACATTCCTGTAAATCAGGAGTAGCTTAATTGAAGAGTTAAACTGGTAGAAAACCAGAGAGGAGAGTTAATCCCTATATATCTGAAATTAAAACCTTTTCCTTCACTTTTCAGATAATTGTTGTTAACATAAGCTCATTTTCAGTCCTTTATAGTCTAATAGAAAATAGCAACATTTTAAGTTAAAATCATGTGATGATTGCAAATTAGTGAAATTGCATATATGGAGAAAAATATGTAGTTAGATTAGAGTCCGATCCTGTGAGATGAGTGAGATGTGTGGGCTCTAAGCAGCTTGAAAGATCACATCCTGAGAAGTACAGAGGACATCACTCAAGTGGTTCCATTCTTTTCTCTCCAAAAGACCCCAGAGAGTGTTCTGGGGGAATTGTTCATTTGTCCTGAAGGATCTCTTGTTGGAGCTGCCACAGAGATTTATTTTCATTTGTCCTGAAGAGGTGAATGTAAGGCCACTGGGGAGAGAGATTAT
Organism: Dermatemys mawii; assembly: GCA_007922305.1. Taxonomy (NCBI): domain Eukaryota; kingdom Metazoa; phylum Chordata; order Testudines; family Dermatemydidae; genus Dermatemys; species Dermatemys mawii. The sequence continues at coordinate 34,005,339 of ML677326.1, read as the reverse complement.
TTGGGCTGTAGTGCCATTGGCATGCAGAGGACATGCAGGCTCTGGGTTTCATTTTCATCAGTCCCAGTTGATATATTTTCCAGAGCCTGGCCAACTGATTAAGAATTGGCTGAGAGAGTGCTGTCAGAAGCTTAATCTGAAAGCAGGTCAGGGCATGGTTTCAGCAGCCATTACAGTTTCAGCAGGCATTCATTACTGAGGTGGCTTCTCCATTATTTGTTTAAGATGTTTGCTATTTGGACGGTGTGTTGGGGCTCCTTGTTTGCTCCTAGAATTTCAAGTGGTTTGAGTAGCTCTCTATTCTTTAACTCACATCTCCAGATGGTTGGGCAGAGCCCAGGTTTGTTGGTTTTTATTGAGGGTGCAGTATGCTTGTTTGGCACAGGGTTGTCATTTTTTGTTTGTTATACATTTAAATAGTATTTATTTTTCCCACTTCCCTTTCACCTCACTGAATTACTTTTCTCCTCCAATTGTATTCAAGCTGAAAGACAGCAAACAACTGGTATCCGTTGTTTTCAGTAGCACTTTACTTGCTGTGTAATGCAGCTTTTAACTTGCACTTTGTACTTAAAAGAGTAACAAGGGAGACAATTAACATTTCTAACTCTGGTTCTTTGTAAACAGAGAAAGTTATCGATTCCTGAATCTGGTCTCTCTGACTGACCCAGAAAAGATTATGGGTGTGTACGCATTAGACCTCTTTTCTTAAAATGTCACATTATTGCTTCTACAGTGGAGCAACAGAGAGTGCTAGGCAGAGTGATTACCAGCATTTTAACAGCCATGTCCTGGTCTGAACTGGAATTACACAGGAGTTATGGATGGAAATTAAAAAAATAAAGAAATAAAAAAATCCTGTGTAGAGAAGTCCTATAAAAATCCACAAGGGGAAAGGAGTGACTATTCAGCAGTTACTTCAACTGAGGAAGGAGTGGCAATGGCAGAGTCCAAAAGGCGTACTGTATAGGGATCATAGTTATCTACTGGTTGAGCACCAACAGGATGCCTGGCACTGCACAAGGAACACATGATCCCTATTCCCAGGCCTTTTAGTCTTCACCTTGAATGGCAGGTCTATACTAGAGTAACCAGATGTCCCGATTTTATAGGCACATTTCCAATTTTTGGGTCTTTTTCTTATATAGGCTTCTATAACCTCCCGTCCCTTGTCCCGATTTTTCAAATTTGCTGTTTGGTCACCCTAGTCTATACTACAATTAAACACCTCTGGCTGGCCTGTGTCAGCTGATTCGGGCTCACAGGACTCAGGCTAAGGAGCTAATTGTGATGTACACATTTGGGGGGAAATTCCTTCATCGCAAGGTCTCTCACCCTCAACGTCTACACTGCAATTAAACAGCGCCATGAGCCCAAGTCAGCTGGCACAGACAAGCCATTAGTTTTTAATTGCAATATAGACATAAACTTAGAATGTGCATTAATTTACAGTAAACAATCTGTTCCACTTTATATTCATCTGTGACACTCTGAGAACCTTCTCTAGACCCGAAGAAGAGCTCTGTGTCTCTCAAAGCTTGTCACTTTTACCAACAGAACGTGGTGCAATAAAAGATATTACCCTCACCCACTCTGTTTCTTGAAAATGGTGTGGTTTATTAAACTTTGTATTCAAAGCTGCAGCCACAGCAATACTGGAGGTGAGAATTCAAATCCTGTTCAGTGAATTTAGGAGTCTGAACTGTATTGTTTATCCAACTTTCAATGCTGCATCCTTGGGGCAGGGACTGAGTCTTCCTCTGTGTCTGTACAGTTCCATGAATACCACTGACAGTCAATGAACAATAAAAGTCACAGATAAATAACAAGCACTTGGTGACATTTTAATTATTTGTTAATATTGTAATTTATTTATCTTTGGAAAAATGCATTTACAACTCACACTGGTTACATTTAGCACAGTGTTAGCAATGTTTGCCATTATGAGTATGGCAAATGCTGAAGTACGGATACATTCTGTCTAGGGTGACCAGATGTCCTGATTTTATAAGGACAGTCCTGACATTTGGGGCTTTTTCTTATATAGACACCTGATACCTCCCAGGCCCTGTCCTGATTTTTCACTGTTGCTATCTGGTTACCCTAATTCTGTCTTTTTAATGGTGCTCACTGGCTGATGACTCTGGTGGCGTTACATGAAGAGAAATAGTTCCACTGAATTCAGTGGAAGTTGTGTGCAAATATCTCTAGATAGAATCTGTCCTTTAACTAGAAACAAACTATTTGCATGTATATGATGGCATGATTTAGCACCAATAGCTTGATTATGGGCCTAATCCAGCAAAGATTTATACACACTTGTAAATTTGAGAGATACATGCACACAAGACTTTACAGGATTAGATCCTATATTTGGAAATTCACCCATGTTCATCATAAGTGCAGTTAGTCATTTAAACCCCTTCCCCAATGAGCTAGGTAGGTATACAGTAGTCTACTAGATAGGGGCTAAAAATAGTTTGCAGAATGAAAGGAAACAAAAACAGCAATGAAAATCCCCATTTCAACCCAGCATAATGTGTAATTCAGGTGGTCATGCATATGATCTTACAAAAAAGTAGCCTACATTCACATTAAAAAGCAATTGAATCAGTTAGCTCCTCTGTATCTAAACTAAGTACATGCAATACTGTATTTTTCTGTAGGTTTCAAGAAGGAAGATTCAGGGCCATACTGTAAGTGGACACATCTTTGTTGATGTTAGTAGAGCTGCATCCACTTATACCAGTTTGAAATCGTGTGTAAAGTTAAGACAAGCTACACGAAGCTGAGAGCATCCCAAAAGTTATGTCTCCTGTTTCCTTGCAGCTGCTGCTACCCTGAGGCCACACCACATTTAAAAAGAACCCTTCACTAGCAGTAGCCAGTAGTTCATCTCTGGGGTTAGCGTGCCCCCTGCTGGCTTCCAGTTTTACATGCATAGTTCAGAGTTCCTCGAAAGCAAAGCTGAAAGCAGAACTGCAGAGAGACATTTCAAAAGAAATCCCAGTGTGCCTCGAGGCGGGGCATTTTGTAAATGATCAGGCCAGGGCGTGTTTAAGCAGCAGCTGTTTCCCCTCTTGTTCGGTCCCTTAACTAGTTGTACACTTGACCTTGATGGGATTCTACCGAACCCCATGGAAATATCGACTGAGGGGGGAAGAGATTTGGGGGGTAGAGGGGGTCTCCTATTTCAGTGAAAAGTGCCACGAAGCCGGGAAACCACCCGCTGAATGGGTTTGCTGTGATGAACCCCGCTCTAGCCCGTGCCCGGCTCTCGGGGCACGAAGCAGGGGAGGCAAGAACTCTGGCCCCCTAAAAGCCGGTGGGCCCGAGTGTCCCCCAGGTAGGAAAGTTCTCTGGACAGTCCCAGAAGCGGGGGAAGAAGGGGAAAGCGCTTAGTTCCTTACCGCCTCGCAGCTGAGCTGTGCCCGGGCCCACGCGCCCCCGGCTCCTTCCCCGTCCCCACCCCGCCACGTCGGCAGGGCCAGGGAGGAGGAGGAGGAAGCCGGGCCGCTGCCGGCCGGCGGAGGGAGGGCCCTGGCGCTGCCTCTCAGGCACGCTGGGGCTGCTGCTTAATGCACAGGGCTCGCTCGAGCTTTCCGAGCCGCGCTCAGACCAGACCAGCCCAGCCCCGGCTTTGCAGCGGCTGAAGAAGGCGGGGGACTGGGGGCGGGGGGGAAGCTGGTCGAGCCCAGCAGGGCGCGTGATATCGCGCACAGTGACTCCCCTCGGGGTGCGCCCCCGGCTTTCAACTTCTCCGAGCTGACATCAGTCATTTGTATTCAAATAGCCCTTAAAAGGGACAACCAGCCACGCCCCTCTGTTTAACCCTGACACTTTTTGTGCGATTGCCTCAGGGATTCCGCACCCCACCCCCTCGTCTTCCTTGTGTGCCTCTAACGCTGACCCATAGTCGGAGGGAGATTATTAAACCATGGCAGCTGAGATTTTCCAAGCGGCTCCTTGTAATGGAGTTGGGCACCCAAATCCTGGAGGAAGCTTTGAAAATCTCAGCCCGGATCGATCGCCACCTCCTGATCTGGCGGGTAGTGTAGACAAGCTTACAGTTGCGACTTAAATACACCCACGCTGGAGGATCTGTTGCCCTGCTATCCCAATGCCTTGACATTACTCTCATCTGATTTGATTACCTTCACGATTTAGAGCTCTCTGTTTGGTAAGGTTTATTTATAGACATTTAGGCACCTAAAAAAAGGGCCCAGAACAAAAAAGAACTACCAAGTTTCATTCCTTTCAGGAGGAGAGACCTGTCCCCTTTGGGAGAGACATTTCAAAGTGGTTAGCCTCTGTGCCTCTGAGAAGGAAAGAGATTGTAGTGAGTGTTTTGATCTAAAAGGAAGGAGTCACAACCTGAACTGGGCACATAAGGGCAGTGTAGCAGCAGACAAGACAAAATGGAGAGAAAGGTTGGGGAGAGGGTTAGCTAGGATTCATTGGCAGAAGTGGTCCAAGGGAGAGTGGTGAGAACTGTGAGCAGAAATGCATAGGTAATGATGATTTATGTCACGGTTTTGTTACATAACAATATAAAATTTAAGGCCCAAAGATCTCCCCTCAGATACTGTATGTGCATTCAGCTTCTTTTGATATTAAACTACTGTTATAGGCTTGTTGTAACAGAGGAAAAAGCAAAGGCCTGAACTGATGGAGACCTGGGCTAACACAATTCTCCTTGTTAAACCAAGTGGATCTATCACAGTGCACATTTCTTGTATTTTGAGACTAGCTGTACCAAAATGTAAAAATAAATAAATAGCCTTGTTAACAAGCTGTTTTTCAAAGCTGTCATTACGTTTTAATGTTTATGCTGGCACCAGATGTTACCTGACAGGACTGTGTAGGTATGCCACCAAAAAAGTAGTGTGTATCGATGCCCCCCTCCAACAGGACCAAATGTATACTTGCCAATATTTTCAATTATCATTTATATATTTGTGATAGCACCTCTAAGTCCAGTTAATTATTAAATTCCTTGTAGAAAATTGAATTCAAAGTGCAGAGAAATGTGTGGAAGTCTTATAGAGCTCATCTGGGGACACAATGGAGTTATGACAAAGTAGGAGTTGAGAAACAGCTTCTGTCAGACTCTGGTGATAACTGATTAATTCTTGTTTTTTTTATTGAGGCAGTGATAGCACCCTCATACAGTATCATCTGTACACCACTGGAAAATTACACAATAGCTAAATGCATCATCTTTCAGTATCAAAGAAAATTAGTAGATTGCAATTTCCTGCTTTTTATTTCTGCTTTTTCTGATCCTTCAGTAAAATAAATGTGACTACCTATGTGCATAAAGTTAAGTATGTTGAGTACTTGCAGGAGTATTTGCAGTATAATACATGAGTATTTGCAAGGCCAGGAGCCCTAGTTATTTTTTTTCAATCATTGCATTGAATGAACCAGGATGTTAAAAATTCAGAACTGTTCATACTAATTTCCAATAAGTTACTGTTCAGTCTGGGTACCAGCAATGTTGTGAAACAAGTTCTGCATCATCTTTTGACTAAGAGGAGGTTGACTGCAGGCTCTTGCCAAACAACTTGTATTCTTATCTCTTTATTCTTCTGCTTCCTTCCTCATTTTATTGTAAGGCAGGACTCATAAGTTTCATTCTATGAAAAGTCAGTGTGTAGATTCATTATAGCTTTTTGCTGCTAGTGTAGTTCTTCCTCTGCTGGAGAAAAAGAAAAATAGTTACTCTTGTGTGGTGTTGCTATAGGAGCATAATGATATATTTATAATTCATTAAGGAATTTTACTAATAGAAAAGAATCTCAGTACTCATAAATACGTTGCAGTGCTCATAAAAGCATCATTTAAATCAGGTGACTTCTCAATAAATTTATCAAGGAAAGCACTCTGCAGTTCCCATTTTAAGATAGGTAAGACCAGAATAAATATTGAGTAAGGATATTTCCAGGGCATTTTAATAAGGATAAAAAATCAGCGTAGACCAATGATTATTATCAACATATTTTATATGATTTTATTGATTTCTGACATATAGTATATATAGACAATTAAATCTTGAAGAATACAGAGGCTTGTCCTCTGCTTTGTAGTGAATCTGGTGGAACTGTAAAAAAACAACACTCTTTTGACTTGAGCTGAAGGGAATAAGGGAAACTCAGTAAATGGAGATTTATTTTACTCTTGATGGATGGTGGAGTTTTGTACTGACAGTTTTGTACTGATACTTAGAGTATCAGTTTTACAAACTCTGTAGAAGCCTGTGCATGGATCAGAAATGTACAAAAATATAGCATAAACATATAAAGTAATATAAAGTTTTTAGCTAGGATGAATGTGTATTGGAAATGAATAAGCCTATGATACATGTCCTGCTGTTAAGTGTAATGATGAATTATATTCTTAAGTATTGAGATTTCTTTAACTGAATTTATTTTTCTGTAGTTATGGTTTTAAATTTTGTATTTACATTTATCTCACATTAGCTGATAAAAATACAGTAGTTAATTCCACTTATTGTTTCTCATGAATTAATACAATGCTGAAATGTCTCAGTTGCAAACACTGCATAGGAATATTTAGTTCTTTCAAAAAACAGTTCACACAAAATTAACTGTAAACAGAAAGTCATGGAAACATTTCTTTTGGTTTCAGGTTTAATGAAAGTTTGTTCTAAGTCTGGGGCCAGATTTGATCTGAATGTCTCTTTTTAATGTGCAATTTATGGTTTCTAGGAATGGTATTTGCTCTTTAAGAAATGAACGAATTCAGTGCTGCAACATTTAAAAACATGTTGAGAAGGTACTAGGTGCAAGAGGTGCATTAGTCCTGCTGCTGTCCTCAGTGGGGCACAACAAGGTAGTTCTGATTTGGGTGGACATATCCTTTCTATTTATGCTCCAGCAGATGGTTGCACCTATAAATGAGCATGATGAAGTATAATGGTTAACAGTGCGTTAGCACTAATGAGAATGTGCTTGTTTTGCTTTTCTGATTTATACTTTTATTTAGAATACGTTAATCAGATAATATATAGGCATGAGTACAGAATTCAAACATTGTCAATGGCCAGCCAGTTTGGCCATATAATCAAGGGGCTACTCCACCGTAACCATTCTCTGATATATGACAGTCCCCTTCAGATTAAACAAAGTGTATTAAGCACCATGTTCACTAGGGCAATAGGCATTTTGTAGCCAGACTGTTGGATTTTGCCCACCTCCTGAAGTTTATCAGAGAGCACAGTCTTTACAGCTGACTGTAATTGACATGACAGAGGATAGATGATGATGTGGTTTGGATATAGCTGGCTCCTAGGCCACTTAGAGTTGTGCAGATTATACACAACACTGTGAATTTTTTATGGAAGCATGAAGTGAACATTTTTGGTTATTTCATTTTTGCATATTTTGACGGCACAACTTTTTGAAGCACATTCACACAACAGTGGGGGCAGAGAGTTATCACAGTGCTTGTCCATATTATGTTGTGTTTTCACATGTGTAATCTTTCTTCTCCTTTTTCTGGCACCAGGTGTCAAAGCTGATTCCCTACTCTAGCACTTCGAGTGAAGAAGGTGAGGGCCCACAAGGGTTTAAAAAATTAATACTTGCCACTTCAGGTTTGTTACATCTTTTTTCTGACCGTGGCTTGGTAAACTCTGCCAACACCCAAGTGAAAAACTGCCTCTTGCAAATCCTGGGAAAACTCACTTGGAAAGTTTTCCATGAGGCCCCTTGGGTTTTCCACCCCTCCCTCAGGGAAGCAAAGAAAGAAAACAAACAAAAGGGAAACCCAACTGTTGCCACCAGCTAATTGAAAACCATATGCACAGATCTTTCAAGACACAAAACCAGTCAGGTTCTTAAAAAAAGGTAAATTTTATTAAAACAACAACAAAAAAAACAGCTGGAACATAGACTTTTGCTTGATTTTAAAAGAGCAATTCCAAAAATTAAGCATCCAAAATAGCTTTTTCGGTTGTTCAGCTTAAAGGTTACAAGCAAACAAAGCATCTAGGGTTAGCACAGGAGTCCACAAGCCTTACAGAAAATAAAATAAATAAACCTACTCATGTCTGTCTAAACATTCCTTGTCCCAATGAATTCTTCTAGGTATAGACGATGAATTTTCAAATCTGGTCCAAACTTTACAGTTTTCCCGCTGACCCGATCTCTTAAGCCCAGAGAAAACAACAGAGAGACAAAGGGAAAGTTTTTTTCCCATTTTAAAAAGTTCTACGCTTGCCATTGACTCTTTTTTGATCAGGTGCCAACTCCCTTTTCTTTACTTGAGGGATTTTTTAACTCTTTACATGTAACGCAAGCAGCCACCAACAGGGACTTTATAGCTAATTGACTGGCTGGGTGTCCGTAAAAGGGAGCTCTTCCCCGCTTCGTTTATCAAACATCCCCAATTCACAGATGGTGCTGGCCAGCCTGGTTCAGGCTGGGTCCACACTGGCTGGTATTTTTTTCTTGGATGTTTAGAATACATGCACTTCTAATTTTACTAATAATTACATGAAGAACTAAACAGTACTTTTAAAATTTTAAGGACTACAATGTCTTAGAATGCAGGGACATTTTTACCTGGCTGGCAAGAGATGTTAAAAATAACAAGAAGGGTTTCTTCAGGTATGTTAGCAACAAGAAGAAAGTCAAGGAAAGGGTGGGTCCCTTACTAAATGAAGGAGGCAACCTAGTGACCGAGGATGAGGAAAAAACTAATATACTCAATGCTTTTTTTGCCAATGTCTTCACGAACAAGGTCAGCTCCCAGACTACTGCACTGTGCAGAACAGTATGGGAAGGAGGTGACCAGCCCTTTGTGGAGAAAGAAGTGGTTCAGGACTATTTAGAAAAGCTGGATAAGCACAAATCCATGGGGCCATATGCATTGCATCCAAAGGTGCTACAGGAGTTGGATGTGATTGCAGAGTCACTGGCCATTATCTTTGAAAACTCATAGCAATCGAGGGAGGTCACAGATGACTGAAAAAAGGCTAATGTAGTGCCCATCTTTAAAAAAGGGAAATAGGAGACTCTAGGGAACTACAGGCCAGTCAGTCTCACCCTAGTCCCTGGAAAAATCATGGAGCAGGTCCTCAAGGAATCAATTCTGAAGCACTTAAAGAAGAGGAAAATGATCAGGAACAGTCAGCATGGACTCACCAAGGGCAAATCATGCCTGAATAACCTAATTGCCTTCTAAGGCGAGATAACAGGCTCTGTGGATGAGTGAAAAGCAGTGGACGTGTTATTCCTTGACTTTAGTAAAGCTTTTTATATAATCTCCCACAGTATTCTTGCCAGCAAGTTAAAGAAGTATGGGCTGGATGAATGGACTATAAAGTGCATAGAAAGTTGGCTAGATTGTCGGGCTCAATGGCTGCCAACTAGCTATGTCTAGTTGGCAGCCAGTATCAACTAGAGTGCCCCAAGGGTCGGTCCTGGGGCCAGTTTTGTTAAATATCTTCATTAATGATCTGGAGGATGGTGTGGACTGCACCCTCAGCAAGTTTGCAGATGACACTAAATTTGGAGGAAAGGTACACACGCTGAAGGGTAGGGATAGCATACAGAGGGACCTAAACAAATTAGAGGATTGGGCCAAAAGAAATCTGATGAGGTTCAACAAGGACAAATGCAGAGTCCTGCACTGAGGATGGAAGAATCCCATGCCTGCTACAGACAAGGGACCGAATGGATAGGCAGCACTTCTGCAGAAAAGAACCTACAGGTTACAGTGGATGAGAAGCTGGATATGAGTCAACAGTGTGCCCTTGTTGCCAAGAAGGCTAATGGCATTTTGGGTTGTATAAGTAGGGGCATTGCTAGCAGATTGAAGGACATGATCATTCCTCTCTATTCAGCATTGGTGAGGCCTCATCTGGAATACTGTATCCAGCTTTGGGCCCCACACTACAAGAAGGATGTGGAAAAATTGGAAAGAGTCCAGAGGAGGGCAACAAAAATGATTAGTGGGCTGGAGCATGTGACTTATGGGAAGAGGCTGAGGGAACTGGGATTGTTTAGTTTGCAGAAGAAAAGGATGAGAGAGGATTTGATAGCTACCTGAAAGGAGGTTCCAAAGAGGATGAAACTAGACTGTTCTCAGTGGTACCAGATGACAGAACAAGGAGTGATGGTTTCAAGTTGCAGTGGGGGAGATTTAGGTTGGATATTAAGAAAAACTTTTTCACTAGGAAGTGGTGAAGCACTGGAATGGGTTACCTAGGGAGGTGGTGGAATTTTCTTCCTTAAAGGTTTTTAAGGTCAGGCTTGACAAAGCCGTGGCTGGGATGACTTAATTGGGGATCGGTCCTGGTTTGAGCACGGGGTTGGACTAGATGACCTCCTGAGGTCCCTTCCAACCCTGATATTCTATGATTCTATAATTCTATGTTGTGGCATACCAAACTAGAAGGATGTGGAAAAAGCCCATTGATTTCAGTGGGATGACTTGCTAAGTAAGTGCCAGTCTATATGAGTTAGAGGGGTAGGACTAGTATTTGAATTAGATCTCAAGGAAAATAAAGTTCTCAGGGACTGTTTTTAATGGTGTAATGGATTTTTTAAAAATTAAGATATTGTTATCACAAATCATCAAGTGGCACTAACAAGTCATAGTCTTACAGGTTTTTGTTGTTGGTTTTAGCATGCAAGAAGTGTATAATCTTTGAAAAGCTGTGTTATTATGTAACCCATGCCTGATGGGCATGGTGCTCTGTCTCCCTCTAGTGGCACCTAGATCACTTAGCAATTAATGAGTCTGCTACAGCCTTAATAAAGGCAGGTGGCTTTTACCTCACACAGTAAGGGCTCATGCATTTAGCTCCAGAGATCCCAGGTTCAGTCTCGCTTGCTGACAGAACCTGATTGTCAGAGTTACAATTGGTTTTGCCATATAGGTTCTTGGAGGGAGTTGTGAAAAACAGCGGGAGAGTATGTTCTTTGCCTTAATCTCTCCAACAGAGACAATTTCTTGTGTAGAGTTCCTTTTTTGGAACTGGACATATGAGCTTGTCCTTAGATTTCAGAAAGATGGGTTTTCCTGTATGCTGTTTGTGACCACCTCTGTCCATGGTCTCTTGTATCTCATATAAATAAACTAGTTATACTTTGAATCTACAGAGACTTCATGTCTTTGATTATTCCTTCAGTAAGAAGCTTACTTGCAGGGCCTCAACATCTGCCACCACTTGACAGAGGAGTGACAATATAAGAATAGGCCTATTTTTATCTTGACTTCAATGTACCTAGCACTGTGATGCGTTTAAAGTAAAAGAGATCCATCGTTCTCCCTTTCAGTCCAAAATGTAATTTAAATGGGACATAGTTACAAAAAGTACTTTTAGAAACCATTTTATGACAGGAACTTACAACTAAACTATTTCAACTAAAGTGACAAAATGATCAAAACCAGAATCAGAATCATGCTTTTTGACTTGGATTATTGTTTAGTTCCAAGAGAAGATATTTGGGTGTCAATGTAAATTTGTCCAACAGAGGAAATATTTAATTTATTTTAAAACAAATTCAGTACAAAGGGAAAGCAATTGATGGATCGGCTGAAATGAGGATTAAGGAATTTATCCTACTTAGGCTATCGCAAACCATGAAAACATGCAGTTCAATAATATAATTAAACGAGCAAAAAGTTGTATCAATAATGTCTGGAAAAACATCAATTTGCGGAAAATATACATGTAATTTCATAAGAAGTCAGTAGATGGCACAAATAACTTTTGGAAGGTCTGAGTGTTGTTAAACATCATTATCCAAATGGGCAATGTTACAGGAAGTTTGCTTTTTGTCTTTTCCTGTACAATTTTTCTGCTTCTTTGCGCAGCAAGACTTTCTGGTAAGAAAGAACTATTAATTTGTTTGTTTTAAATAGACCTCTGATTAACTTAAAGTATTGTGTACTCTGCATCTTATTCAGAAAATGAGACATGTTTTGTAAATCATTTATGAACTAAAGTTTATTATTTGCTTTCTAGTGTGTGTGTGAGTGACTAGCATAGCCTCATTTGAGTTCAGTAAATTCACTGAAACAAAGTATAGCAATATAATAGCAAAGTATCAGAGGGATAGCCCTGTTAGTCTGTATCTACAAAAACAATGAGGGGTCTGCTGGCACCTTAAAGACTAAAAGATTTATTTGGGCTTAAGCTTTCATGGGTAAAAAACCCACTTCCTCATGCATCTGAAGAAATTTTCTTTCAGGTGCCACCAGACTCCTCATTGTTTTTGAGCAAGGCAAGGTGGATGAGGTAATATATTTTATTGGACCAACTCCTGTTAGTGAACGAGACAAGCTCGAAAACTTGTCTATTTCAGAAAACAGCGGCAATGTTTGCTTTTAGTCTCTCTCTGCCTGCATTCCTCTGGGTTTAGCTAGCTGCCTGCTGAAGATTACTGTCAGCTGTGTCAGTCACCAGTTTTCCTTGCTGTGCAGTTCAATGACCTGTCAATCATAGTGCTCTGATCCACTCATCTGCTATGCCAGGTTTATACCTGTTTTAGAGTCTGGGAGGGGCTAATCAGGTGCTGCTTAAGCTCAGAGTGAGAAATGAACATGTGACAACAGGTGAGCTCCCAGCATCTATGTTTTGATCTTAGTAGCTCAGATTTTGACCCTTTGTCAAAGGAACAACATTTATTTCATACTAAGTGCAAGAATTTTGGATTAAATAATAGTTGGAAATTTTGCTTAAGAACACAAATAAAATTGAATATATATTCTGATTTTAAACACCACACTCTCCCTAAGCAAAATACTATACAAAGCCAAGAACTGGTAAGCTTTATTGGCCTCACAGGCTCTGTCTGGAAGTACTCTACCAAAACCTCTGTCTCATGTCTCTGATGGGGGGAGAGGAGAGGCTTTTCTTTGCCAGCACACTTGGGTAGTTCCTTGCTGCATTTACACTTGTAATATATATATGGCTAGTATGACTTGCCTGGGAAGCCATTGGCTGCAATTCCATTCAGCCACTGTAGAAGACTTCAACCATAACAATCTGTAGTTAACATTGGGTTTTATTTGATTTACTTTGGGTGAATGGTGAGTGGTCTTTTCGATGAGACCTTAAAAATCAAGTTTTTGTGTGTTCTCTGTGTATAATAAGGATCGTATAGAACTTAAATACAGTAGGGATTCGCCTCTGTGAACTTGGCTTAAATTCCTCACCACTACCACACATATGGGTTGTCTATCTGGCTTCAGCCTACTAGGTAGAAGGTGATTGCATTTTACTGATGCTCTGCTTATCAAGTTTAAGTGCTTTGGGATCATTCAAAGTGAAAAGTGCCATGACCACGACTCTGTTAAATGTTAGTTCTCAATTTAATTATAGACCTAAAGATCACAGACATTATGTTTTAACTCTTATCAATTTCACTGTACTACAGAGCATTCTGAGTTGAAAAGAAACTCTGGGCATGAGAAAGTGGACAAAGAATGGATGAATGTACATGTAAATAATTTGGCTCTAGTGAACAACATTCAGGAATAAAGAAGAGGATTTATTTTAATAAAGCAGCTGGAAAATGTATAGACTCCTTTCAGCTGGTCCTTACCTATAAAACATGAATGAAATTATGTCTTTGGCAATAAGGGAAGGGAAAGAAAGATAGTAATGTAGATTTCAGGGCCTTATTTAGCTGCACTGTAGCAGCACTTATGTGAATGAGGGCAGGGGGCATTTCACTTAAGGTTTGATCCTGCACAGCACAGAAGGAGTGTTGTCCATACACACACAAAGTAAGGAAAGTTAGGGCCGTGAATGCTGCTTTGCCCAGTCCTGTAGAGCTGTAGTAGAGCAGCCAAGTTATTCATGCCTAGTAGCTAGAGTAAGTCCTAATATGGGAACACATAGCTAAGTGTCTTATGCCACGCTGAGAATTGCATTTATACTGCCATTCTCTACCCATGCCCAGGTATCCACTGGGGACTACCATGATAACAGCAAACTAAATTTAACTTGACACCTAAGGTCTCTGGAGATGAAAATGCTGCACCTCCAAGCCCCAAGATTTCTAATTTGTTTCTTATTCTGGCTCAACATATTTTTTTAAAAAAGTGTTGTAAGTTAATGAGTTGATCCTCTATTACTTAGTGACCTGCTAAAAGTTGTTAACATAAGTAAAGGTTTGGCAAGGAATGTCAGTATGTTACATCTAATAAAGCAGGGGTTCTTAACCCAGAGTCTGGGGCCCCCTAGAGGTCCATGAGTCTGCTTCAGGGGATCTGCCAAGCAGGGCTAGCATTAGACTTGCTGGGGCCTGGGGTACCAAGCCCCAATACCTGGGGCTGAAGCCAAAACCCGAGCAACTTATCTTCTTTGGGCCCAATGTGACATGGGACCCCGGGCAATTGCACTGCTGGCTGCCCCCTAATGCTGGCACAGTCGTGGCACAGGTGGGCCATGGAGTTTTGGGGGCGGGGGGTGAAGAAAAATGTAATAGAGTGTAATTTCAAGGAGGGTTTGTGAGACTGGTAATGGGATAGAGCCTATTTTACTCTGAGATCTTTTCCCTTCTGCTAGCCTTTTACTTCCAACCTAGGGTGGCAGTGACAAACAGGTATTGCTTTCCAGTAGCTCTTTGATAGGTTATGTGAACTGAATTAGTTGTTGGTCTAAATTCAGTTCCTACTGGACAGAGGTTTATGTGAGAAAACCTCCATCTACTGAGATTTCCTTGTTGGCAGCCTCAGCAAAGAACCCAAAGACGGGATAACCATGGAAACTCTTATTCCTAAGGTTGGTAGCTTTAGTTCAAAAGAGAGGTGCATTTTGTACAGTCTGGGGAAGCTTGCCTTGTCCCTGCTCATGCATAAACAACAGATTTCGGTCTCCTGACCTGTCAATCATACACATTTTACAATAATTATATTAATTTTTTTAAATGAGTTTAAAAAGTAATAATTGTGTTTTTTCTGCCTTAAACAGACACAGATGAACATCAGTGTGCGTTGCCTCTCCTGAATGACAGAGTGCCCTCCACTGCTGTTAAAATCAGTTGGAGAGAAGGACACTCAGCACCTTCCAGAATTAGACCCTAGCACTTATATTGGACAGTCATTTAGTTATTACTATAGTGATTTAATGTGAATTCTTTTATAGGATTAGAACCAGTATGGATAAATTCTGAAGAAGGGCAACAAGCATCTATAAAGAATAACAAAACAACATGACAGAAAACAGAAGACCCTTCACAAACTTTCTCTTTTATAGTTGTGTCTTTACAATAACTCTCTGGAACAATATCAAGTCATCTGATGAAAATGAACTTGTTGCAAACTATTCCAGCAGCTTACTAGAAGACCATTCTGATTATGAAACCAAGAGCCTGCCGCTCTCACACACAAAGAGGCTTCAGTTTGCATCAGCAGATAAAAAAATAAACCATCCCAGTTGGGATGTGGTACACAATACTTCAGACAGTTTAGAACTGTCAAATATCCATGACAATGGAATCAATGATTTAATACAATTATTGTCAAAATTAAACAAAACCTCAGGATTAAAAAATCTTACTCTGAACAACATTATAACATCCTGGGAAAACTTTATTAGAATTCTTCAGATTGTGTGGCATACATCCATTGAATATTTCAATATCTTTGAGATGCAACTGGTGGAAGATATTAAAAAGCAATTCTTCGACTACAATGATACTTCAATGAAAGCACTGACAATAACAAATGTTTCCATTGAAGCATTCTATTTTTCACAGGATGACCTATACCGCATATTTTCAGAGATGAACATTACAGCCTTGACGATATCTGATTCAAAGATAATACATATGCTTTGCCCTTCCAAACGAAGTCAATTTCGCTTTTTAAGCTTTTCAAACAATGATTTGACAGACATGGTTTTTCAAGAATGTAAAAACTTAGATCTCCTGGAAACACTTATTCTACAGAGGAATCAATTAAAAAAACTTTCCAAGGTGAGCTCCATGACGAGTGAAATGAAATCACTGAAATACTTGGACATAAGTAGGAATTTGCTATATTATGAGAATGAGAACCACTGCCCCTGGGTTGGAACTCTAGCTAAACTGAATTTGTCCTCAAACAAATTGACAGGCTCAGTTTTTGGATGTTTGCCAATCAGTGTCCAAACACTCGATCTACAAAATAACCAAATCACAACTGTCCCCAAAGGCATTACTGAACTGAAAGCTTTGAAAGAGCTAAATATTGCATTTAACAGGTTAACTGAGCTGCCTGGATGTAGTCATTATAGGGATCTGGAATTACTGAATGTAGAAGAGAATTCAATTCTCACCCCATCAGCTGACTTCTTCCATAGCTGTCAAAATATCAGAGAGCTCAGAGGAGGACACAATCCATTCCAATGTTCTTGTGAACTACGAGACTTTGTTAATTTTGAAAAAAAATCAGGCGGAAGGTTGGTTGGCTGGCCAGAATCTTATGTGTGCGAATATCCAGACGGCTTAAAGGGAACCCAGCTAAAGGACTTTCAGTTGTCTGAGCTATCTTGCAATACAACTCTCTTGCTTGTTGTAGTTCTAGTTGTTACAGTGGTGGTAGTGGCCGTGACATCCTTTCTGTGTATCTATTTTGATGTGATGTGGTATTTGAAGATGATGTGGCAATGGACACAAACAAAACGTAGGGTTCGGAAGAATCACCCTGAAGATCTGCAAAACATTTTACAGTTTCATGCTTTTATTTCATACAGTGAACGGGATTCCCTCTGGGTGAAGAATCATCTGATCCCAAACCTGGAGAAGGAAGATGGGTCTGTACAGATCTGTCTGCATGAGAGGAACTTTATTCCTGGCAAAAGCATTGTTGAGAACATTATAAACTGCATTGAGAAAAGCCACAAATCAATCTTTGTTTTGTCTCCCAATTTTGTCCAGAGTGAATGGTGCCACTATGAGCTTTACTTTGCCCATCACAAATTATTTAGTGAAAGTTCCAATAGCTTAATCCTCATTTTACTGGAACCAATTCCACAGTATCTCATTCCTGCCAGATATCACAAGCTGAAAGCTCTCATGGCAAAGAGAACATACCTGGAGTGGCCAATGGAGAAAAGCAAACATGGCCTTTTCTGGGCTAACCTTAAGGCAGCTATTAACAGTAACCTGCCAATATCTCCCAAAGTGGTGGCAGAAACAAACTAATATTTTTTTTATTCTGAGAAAATAATAAACATTGGATTATAATGATTAAGTGTCAGAGTGTTTCCTTTATTACGGTAGAAGCCATTTAAAAAAAACCCCTGCCAACCTGTTTCCATGTAGTTATCAAGGCTGCCTCCTACCTATAAGAAAAAATTGTCATCTTAGAAACTGGGAAAGCCCTAAAGATGAAGAATACCTAAGGCCTCACCCTCCCTGATTGAATTTACCTTGCTCTCTTGCCTGCATATTTATACCTGCCTCTGGAGATTTCCACAACATTCATCTGATGAAGTGGGTCTTAGCCCATGAAAGCGTATGATCCCTAAGATCTGTTAGTCTATAAAGTGCTACAAGACTCTGTTGCTTTTGCAGATCCAGACTAACACGGCTACCCCTCTGATACTAAGGCTGTTAGTAGGCAGTAAATTAGATATGGGCTTGGAATGTGATATTACTGCAATAAAAGCCTGTGCGATTCTGGATAACCTACTGTATTCAGAGGCATGCAACAAAGCATGAGGTAAGCATCATGGTTACATGGCTTTAAAGTGACCACCCCTGGAATATTGTGTCCCATTCCGGCCACCGTCTTACCTGGAAGACACTGACCAATTGGAAGGATTTCTGAGCAATAGAAGTGGCCAGGATGCTGGTGGAATTGATTTAGGAAGACACATTAAAAGAGCTAAATATACCTAGAGTAGCCAAATGATTGCTTTTTTCTCCTGATCAGGTCTGGAATCATCTCATCAGGTGTATCTCCATATAGATAGATAATGATATTCTTTTAATGTAGCAAGATATCAGTCTGTAGATTCATCCACTGTTCATGAACATAAGATTTGTATATAGTAGCATGTTCACCCTGAAAGGCCTTTCAAATTGCAATAACATTTTGTTTAGTGGGAAAGGGAAGTGTATGCCTACTCCAGCACCCAGACAGTGTATCAGCAAAGCTTGATTCCTGGCACCTGGGAAGTTCCCTCCATTAGGAAGGGAAAAAAAACCTCTAATCTTAAATTGTCAAAAGTGGTTAGTTATTTGAAGTGTGTCTGTGTTCAGAGCCTGGGTGTTCCTGAGGCTCCAAAAATCACTAGTCATTTCTGAAAATGTAGGCCCAGGGTAGGCAACCTATGGCATGCGTGCCAAAGGTGGCATGCGAGCTAATTTTCAGTGGCACTCATGCTGCCCAGGTCCTGGCCACCGGTCCGGGGGGATCTGCATTTTAGTTTAATGAAGCTTCTTAAACATTTTAAAAACCTTTTTTACTTTACATACAACAATAGTTTAGTTATATATTATGGACTTATAGAAAGAGACCTTCTAAAAACGTTAAAATGTATCACTGGCACGCCAAACCTTAAATTAGAGTGAATGAGTGAAGACTCGGCAAGGTTGCTGACTCCTGATGTGGGCTATAGGTTTTGACACATTCGAAACCAATGTGTAAGCAGTAGTACAGATTCACAAACACAAGCCAGAAATTCATCAGAAGGTTTAAATGGAAGAGTAACCATTTCTATCACTAAACCTCCCCAAACCTCTCGCTGCCGGGACAGTGGAGGATTTGGGGGCCCCTGAAAAATCTCCCCCTGCCATGGCCCCTGAGCAGGAGGAGCTCTTGCTCCCCACCGTGGCCCCAGGGTTGTAGCCAGGGCACAGAGCTTTTCTGGTCTTGGGGCTGCAGCAGGGGTGGTGGAAGGAGCAAGCAGGGGACGGGGTCTCGGGGGAAGAGGTGGAGTGAGGGTGAAATGGAGGCAAGGTTGTGGGGGAAGGGATGGAACAGAGATGGGGCTGTGAACATAATGTGGGGGGGTTGCGGGGGAAGGGGTGGAATGGGGTGGGGCCATGGGCAGGCCTGCAGGCTAAAGGGGTGGATCAGAGGAGGGGCTCCAGGCTGGGAGGTCCAGCCAGGGCCGGGAGCTCTACTGCAGTCCCAGCCAAGGCTGAGAGCCTGACTCCTGCCAGGGCTGAGCTCTCAGCCCTGCTTGGAGTGACCAGACAGCAAATGCAAAAAATCAGGACAGGGGGCGGGCGGTAATAGGAGCCTATATAAGAAATAGACCCCAAAATTGGGACTGTCCCTATAAAATCGGGACATCTGGTCACCCTAGCCCCACTGTGGCCCTGACCTTGCTCTCAGACCCCCTCACCCCAGCTGAAGCCATGAGGGAGAAGGGCTGAATTTGGGGCGGGGGGAACCTAAGGCTGGACTTCGCACTGAAAAGGTGGGGCCTTGGCCAGAAGAGGTGGAGCAGGGGGCTAGCCACCCATGGCTAAAATGTTTTATGGTTTAGACCTGATTTTTCAAGTTTGTAACATGTTATTCAAGTCACCATTATTCACTCTGTCGGTCTACCTGTGGACCTTGCGGGGGATAACCATCTGGGCTTGAGGGATTGCCTCTGGAACCTGATCCAGAATACTCCTTTCTCTCGTGAGAAGGAAATAATGCTGCTACAAAACAGGGCCTGAGGCTGCAACCCTCACTTAGCCATAGCACTGTGTATGTCACAGGATCTGGCTCACAACAGATACAATAATACAACGTTATCACCTTCTGACTTACTTTACTGGCTGAAGCATCATCACCCCAAAAGAGGCAGTGTTCACTGAAGCAGATGCCAGGTTTTAAATGCTGGCCCCATTGAAGTCAATGGCAAAACTCCCATTGATTTCAATGGGGCCAGAATTTCACTCAAGACCACCAGGCTCCAGATTTTATACATGGTATGTAGATGTCTCTTTCCAAACTTTTTCCTTAATTCTGAATACTATCTGATACTAAGAAATGCTTGTCCTTTTCACAGACGCCTGTGCAAACAATCAGTACATTTATGCTAATAAACCAGATTTACATTATGAAATGTGCAGTCTGTTCTTGAGATTTTACTTCCTGTTTTTTATATAACTACAGGGTGAAATCTGTAACTCTCCAGAATGTCTGTAATGAATTTCACTGGCTGAATTATTAGGAAAAAACCAACACTTACAAATCTCTCAAATTGAGCTTGATAACTCCTGAATTCTGAAGGTGTTCAAATCTGGAAGGCAGGTGCTAGATTCCCTTTCTGAATATTAGCTAAATCTGGAAAGGAAAAGTCAATTTCTGCTTCCATGGCTCAGAAATATGTCCAACTTTTTGGACTTTAAATAGCCGTCCGGGAGGAATTTGTAAAACTCTCAAAAGGTCTGGCCCCAAGGAAAAAAAGAAAAAAAAAGATATAAAAAGGATGGCCTGGATACCAGCCCTGCAAACGTGCTGCCCCAAGCACCTGCTTGCTTTGCTGGTGCCTGGAGCCGGCCTCTTGAGTCAGATCAATGATCCATCTAGCCCAATATCCTGTCTTCTAACAGTGGCCAGTACCAGATGTTTCAGAAGGAATGAACAGAATAGGACAATTATTGAGTGATTCATTCTGTGCCCGCTTCTGACAGTTCGGGAACACTCAAAGCTTGCGATTTTATCCCTGACCATCTTGGTTAACAGCCATTAATGGACCCATCCTCCATGAACTTATCTAATTCTTTTTTGAGCTCAGTTATACTTTTGGCCCTCACAATCTCTCCAGGAAAAAGTTCTGCAGGTTAACTGGGAGTTCCGTGAAAAAGTATTTCCTTGTGATCGTTTTATTATTATTATCTCCTCCAGCAACTAATGAGCAATCTATATTACTCTTCATTATTTTAAGCTTTATGTAGCTATATATTTATATATATATAGAGAGAGAGAGACTACACATAGTTTTGCCGATATTTAGAAAATGTATTACATAAATTGTATTAAAGTCCTTTTTATTTACAAAACATCAATAACAAAGCAAAATATGCATTCAAATGGGGAATTCACATATATTCTAGTTAGCGGGATTTTTAGATTAGCAGAAATGATACTGAATTAGCCAACCTGTTTGATATTTCGATGAAGAAACTTCTCATTTTTGGTAGTTCTCCTTTTAGCTCCAGACAGTGTATTTTAACTCTAATAGCCTATACTCTTTGCATGTGTGGGAAACCCACAATGGATTTAACCACAGGGCTTAGAAGGGAAGGGGTACAATACTGAGGGGAGGACCTGAGGTTGCTGATGTTAATGAGGCTACATCAGAGGTCAACAGCTTTTCACTTTTGTTGCATGCTATCTTACACTTGTGTCAGAGTTTGGAGGCTTGCTCAGAGGGGAGTTTGGCAGAAGGGGTCCCAGTAACCCTACATGGGCTCAGGTTTGAGATATGGGAGAAAAACAGATGGTACAGACCCCACAGATTGGGGTTGGAGTCTGTCATAGGGTAGCTGTTCCTATGAATAGACCAAGTGAAGTTCCCCTGGACCAGAACAGGCCAGTCCAATCCCGTCAATGAAAGAGGGTTGGGCTATACCTGATCCTATAAAGGGCTGCTAATGGGCAGCTGAAGGGGAGGAATGAAGACAGGCTATGCCCTGAGGAGAGAAAACCATACTGGAGTGCATCTAGCCAAGCATTCAAGGGTGGCTAGAACCTGGAAAAATTGGCATGGAAGAAGAGGCATGCAGTGGCTGATGCACCTTGTACACTCTTTCTTTGACAGCCAGGGAACAGACACTAGATGCAAATATTGTTCACCTCAGTTTAAAAAAGGCGGGGGGGATGGAAACTATGGATATCTGAGTAGCCAGTGAGAGTGGGAGAGGCAGCAGAGCATTTTGCTGGTGCCTCCATGAGGCTGATGTCCAGTCCAGTATTTGGTATGGAAGAATTTGAAGGAAGGCATCCCTTATGGAAACTGAGTAGGAGGGTTTTGGGCTCCTACGTCCAGGGCCACTGTGAGCTTTTTTGCTGCCCTAGGCGGCAAAGCCAAAATGCCGCTGAAATGCTGCAGAGGAGGGGAGCAGCGCTGCCCTAATTAGGGATGGTGCGTCACCCCCCCCACCCCCACCAAGGTGGTTCGCCAGCCCTAGGAGGAGCACGTATGGCCGCCAAAATGCCGCAGAGGAGGGGAGGAGCGTCGCCTGAATTACGGAATGGTGCACTGCCCCGCCCGAAGCAGTTCGTCAGCCCTGGGAGGAGCAGATGTGGCCACCGAAATGCCGCCGAAATGATCGCCTAGTGCTTGCGCTGGCCCTGCCTACATCTTGTTAGTGGGAAGCTGATCCCCCTCCTTTCCCTGGTCCCCTTTAAGGGAGCGGAGGAAGGATGTATGGGGCTCCTAGGTTGGGGTCAGTGGGGGGCCAACCCCCTCCTCCCTGCATTGTACAATTTGTTGTTAGTTACTTCCAGATATTATAAGTGAATAAAGTTACAGCCTAATTAAACCAATCCATGGCCTCCTGTCTTTCATCTGGCTTGGATGAAAAATTAAAGTTGACCTGATTTCAGAGGTTCTGAGAACCCACTACTTGCTGACTTCAGTGGCACACAGCATCTTTGTAAATGAAGCCATTTAATTAGAGCCTAAGTATGAAGTTAGAAGCCTAGTTTTAGGCAACCAGGTTTGAAAATGCTGGCGATAGATTTTATCAAGTCATGCCTGAAAGAGGATAATATTGTATGTTTGTCTTGGACCTGTTCATGAAATGGCTTCTGGTAGAATTCACTCCTGTGCAGCCCCAAGCTGATACACTATTTAAGCATCACACACCAATTCAACCCTAGAACTTCAGTGAGAATGGGTGAGTGCTCAGTACTCGACATTCAGGCCACTTAGGACTTAAGGGGAGATTTTCATAGGCAGAAGGGAGTTTAGTGCTGTTGGTGAGTATATTGGTGTTTCAATATGTGGCACTGTTCTCTCTAAGTCACTGTACACTCATCAATGCCCCGGGAGGTGACTAGATAAGATGTATAAAACTAATGTTCTGATCACTTCTCGTTATTAAAGATTGGATGGAATTTTTCACAAGAATAGCAATGTTACCTCTGGTGTCATTGCCAAATTCCAGTTTGGATAATTACCTACCTACTTTCTCCCCCATCCCTACAATGTCAATTTGGATACAGAGTTCTTAACTTACTGTCCTAAACTGCTGTGTAATATTGCTGTATGCTGTTAAATGGCTGCCTGGCTGAACTCCAGAGGTGGCTGCAGTTCAGCACTGGATGTACTGACTTCTGTAATTATCACTTTACATACTGCAGTGTCAGATATATTAATGCTATATAACTGTCAGATATATTAATGAAACACAAGGCAGATCTGGAAGAGCTCTATGTATGCTTGAAAGCTTGTTCCTTCCACAAACCAAAGATGACATCCAGTAAAAGATATTACCTCATCTGCCTTGTGTGTCTCACATCCTCTGATCAACACAGCTACAGCAACACAGCAAATAGATAAATGAATAGTTCTTAATAACATAGACCAGCCATCTGCCTCTACCTATGTAGGACTTTTACAAGTATTAAATTATACAGCAAATAAAACTATCAATCTGTCAAAAATACATATTTTTCTATATCTTAAAACACATTTACCATTTTCTAAAGACCTAAAACAAAATAAAAAAATTAAACAAATGATTAACATTAATTTTATTGAAAATATTGAGGTGACATTTACCAGCACTTATTCTGTCCTGTTTACAAGATGTGAAAAGAAGAAGTGAAACATCTTAACTTAGATTTCCTTATGTATGCAAAGCAGTGAAATCACCAAGCCGTTTCTTCCTGTTAGCTAATTTCTGGTATTCTGGTTTGTTGAAGCTCTCAAACTTAGTTTTGTTGGGAAACATGATTTTTTATTTCTTTCTAATTTGCAGGTAGCTGGGAAAGAGATAATTTGATTCCCAGAGTTCTCCAAATATGATTATTAACCAGTAACATTCTCCTATACTTTTCCTTTCCTTCCATAAAAATCCAGTTCAAAGGCAAAGTGTTAATACCATTGTTTATATATCATACTCTGCCCTACTGGGATTTACAATACAGTACAAAGTCCTTCTCAAGGAGCAAACTTTTCTTTAAGTTTGTTTTTGGAAATGTTTCTTGTAACTTCCTTGTTGTAAATGCAGTTTGTTTTTCTGAAATTGAACAGGACAGTATGCTTCTGACCAGGGGATGCACAATGTGTTGGTTCCTCTTGGCTTTGGCTAAATGCCACAAGAATTTTCTTTTCCTCATAGGTTACGTGAAAAAATGTGCTATGGCCAAGAGCTTTAAAAAAATGTATGCCTAAAGTTAGGCTCCTAGGGAGAGACTTTCAAAGGCACAAAGGGGGATTTAGGCACCCAGCTCTAATTGACTTTTCAATAGAAGTTGGGTGTGCAAATGCCCTTCATACCATTGAAATTCTCTCCTTAAGTCATAAGAGGCCTGATATTTTCAAGTGTTGAGCACCAATAAGCTCCCATTAAGTCATAGGCAGTAGCCTGCTATGACATTTTTAAGCATACAATTTGACACTTGCTTGCAAAATGGCATCCTCCATGCTGTGACCTTGCTCATGTGGTGTGTGCGAGGTCACAATGGGTGGCAGACACTATTTTGTTCTACAAGTTGGTATCCTCCATGTGCATCTGGAGTCCGGATGGAATTCCCCTGCTGTCACAACTGGTCATGGGGCATGCAATGCATACACAGGCAGCACACCACTGGTCATAGATCTTAAGTGGTACATGATATTTTAGTGGTGCCTCACCTTTGTGCTGGCCCTCTCCATGGGGGTGAATTTAAACACCAGAGAACAGGGTATGTGTATTTTATAAACAAAAAATAAATATTTAACAAAGATTGGGAGTACAATCATGAAAACATTAGGAGATCTGGGTGTCAAAGACTGCATAATCAGACTTTAGGGAAAGCTAGATGTACTAGCTGATTAATTTCCTAAATGTCTGATGAAATTTTTTAATTGTAATTAATTCACTTGTTTCTTAATAAGTTCATGTTCGTCTGTATTCATATGGAGTAAGGGCGACATCCAGTGGCCAGCAGTTTAATCGTTGTTGAGTGTTTCCTGTGGTTCTCTTAAAGGATAGCTTGCATTAGAATAGATAAAGCACACTCTTCCTCTGAATAAAATGTCACAACAGAAAGGTAGTGAATTGCGTATCCAATTCCAGTTCAACACATTCAGAAATCAATTGCTTTAACAGTCCTGAGAAGTACATTATAGCCAGAGGTGAAAATAAGCCGGTACTCCCCGGTAGGCCTTACCGGCAAGAGCCAGTGTGCCGTACCGGGGCAGATCGGCTTCCCCAGGTGCAATGTAAAGGGCCTGGGGCTCCCAGCAGCGGCTGGAGCCCTGGGCCCTCTAAACTGCTGCCAGAGCTCCCGCTGCAGGAGCCCCGGGGTGGGGAGGGGCGCTGCGGCGGGCTCCTGCGGCAGGGCCCGGGGCGGTAGCGGCGGCCCAGCCCTGGGCTCTTTAAATAGCTGTCGGGGCCCCGCAGCCACTTCCCTAGGGTTCCAGCAATGGGGCTCCCGTCCCCGCGGAGCCCTGCTGCCGGAGCCCTGGGGAGGCTGTGGCGGGGCTCGGCCGCCACTACCACCCCGGGCCCTGCAGCGGGAGCCAGACGCAGCCTCCCCTGGGCTCCCGCAGCGGGAGTTTAAAGGGCCCAGCGGCAGCCTCTCCAGGGCTCCGGCAGCAGGGCTCCACGGGGACGGGAACCCTAGGGAAGTGGCGGCGGGACCTTAGCAGCTATTTAAAGAGCCCGGGGCCAGGCCACCGCTATCACCCCGGGCCCTTTAAACTGCTGCGGAGCCCCCAGCAGGGGAGGTGGCATTGGGCTGAGGAGGGGAGGCCACTTACCGGTACGGGGGCTGGGCTGGGCTGGGCTGTGCTGAGGCTGGCTCTGACTCCCTCCCGCGCCCCGCCCCTTCTGCTTGAGGCCCCGCCCCTTCCGGGGGGCAGAGCTGGCTCCAGCCCAGCCCCCGTACTGGTAAGAAGCTTGATTTACTTTCACCTCTGATTATAGCTGGCATGTGCTTCTCCATCATAAATACTCTGTAAAACGTGCAATTTCTAAGCAGGCCCAGAGCCTGAGTGCCAGCTACATTCCCACATTGTATCTGTCTGGCACTACCAGCTAGCCGCCTGCAGCATTGCTAAGGCCGAAGCATTAACACTAGCAATTCTGCATCTTCAGCCACATCTGTATGACCAAGAAGATAAAATGTCAAATATTCGTCATATGAAGTGACACTAGTGTGCTTTGTTTTTGTCATTATCTCTTGTTTCAGCTGCAACAAGGTGCCTCAGACCTGTTTGGGGAATGTCACAGTTAACACTGTTGGGCTTGAGTGGAAGAAATTTTCATTTTTTCCCTCAGCTTTTAGCTCATATATCTAGCAACTTG
This sequence comes from Dermatemys mawii, assembly GCA_007922305.1. Classification (NCBI taxonomy): domain Eukaryota; kingdom Metazoa; phylum Chordata; order Testudines; family Dermatemydidae; genus Dermatemys; species Dermatemys mawii. The sequence continues at coordinate 33,978,898 of ML677326.1, read as the reverse complement.
GCGTGACTGTTGAGCTCGGCATAAAAAAAATGAATGTGTTTTATTAGCTCAGTGAATGCTAGAATGTTTGCTAGAGAACTCACTTTTGTCATGACTGCTAAATGAAATGTGAGTGTGCCAGTAAAATAATTAACTCAGAAATGTGAGCTGCAAGCTTCCTAATTGCAGCTAGTCTGTAGCTTGAAGCTGGAACTGTCTTCCAGAGGTTCTCAACCTATTTACCATTATGGACCGTATATGCAGCTCTCTCTATATATCACAATATATATACTACCTGTATGGCCCTGAGGATGTGACATGGGCCACATCTGGGTGCTGATTGGGCTGCAAGTGGCCCGCAGGCTGTAAGTCGAGAACCACTGGTTGTGTAGGCAGATCATGGCTCAGTTATGTATCTTAAGCTCAATACTTATAACAGCTAAAGGACATTCTCCTTTATCTCAAACAGTAGGTCCCCATGCATCTGAGTTCTCTCCCTTCTGCTACAGTGAATGGCTCTGTTGTACAGCACAGTGATGATGGCTAAGTCCTAGCTTGTCACAGATTTGTAACAATATCTTAGATTTTTACTGACTTAAACTCTCAGTGGGCCTTGCTTTCAGAGCAGGATTCAGGCCCCACAGTGTTTATTAAAACCAAGCCTAGTTACTGGTTTGAAATTCACGTAGTTTAGTTTTCCCAACCAACTAGTTGAACGTATTTTGCAAAGGATTTTTAGAAAGTAAGTAACTTGTGTGTGACACCAATCATTAATTGCCTCTGTTAATATTGATTCAGAACAAGATAAAGTCTGTTTCTGTTTCCAGAGTGCTGTGCATGAAAAGCTTTGTCTGAGTTTCTGGTCCTTGCTCTGGCTTCTTCACATTGCTCCAGTGACATAAAACTGCTAGAAAGCCAGTTTAACCAGCTACCTCATGATAACCCTAGTGTAGGGGCATCCCAAAGTGAGATTGGGACAACACAGCAAATCTTACACCATTCCCCTTGCCCCAGCCTATATAATGGGATCAGGCTGCAGTGTTGCTGGATTGTCCATTTGGGGCCACAGGTAGTCAGGCATAAGGAAGACCAGCCTCAGGCCATCTCCAGGATCAGCGCAAAGATGGCTTAAAGCCACCATTTCCCTCCCTTACCCAGAACATCCTGTGTTGAGTGCGCATCAGCTGGAACATAATAAGCAGAGTTAATGAGACCACAAGAAGGAAACATTTCCTAGTCCTTTGCCTTCAAGAAAGATGCTCTGAAGCAGCCTCTTGCTGTGGTAACTAGTATTTCTTTCTGTAAAAGCCCAGTAAATGGACCTATGACATGCATAACTGAGCAACATGTAGGTCACTGCAACCTGAGGCTAGAGAAAAATCCACACCGACTTCTTAAAATTACTTAAATCTCCGGATTTAATGTTCAAATGCTTATTCCACCCTCCTTGTGGTCTTATATAACCTTTCTATGCAACACAATCGCATTCTTCAGAATTAAAGGGCTTTGATAAATAGTGTAGCACTGAAATCTGTATGACTTTGTTTCTGTAATGCTGATGCTTTATAGTTGAGCAGAAAGCTTTGGCAGGGTCTACATCAGTGGAGGGTAACCTACAGGCCACGGGCTGCACGTGGCCCATCAGGGTAATCTGCTGGTGGGCCACCAGACAGGTTTTTTATATTTGCACAACCTCCTGCAGCTCCCATTGGCTGCAATTTGACGTTCCCAGCCAATGGGAGCCGTGGGAAGTGGCGCGGACCAGAGGGACTTGCTGGTCACCTTTTCCCACAGCACCTGTTGGCCGGGAATGGTGAACTGTGGCCACCGGGAACTGCAGGTGGACATGAAAATGTAAACAAACTGTCTGGCTGCCAGTCAGCAGATTACCCTGATGGACAGCAAGTTGCCCACAACTGGTCTATATACTCCTGTGCTGTCTGTGCTGCACAGCAATTAATGACAATCCAGATCTGCAGATTACACAGAAAGCCTACATAAAGCAGTGGTTCTCAATGTATTTCTCATTGTGGGCCACATATGTGGCCTACAGTGTGTTATCTGGGCCACAGGCTGAGAACCAGAGTGCCCCCTCAAACCTCCCTACAGACCCCTATGCCCAGCGCCCCAGCCCAGACTCCTCTCTACAGAGTAGGGCCAGGAGCAGACCCTGCTGCTGGGCTGGGCAGCAGAGCAGCCCCAGACCCCGCCGTGCAACAAGGAAGAGCAACCCTGGTGGCCCCAGACCCTGTCCTGCAGGGCAGGGCAGCTCAGCAGCCCTGTACCCCCACGTGTGCACATGCAATAGCGGTTTAATTAAAGTGGTGGCTGTGTGTTGGCATAAGTTGCATTGACAAAACTATGTAGTATAGATAAGGCCTCAGTGAAGCAGCCTGTACTTTGCAGGCTGCCCTCACAGGAAAAAAGGTTGGGGGTTTTCAAGGGAAACAGGTGTAGGCTTTTGAAACCATGGACCCCATTGATTTGTGTGGGAACTCTTCCTCTAGCCCCACAGAATTCAAAGCACGTGTGTTGCTCCTCAGTTCCCCTATGCAACTGCCTTGCAGAAAGACTCCTTCAGAAGCTCTGCTATTATTGGCCTCATTCCCCCGCTCCATGGATGAGTTGTAGCAATTGGAAAAAAGCTGCTGGCTTAATTAGGGTCAGCATCATTGCTTTGAGGATAGCTAAAGAATTTGAAAGGGAGTGTACAGTATTGCAACGTAGATTAGGGGATGGTTTACCTCCCTAAACTCTGATATCAAACATATTCAATTTACCTTTCAATGCAATTACTAGTTGCTTTATTATACTCCTGCATATAGATCTGCTGATTGTAGGTTCTTTGGGACAGTGGCTACATTTTTGTTATGTGTTTATACAATGTGTAGCACAGTGAGCCTGGGGCTTCTAGATGCTCCTATAATATAAATAAAATATACAGTATTGTAAGAAATCTGTTGCCACCTCTGCTGCTCCATTTGTCATTATGTTGCAAACCATAGCCACTCAGAACTTCACAGCAATGGGTAGGGATCCTACTCTTCAAGAGCACACAGTCCCATCAGTTGAGTCAACAGCAAGATTTTTGGGAAGAAAACAAATATAGGCCAGACCATGAAAGGAGAGCAGGATTAGAATGGGAAAGGAACTAAGGGAAGAAAAGCTGGGTGCTTTTGCCATTTGGCATTGGAGCCACACAAAAAAACAGGGGCGGCTATAAATTAGTTTGAATATTATAATTATGCCAAATGGGAAAGGGATATCTGCTTTATGAGCTGTGCAAAATCTTTCATCAAGACTTGATTGTGAAACTAGAATTTGTTAATTGTTTTTACCAATTTATTTGTGCTTGGATTTCTCACAAACAGTTCAGAGAAATTACTGAATCACTGATTCAATGTTTGGAATTCATGTCCCAATGTCACACAGTTTTGTTTCTGTCCTGTGATTGGATGACCTATACCTTATAATAAACGACATATGCTCAAACATTATTTATTCATTTATTAAACTAATCTTGACTGTAAACTTGAAATTCACTTTTTGAAAACATTAGTATAAAAAAGTTTTTTAATTGCTATTCCCTAGCAACCAAAGCGGTAAGAGTAGACGGAATCAAAATCCAGTGAACTGTTTGCACTAAGTTTTTTATTTTGCTTTACCCTTTTCGTTCAGATGTACATAAGAAATATGGTGCATGGACTGTAGTGAATCTACCCTTAATCTATATGATTCATCTATCAGCATGCTCTTTAATAGATATGGACTTATTTTTCCATGAAAAAATATGTCTGGAGCTTTAGATATTCCAGCAATCTGACTTCTGAAGGGTTTTTTAGGATTCAGAAATAGAAAATTGAACTTCTGATTTTTTTTTGTTTTGCATTTTAACAGTGCTGATTTAACATATTCCAAAAGCTTCCTTTCTGAACATCCTGGTTCATATGTAAGTACGTATACTCTGTCGTATGATATATTAACTACATGATCACATTTAATGTTCTGATAGTTTTATTAACAAGTATAATACATATTGTATACTGTATATAGTATGAGGACTGTACAGTACAAATTTATGTTCACAGTTTGACATGACAAAATGTCATTACTGAATTCCCATTGGACTACCAAAGTAGAAACAGTGAAAGTACATTAAACATTCACATCTTTAGTAAGAAAGATACCAAAATGTTTCAGTATTTGCAAGTTATAGTAATGCATGCTAGAAACCTTTAATTACCCACTCAGTCTTATTAGCTTATAAAATATATTACATTTTATTAAAAAAATTTCTGTATAGTTTATACAAGTATTAAAGTAAATGTAATATTCCTGCTATATTTGCAGGTAATGTTTTAAGAAATGCTAAGCAGAAAGATTACTTTGACCCTCTAACATTTAAAGTACATAAATAGCAGAAAAGTGCTAATATCTGTAAGACAATGAAAATTTTTGTAACCCTCTTAATACATGTACAATGTTTTTTATTTTGTTTTTTTTAAGAAAGGATTTGCATTCATTTACAGTTTGCTAATCTTGACAGAGACAAAACACAGACAATATATTCAGACAAGCTTGTGGAATTAGATCACTACAGAACTACAGTGTATATTTAAATAAAACCACATTACTGTCATACCTGTTTAACTCTGAAGGATTGTCTCGGAAATATGTAATCCATTATGTTGAATGGTACATATAGGTACAATATTAGTATAATGGTATTCCAAGTTACATACTATAGAATGCAATACTGCTAGTGCACAGGTTTTTCTTTTAAATACACAAAGCAAATTCTGCAGCAGAGTTCTGTGTGTGTCTTTAGATCCAGTCCTGCTTCCATTCAGGTCAACAACAGGAGGAGTGAGCTCTCTAGATTGGAGCTGATACTTGTTTAGTATTTCCTTAGTTATACACATATATTTTTGGATGCACTCCCCAAACCAAAGTTAGAGTTAATGCCCCATTTAAAATGCAGATTCACATTTTAAACTAAAAAGATAAAAATTTACTTTGTAATCGCTTTTCTGACTTCCCAGAAGATATGACACCACATATATAAAGTGAAAAAATCCTATAACAAGACATTTGCATGAAACAATCTTATTTGGTCACCAATAATTAAGATTCTATTTAATGTTTAAATTTAAACCTGCTGTCAATGTCCTATATCATAAAGCATATGGCCAAGGGGACTTTATAATTATATTGCATCTTAACAGTATTTCTCCCTGCAACTCATTATAAATATCTTTAAACATAGGCAAACAGGATAACAACTGATTTAATAGCCTACATCTCAGAGATTTAATGCTCTGTTGGAGTAACTTCATTAACTTCAGTGGAGTTATGCCAGAAAAGCACGTAGCCCCAATTATAGTGAGCAAAAGATGCAAACACTTAACAAAACTGCTTTATGAAAGACCAAAAAAAAAAAAAAAAAAAAAAAATTAGCAGCACAGGGAATTTAATGTCTCAAAAAATACCAAATTTGATGTGAATAAATTATTTATTTAAAAATATAACTGGAATTAGAATGTCTGACACTTGCCTTTCTTTATAGCAGGCCTGCACAACTCAGAAAGCAGCGAGGGCCCTATTACTGCAAAAAAACCAGCTGCAGGCCGAAAAGCCCCGCCCTCGCCCCGCCCCCATCCGCTTCCCCCCACCCCACTGCTTGGCTTGCCCCACCCCTACTTACTCCCCGCAGGCCGCACAGTGAGCCCGTGGGGGCTGCATGTGGCCCCTGGGCTGCATGTTGTGCAGGCCTGTTATAGGATCCTATCTCCTCATTTCCAGGTTTTGAGTTGTTTTCATCCATAGCATGCCGAACACGTATCCTCCTGTGATATGTCTCAAAGTTCAAATTCAGGAATTGATCCTGTGGCCGCTCATTGTGTGGAGCCCCTATTAAAGTCAATGAATTCTCCATGTATGGAACAGCGAGCTGAAAATAACTAGAGCTTCATTTTGAGATCAGTTTTGATTCTGCGATGTTATGGGCACCTTAAAAAAAAAAATTGGTGCTAGTCTATGCTAGTTCTCTTTCCAGGAAGTTTTTTCGTTAGTGGCAGAGCATGTATCAACAGAAGGCTGAAGAATTTACCTGGTAATTACATTTCTATCCAGTTCCACAACTATAAATCTGGCATAGCTTCAATTCAAGGGAAGTTACTCCAGACTTACAGTGGTGCAGGAGAGCAGAATGGGGCTCAGGTCCCTTACACCAACATTCACACAAAAATTCCAAGTGCTGGGAGATATGGTATGAAAATTCTCAATCCTCACTATGTTTTGACTGTAACACCACAGCACTTCAAGAGGGTAAGGGATTCCTTAGACCGGAGGCTCTCAACCTTTTTCTTTCTGAGACCCTGCCAACATGCTGTAAAAACCTCACAGCCCATCTGTGGCATAACAACTAGTTTTCTGCGTATAAAAGCCAGGGCCATCGTTGTGGGTAGCAAGCAGGGCAATTGCCTGGGACCTACGTGAAGCTGGTTTTGGTTTCAGCACCGGTCAGTGAAGCTCAAGGCCTCGGGCTTCAGACCCAGGCAGTGGGGCTTCAGCTTTCTGACCTGGTCCCCAGCGAGTCTAATGCCCTGCTTGCTGGAACCCCTGAAACTTGCTCACAGTCTCCCAGAGAGCCCCAGGCCTCTGGTTGAGAACTGCTGCCTTAGATAAATGAATGTCCAATTCCATATTTAGTATATGAGTGTTAATTTTAGAGCAGGGGAAATATTCATATTTTATGTCAGAAGCACCCTTTGCACTTTTCTGTACAATATGTGAAAATGCCCTAATTACTCTGACACTTGGCATTAAAGTTCTGATAGCTGTAAGGAATAACTTTATTCTTTACCTTTCCAAATGTCTATACATTGGCCTATATTTATACTACTAGAGACGTGGCCCTTCCTGCCAGTTTTGCTGACAGAGGGGAGCAGCTGTGGATGTCAGGTAGATGTGAGCCACGTTGCCAAGAGAGTAAACTGGCACAACTACTCGTGGATCTGCAGGATTTCCCAGTGTTTAGGGTGATGAACACTTTCTGTGCCACAGAGTATCAAATTCCTTTCCACAGAGGTCATCATGCAGATATTTTCTTTTCCAGGGGGTTTTTCCATGAGGTGAAAATTTGACTATGACATTTTCATATCGCAGGAACTATGCCTGATTTGCATAATGAACTGAACAAAAAACGTTGTGGTGCATAACAGTCTAGACAAATACATCTTGGCTGCTTTTGTGGCACCATGAGTTAACTACTAAATGCAGGAACCTTCCTTTTAATGCAGTTAATACCTCTAAAGTTCTGGAACAGATTTAGCACCAAACTTTAGGTTGTTTTACTTGGGTATTTATTTTATTTTGTTAACTGAAACTGGGAGTTGAACCTTTCTGACGCAATTTGTTAATACAACAAGCACATCCATGGGATCTCCTGGTCTACCTAGCATCAAGACACTAACGGAGCCACAAATCAAATCACAGAGTCATTAAATGGCTTATCAAGCCTACTCTCTTCATTTGAGACATTTACACAACTCAATTTCTCACAGGAAGTGCTTCCTATTGGATGCAATTTAGCTTTTTGCCATCAAAATAATCTTGTGAACTAAAATTTAAATACTGTAGTGTATCAAATTGGCACTTACTTCCACCAATGGTACAGTTTGGAGCATTTTGATATGACAACTGCTGCTTTTGAGGTACAATGACATTTTTAAAAGAACAGGAAACGCAGGGGAGTGATCATCAAGGGATACATCTTTACCCCTAAAATGAGGTATGGTAGATCTCTATGAATGTCATTTCATGTCATGTCATAGGAGTACCGTGTGTGTTCCACCTATATGGCTGCACACCAAACAGAGATAGTGTCACACAGGAATCACACACTTAAGGAATCTACCGAAGCATCATCCAATAAACACAATCTCACATACTACAGTATAATACAAAAGATAGGTGATGCTGGTTTAGAAGCACAATCATGTGTATACATCAATTTCTGCTGATGATTCTTCAAATAATATTCATTTATTTAGTCCAAATCAGCTATCACTTAATCTTTCATGATATAAAGAGAGTACTTTGCTTAGGTTAGTTATTACAGTGACATTCACTGTCTTGGCAGAGGGGATTTCTACAGTGAGAGGTGTCTTTCTAAAAGTGTTGCTTTAAACATGCTGCAGTAACCAGCAATGTTGGAAAGTTCATTCATTGCACTGTTGAGCTTAAAAGGAAAGTGTATCCTTTGAAGGGCTCATAAACAAAGTCTCTGGCAAGGACTGGTTATTCAATAACATTTACTAGTTGATCAATATATACTGGCTGATTATATGGCAAAACCAACAAAGTTGCTAGTTTACAAATTCTCTTATTCACAAAGGAATACATTACACATACTGTCTGCAGGAAGGGTTTGCTTAGCATCCCTAGAAGAAAAAATGTTCACATTCTTTAGGTCTGACCCGTGGCAAGGACATAGCAGGGTTAGATAACATCTATTACTGACCATATGGAAGCTTCTAATTGTGTAAGCTCAGAGATTCAGACCAGCTGAATCCAAATTAAAATGCACATGTAAAAAAAGAAAGGCTGATGCGAGTTGAGGAACAAGAGAAATTCAGACTAGCATATGGCGTTTTCTGTGGAGAGCAAGATGGTCCGAGCGTGAGAAACTACGGTCACAGTCCGGGCACTGGAAGGGTTTGATTCCAGTATGTTTACGGAAATGTCGTGTTAGTTCATCAGAACGAGCAAACTTCCACGTGCATCCCTCCCAGGTGCACTTGTATGGCTTTTCACCTGGGAAACGGAACACAGAATGAGGATTTAAAGTGGGGAAAAGGGATGGGGCTTCTCCAGTGTGTTTCTGAATGTTAACATGCAAACATGTGACCTGCTTTATACCATAGGATTCATCCTCTCTCTCCCATTCAGACCCCAACTGATTCTTTTCCACGCTTATGAATTTCTAAATGTGCATGAAATGATTAAGTCAAGAAGGGTTGTGTTACATCTTGTTCATCCTTCCCTTTCTTGCCTCAGCCATTGGTTTGTTACACATGCACCTGTGTCTGGTCTTAGTCTTTGGTCCCTGATCCTGCAAAGACTTAAACTTCCATAAAGTTAAGCACAAGCTTAT
>ML677326.1:33922361-33969752 GCA_007922305.1 Dermatemys mawii | reverse complement strand
AGACCTTATGTTGTAAGTTCTTTGGGGTGATGATTGTCTCTTACTACACTTTTGTACAGCATCTAACACTACAGGGCCCCAATCTGGTCACAGTCTCTATGAGTTACTGTAATGGAAATAATGATGTTGTCATAAGAGGTATAGTTAAAGGTGGATGCACTTAACTAACTTCCTTTCTATGAGCCTGATTCTCATTTACATTAAGCTCCATTATATTGTAAACGGCCATAGTGTAAATATGAATCAGGCCTCATATCTTCTCTGAACATGTCTTATTGTCAAGAACTTCCTGTGTATGTGTCAAGGCATGCTTGGAACATGGTGACTTAGAATAGGTATGGGGGCATCTTTACTTGAAAGGAGCTCTTAGAAAAGAGCTTTCAGAAGGAATCTGACCAGTGTTTAAGAGTGGCTGGATGCAATGCCCAAATCTTAAGAGACACTTTACACAGGCTTGAATTGGGTGCCAGATGTAAATGAGTGCTACTCCTATGGAAGTCTCAAAGCCAAATGTAGCAGTGATGTAAGTTGTGAGGTAGTGCAACTTGCATTGATTTGGCATTTGGTGGGTTTGCAAATGAGTACCTTGCATGTCACATAGGCAGAAGTGGGCAAAATAGAAAAAAAAGCAACTAACATGAGCACATAAGAGATACTAGAGGAGCTTGCTTTGACTTACAACCATCTGTCAGCTGCTTTTCCTGTTCCATCCCCCTTCTACTCCATGGCCTGTAAAGGCATGGAGTGAGAGGTGTTATTTCCAGCTCAAGGAGACATACACTAGCTCTGACTGACTTAGAGTGCTAAAAATAGATTGTTGCCAGAGCAGCACAGTGGGCAGGATGGGATGCCTAGAGTATGTACCCACAGGCATGTACTCGGGATGGCTAGCTCATGTCATTGTGGCTACACTGTTTGCAGTGTGCTAGTTCAATCGGAGCTAGTGTGAATATTTCTCCTTGAGCTTTCACATCTCTAGCTCCAGCTGTAGGCATATCCTATGTAACACACATTTTAATGTAAGAATATAAGAATGGCCATACCAGTCAGACCAAAGGGCCATCTAGCCCAGTATCCTGTCTTCCAACAGTGGTCAATGCCAGGTGCCCCAGAGGGAATGAACAGATAATCATCAAGTGATCCATTCCTTGTTGCTCATTTTGCAAACCTAAATGAATGTCAAACCTGTCTAACCTGCATGACTTCACCACTTATACCTGACACGAAACCTACCATTACCACTGAATTTTAATCTTGGGTTTCTGTAGCCAGCCCAGACTAAAGGGAAGATTTTACCACTACACTTCCTGGGACATGTGACTAGGACTCAGTGAACTGAGAGAAGGAGATGCATTTAGATTGCTTCACCCATTCTTTTTGTAGAATGTTGTCTTGGTGGTTTTTACTTTAAACAGAACAATTTGGATAAATGTATGCCACCCCATATATTTCCTTTTGTTTGAAAAAGTCTGAAACACCTGTTAGATATCTAGAGCTTGTCTCTGCAGAAACTAGAAGTCCACACCAATATGGATGAAAGGACAGTGTACCAAGACTCATACCTGTATGTGTTCTTCTGTGAGCTTTTAGGTGGGAGCTTTTAGTATAGACCTTGTTACAACCTTCGTAATCACATCTGTGTATTCTGCGTTTCCTTTGTGTGTCTGGAGATTCCACAGGTAAAGGTCTCTTTCCCGGCTGAACTATAACTGAAGGGTGATTCCTGTGAAGTTATAGGTTATGACTGATTAAAAGTATTTGACAAAGTAAACCTCATTGCAATGATCCACAATAGAGCTCCTTTATTCACTACCACTCGGTCTCTTGGCAGTGTGAACTACATTAAGTGCATGTAAAAGAATTTAAGACGACTTAGCAAATTTCATAGATTTTAGCAATAGTATTTTGCTTCTTTTGAGTTTATTCACTTTGTGGCATGAGCAAAACCAAAGATATTCTTCTCAGCATGCTTGGATTTTAATTTATTTTTACTTATAAAAGAATGAAAGTCAGACTCGTTTCTCAGGCAAGTACGCATAGGATTTCCAAACTCTCTCACTGAGTTTCCAGTTAATGTTCATTGCTTTTGTTTACATTTTTCATTCTTCCTTAGAAGACAGCTAATTTGTTTTTAATTTAAAACAGCTTTTCCGTATTATTAAAGACATCATATCTTTAGTCTTAAAGCAGAACTCAGAGTCTTTATTGTTCCAGCCACTCCTTAAGAGAGTAATTAAGAATTTCCTGTTTGGGGCTGGCAGAAGGGTGCGGCCTCCCTTTACGACTGACGTCAATTCCTAAAAGTAGAGTTTAGACTGCATGTCACACCCACAGGATGTCTGAAATTGGCACGCCACCTTCATAGACATGTTTTTCTTGCCTTTAACCCCACAGGTACTATTCAGGTAAGACATACACATATTATATATATAAACATAAAACAATTAGGTGTATATGTGAATAAATACACCTTTCTAAGGATACTATCAGTTGCATATACAAATCACTGGGTCCAGTCATGAACCTGCTTTCTATGCCAATGTTAGAGGAAGGAAAAGAGCAAAATATATTTTTTAAAAACGTAGTTTCACTGGACACATTTTTCAACTGATTAATGAATACATATTACAGATTCTTAGATATTTTCTAGCTTTTAAGTGAAATTTAATATGCCACTTCCCGCAGCTCACACTGGCCAGGAACGGCAAACTGCAGCCACTGGGAGCTGCAGAAAGTCCACGTAAACAAACTGCTTCATGGCCTGCCAGCAGATTACCCTGACGGGCTGCATGCGGCCTGCAGGTTTCCCACCACTTCTCTGAGTCCTTTACATGCTTGGTGACTTCTCTGTGAGCCTAAGGTGCCATGAGTAACTCAAAAAAGCATGCGCAGCAATGGAAAGATTTGTTGTTCAACATCATATTAAAGGTAGTTAAAATATTATGATGGAGTCACCAGATGATGCTATTATACAGTCCTACATGTTCCTAGAATGTGAGCAAGTTTTTAGTCTTAGAATAAATGTTCTATTATTGTTAGGTTTTTTAATGCAGTAGTCCTTTGACAGATGATGTGGCAGACAGAAGAGAAAAAATTCTCTGCTTTATTCTCTGTATTTGGAAATACCAGCTTCTTGAGAAGTAGGCGTTGGTGTGCAAGCTGACACTGGTGAAAGAGTAGGTTGCTTGCATGCAGTTTGTGGCGGCCTTTGTTCCAGACTGGTATAAGTGTGTAAATAAAGCAAGTTACACTTAGAGTACACAAAGACTCTCTCGTTTCTCTTTCAATGGGAAGTCAACCTTCAAGACTACAGAATTTTAGTGATTTCCAGAGGGGGACATTGGTTTAAGAAATGAGACAATAGTGTTGGAAGAAGGGCCAACATTATTAAATAACTGCTGAAATAAAAGATCATCTGTAATTCCACAAGATCTTGTCTCTGCTTACACAAGCATAGCTGAATTCACTTGAGCCTTACACATTTCTCTCAAACAGCTAACAATGTCTTCCAAAAATTATGTTATGACAGTTTATTTAAGCATGGCCTTGTCCCCACACCCTCAGCCCATGTGATGACGGTAGCATGAGTCAAACTTTGATTTCACACAGACAAGAAAACACAAAATTAAATCTTCATATTATGTTTCATCCATGTCTGTGTATTGCAATACTCTGAGAACAATTCATGAACTCTGATTTAAAGGGAGAACTCTGATATTTCTTTAATTCCTATGCAAAAGACATTGACTTTGGGTTATAATAGCTACATTTTACAACTAATGCTCATTGTAAGACGTCAATGGCTTTTATGTATTTTACATACATTCCTCCCCTTCAATATTTAGATAGCAAATTCAAGCACCCAAGAGTTAGAAAATGCCAGATTTATGGTTGCTTGTGCCACCTTCATTCAGTCCCCTTATATGTACATCCTATGTATTTAAAAGGCCAGGGTCCTGTAGAAAAATAGTATGATAGTATATAAATATAATAATGCATATTCAGAAGGGTACCAAATTAAGGTTGCTCGGGAAATTCAAAACCTGACTTTAACTTTCACATGCTTGATTTTGCAACTAAAATAATGTTAGTTTAGTGCAATATTTTGTATATATCCTAGGTTTTTTTGAAAGGACAAAGTTAAAAACTATTATGTACAAATGACCTCCCTATCATGCATCAATAGTAGGATCTGAACCATGAGCCTTCAGCATTTCAGCTCAGACTGCAGCCACTGCAGGACTAACAAAACTACAAGGCACTAGGAGGAGGCTGATATGTCAGAATGAAGGAAGGGCTGCTGGTGCCCTATACTGAGCCTAGGGGGTGATTAAGGAGAGTCCAGCCCAGCTCAATCTCTCTGCTCCACCCTAGGCGACTGGATCCAGGGATTTATTGCTTGGCTTTCTCTTCCCCCACCACTGGGAGGTGGGGGACTCCTGTCCCATATGATGCTTCTGGTGGGGATAAGACTTTGGGATCATGTGCCAGGCTGTCGAGGACGGATGGATTATTGGGGAAAGCCCAGCTCAGCTCTCCCCCAACTACTGCTATAACTGTTCTGGCATTCCCAGCATAGTGTCTGCTGCTTGGGCAAAAGTGTGGGCCAGGCTCTCTAGAACGTTCAGTGACTGTGGCAGCTGCCAGAATTTTCCTGAGGAAATGGTGATTTTTAACACTACAACTGAGGTAAATCTGAATGAAGTTACATGGTATAAAAAAGGCATTTCTGGAGCCTGAGGGGTTTCTCCCTAGCAAATATCAAAGGCCTCTTACCACCAGGTCACAAAAGGTCACAAAAATTCACTCCATCCCCAATGTAATATTTTTCCAGGTTACCACAGTTTAATACTTGTTTAAATATGGGCCCGGTTCTGCAGGTCTATTACAGAAAGAACTACTATTGACTGCACTGGAAGCTCCATTTGTAGTGGTTTGCAGAACTGGGCCCTATATGACTTTAGAAACACATTATACAAATATAGAAGATCTATATAGTTTACATGTACATACCATGCATACTAGCCATTACACTTCTGGAAACAAAGCTGAGGCTGAAGGACAGAGGAGGAAAAAACTAAGCACAAAACCCAATTCATTTACAATCTATAACCCTTATTTATAATATTTTACTACATGCTTCAAAGCATAGTAGCTTTCCCCTCAAAGAACTTCTGTATATGGAACCCAATATACAGCAAGGCAGTATGCTTCACTGTTCAATCGAAGATAGATATTTTAGGACTAATTACTTACTCTTGCAACATTACTTGCTGAGGAGACAAGGAGGTCATCATTGGAGGAGACATTTGTTCAGGATAGAACTCGGTCCTAGGTGATTCAATTCCTGGTTCTACTTTGATTGTTTTCTTTAATGTGGGCTTCTCATAAGATTCAATTACAGGCACTACAGGGGAAAAAATCAAATATATAGAGTTATGTGAGTTAAAGGAAAGACAAAATCTGTACTTACAAAAAAACCCAAACTAACAATATATCTTGCATCAAGACTCATATTAGAATACAAGACTTTTCAATTTTCAGTCTATCTCATGAGGAATTAGAATGCAATCAAAGTCTATTTTTATATATATTAGTTCAAATCTAGATTACCCATATAAAATCAAGTGATATCAATAGAAGTATCAATGAGAGCAGAATGTGATCCAGTAAGACTAGGGGAAAATGTTCACACAGTAAAGTCTAGGTATTGTATGTTTTAGAAGAAGACAAAAGAATATTTGCCTCCCTTTTTCATTTCCCTTCAAAATATTGTGACTTATTCTAAAAAATTCATGGGCACACAGTTATTTTTCCATATTTGATTAGCAAAAAAGGAGTAGTGGCCCTAATTGTTTTTCTGGCCCGGGCAGAAAATCTGTCATGGCCCCTTTCCTCCAGCAATAGAGCAAAACAAAAAAACCAAACCACACCACACCATACCAAAGCAAACTAAGAAAAACAAAACAACTCCTCCCCTTATAGCCAGCTGAATGGAGTGGAGGAACACCTCTGCTCCCCCACAAAACAAAAATGACCCCAAACCATTGAATGGCACAGCTGTACAACAAGCCTCTGGAAGCTGGTGCTCAGGGCAACTGTGCTGCGTAAAAGAGCACTGGTCCCACATAAAAGAGAAACATAGCACAACAGCACCCACCTGGCATGCTACTTGGATTTTCCAACTCT
Organism: Dermatemys mawii; assembly: GCA_007922305.1. Lineage (NCBI taxonomy): Eukaryota > Metazoa > Chordata > Testudines > Dermatemydidae > Dermatemys > Dermatemys mawii. Next base: position 33,963,563 of record ML677326.1, on the reverse strand, counting down.
TCTGCAAGAACAGTAGAAACCATTATAGGTTGATGGAGATGTGGAGCATACATAAAAGGAACAGGCTGGACCACAAGTGGCTGAATAACTGGAAGCATTCCAGGGCTTCTAAGTCCAGGGCGTGAAAGAGCAGCCATTACTGGAGGGATTGTTAATGGCATGGAAAAAGGTTGAACTCCTGGGTTAGGTGGTGGGGTGAATTTTTTCATAGGTGGGCTGGGTGAGGACAAAGTTAATCCAGGTGAGGCTCTTCTATGCACAGTCTGAAATTTCAGAGGAGACGGAGAACTTCCAGCTGAACATGGTGAGCTTCGTTTATTCACTGTAAGATCAACTGGCTCCATTTGGATTCCATTACATAGTCCTTCTGGGGTTGGATAGAATTTATTGTGCAACATATTTGGGGTAGGATAAATGACACTGTATTTGTTTGGCTTCATTTGGTCCATGTAATTGGACTGGTATGACTGTGAGAGGAGAAAAAAATGATGAGAATTGATACAAAAGTCATAACAGGGAAAGAAATAAAAATCTAGTGCTAAGTTACTAATGGCTGATCAAGTGAAGGAAAATAAAAAAAGACGCAGACATGGCATTTTCATGTACTCCATTCTCTGGGAGAATGTACAAGATTTCTCACAAGGGAAATGATTCAATTTCTGATTCACTAATCATTTGGAAGCAGTATAAAATACATGATGAAACAGGGAAAAAACTAAACTCCTCAAGATTCAAATTGCTTTACAAACATTTATTAAGCTTCATATCCATCCTGCATGGTAGGAACAGGAGGTATTATCCCCATTTAGAGATGAATAAACTCAGGCACTAAGGAGACTCAGTAAAACAGTGGTAAAGCTGGAAATAGAACCCAGACATCCTAAATCCCCCTTGATTGTTCTAATAACTGGAAAACACCGAGCCTCAATCTCCACTAAAGCAGAAATCTATTCTAAATACCTCCCCCAAAACCAAAACATATGCAACTGAGTTCTGCAAACAGTATCACAGACAGTAAATATGAAAAATCAAGGAGGGAAATGAGTACATTCTAACCCGTTTTTTCAGTGTTTTTTCTTGGAGGGAGGTTGGGGAGAATGCAGCTAACTTACTGTTTTCAACTTGGAAAACAGCTCTCTGGAAGGGGGGCAAAGGGTCTGATTATCTGAAGTGCTGAGTATTTCCTGTAAGCCAAGGGGAGCGAGCTGATGATGCTTATCCCCATTCACGATTAGGCCCATAACTGACCCTTTCATACCTAAGCAATAACATTTTCCAGTAAAACACTGAGAATCACCATCACTTTGCATAATATGTATCACCTCTGAGATACTCTACTGAACAGTTTCTCATACTAAAAGTGTTTAAAACAATGTTACTTTTAATGAAGATAACTAGTTATATGAACTGATGAGATGTGCCAAAATATGAACTATACAAAGTGTAGACTATCCATTCTACTAATTTTTGATATCAGCAGTTTTATTAACTGAATTTCCACTTGTGGTTCTTGGATGAGTCAATCCTCGCTCTGTAGCTATGCTGTTTCCTGACAATAATAAAACAGTTTACATTTTTGGAAGCACATTGGACCAGAAAGGGTATGTGGGGTAATTTTTTTTAAATGGTAAGGATAGAGATAATTTATGAGCATAAAGCTATTGGATTCTAGTATACAATCATATTTTTAAATGCATTTTGTAATGGCTAAAAGTTCTAGCTAGATCTTGCCTTGCTCTTACATCCATATTTCCCCTTTTCCTCTCAGGTAAATTTTAACTGCTATTCATTTGAAGCTTAGCCAAAAACATTATTGTAAAATGCTTTGGCGTTATTGCCTTTGTTTTGATTATTGCAAGAAACAATTCTATGACACTTTAGAAAATGGGAAGTTCTTCGGGAGCGCTCCTAAGATTATAGGTAGATACAACAACAAAGCTGAGTAGTTTATTCTGTACTCCATGCATACACATAACTAGTATTACTTTTTTTTAAAAAAAAGTTACATACACATAGGGAAACTGAAAGAGAACTGCCACGTTTGTGGTTGGTAATAACACTTTTCATTTCTAGAACGTACTTAAAATTATATAATGAATTAAACGTACGAATCTTTGTAGCAATTATATTCAGTTGCTCTTAAAGGATTATTTTTCAAATAAAATAGAACTTATGCTCATAGCTAAATTATTAATTTACTATAGGTGTTATATCAGTATTTGTTTTTGATAATAAAGTTCACAGGAAAGAATGTTTTAGATCTTTTAACTATTTTAGCCTGTGTGCGTCTCAGAGCAAGATATATACAGAACTCACAAGCACTGTTGAATAAGGAAATAATTATATTTATTATAATTCTGAGTGATCAGGGTCACAGACTATTGATGGAGTTTAATATTTAACAGTATTTAGCATCTACTGAATCTGATTAAGGCATGGGTGTAGATAGAAATTCAAACACTTAATACATAAGCTGTATTAAGTGCTTGTGTTAAAACTTATGTCTTATTGGCCTACAGTACAAAGTCCACTTGACTTTACTATGCTGTAGAAACATTTAGTGGTACAGCTAGACGTCAGTGGAACCCTGGAAAAATGATCACAACATCACTAAGTGTACATTAATTTTTTTAACTGCGTTCCAACATCAGTGAACAATAGTAGAATTCCTAGAACATTTTTCATCCAAGTAAAGAAATCTTATATTCAGGCAATCTAAGGTCCTGAACCTACAGACATTTGCATATGTGACTGCCTTCATGCACAATTGTAGGCCCATTGTGTCACAGTCTGTGAAAGTCTCTGCAGAACCAGCGGCTAACAAGTCTTTCTGTTTTTAAAACCATGCTGTATTGAGAAGGCCTAGGAGGACCGTAACAGAGTAATGGAAAGGCAAAAAGACTATCCAGTTAAAATCTTAGTTTAGAGGAGAGAATTTTTTCAGTAAAGTAAGAATCTGCAGAAGAATGAAACACCTTTGGGCTATAACCTAGTTATTAAAACGTTTTTCTTTCTTTCAAGACTCCAGATCAAATGAAACTCAGATTGGAAAAATGCCATTCTATTAAAACAGTAGCACAGAAAAATACTGCAATGATTCTGAGCTGTTTGGGGAAACTTCTTAGTATTCGAAAAGTTAGAGACTAAATTCAAAGTAACAAAGACTTCAAAAATTAGGATGACAATTTTAAAAATATAACAGTTGATTTGTTGGGGATTCAAACCTGCTCCCAGCCTCTTGAATTGCTTTGAATGAAAGGTTTTCATTGTTGTAACTAAACTGCCACAGATTTGACTTAAGTCAGCTATTCTTTTGTGCCAGTCTGGAGAGGCGGTCTCATTTTTCTAAGCTTTCCTTCACTCAGATTTTACTTGCCATTTTCTTATTTCAACTGCAGATAATGTTAGTGATAAAAAAAAGAGTAGGAGACAACATTTTTACTTACAGAATTTTTTCCTACTTAGTTTTGTAATCTTAAAAAGTAAAAGAAGAAATGTTAGGTATAGAAAAGCTTAAAAAGTCAATGGAAGTATAAAGAAAACAGGATAAAAACCAGGATTTTTGGATAAAAATCATCCAAAACATTGTCAACCATTTTCTACATTACATTAGGCACATAAAAAACTGAAACAACATGCAGGTTATAGATCAATGTAAAGTAAGAGAATTCTGTCAATGAAACAGACACAAATAACAAATACAATACAACCCACTTATACAGAAACTCATATAGTGCTCTAGTGACACTGTACTTCCAGTGCAGGGAAAGTCACTTTTAGCTTAATCTCACTCCTCTTACAGTGAAGCTTCATTTGTCTTCCAGAAGAGTGAAACTTCATTATGAATTAGTTTTAATCCTTCTGGAATGCAACAATTACCATCATCAGATTGATAAGTAGGATACTTTTCAAAAAGATTGTCACTGCCTCCTACTTCTCCATGCTGGCCTAGAAAAGCTGACCATCACATAGGGGGAGCAGTAAAGAATCTCTTACTCAGTAGCTTAGCTGGTGGGGGAGGAGATCTGGGGGAGTGGCCACTCCCCCTGAGCCCAGATTCCGCTAACTGGCGCCTTTTCCACTCACCGGATGGCTGAAGCTGGGGGAACTCTTGGAGCTGCCGCACAAATGCCACCGCCGAATTAAGCGGCAAATCGGGTTCCACTTCTTTCAGCGGCCATACCCGCCTCAGCGCTTTGTCCAGTGGCAGTGTTTCGGCAGCAGCTCCACCAGGTAAATTTTTTTTGTTTTCCGCGGCTGGAAACTGGAAATGGTGCCTTTTTTTTTTTGGTGGTGCTTTTTTTTTTTTGTTGGGCGCTTCCCCTGCTGCTGAAACCTGGCTACGCCCCTGCTCTTACTACAAGAGCTTCCCACAGTAACCAAGAGAAGTGGTTTGGGATCTTGCTCCCCGCTAGGAGTGACTACCTGGCCTTCCAGAGCCTCCAGTCACAGCAGCCAGTGGCCCTGAAGTCTGCAGTTTCAAGGGCGCAAATAGAGGTCTCCCATAAGAGATCTTTTCCTACTGGTAAATCCTATTCTGCTGCACAGGAACTCCACTAACAGTAATGGTTTGTGTGAAAGATGTACCTAAAGATGGTTCCAAATCAGCAAACAACTGAAGAATGTGGTGAGCCTTCTACTGAAGCCAATGGCACTACTCACATGCTCAAAGTTAAGCATAGGATTAAGATCTGTACTGAAATGAGGGAATCCCACCTTTAAAGAATCCCACCTTTGTCTTGTGACTGCAGAGGTGGTAATAGGCCTCTATACTTTGATTGGTCCCTTACACTATCTGCTAACTACTTATGCTAAACAATGTGTTTTACCTTGCACTTAGCTGTGAAACTGGCAGTACCTTTCTTAGACCTGAAGAAGAGCTTTGTGTGGCTGAAATCCTGTCTCTCTCACCAATGGAAGTTGGTCCAACAAAATATATTACCTCACCCACTTTGTCTCTGTAATATCCTGGGATAGACATGGCTACAACAATACTGCAAACCCATCAAACACACACCCCTTAACTTTACAGTGACAATCTAAATATGTTTTCTGTTTTGTAATGCTAAAAATAGAGGATCTCCTGCCAATATGCAAGGATCATTTTACAAGTAAGAGAGTAATGCAAAATACTTTATGATATAATGAACCCCAATTTAGAGTCAATTGTAGATTGCTGAAATACTACAGGATACTATACATCACTGCAGAAGATTATTATAAAGATGCAGGACTGTATTTGAGCATATATTCCTAAACAGTTTCTTATCTAGGTATCTATACGGCCCACATCACTATTCTACCTCTTTGGCCCAGCCAAAACTTTCTCTTACTCAGGCGTGGTCTACAGTAGGGTCGGAGGTTGACATAAGATACGCAACGTCAGCAACATGAATAGTGTAGCTGAAGTTGGCGTATCTTAGGTCGACTTACCTGGCTGTCCACACAGCAGGTGAGTCTACCACTGCCACTCCCGTCGACTCCGCTTCCACTTCTTGCAGAGGTGGAGTACAGGAGTTAACGGGGAGCGCCTTCGGGGATCAATTTATCGCGTCTATATTAGATGCGATAAATCGATCCCCGATAGATAGGGTACGCAGGTAGTGATCATAGTGTCTGTCCTGATTAAGGACAGCAGGATTTGACCCACAGATTCTCTCTATGAAGAGCACATGCAGGTAACTTGCAAGGTTTACTTTTTTGGCTGCAGCTATTTGAAGGTAGTCAGATAATTCATCTAATTGCAATTCAAATACGTCATTCATTCAAAAAAAAGAGGAAGCATTACTACACTTCTCCACTTGACAATCTGGCAAGGTTAAAGACTGACCAAGCGTGGCATATGCATACCTATTCCCACCCATGACTGACTGCTCCCCTACAGAGCCATTCTAAAGGACTACTCTAAATATTAATTGCTACATTCCATACAAAAGTTTGTGGTGAAACAACTCGACAGGCTTAGTTGTCCAGTTGAAGTCACACGATAAGTGTGACCAGGATTTAACCTGAAATACTGTACTATATAATTTCCACCAAGGCATTTTTATTATTCATGCTTACAAGATGAGATTTATTCATAAGTGCACTAGTTACACAATTCCTCAAAGTATCATATAGCTAGGGCACTTTATTTTAAAAAGTTGCAAACCAAATAGTTTTGAAGACTGCTTCGGGACACAAAGGTTGTTCACTTAAATTCCAAAAGAAAGTAGGCACCACAGAAAAAAAGCAACTTTGGCAAGTAATTTGTTACTATCTTTGCCCAAGCATTTAACAATGCTTGTAACAAATATTCACTTTATTTTAGGTGGAACTGAGATAATACTGTAACTAGATCTATTATATACATCGTTTAAATGTTTACCTCATATAATAAAATGTGCATAATAATTTGATGCCACAGAACGTATGGGCCAATAGTAGGATGACAAAATACTTTGGGTGTGTGCTTTAAAGGATTAGCTACACTTCTTAGATGGTTAAACCACATACCTCAAAGCAAGCTTTGGTGTTAAAACTTTGTAATTTGTTTCCTTACCCCACCCCAAACTTGTTAATGTCATCAGCTAGTGCTGTTTTTGAACAAATTTTGCTTATACAATACATGATGCATTCTGACATATTTTAATCTGGTTTTGCTATTGAAATAACTAATGGTTTTTAATAGTTTCATTTTGTTTAATTTCCTACAATGCTATCAAAGCAGCAGATCCACGTATAAGGCATGATTTTAAAGGCTTTGAGCATTGTCAGTTCCCAGCGAAGTTAATGGAATGCTCATTTCCTCTGAGAATATGGACATTAGCTCTTCCGCTATCAATCCCATGGGAGATGTTTAAGAAAGTTAGCTTGCTTGGGGCTGGTCTACACTTAAAAATTAGATCAACCTAGCTACGGGGTAGGCCCTGACTACAGTAGTTAAACTTGACCCAAGCCCTGTTGTAGATATGGATAGGTCAATGAAAGACTTCTTCCATCAACCTAGCTACTGTTTCTTGGAGTTGTGGATTAACTACATAGATGGAAAACCCTCTTCTGTTGATGCAGGAAGACCTGCTCTATAGCTACACAGCCCCTTAGTAGCTCGCTACTTTTCTTGCCATGCTCTCTTCACACTGAGATTCCCTCTCTCTTTAAAGGGGCTACAGGCCAGCTGTCTGCTAAGGCCATGTCTATACTTCAGCATAGTTATGGAACTGTAGCTATGCTGCTGTAAGCCCACAGCGTAGATACAGACTACAGAGATGGAAAGGGCTTTTCCGTTACTGAGCAATGGTAGCATTATTCCATCAACCTAGCTACGCTGACACAGGAGGCCAGGTTAGCACAGTGATGGTACTCAGGGATATGGATTTTTCACATCCCCAAGCATCACAGCTATGTTGACCTATGTTTTAAGTGCAGGCCAGGCCTAAGAAGTTCTTGATGGCCTAACTCCAAGGAAGCTGCATTACTAGGGCAACTGGGAAGACCAGGATCTCAAGGGTTTTGGGGACTAAACTGCCAGTTTGCCCATAGAAGTAGACTCAAAAATTCCTACTCTCTCCTGAGGAATCTGAGAGGGGAACTTCACTGAATTTTGTTTCCTCCTTTGTACCTTCTTATGAGAGAACCTACAATCAAGGCCCGATATTATTTCCTTTTCCTGGCTACACTCATTTAATGCCGTAAGTAAAAGGACAGCATCCATATTTAATAAAAGGAAATAGCCTTGTGATGGGTGACCAGAGTGGTGGCAGAAAGTAATCTGCAAGACAGTGCTGAAGTCCCAGCACAGGGAAAGTACAATTTATCTTCAAATAGCACATGGAAGTGCAACATACCACTCTTGGGCTGATTACTTAACTAAAGAAACACTCAAATGGCATGTCTACACTAGAAATGTATGTGGACCTATTAGGTCGACTTACAGCCACTGTGGTGGTGCATGTCCATACCACCCTCATTGGGTCGGTGGTGCGTTTCCTCACCAGGAGCGCTTCCACCAACCTAAGAACAGTGTGGGGAGCTGAGAGCCCGGTCTCCCCTCTTCCCCTCACCCCCCATTACCTTCACACCAGGAGCCAGGCAGCCATGTCAATTTCAGAGTCACACCACTGGGGCTTCTCCCCCTGGCTCCCAGCCAGGAGTGGGGTCCATTCTCCCCCAGAAGCGGGTAGCAGATGGGCATTATGTGCCTGGTAGGGACATAATATCTACACAGACACCGCATCACCCTAACACCACCGACGTAAGCCTTTTGTGGAGATGAAGTTATTATGTTGGTATAGTAGGGCACTGGCATCAGTCGGAGGAAGACTGTAGTGTTGACACTGACATAATTAGGGCAATATAAAGGGCCTTATGCTGACCTAACTGTGTAGAGTAGACCAGCCTCACAGTATTTGTCTGTTCATTAAATCCCTGTTTCTCATTGCTAGAGCAGGCATTTCCCTGTCTCTGCTCAGACAACTGCAATGTAAATAACTCAGCAAAAAAGTAAATTGTGTTTCTAAAATTCAAGTAGCTTAAATAATTTAAAGGTATTTTAGCAACCAACATAAATAAATGTATTTAAACTTGGATTTAAATTCATAGTGCCCCTTTTACATTTTTTAACTGGTAAAGGCAGAAAACTTCGCCGAAAGCTGCTTTTCAGAGGCTTTCTACCAAATATTACAAATAACAATATCCATGACAACTTTGTTTCGAGGGCCTCAAACTGACCCTTAAGTCTTGTATAACCACTGTTGGCAGGAACAGCAACAGCCAAAACAGAGATGATCTAATTTTATAAGCTTCTCGTTACCAGCTTTCACATACTATACTCATTCCAAATTTTTCCCTTTGCAACTATTTTCCAAGTACACAGAAGCAGAGAGGCCTATGGCACCAGACCCTCCCACCCTAGCAGAAGCTCAGTTCCTTGCCTAGGGCCCAGATGTCCCTGCAAGGTGTTTATTCTTTTTTCCTCCCTCCCTCCCTCTGCATAGCTCTCATGGTAAATCTCAAATATCACCATGAAAAGTAAACATGGGGTTGGCATCCTGACCAATGTAAGCAACACTAATGGCACTGTCTCCAGAAAGAGAAAATAATGCTACTAATGTGCAAATTTAGCTGTTGCTGTTACTCAGGTATTCTGTTTCACAGCAGTTCTCTGAGGAGGCCATGGCCCTGTGAAGTTCACAGGAGCTTTGCTATTGATTTCATTGGCAGCAGAAGCAATCCCTACATGGCAATCAGGGTGATAACATGTTTGAAGACTTACCACTGAAATAGGTTCCATGGCTTCTTGCTTGATAGGGACTGGGTCAAACATTAGCATTTTTTCAGTGAAATCTTCTGATGTCTGTGTCGTCCTCGGCTACGGGGGGGGAGGGGGGGGGGAAATGTTAAGATGTAGGAATGACTAGAATCAAGTTTCTGAAATTTTTCTTGAATTCATTATTCCATAAGATTAAACGTATTTGATTTAATTCCTCCAAATCTAGAGATAAGCTTAACGTTTTCAAATATTCTATTATAATAAAACTGTTTGATGGTAGGATATAAAAGATACTTTGTAATTTCAGTAAAACTCTATGATCAGAATATATTTAGGCATAGTCCAGTGGATGATTGATCGGTCAAAAAGTATCAAACAGGCATTCCATACACTTTTTGCCAATAAAAATAATCTTAATGACAAATTTGTCATTAATTCCATAATGCATAAGCTATGAAATATCCAACTGTATATAATATGTCTTCTCATTAAGTATTTTACAATGCTTTTTAAAATTCCTTTAAAATGTTCCAGTGTTATTTGCACAGTACCTTCCTAAGGAGCCCAGTCCAACTGCCATGAAAAGGCATCCATCCATTGATTTCAACGGAAGTTAGGCTGGGCTCTTAAAGTGCAGATTATCACACTTACATCATGAAGTTACTAGCTTTTATTAGCTGCAAGTAGCTGAAGACAAATATGCCTAGCTCAGATCATGCACTTTTTCTATCATTCCAAGTTGAGATTAATTTAAGGTTGCCAACTTTCTAAATGCACAAAACCGAACACCCCTTTCCTGCCTCTTCCCCAAGGCCCTGCCCCCAGACGCTTCAACCCCCCTCCACATATCGCTTGCTCTCCCTCACCCTCACTCACTTTCACCAGGCTGGGGCAGGTGGATGGGGTGGTGGGGTTGAGGTGTTGAGGGTGGTCTGGGCTCTGGGAGGGAGTTTGGGTGTGCAAGGGGACTCTGGGCTGCAGCAGGGGGATGGAGTGCAGGAGAGGTTGTGGGGTCCCAGTGGCACTTACCACAGCTCCCAGGAAGCGGCTGCCAGGTCCCTATAAGCCTTAGAGACACGGGTGGCCAGGGAGGCTCTGAGCGCTGTTCTTACATCTTCAGACACTGCCCCAGCAGCTCTCATTGGTCGCAGTTCCCAACCAACCAGAGCTGCGTCTAAGGGCTTAAGGGCTGCAGGAACCTGGCGGCTGCTTCCAGGAGCCGTGCTTAGCTAGGGCAGGCAGGGGGCCTGCCTTAGCTGCAGGCCCCTGCTGCATCGCCAACTGGACTTTTAACGGCTTGGTCAGCAGTGCTGACCGGAGCTGTCAGGGTCCCTTTTCGACAAGGTGTTCCAGTCAAAAGCAGGACACCTGGAAAATCTAGATTAATTTTTTGTTTAGCCGAAGAGACAGTGAACGTGAACTGATCTGAATCAGATTCAGGAAGGATAGCAGCCCAGTACTTGCCAATCTCCAGTCAGTAAGCCTGACGGCAATATTAATAACACTCTGATGCTTTTACACCCACTTCCATGCCAGGAAGAAATTAAAATCAAAGCTAATTTGAGAGTCTGTCTATTGTACCTCTCCAATCAGACATCGCAACTGATAATTCAACTATTGCACCAAAGAGAATTATGACAACTCAACACTATTTTGAAAGAACTGCACATTTCCAAGAGTTTCCTTATTAAAAACAAGATTTCAGAATGTAGATTGTGTTCTGTGCAGCCCAAATTGCTTTAAAAGGGGAGTCATCTACTTTGTTAGCTTGTTCAAGCCTATTTTCAAGTCTATCTCATTTAGAGTAACTTAACTATCTCAGGGAATAACCATATTTACACATTTACCAAGGATGACAATTGTGGCGGAAGGATGGGAAGACCTCAGGGAGAACCAGGAGCCTTTGGAGTGGGACAGAGGAATACCAGAGAAGATACATGGTAAAGCCAAATATTTTAGACAAGTGAAGGAAGTTCATATTTAAAGACATTAAAAAATTCCAGTAGATAAGTTTTTATAAAAACCATTTAATATCATTTTTGAGAATGCAGATATCATATACGAGAAGGCAGAGCCACTTCCAGAGTAGAGCCTGGATGCTGTTAACGACTTAACAAGGAGTGTATGGGATACAACTTCACCATCCCAGACATATGTATGTCCTGTACACAGCATATGCAGTGTTGTAGCCATGTTGGTCCCACAAAAATAGAGACACAAGGTAGTGAGATAGTATCTTTTATTGGACCAACGTCTGTTGGTGAGAAAGACAAGCTTTCAAGGTCTTCAGGAGCTCTGTGTAAGCTCAAAAGTGTCTCTCTCACCAACAGACGTTGGTCCAATAAAAGATATTACCTCACCCACCTTATCTCTGTAGAGTATATATAGATTGGTAAGTATTAACAAATTCAGCTTCGTCCAGTAGATGGCACTAGAAATCCATAACAAATAAAACTCCATCAAGACAATTCCACTGGGTATAAGCTTAAGGCTCACTAATATATTAAAATGTTTAAATGTGTCTGGACTTCAAACAGTTTAAATAGGACACAAGAATAAATATGCCCCGAATTAGACCAATTCCAGCAGTTCTACATTAATGAGCAATCATGCAATAGTCAGTGTGTATGCATTGGAGAAAACAATTTGAGACGTGAGAGAAAGAAAGCGAATGAATTGTTTCAAGCCTACCAGGGAGTTATTTTATAAATCAAAGGCAAAGTTTAGTAATTTATGGAAAATACTACAACGGTATACTTTCTAAGTACTTGAGATGAACAAAGCTTGATTTCTAAAGAACGAACTAAAGCATCACTGAATATAAAAGCATGAATATAATAATCCTGATAAATGGGATGGGCTTGATTAAACCAAGCTGAGAAAGAGAGAAACAGGAAGAGTTGTTCAAAGAAACTGCAATTTTGTTTAAAGTAAAAGTAATAGCTTTGAAAGATCGGAAATTTTATAATTTGGATTTGCCTATGTACATTCATCAATAATGCCTGTGAGAAAATTGAAAAAACAATTATGCAACCTTTCCTGCAACTTCAGGGAATCATGTAAATTCGATATTTTTCTGATTTTAAGATTTCATATAATTTTCTGACAAATTAAATTTTCCTCGTCACTTTCACATGAAGGAACTTTGTCTACACGTGACTTCCCAAAAGAGACAGATCTATTCATCTAACAATACATGAATGGATAAAGAATATCCCACAATACAAAAACAACCCAAGCCTACACTCCATGCCAGTCTTCATATATACGAGAATTTGTAAATACTGTATTTACTTTCAGGTTTCCAGAAGGTTTCCATTTTTTTTAATTTAAATGTGTTTTGGTGAAGTGACACCATCAATTTGTAATCTTGTCACTCGAAGGGGAAAAAAAGTTTAGTAGTTTCAGATAATACACTCCCTCTTGCCCCCCAACCTATTTCCGCTGCCATTTTTTGAAATTTTGAAAATTACATTTTTCTATTTTTAAGGTTTGTTTTTTCCTCTTCTGCTGCTGTGAGAGACTCACAGAGAAAATCACAGAAAGTGACTAAGACCCATATTCTGCAAATACTTAGCATATGCCTAACTTTACATATGTAAAAGTTACATAAATATATTTTCAGAATTAGGGGCTAACTGACTGTACAGAGGTTACAATGAAACTGATAACAGAAAATATCTTGCAGAGAGTAAAAGTGAAAAATTCTTTGTCTTTCATAGTCATCTAAAATTGTAGTTAACATTTTTACTTTTATTGATGTATCATAGTATATAAGTTGAGTGTCCCTTTAATGTGTTATACTGTTCTTTTACTATACCATTTCTACCTAAATACTAAGAGAGGCTAATTTTGGACAGAGGACAATACATTGTGCATGATCTTTTCATTCTGCAAGGTTGTGTTATTTGTCTGTATTCTCAGCTCATGTAATATGGTGTAGCTCCACTGGAATCAGTTTACACCAGCTGAAGTTTTGACTCTTATGAAATTGTTGTTCTGGGATAAATTCTAAGGGTGAAAAAACGCATGGAACAATGATCTTTGTATTTAAAAGAACAATACTTGAATGGAAGACAGACACACTGGTTGTGAAGCCTGAATTTATTTCAAATAAGTAAACAAAAAAATTGATTTATGATCATATTTTATAGTAAAGGTTCTGTAGTATACTTGTAAAAATCATACATATGTAGGTATGAGAGATCTCACTATACTCCCCTGCTATTAAATGTTTGAGAAACAGGGGAAGATTGCCTTATTTGTTTCAAACATAAGGTAAGAAGAATAGTAGAGATCTGCCTACACACAGATTTCATAACATACTTGTTTCACAGCCCACAGCTTGTTTAGTAAATAAGATTAATTTATAGAAAACTAAAGTATCCTCTCAAGTACCTGTGGCACCCTTCAGACAGCAAAGCAAGGAGAAACCATAAAATTTACACAAACCATATTAAAAAAAAGTCTTTATCTTTCTCAAATTAGATGAGCTATTTTGCATTGAATTGTTTTTATGTGGGTAAAAGAATTTATGCTGTATGTAATCTGAAACTAAATAATTAACTGCAATCCAGTAGGCAAACATTCCACCCTCTCTCTCTCTCTTTGCTAACAAGCCACCCAGTTTTACTTTCCTGCCTCCTCCCATCCACTCCACCCTATGGCTCTTTGCCAAGGCAGTCCAACTTGTCCAAACAGGACATGGCTTTTGATAAGATTCTGCTCACACCCTGTATTTCTAAAAGACAAGCCAAGCAATTCATTTTTGTATGTAAATAAGGACAGGTGCAAAGGTAAAGTCCAAGCAAAGTCCCTCAACATTTTCACAACTAAAGCCAAGCGAAAAGACAGCACATATGAAAAAGACAAACCCCTGCCCTTTATTAAAGGAAAATACAATGTTTAAATGCTATCCAATATTCAGTGATCCATCTCTTCTGAAAGGAATTTTTACCATCAAAATAGTTAATTGTCTTGTCAACATCAGAGACTTCTCAGTTTTAACTTCTTGACATGTATGGTTTAAAAGGTCAGTAAGAGTACTTAACACATGCTCCAACAATAAGGATTTGTACAGACTATTTACTCTGGATGAGATTAGCCCATGGGCGTAGCAGCCACAGCATGTACCACTTGGAACACAGGTGGAGGGCAGCCACAAAACACAGAGAGGCTCTGTATACCCACACATTGGTCCACAAACGCCATATAGCTTTCTGTGAAGGGAGGTGGTTTTGCGTTGCAGGCTGGTCTTAGCCACACAGCCAGCAGTTTCAAATCCCCAAGAGAGATGCACAAGGGCTTTGACCCATGTTCTAGTTAAATATCTTAAATAGCGGTGACCAATGATCTGATTCACACAATGGCTAAGGGTGGTGCGAACAGATTCTGCCCCTCCCATCCTCTGCACAGAACCCCACACGAAGCTGGTTTATTCAGTTTTTGTGTCGAGGGCAACAGGAGATGGCACTCTATTGCTGTGTGAGGCTCAGTCATTGTTTAGAAACAGCTTAATATTATTGGTATAATTACAAAGTAACTTAATGATTGCCACTAAATCAGCACTGCATTAGTGTCCATCACTGCAGCTTTTGCAGTAATGTATTTACAAGGCAACTTGAGTCAAGTGCCCACAGTTTTGCAGTCATGGCTCTTCAGAACTAATTCTGATGATCTGAAACTACCTCATCCTTCGTGAATCTCAAGCTAAACTCCCCACCCCCACCCGATATTAAGGATAAGTGATAATACTGGAAAAACGATACTGATCACAGCCAAAGGCCAGGGAGGTTTTCTGAGACTAAACAAGAAATAATCTTCAATGGAGCCTTAAAGCATAGCAGAAACTGGTTCTCCTGTGTTGAACTAACAAGATTCCCTGGAAGGGGTAAAGGGAATCTCCACAGCTGGCAACAAGATTTCTTTGTACTCATAGTAATAGTTGCTCCTCAAGGCCCTGGGTCAGCAAAATACACAAGAACATACCCTAACTTCCATGGGAAGTAAGCATGTGCTTTCAATGCTTTCCTTCATTGAGCCCCAAAACAGCATCAGCCACAGAAAATCTCAAATTTAGATTAGCCACTAGACTCAGTTGGAGGGAATAAGAGCGAGAAGAGTGAAAATCCAGGGTGTCTCTGCCCTACAGAGACTATACTGGCATAGCTACATCACAATAGTTATGCCTGTGTAAACCTGCAGCATTGACGCAGCCTACACGGATAGAAGGGATTTTTCAGCCAGTGTGGGATCACTCCACCCCCAATGATGGTGGCTAAATCAGCGGAAGCATTCTTCCATCAACACAGCTGTGTCTGCAATGAGATTTAGGTCAGCATACCTATGTTGGTCATGGGTGTGGCTTTTTCACATCCCTGACTTGCGTAGCTATGTCGACTGAACTTTTAAGTGGAGACTGAGACCCAGAGACAGCACTGCCGGGGAAAGGATGAAAGCAGTTTGGTCCACAAAGAGCAATGCTGGGGAAAGTTATAAGTAATTAGCTCTGCAACAAGAGACAATTTCTGCTAATGGGTAGCATTTGTTTTTAATTAAAAATCCAGTGGATTTCTAATGGGAATTGGAATAACTCCTGAAACATACTAGTACAGTACTAAGATACAGAAAATGCACATCACAACCTTCCCATTCTTAGAAATCACTTTGTTTGATCTAGAACTACTTTAACATTAATTTGTCAGAAGCCATGTATCTAGGGTGACCAGACAGCAAGTGTGAAAAATCGGGACGGGGGTAAAAGGAGCTGATATAAGAGGACCCAAAAATTGGGACTGTCCCTATAAAAATCAGGACATCTGGTCACCTTACATGTAGCAAACTAGTCCGTATTTTACTGAAATTTGCAGCTATGCTGTTATGCACACTCCTCAGCAGTATGGCTGAAAAACACATTTTCCACATATTAAAAAAAAAAAAAGTCTTAGAAAACAGTTTCTAAGGTATTCATAAAAAGTATTTGTTTTTTTGAGTTTGAAGTTTCCACTTAGGAAACAAACTCTGCATCCATACAACCTTATGCAATCCCTATTTTATATCTATTGGCCCTAAAAATGAAAGAGAGAAAAAAGATTTCTAGCCACCTCCTTAGACAATACTGCATACAATACTCTCCCTTATCAGGTCAGACTGCTGTCTGGTTTCCTGTCTCAAGCTACTGCTTACAAGGAGAAATAGTTTTGTAAAGACAATGGATCAGACCACTGAAAACAAGTGAAGTATGCAGAATGGTATGACAATCTTTCCCTTACAAACTGAACTTTTTTTAAAAAAAATAAGAAGTTAATTTTAAAGAGAATTTGAAAGGAAGAATAAAAGTAGCCTTTGTTCTATTTGGGAAGACTGTTGGGGAAGGGAGACACAGAAAGAGTGTGACAGACCTCAAAGCCAATTTTACACGCATAGAAATCAGAATCTTAAAATCAGGCTGAGTGTCTTTAAAAAAAATTTCAACATCAGGATACAAAATATCAACCTCTAACATTAAGGTACAGTCTGCTCTGTTACTTACTCAAACATATTCCAGACAGACTTTTACACCTTTGACCACATGGGGCAGAGCTAAAAATCTCTAACTATTAAGTGATGAAAAGTACATTAATGAATAATAGTTTATGCTCTTAATTTCAATGAAGATTTGAAAATAGGAAAGAAATGTCCATGAGAGAGAGAGAGAGACAGAGGGAGAGAGAGAGTGTGTGTGTGTATCTAGGGGGGAGAGAGAGAGAGAAAGTGGATGGTGGCAATGGAAGAATGATTAAATAAACCTGGACTCTCTAAGCATGGAGGTTTTGTCACTCTTTCGCATACCAAAGTTTGTTAGCAACCTCTCCAACACCCCCACTTCTTTCCATTATGGCTTACTTTAGTATTTAAAATCTGTTAGAGCTTTATCTTTCTATTTGGCTAACACACACTTATACTAGTTTCCCTTGGGACAGATCAACAATGGCTATTAAATCCCTAAAAGGAAACCTTGGCATTAGATAAAACATTAAAAGTGAAGGGTTAAATCTGTTCCTAAACTAGCTCTGCCAAACTTCACATTTTGGATTGGAAGCAACTAGCCTTGGAATGAAAACACAAAGCTTCAATACAGGCTGCACAGAACAGTTTTATTTTTGAAAGGACCTCCTGCTAGCTATGTCAGTTAATTTAAAAAGCTTGTTCTACAAAATTCAGAATTTTGTTATAAAATATGAAACTGAGCTTCATATTACAGGATCTTGACTACAGAAAGTTATGACTAGCAAAATTTACTATACTTACATAGTAGTTTCCAGTACTAAACTAGTAGTTCAATACCTTTTGCTGATCCACAGAGAAAAGATGAAATATGACTGAGGCTCAAATCCTGTACAATTGAACTAGTAGCTAAATTACAATATTTATTCATTGTGCAATGACAATATACTGTACATAGTTTCCTAATATCAGTAAAAGAACAAAAGTAAAAATCCTTAAAAGAAAGGAAATAAGGATTCTTAAAAATACAACTTACCAAAATTATTAGCTTGTGTTCACTTGAAATAATTTTTTCACAATTTGTATTTCTGAAGAGACAAAAGAGCAAAATAATATAAGTATCCATATATAGTATATGTGAATTTCAGTGTGCTGCTATTTATAATTTAGATATAGTAAAAATTTAGTTATCCGTGTTCACTACAAGTGACTCCAAGTCCCGTTATGCTTTTTGAAAAAAATATTGTAAGTGTGTTCAACATAAACTTCCCCTTTTTTAAAGTTTAACATCTAAAAGCCAGCAGCAGAAGAAAAAATTGAACAACAAATTAAATAAAAAAGACATATTTAAAGATGGAAACATTTCTGTGTGCGTGAAAGAAAATTCAAATTTTTTCAAACATAAGTGAGAGAGAAAGACAGTCCATCTCCTATTTTCATATAATTTCTCATTCATTTAGGACTTGATCCAAAGCCCTTTGAAGTCAATGGGAATCTTTCTATCAATTTCAATGAGCTTTATCTCAGGTCCTTAGTTCTTCCATGGTCAGATGCAGAGTAACAGAAAGATTTCTTATGTCCTCTTTTTGAATTTCCTCTTGATGTTTCTCTCTGTCAGTCCACAGCAGACAAAAGAAAAAAAATCGGATATCAAAGCAGAAAAAAACATGTACTTTACTCCTGCACAAAGTGTTCAGAGTTTAGCAAAATACAGGACTGCCATACCCATTTAATCCAAAGAAAGTTCTTAGTGTCTCATTTTCCTGCATTAAATCTTGAAGAGTACGGATCCACGAATTCAGGTCATAGTACGATATTTCCTCCCGTCAGAAAAATGGTACAATTCTAACCTTGATCAAAACTGGAACAGAAAGTGATCACGATGATATCTTCAGAACAGATATGGGGAAAAGCCAGTAGGTTTTCACAGAAATGAATATACAGGGCTGAATTCTCTTCTCACTTGCATTGGTATTATAGCACTGCAACTCCATTGACTTTAATGGAATTATTCCAGTCTTACATTGGTACAGGTGAGAGGAGAAATCAGACTCATATTTTTTTGAGAGTCAAACTCAGGTTTTTAGAAAAGGGAATGAAACTCATTATTCACCCATGTAAATATATTGGAGTAGAGGGTGTGTGTTAAAAGGTTAACTCAGACTTCTCTTGCTGACATAACACAGGCATCTTAAGCAATCATGAGTGTGTAGAGACATGATAACTCACAGGGTGGGGACTGGGAGTTGCAGGGCAGTGACAAGGGGCCTGGCCTGGGCTACTGGTCTACTGAAAAAACAGCCTCAAACAGGAAAGAGCACACATATGCCACTTGGAATGTATGACGCAAACCCCAGCCTTGAAACAAAGAACAGGAAACAGCTCTGCTGGCTGTGCTGGAGAGAAAGCACAGAGAAACATTTAGGCAGCCCTCTCTGACCCTATATTCATGAGCAGCTGGAGTTTTTTAAACAACAACAGTGGGTGGAGGTGTTTGTTCACTGGGTGTGAATACAAACACTGTCTTTATACAGCAGACCTGCCCTATTTACAAACAAGCAAATATCTACATTTAACAGACGAGGACATGTGACTTTAGACACCACAGGTCATGATAATTAACCTCAGCCTTCCCTTGGATTTCTTTTTGCCTCTAAACTGCTAATATTTAACTGCTGCCTGAATTTTATATAACATCACACAGATAACTCTTAGCCTAAAATTATATTCTTCAAAGAGAAAAACTGAGTGATCGGGTCACTACAAGAATTAATTTTTAAAGTACAGCCTATTTTAGAAATTGGCTATTTTCCCACTGCAAAAATTCAGTATGGTTTGACAGCTCAACACTGACATAATTTAGTGCATACAGTGTTGCTGTATCTGTTGGTCCCAGCATATTAGAGAGACTAAATGTGTGAGGTAATATCTTTTATTGGACCAACTTCTATTGGTAAGACAGACAAGCTTTCAAGAGTACACAGAGCTCTTCTGAGTGCACTGAGGACAGAAATAAAATTTCAAGAGTTATTAAAGACTCACTCTACTAAAACACACACTAGTAACAATCCATACTAATTTTCACATTTCTGTACTTTTGCTTTGGTTACACTTATAGAATGAGTTTTTAACTATAGAACTAGTTAACCATATTTTTTTTAATTTTTGACAAATCACTAATACACATCACACTAAAACCATCAAGCTGTTTAAAGAAGAAAATATACAGAGAATAAAGAGCTATAGGGGTGAGGAAGCACACCTCATCTACATGAAATGTATCAGAATAAGTTTATATTTGGTTTCATTCAGAACAACTACTTCACTATTCTTCCTTTTACAACATGCTCTGTGGGTCGGACAGCTGCTGTATCAGATATTATCAGACATGAGAATGTGTTACTGCAAGTTATGTGGATTAGCATCCTAGTAATGACAGTAACCACTGTACATTTCATTTTAGTAACTACAGTTTCAGAAGTACATGAGATTACAAGTGGTTACAGAAGAATCTACACAACAGTGTATGGTTGTACATTCTATAGTTATATTACTAGTTTCTTATTTTCTTCATACTTATCATTTGTAAAGAGAAGTATAAAAAGTATCTAGGTGCTTGATTAGCCCCTCATCCTTGTACTATCTGAGCACTTCCAACTGACTTAATTCATTGTTACATTACTTACCTGAACACTTTTGTTTCTGTAGTGCTGTAGTCATTTTGGTCCCAGGATATTAGAGAGGCAAGGTGGGTAATATGGTTCTCACTCACCTTGTCTCACTTGTGGTTTTGGTTGATACTATAGCTGTTGTGTAGGTGCAGTGTATTTTCATAATATTGTAGTGCACTCTCATAACTATTATATACTGCCATCATTTCAGTTTCCCCGTAAAAGGAAAGGACCATTTTACATCTTCTTTCTTCACTCACCTCCCAACCCCAAGCTTTACCTACTATTATACATTAACCACTGTAGGCAAAACATATTTACCTGTTTGGATAAAAGAAAACTATGCCACTCAACTAAACTCTGCTGCAGACTCTTGTATTTGAAAATATTAGTGCTATCAAACTAAATCATACATTTTAAAGCACAAGGGATAAAGTTAGTTTGAAGTGTCCTCAGGGTAAGACAGGATTATTAAATCCAGATGTGGTTCCTCTTATAAAAGGAATTCCTTATACAACAACCAAGAGAGCACATCTTAGAACTATTCTATGGACAAAATACATGAGTGAGCAGCAATTGTATTCTGTTTTCAATACAGACTAAAGAACATTTATGGACATTAATTTCAATAAAACCAAAACCATAAAGTCCCTCCATCCACGACCCAAGCTTGGCTTTTCATAAGAACACTACCTTCAAAATTGAGCCTTGTGAATTGTGACCCTTCCCGAATTTTCGAAGGGCCACTATGTAGAGGCAGAGTGCTAGCAAACAATGTAGGTACAGTAAAACTGAATCAGAATGGATAAAGAAATGGATTTCATCAAATAATTTCTGAGTTAAAAATAATGACAATTAGAACAATTCTAAACTGGGTTTTACAGTACTCCTGATTTTTTGCTATTCCATGTAGGATTTCAACGTGGGATCTTAAAAAGTTCTCTCTCTGTCTAGTCCATCCCCTTGCCTTCATCCCCTCCCCCAAGCTATAACACTTAAGTGTAAAAACTTTCATCTGACAAAGATAGAACATAAATATTCCTATTCCCATTTAAGTATAGTAAAAATAACATTCATATAAGTAGGAAGTCAATTATAGATATTTCCAATTCCTTATAAAATTTACTTTATATTTTAAGTGCCAGAGCTATCATAAGTATTAGAGATTTTAACTTTATCCTAGAAAAGTGTTAAATAAGACTAAATATATTAATATTTTATTTTAATAGCATTTTAGGACAAATGTTATTCCTGCAGTAATTCCACCACAATCAGTCAAGTTATACCTGGGTTAAATTTGGCCCTTAAACTATTCCACAGTGCTACAACCCTAATCATAATGTACTAGTGATAGCATACTATTTAATCCCTTCCCCCAAAAAACCCTCTTCATTGTTTTTTCTCCCCACAGAAAAGAAATATTTATAATCCAACAAAAGCGAATGAACCCATTCATTAAACGGTCCAACTCAATTTTGTACTTTAATAGCATTAGCAAGCTCTGATGACATTTTAAATTGTAGACTTGTCTATTGTACTGTAGGCTCCCATCTGCCAAAAGATGCTCTAGGGACTGAAACAATTGCTATTAAGTAGTAGAAGCCCAAAAGAACTTCTCATATTGTCCAAGTCGAGAGCCAGAAAGAAAAGGACTCCCTCTCCTATTGAGACAATGGAACAAACATACACGTCTTGGGATCAGCACCAGAGATCGGAGTCAAAGGCCACACCAGGTGTGATTTTTCTTACCAACCTCTGTAAGAGCCAGAGGAAAGCACACACATCAGAGCAGACCCCTCGATTTTGTCCCACCCTCTCTTGCAAGTTTTGCAGCACTCACAGAAGCCGGGGATGGAAACATCCGCAGAAACCCCCCTAGTCGCCCCCTACACACACGTGACCTTCTGTCCCCTCTTCCCAGAAAGAGGCAAAGTATCATCGGAGCTGGTAACCCCTCCTTCCGCCCTACAAGCTGTGCAGAAACAGATAATAAAGCACCACAAGAGTTGGAGACAGAAACACCCCCCCTCGAATAACTCTCGCAGAAGTTAGAGCGCGTCACGCCGCCGGGCCGGTCCGCGGGCACAGCGCTGGGAGCAGCGCTCTCGCTCCAGATCCCCAGCGGCTTTGCAGTCACCCCAACGCTGATCCGCCCCCCGCTCTCCTCCGGACTTCTTCAGCAGCTGGAAACTTTGGCCCGCTGCAGTCGGCCGCGAGGAATAACCCCCCCTCCGCTCCCCGCACTCACCCGCAGCAGGGCAGGGGGGCCGCCGCCGCCCGAAGCCCTGCGCTGGGGGGCTGTGAAACAGAGCAAAGCACCCGGCTCCCAGCGGCTGAGGCTGCGCTCCGCGGTGGCCGCGCGTCTCTGGGCGAGGGGAGGGCGCTCGCTCGGCTCCCCCAGGCTCCTGGCACTAGTCTCCGCTGTCACATGACGCCGGCGCCGCTCGCTCTGCCAGGCTCCCTTGGCCGGCGGGGTAAGGGGAGGGTCAGGGAGGGGAGCGCGGCCAGGGCGGCTCCCAGCCCGCTGGGTGGAGGCTGCGCTGGAGGGGCCGGGACGAGTCACTGGCTCGCACACCCAGCCAGGCACGCACTGCCTGCCCGCGCCCTGCCCCCCGGAGGCAGACAGCCTCGCAGACACTAATTATCCCCAGCACCGCGCCGCCGCCGCCCGACCGGCCCTTCCAGCTGCGCCCCCGCCTCTCCCGCGCTGCGTGTCAGGCAGAGGCGTGCGCCTGGCACCCGGCGCCAACTACACCCCACCTCCCGGCCGCCCGAGCAGCAAAGCTGCGGCAGCCGCCCATCCAGCGCGCGGCGCGGCGCCCCCGGGGCAGCAGGAAGGGAGGCGCTCAAGGGCGGGCTGCCGCGGAGCTGGCTTCGCAAACACGGGCTGGGTGAAGGGACCGGCCGCCCACGGAGCCCGACTCTGCCGCCCTTTGCAAAGCGCCTGGCGCTGCGGCGGGGCACGGGCGGCGGAGCCGCAGCAGGCGCGGTGCAGGGCGGGCACGGCTCCTCTGGCCCGGCTCCTGCGGCTGCCTGGGGGCGGACCCTTCCCTTAGTTACCATTGGCTTGGGGACTCCTATTCCCTGTAACGTGGGTGCACCCCCAGGCCCTGCGTGGGGCTGTTTTTAGTGCTGTGCTCTGGTGTGGCTCGGCGTTAGAGGACAGGGACATCCCATGCATGAGACACACGAGAACTTCTCGTGTAGACCCACTGCTATTCAATAAAAAGGGGAAACAAATACAACAATCCCTTGAAATACCATTAGGGGCTGAGTTCTGCCCTCTGATACAACGGTGTTATGTGCTCAACAAAGTGAGCCAACTTCTTATAAGTAAGTGTCTAACTTTCGGTACTTAATGGGTTTGGCCAAAGTGACCAACCAGGTCAAGGCAACACAAGAAGTCCTGAATTATGCTCAGGGCCACATCAGTGTAAATCTTCATCAAAGAAGTGACTGGATTTAGAGTGCTGTCACAGTATTCTCTGGCTCTTAAGTGGGAAACTGTGAGGAATATAAATCAGATCCTCTGACTTCTAGTACCATCCTCTAACACCAAGACTGTTATTTATTTAGGGCCAGGTTCTGAAACCCTTATTCCACAAACAGTCCCATTAACTTCGGTGGAACAATGTGTGGCCTCACATGCTACCCAGCCTGAATAAGAGTGTCAGAATCTGACCCTTAGTGACACTGGTGGGATCAGTGCTGTTCAGAATATAGAAGAGGATACTGTCCTTGCCCCAAGGAGATTACAGTGAAATACAATACAGTACAAAAGTGATATACAAGTTGAAGGTCAAAGGATATTCAAATTTTAGAATGATAAAAATAATGGGACAAATTTTACTCTCTCATACACGGACCCATAGTGTGAAAGTAGTATTTGCCCCATGTCTTCAGTTGATCTGCTTTTACTTAGGACAGGAGTCTCAGTGAAATCTGCTAAGTGCTCAGGACTTTTGAATATCAGGTCACTTGTTTAGATGCCCAAATATAAATTTTAGAGCCTAATTTTAGGAGCCCATTGAAAATATTGGCCTAAAGTTCCGAGGTTCATGGCTCAGAGTAGACTATGATTCTACCATTGAGTTGATACATTATGGCTAGGAATTGTAACTCGTTCAGTATGGGGTGTGAAATCATTCATTCCCCTGAGACACCTATAATACAGTATAAAAATAAGACTAGGCAAGGGGCAAATCTTGCCTTCACTAAGGCTCTCATGCTGCAGTAAGACAGATGTGGACAGATGAAAGCCCATTGGAGCATTCTGTGAATGCAGTGGTTCTGTGTGTAGTTTTCTTATTGCAAGATCAGTTAATGGGAGTTCAGTACTTTTGAAAATCACACCATATATTTCAGTACCTAAATAAGGACTTTAGGCTTCTATTTTTCAGAAGATTGATTGTAATGTATTCCATTCCCTTTGATTTTTTATAATATTATAAAAGCAACACAAAGACCTAAAGGCAAAAAAACCCTAGTTGTTTAAGCATTCTGCTGTTTGCTTTGTTTACAGACACATTACAATCCATGCTTTTTAAATTCAAGGCTATTTTAATGTATTCTTTGGCTCATCTTAGCACATTCTCTAGGCAAATATGGTGTTTTAAAAACTGAGCTAGGCACCAGTCTGAAACCCTGAAGAATACTACACTGACACAACAATAAATTGTAATCTCTCCTGCTGAGTGATTATGATGCATCATGTCACTATGCAGTATTGTTGAAATATTATCATATAACTCTTAAGATGTGAAATTTTATGTTATAAGGTTATAAAATATATCAAAAATAAAGAGACACTTATTGTGTCAATGCACACCAAATGGTCATAGTGCATCATCAGTTTAGTGAAAAGGGGCTGCTGCAATGCTCCTACATGTATATGCTCAAGTACAAGGTAAGATAAAGGTAGTACTACTAATTATGTCCTAATTCTACCTTAATTTATTCAGGTGGAGTTACCATTGGCTGCACTGGTAATTAAACGTGTGAAATCTAGAACAGAATTGACTCAATCACAGTGTCAAATTGTTGGAAATATCAAAAGACCTACCGTATATCCACTGGGTCCCTCTAGGTCCCCCACCCTGATGTCAAAGGGAGTTTTGCCTGTTATAGCCTGATTCTGTTCCACCAGTGTAACTCTATTGACTTCAGTGAAGCTACTCTGGATTTACACCAATGCAAATGAGAGGCAAATCAGAACTGGGAGTCTTTTTTGTCTGAGTGAAGTATGGGCCTACACTGTAATGCAATAACTTTTGAATGCTGTACCCTACCAATTTCAAAATTTCGCAAAGTGTTCTAGGCATCAATGGGCACAACCTTATTGATCTGGGTGAAAACTGAAAAACTGGAAAGGGGAAATGAAGGACAGGCAATGCCTCTGGCACCTGATCAGCACACACATTAGCTTCAACCTGATCTGAATCTGTTTCTAGAACAGAGAATTGGTCGATAGCAGTCATTATTAATACTCTCTATCTCTGTTCATCCTTCTGATAGAGTTTAAAATGTAGGGGAGAATGGGAGACCTTGGTGTAGGGGAGGGGAAATAGGTTCACACAGAGTCCCTGGCATGTGGCAGAGAGGAAATGGGGGACACACAGAACCTCCGGCACAGGAGAGGAGAACATATGGGACTCTGACATAGGGAAAAGGTGGAATGCGGGGGCATCACTGCGTAGGGGAAGGTGGGAGAGTTGCTAGAAGTTTCTGAAATAGAGAGGTGTGGGAGGGAGCTAGTGACAGCAGGGGTGCATTGAAGGATTCAAGGAGCTCCTGTGGTGCACAATGAGCTCAGACTATAGCAGCAATGAAGTGGACCCCCTAGTTAAAATGCTTAAAGGGCCAGTCCAAATTCATGGTAGAGGACCAAATTCATCGTTGTAATTCAAGGATAAATTGATCCCCGCTGAAATCAGTTGAATTACAAGGACGATTTTGGCCCAAAGTACTTATAACATTATGTATAAAAAGTAACCCACTTTTTTATTTTGCTTTCTAAGACAAAATTAATTTAATAGAAACATCGTAAAATCCAGAGCTGAGAATTCTGCTGCCACAAGCTCTGGAGGCTGCTATAATATTTTTAATCATTTCACTAATCTTTTGGTGCCCTGCTGCTTACTGGAATTCACAGCCCCAAGTTAGGTTACCAGGCTTCCTATACAAGGCATGGGGAGAGTTAGACATCTAAAAAAGAAGTTTACGAAATGCTGAGGCAAGGGCTGAGGCCTCAGCCCTGCCCCTTAAAAGGAGTTGGCTGTCTAACTCTGGGCCAGAAGGAAGCATCTTTACTGAGGATTCACAACCATTGGAGTTAAGCCCTCAAGCCAGGTTAGTTGTTTTTTACAGAAACCCAAGAAGAAGCCTGTGGTCAGAGCACCCAATCAGGAAGTAGAAGATCTAGGCTGTGCCCATTGATGCCTTCTAGCTCACACTAAAGCAAGACCTGTTGTGTAGGTCTTGTGACTCAGCACTATTATTTCTCACTCCATTCTGGATGCTGTCTGGGGCTAGAATCAATTTGCTGCTTGCTGTGAAAGCCTCTTGTATTTGTATGGTCTGTTGTAGAAGCTCCACAGTCAGGAAACACTTTATTAATAACAAATGGAAACTTCCCCTATTAAAGTGTCAAGCCCTCATCCTGCAAACACACACAAGAGTAACTTTATGCATGTGAGTGGCCCTGTTTAACTCAACCTGCATCAGTGTTTGCATAATCAGGCCCCTATTGTTTAGGTGGAGGAAGGGTGAGGATGAGAAGCAACAAGTCAGAGCTCCAGACTGTCTGTGTCTGTAGTGCAGGTGCAAGAGGGAGGAGACATTTAGGCAGGAGCAGATTTCAACCAACACAACATTGGGCTGTCACCTCTGCAATTAGTCAGTATGGCTGGCTGCTTTTTGTCTGCCCAAGTCTTAAACCTGCTACCATCATAATTACTTTCCTAGCAATTTATTAATTATTATTTATTATTATTTATTATTATTAATTATTATTATCATAAGAAATGTAACTCACAGGAGCAGCAATCAATCATATATTGAAAAGGCTCAGGCCAGAGCTTATTGTCTGTGTGCTTTTGGGAGTCAACATGTTTCTGCTGCACTTGTAATTGGTACTGGCTGCTGGGTTTGAATTTCATTACCGAAGGTCCACAGGGACCATTGTTATTATTTATAACATAGATTTGAGCCAGGGAGACCTAAAATGTTCATATTCTAAAGTGCAGCACCAATCTCAACAGCAAATAGTAGAGATCCACATGTAACTATGCTAGACTCTAGGGACTTGATTCTGATCTCAGTTACAGTGGTGTAAATCCAGAGGTAATTCCATCTATATTGACATAATTAAGATCTCCATCCGGCCATTTGTTCTTTTGAGAGCCAGTGTGCAGCTGCTTGATTTCTTACTTCTGCTGGCTGGGCTTGAATTTCATTACTTGAAGTCCACAGGAATAACTTTAGATTTTAGGACACAGTGGTGCTGAAATTCCTACCCAGTGGGTAAAATGAGGCACAGAAAGATGATGTGATTTACACAAATAGACATATGGAGTCAGAGTTGGGAAACAGAGTCCTGTTGACTACAGATCCCTGATATCTATCTACTATACCACTCCCAGAGAAGCTGACTGGAAGCAAAGTGGATAAGCAGTTCAGAAGAGGTGGAACACTCCTTTGAGCTCAGATTTTTTTGTAGCGTAATTATGTAAACCAGTCTTCTGAAGTCTTCTTTATGTTGCTGATGACTCCTACGGAATAAATGCTGGGTCCTTCTTTGCCCTGCTCCCTGAAATGAGCCACAAAAGTCCTGAATGACTGGTACTGTGCTCATTGATGTGACATATGCTGCACTCACTATCTCTGCTGCTACCCTCACAAATTCTTCCTTCAAGATCCAGTTCCACCAACTATGGTCTAAATGTCTTTCTGTGATATGGTCCAGTTAGACATAAAGGGCTAGAATCTCAGCGGTTGTAATTTGGCATAGCTACATTGACTTCAGTGAAGCTATGCCAATTTACATCTGCTCCATCCCATAGAAGCTGCTTTGATTTTGCTCAGTCAAGCAGTTCAGTGCGTGCAATACTGAGTTCCTTCTTGCAGGCAATGATATCCTGGATCTAGCTACTGGTAATTAGCCTAAACTTTTGTATTTGCAATGCTAGCTGGTAGTTATTTGTCTTGACTTAGTGCTAAAATACTAGTTAGGCTCAAAACAATATCTTTTTGTTTCTTTTTAAGATCAGTTTTGTGGTGATTTTTTCCCCCATTTCTAGAGCGTCGGGCATTTTTATTGGCTCATAGCTTCTGTTTTCATAATTTTCTTTTGAACTATATAGACGTGAGCACCCCAGAAACCTTTGGCATGGGGCATCCAAAAATTACCAGAAGGGCATAGCGTGTTGGGGGCAGAGGGAGGGATTTGGGTTTTCTATTCTTGGAGGAGCATTTTTGGGTATAGTTTGGGGTGATTTTTTCTCTGTTTCTAGTCTATATTTTTATTGGAGGAAATTACTTTTTGCACATAATTAACATTTTTGTATAGAGGGTGAGTTTATTTCTATATATAGATTAGAAGGGGCCATCAGAAATGCAGGCCTGACATAACTCTATTGACTTTAGTGGAATTTCCACGCTGATGAAAGACTCATAATGTCCAATATTCAAAAACAGCATCTAAAGGCATGCAATTTGAAGTGATAATGTTTTATATATCCCAAAATCTGGATTTTCATGAACAACTATAAATACAACTTGAAAAGCTGCAGCTATTAGACCGAAAGTCTTTGATTTTGTTTCATTTTAATATAATTGAATATTTATTAAAAGTGAGCAAATTGTTCAGCTACTTGGTGAAGTCCTAAATAACAAAATTCATTTCAGACCGAATCAATTCTTCCATATCAGCAGGTGTTATGAACTCCATGTGATACAGGTCAATGTCTTTTTTCTGTTTGAAATAACCCCACAGAATCTGTTTAAATTCTGACTGGAGTTAACTGTGGGTACTTTCAAACTACCATCTCATTCCAGTACCTTCTGTGTTTCAGTAACTAATTTTCAGCAGAGGCTATGACATCTGAAAGTACATTGGCAAAATAATCTGACCCATAGCACTACATTAAGAGCCAATTTAATGAGGGAGATAAAGGTCATAATGTATCAGGTTCAAAATAGGTCTGGCCTTGGAAGGCTCCATTTCTAATTTTAAATTAGTTTAGTTATCCAAGATGGAACATAAATAAAAACAAATCCCAACAAGAAACTCATATTTACAGTCACTTTAACTTCACATAATAATCGAAACAGTAAAGTAATAACCACTGGTTCCTTTTATCTCTCCTACCATTATGTAGTATTGTATGCATTAGCAAGAGCTATTTAGTTCTACATTTTCACCAGTAGGTATTGCCTGCAATTTTTATTTCACTACAATACTGAATTATAAATGGAGTAGTCAGAGTTTATTGTAAGAGACATGTTTTAGATTCAAACACAACTGATGTTTTAAATTTTTACCAGAAAAAAGTTTTCTGGATAAGACTTACTGCTTTTAGTTTTGTGAGGGTTTTACATAAAAGATTTTTATAAGTGATATAAAATCACAATTCAAATGCCCATTTATTCCTAAAACCCTACTAGCCCTCTCCCCCTCAACACAGTTTTGACCCTGAAAAAGAAGATCCAGAGACTTCATGAAGTCTGCTAGGGACTTTGCTACAACTAATGCTTTTATGAAAAATAACGAAGAATACCTGTGGCACCTTAGAGACTAACAAATTTATTTGGGTATAAGCTTTCCTGGGCTAAAAGCCACTTCATCAGATGCATGCAGTGAAAAATACAGTAAGCAGTATATATATCACAGCACATGAAAAGATGGGATTTGCCTTACCAAGTGTGTGTGAGGGGTCAGTGCTAAGGAGGCCGATTCAATTAAAGTGGAAGTGGCCTATTCTCAACAGTTGACAAGAAGGGGTGAATATCAAGAGAGGGAAAATTACTTTTTAGTGCCAACGAGGCCAATGCAATCAAGGTGGACGTCGCCCATTTCCAACAGTTGACAAGGTGTGAGTATCAACAGAGGGAAAATTATTTTTTGTAGTGACCCATCCACTCCCAGTCTTTATTCAGGCCTAATTTGATGGTGTCTGGTTTGCAAATTAATTCCAGTTCTGCAGTTTCTTGTTGAAGTCTGTTTTTAAAGGTTTTTGGGTTTTTTTGAAGAATTGCCACTTTTAAGTCTGTTATTGAGTGTCCAGGGATACTGAAGTGCTCTAACTGGTTTTTGAATGTTACTATTTTTGATGTGTGATTTGTGTTCATTTATTCTTTTGAGTAGAGACTGTCCGGTCTGGCCAATGTACATGGCAGAGCGGCATTGCTGGCACATGACGGCACATATCACACTGGTAAATGTGCCGGTGAACTAGCCCCAGATGGTGTGGCTGATGTGGTTAGGTCCTATGACGGTGTTGCTAGAGTAGATATGTGGACAGAGTTGGCAACAGGGTTCGTTGCAGGGATTGGTTCCTGTGTTAGTATTTTTGTGGTGTGGTATGTAGTTGCTGGTGGGCATTTGCTTCAAGGCGGGGGGCTGTCTGTAAGCGAGGACTGGCCCAAGATTTGTGAGATTGAGGGATTGTGCTTCAGGATAGGTTGTAGATCCTTGATGATGTGCTGGAGAGATTTTAGTTGGGGGTGGTCAGTGACGACTAGTGGCCTTCTGTTACTTTCTTTGTTGGGCCTGTCCTGTAGTAGGTGACTTCTGAGTACTCTTCTGGCTCTGTCAGTCTCTCTTCATTTCACCAGGTGGTTACTGTAGTTTTAAGAATGCTTGATAGAGATCTTGTAGCTGTTTGTCTGAAGGATTGGAGCAAATGTGGTTGTATCTTAGAGCTTGGCTGTAGACAATGGATCGTATGATGTGGTCTGATGAAAGCTGGAGGCATGTAGGTAAATATAGTAGTCAGTAGGTTTCTGATGCTTTTATGTGGACAGTTTTATGTGGATGGTCAGTTCTTTTATGTGGACGGTTCTCAGATATTATAGTGATAGGCAGCAGTATAAAACCCTAAGATAGATTAATATGTTATAAACATGCCTCTATGAGTATCTAGCTGTGCTGGGTACTTACGGGCCTCCCCTCCCCAGCATTACCATAATATATGAGAATCTCACAATCTTTATTGTATTTATCCTCACAATACCCCTGTGTGGTAGTGCTATTAGTTGCATTATATAGTTGGGGAACTGAGGCACAGTGAGACTAACTGACTTGCTCAAGATCACAGAAAGGTCTGTGGCACAGCAGGGAACTGAATGAGCATCTCCCCAGTTCTATACCTTGTCTACATCAGCAGTGGTGGTGTGTAGGATACAAACACTACACAAAAAGCTGTGTGCTGCAATGAAAAGCAGACTGCATCCACCCTGTGCTGCTCCATGCAGCAGTGAAAGGATGAGGTGGTAGGGCTGACTCCCCCTGCCAGAGCCTTTTCCTGCTGCCAGAGTCTTTTGGGGACGCAAAGAAAGGCTCCACCAGCAGGGAGGCAGTGGGACATTACATTGCTAAAAATAGCAGTGCGGATGAGAGAGGCATTCCTTGGGCTTGTAGAGAGCTGTGTAAGAAAGCTCTAAAAGTTTGGCATGTCTTTACTTGCCTAAGCATTGCCTCACCAAAACACTGCTATTACCTGTGCTTGGGGAGTGTGCATTGTATGTACACTACATCCCCCCATAAGGAGTGTGAAGTGTAGACATACCCTTTGTTAGCACCCTATCCACTGGACAGTCCTTCTCCTCTATGTAGAATAGCCTTATTTATTTTTTAAAATACCTTTTTTCCCCATCTGGTTGAGTTCCTTACTGAAAATTCAAAATTGTTTAATGTAAAAATACATTAGGGGAAATAGTTATAGCTGCACATTGATCTTTTATAAGAAAAATATTTATGAAACAATTTCTCATTTCTCATTTCTCATTTTTTGTTTCTATTTTCATGTTTACAGATAGTTTTTAAAAATACTGTCTCTAATTTTATTTTGAGCCTTGCAAGGTGTGAATACACAGGCTTGTTCCAGTTGTGATATCAATCATCATGTAAAAGGCAGTCTGCTTAGTTGATGTTTCTCTCTCCCACTTGTGCACACACACAGTGGCAGCAAGATTGATGTTCTCTCATATGTGCATATTTTAATGAAAACCTCACTAATGAAATAAATAGTAGAATGAAATAATCATTAATACAACCTGTTCAGAGGAGTCGCATCTTTATGTCTGAGGTCTGGGTCACAGAATCACAGAATTCAGAGAAGGAATAAACTTATTAGATTATCATTAGTTTGAGTACCTCACCCTCACATTTGAAGCTTTAGTACAAAGCATAGATATAATTTCACTATTAGAATATGAGCAAATACTTAGAGACTCTACAGCCAGCAGAAACATGAGATGAGGATTATCTTGTAGGTCTGGTTTTTCATCCTAGACAGGGTGTGGTGTTACTTTAATAAATCAGCTACATAATTACCTATTTACAGATTCAGCAAGCAGTAAGGTCATACTAACATGTCTTTATATAGGTTATCTTGGTTAGGAACCATACTGAAGACATAGGATTAGTTAAACTGTCTTGACATTCTCCTGTGGGGTTGTTTCTAACAGACAAGGGACACTGACCTGTATCACACCAAGGGGTGTGTCTACACTGCAGGGTGTACCTGAGCCTGGGCTTCTGTTCATACGAATTCATGCTTGCCTAGCCTGCCTGCAAGTTGTCCACTCAGCAGAATCACACGTACCCCTTATCTGGCACTGTTCTGGCACATGTTTGGCACTAGGATTTCTGGGGTTGTATTCATAGATTCCAAGGCCAGAAGCGACCATTGTGATCCTGTAGTTTAACCTCATGTATAACACAGGCCATAGAACTTCCTACAAATAATTCCAAGAACATATCCAATTGATTTATAAATTGCCGGTGATGGACAATACACCATGGCCCTGGGTAAATTGTTCCAATAGTTAATTACCCTCACTGTTAAAAATGTATGTTGTATTTTCAGTTGAATATATCTTTGGTGCCACCTAGGTCCTCTATCCCAGGGTTCTTAGTATCCTGCTACCTGAAACTACTCTAGGATTTGGTTCATGGTGTATTGTGGGAGAACTTGTCTGTCATTCCCAAGCCCCACTGTGGAAGTGTTCTTGACCCACCAACACATCTAGCCATGGCATGTGCAGCTCTACACATTACTTGCTTTTGTCCATTCCAGCCAGAGCTAAGCCCTGGATCCAGAACTGATGGAAGAGCTTTTCCTGATCACATCTGCACTGTAATTGCTGGACACAGTTGGAGAGTCTGTGAGACAATGGTGAACATTGTTTTTGAGCAGCTGATTTTGCCCATTTGAAATCAGAGGTTCTTGGGGGAAGCGTGTGGTTTACAGCCAAGGCCGCCCACCTGTGGCCTGCTCAGAAGCTCCTACTATCATGTATCGTTAGGATTGTTTTTCAGTGTGCATTACTTTGGATTTATCAACAGTGAATTTCTTCTGCCATTTTGTTGCTCAGTCACCCGGTTTTGTGAGATCCCTTTGTAACTCATCGCAGTCTGCTTTGGACTTAACTATCTTGAGTAATTTTGTATCGTTTGCAAACTTTGCCACTTTGCTGTCCACCACCTTTTCCAGATAATTAACGAATATGTTGTACCAATCCTTGGAGCACCTCTCTCCATCGTGAAAACTGACCATTTATTCCTACTCTTTGTTTCCTATTTTTCAACCAGGTACTGATCCATTAAGGCTTTTCTCTCTTATGCTATGGTAACTTAGGCCTGGTCTACAGTGGGGCAGGGGGGGAGAGACTCAATCTAAGATACGCAACTTCAGCTATGAGAATAATGTAGCTGAAGTTGACGAACTTAGATCCACTTACCACGGCATCTTTATTGTGGTGAGTTGACTGCTGCCACTCCCCCATTGACTCTGCTTGCGCCTTTTGTAGCAGTGGAGTACAGGAGTCGATGGGAGAGCGCTTGGGGGTCGCTTTATCATGTCTAGACTAGATGCGATAAATCGACCCCTGAGGGATCGATCGCTAATGGTATGTCTATGTGTAGACATATCATTAGTTTCCTTCCGAGCCTTTGGTGAAGGACCTTGTCAAAGGCTTTATGAAAATCCGAGTGCACCAAACTGACTGAATCACCCTTTTCAACATGCTCGTAGATGCCCTCAAAGAATTCTAACAGACTGATGAGGCATGAATTCCTCTTACAAAAGCTATGTTGACTCTTCCTGAACAAATTCTGTTTGTGTGTGATAATTCTGTTCTTTCCTATAGTTTCTACCCATTTGCCCATTAGTGAAGTTAGGCTTTCTGGCCTGAAATTGCCAGGCTCTCCTCTGGAGCCCTTTCAAAAGTCAGCATTACATAAGTACCTCCCAGTCATCTGGTACAAAGGTTGATTTCAGTCTATACAACTGTTGTTGAATTTGTATTGCTCCAGTGGTTTAACAGTGCTGCTATTCCAATAACAGTCATTCTTGGAGGACCCTTAATGTGCTAAGTCTCTCAGAGGCTGATAGTTATGGTTTAATTTCTTTTTCAGTGTCAACCATCTGTTTAGGGAATCATGTGACCTGAATCGCTGTAGTATCTATGCACTTCATAAACGTTAATGTTTTTATCCTCAGCACAGCCTTGTGAATTAGATTTTACAGATGAGGAACTGAGGAAAACTGTGGACCAGCCAAGGTCTGAGCCCAGAGCAGCCAAATCTTAGTTCAGTGTCTTAGCCAATAGACCATTCTTCTCCAGTGCTATACCTTACTCACAAACCAGGTGGCAGATCAAATCCTGCCCCTCACTAGGCTGTTGTCTGGAAATCTGTAGTATGGAAATCACCCCATACTAATAAAGACAATGGGTGCATTGACCTTTGCATATGGTTCAAGAGGCCTTTTAAATGGCTGACAAACTCTCTCCCCACTCCTTATGAGTGTATAAAGCAAGCCTTGCTACGAAATAACTGTTGGCTGGAATTTACAGTTCTTTACCTTTGGTGACGAACTGCTTGTCTCTTTTCTCTTTGGATATTGCAATCCAGCACAAGTGCAGGGAAGTGTGGCTGTTCTGTACTCACTTTCCCCGTTGCTTCCCTCTTTGGCCCCTCATCCCCTCCAGATTTTTGCCCAGTATCACAAATCAATCTATATCCATTTTATTGTGCAGCTTTTGTTTTCCACTCAATGCCTCCTTTCAGACACTATTGCTGACGTGTTCAACAATAAATACTTCATCTCAATACTCATAAATCCCTGTCAATATGCATATGAAATACATGTTCCTTATATTATATTATTTTATACACACCTTTATCAATGGCAAAGCTGTCCCCATTCTGTTCACCTCCTGGAGGAACTCCCTTTTCAGAATCTCTGGGTGGGTGGGCTTTCAGTAGTGCTCAGTATTGCCGTAATTCTGCTACTACTGAAATTAGAGCAGAATTGGGCCAGCAATGAGCATATTTGAAGACCCCATCCTTTGTAAACAGTATAGATACTCACACTGGAAATCCACTATAGCAATAGCAAGACCCACTTTAGCATGTCTGCAAATGTGACGATATTCACTCGAGTATCAAGATGGGTCTTTTTTGCATTTCTTCATACTACACCTCATGCATGTACTTTAAAGGGGCATTTGGGCTACATTTCCATCTATAGGCTTCCCATCTGCACTGTCATCTCATCAGTATATTGATACTGAAAATGTTCCAGTATCCCTCAAGATAATGGACAACACTCAGATCCCTACTCCAAACACTTTGCCAAATTCATCCATTTCATCCTCAACCCATAAGAATTTTATATTCAATAACAAACACTTTGTCTAAATCATGGGAACAGCCATGGCTACGAGGATGCCCCCCCACCCCAAATATGCCAACCTCTTCACAGGCAATGTTGAGGAAGAATTTCTAGACAAATACACTATGAAACCAATGGTATACCTGAGATAAATTGATGATATTTTCATCCTTTGGACCAGAGGTGGGCAAACTGTGGCCCGGGGGCCACATCCGGCCCTTCAGTTATTTTCATCTGGCCCTTGAGCTCCCATCGGGGAGTAGAGTTTGGAGTTTGCCCCACTCTAACTATGCCATGGCTCTACATGGCTCCCGGAAGCAGTGGCATGTCCCCCCTCTGGCTCCTAAGCGCAGGGGCAACCAGGGGGCTCAACACATTTCCCTGCCCCAATTGCAGCCTCTATAGCTCCCATTGGCCAGGAACCGCAGCCAATGGGAGCTACAGGGGTGGTGCCTGAGGATGAGGCAGTGCGCAGAACTGCCTGGCTGCAACTCCACATAGGACCAGGGGTGGGGTGGGGTGGGACATGCTGCTCCTTCAGGGAGCCGATTGAGGTCAGCGCTGCCCAGAGCCTGCACCTCTGACCCTCTCCCACACCCCAAAGCCCTGTCTCAGCCCTGATCCTCCTCCTTCTACCCTCTGAACCCCTGGTCCCAACCCAGAGCACCCTCCTGTACCCCCAACTCTTCATCCACAGCCCCACCCCAGAGCCCAAATCCCTAGCTGGAGCCCTCACTCCTCCCCATGCCCCAACCCCCTACCCCAGCCCTCCAAACCCCTCGGTCCCAGTCCGGAGCACCCTCCTGCACCCCAAACCCTCATCCCCAGCCCCACCCCAGAACCTGCACCCCCAGCCAGAGTCCCACCTTCCTCCTCACCCCAGCCCAGAGCCCCCTCCCATACCTTGAACTCCTCATTTCTGGAACCACCTCCTCCCTCACCCCAACCCCCAATTTCATGAGCCCATACAATTTCCATAGCCCGATGTGGCCTCGGGCCAAAAAGTTTGCCCATACCTGCTATGGTCAGACAACTTAAACTCCCTCATAAATTTCCACCACAACTTCAACAACCACCACCCACCCATCAGATTCTATCTAGAAAACTCTTGCACCAGCATCAATTTTGTGGACACCATGATCAGCTTCAGCAATCAAACCCTACTAACAACTATCTACAAGAAACCCACAGTTCACCATATTTACTTTCACAGATCCCCAAACATACCAAGAAATCTGTTATCTATAGTCATGCACTCAGATACCACAGAGTATCCTCTGAGGAGAAAGTCCAGAATGTATACCATAATACATTTAAAAGTCACCTTCACCAAACAAAGACACTCCATCAGAGAAATAGATCACATTATGGAACAGGTCACCTGAATACCCTGAGAGAACCTACTTCAGTATGGGAAAAAAAACACCTAACTGACCACACATCTCTAGTTGTCACCTACCACCCCACACTGGAATCCATCCTGGCTGTCACTGAGCAATTACAACCCATACCCAGTGGGGACCACATTCTGAAAAAAATATTTCCCAAATCCCCTCTCCTGGCCTTCAACACAAACCCACCACATCAAGCTCATCATCAGAAGCAAATTCTCCACAGACCAGGACCCACCAACT
Organism: Dermatemys mawii; assembly: GCA_007922305.1. Taxonomy (NCBI): domain Eukaryota; kingdom Metazoa; phylum Chordata; order Testudines; family Dermatemydidae; genus Dermatemys; species Dermatemys mawii. The sequence goes on along the minus strand of ML677326.1, from coordinate 33,925,624 downwards.
CAAATCAGCATCAAACCCTGCCACAACAAGAGACAAAACCTGCAGCAATGATCTGCTGCAATTATCAATGCCCCTCACAACACACCTTTCAAGATCTATGGGTCCTACACGTCTATAACAACATGTGGTGTACCTCATCCAGTGCATTAACTGTCTCAGTAATAACTATGTGGGTGAAACCAGACAATTAGTATGCTCTCAGATGAACTCACACAGAAAAATGAGGAGACAAAAATACTAGATCACCGATAGGCGAACACTTCTCACAAAATGATCACTCTATATCTGACCTCTCAGCCGTGGTCCTCAGACAGAAACCTGCAAAACACCTCAAAAGACCAGTCTGTGAGCTTAAATTCATAGCTTTGTTATACACTAAAAATCATGGTTTTAATAAAGACATTGGATTCATGGTTTATTACAACAATCTGTAATCCACTAACCCCCACTTTTTGTCCTATTACTGCAGAGATGTTAACAGGCCACTTCACCTTACAATATGAGTATGTGTTAACTACTTACGCTAAACAATCTGTTCCACCTTGTATTTAGCTGTAACACTCTGAGTACTTTTCCCACCCCCTAAGAAGAGCTCTGTGTAGTTCAAAAGCTTCTCTCTTTTACTAACAGAAATTGGTCCTATAAACAATATTAACATGTCCACCCTGTTCCTCTGGCCATGGTCCATCTTGTCCCTGTTACAATCGTTCCTTGTTATCAAAAGCTCAAAAAAGAAAATCAAGGAGGTACACAAATATTAGGTGTACTTCTAACTAAATGACTATGCCAGTAGACGACATATAGTTCAAATAATGGCAGCAATATACCGCATGGCAGTGAAAATGCAGAGTACTTGGGCTTTGAGCATGTCCAGTCATTTTGTGACATTATTTTCTTTGATTATGCCTACCATGGAATACCTGCTATAGCAAAGTTCACACCTTTGGTGAAAATTATTGATAATTAAAAATTATTGAAAACTAAAAATAGAAGAAGAGAGACAGTAGTTCATATTGGGATTTACCCCATTTTTTTTTTTTTGCTCTAGTTGGGTATTTTGTTTTTGAAATCATGATTCAGTTGGAAGGCTAGGGCGTGGTGCAAAATTACTTGTCTCTTTTAAAATTTGATGGGCCTACAATATTCAAAGAGAGTAAATTCAAAGAAGGGACAACCAATAATCAGATTTACTAATGGGATTTTACCGATTTATAATAAAATGTATTTCAGCTATTTTTATTTAAGCTGTAAAATGCACAATAAAGCTGGCTCAAAGTAAGCTGAAAGCTTTAAGGAAATACTCATTACAAAAACTAATGAGATTCAGGTTAAATAGTTTATGTATTTAAAAAAACTATTTGATTTTATCACTTTGGGGAAAATAGTGAAATTATTTAAAAATGAAGATTTCCTATAGAATTTACCATTGAGCATAAAGTCTTTAAACACTGGAAATCTTCCCCAAAAATATCACACACTGGACTTTGATACACAGCCCTTGTACGCTGAAAGTTCGCAGAAAGAATCACTTTTGGGTTAGAAAGAGCTTAGTGTTATTGTACTCAGAGGAGAAACAAATATTTATAACCTTCAAGGAGGCCAGAGTTACTTATATTTATACAGACACCCTCAACTTAGATATTTTCTCAGAGAAATACTGAATCTGCTCTTAGAGGTAGAAACAGTTAACAAAAACATCACCAATCCGTATTAATTTCTTCTTAGCAAGCATGGAGGGTTGGATTGAAGAAAGTAAAGGCTAAATGGAAAAAGGATTTTAATGCAGAATATTCTGAGCACAAATGCAGCAGATTATGGTGAGAAGTGCACAAAAGGCAAGATAAAGATTAGTGTTTTTGCCATGTACTAATGGACTGCTGAGAAGTTCAAAAATTGGAAAAAGTAGAAAATCAACATACATGTGGAAACCCATTAGTTGAAATTCATCCCCATGCAAAGGGCCCACAAAAGGCTCGTGCTCCACTTACTTCCCAATAGTCATTATGTTGTCTCTCTTCAGAAGGATGAATTTCACCTTTTGTGAATTAACAAGTATGGTTTCTATCATGCAAAGACTTACCTATGAGTGAAAGTTCCATCAGAAGTAGCTCGAGACACCTTGTCTGTGTACAACTTGGCAGGAGCAGGGCCCAAGTGTAGGTATACAAACTCACCCCCCGCCTCCCTCCCAGGAGGAGCGACAAAGAGTCTTGTAGCACCTTATAGACTAACTGATGTTTAGGAGCATAAGCTTTTGTGGGCGAAGATCCACTTTGTCAGATGAATCGGGAGAGTGCATCACACCCTGCCATATATGCAACATCAATGCAGTACTTAGCACTTATATAGTCAAAGAAATGTAAAAACAATGAGCCTGATCCAAGAAATCTTAATCATGCAAATACTTTCAGTGAAGTTGTGCGGGGGAGGGAGGGCACGGGACTGCTTGGTAGATTAAGGCCTTGTCTACACTACGAAGTTTTGTCTGCAAAAGTTATGCCACTTTAATCAAAGCGCTTTAATTACAACCGCTGTTGCATGCTAGCTCCTTGTGTCAGCAAAGTGCATCCACTAACAGCTTTTGCATGAACACAGAGAGCAGTGCGCTGTGGTAGCTATCCCACTGTGCAACTGGCCCCAGGGCACTTTTTTGCAATGCCTTATGAGGCAGGTATCACATGAAACAAGTTTCTCAATCCCATTGTTCCAGGGGCATCCTAGTAGACTGTCAGTTGTTTCAACTGAAGTGTGTAGGGAAGGGAGAGGAGAGTGGCGTGTCTGGGGTGGGAGAGACAGCAGGCTGACTGACCTATCCTGAGACGGGGGAGGGGGACACCTCCTCACACACGTCAGCCGAGAGCATAGCACATCAGTCTCTCCTGAAGCAGCCCGTTCTGCCTGCCTGCCTATGGGTCTGTGACCCCCTCCAACTGCAGGGTTGCCAACTTTCTACTCGCACAAAACTGAACACCCTTGCCCTGCCCCCTGTCTCGCCCCTTCTCTGAGGCCCCGCCAATGCCCTGCCCCCACTCACTCCATCTCCCCCCTCCCCCCCGCCGTGGCTCACTGTCCCCACCATCACTCACTTGCTCATTTTCACTGGGCTGGCTCAAGGGGCTGGAGTGCAATAGAGGATGAGGGCTCTGGCAGCAGGTGCAGGCTCTAGGATGGGGCTGGGGATGAGAGGTTTGGGGTGCAGGAGGATGCTCTGGGCTGGAATTGAGGGGTTCTGAGGGTAGTAGGGGGATCAGGTCTGGGGCAGG
>ML677326.1:33681861-33922351 GCA_007922305.1 Dermatemys mawii | reverse complement strand
GGCCAGGTGGCTTTGAGCGCCGTCCCATTCACAGGCACCACCCCTGCAGTTCCCATTGGCCAGGAGGAGCCTGCTTCCCAGGAGCTGACAACATGGAGGCTAGCACAGAGCCTGCCAGCCCCACTGCACGGCGCCGCCAACCAGACAGTCAATGGTCCCTACCATTCCTGACCAGAGCCACCAGGACACCTGCTCACCCTAACTCCGAGTTCTCCCACAGCCTCCTCTGCTGCTGGAAGCGGCATCCTGAACAGCTCTGTGAGCTCTCTGTGCTGAGGAATGACAAAGGAGCACATCAGTTCCCTGCCCCCATTTGCTCCCTTCCCTGATGCTTTGTTCCTAGCTCAGGGCAGAACAGGAGCTAACGATTTGTTATTTGTTCCCCAAAAGAAGAAGCAAGCTCAGAGGTCAGATACTCCCCAGAGCTTTGAAAGGGGAGGGAAGGGCTCAGCTAGCAGTGCAGCAGAGATTAAAACAGGGAGCAGAGCGGTCAGTGCAGGCATTGTGGGATACTGGTGGAAGCCGGTTATGTTGACAAAACAAACAGCAGTGTCCACACTGATACTTTGTCGCTTTCACAAAAAGCTTCATACCTCTCATGGAGGTGGTTTTGTTTTGTCGGCAAAACAGCACAGTTTTGCTGTCAAAAGTAGCTTTGTAGTTTGTACACCTCCCCTGTTTTGTGGGCAAAAGGGAAGCTTTTGCTGACAAAACTTTGTAGTGTAGACAAGGCCTGAGTGTTGCAGAATGAAGCCCATTTGTTAATTGTTCCACAAAACAGACTTGTTGTCAGAGAGGGGATGTCGGCAGTCAGGCCCAGTGGTTGAAGCAGAAGCCATGCCTAGTGGTTAGAGCAGGATTTGGTAGCGAGGAATTGGAGCCCAGAGTCAGAGGCCAGATGCCAGAACCAGGGGTCAGAGCCAGAGTCAAAAATCAGAGCCATGGGTCAGAGCCGGGTAAGCTCCAGTGAGGCAAGGCAGAGAATCAAAGCAGGAGTGGGGCTGGGTCTGAGTCAGGAGTGGGGCTAGGAACAAGTAGGCACAAAAGCTATTGCAGCTATGGACAAATACTTTGAGCAAACTGCAGCTGGCTTAAGCACTGGTCTGCTGACCCTTCCCACCAATCAGGCAGGGTAGCCAATCAGGCAGCCTACTACAGGCAGCTGCACTTGCTAGGTTGGCTGGAGCCTGGCTTTGCTGCAGGCCCTAATTCCTAATACTTGTAAAGCATCATTTTACAGATGTGAAACTGAATGATGGGGGAAGTAAGTCAAATGTTTTCTGCCTTTTTCTTTATAAAATGTGCATCAGATTAGCTAACTTAGAATACCAGTACTAAGAATACCAATATTAAGTTACAATACCAATACCAAAGAAACTAGTCAACGGAGAGCATGGCAACATACTACTATGGTTATAAGGGAATGTAGAAGTGCAGCTTTCTCATTTGAAACTCATACTAACCAATGCCATTGAGCGCAACTTGGGGAAACTAACAAAAAGGAAAATGTCTGTCAGTTTTTCTTTTGTTCTTTAAAGATCCTGTTCAAGGAAAGTGTGAGCCAGCAGGTTCACCAAAAGGCTATTGAGAATTTACTGGAACATATTATGCAGGGTGGATTTTTTCTGGACAGTTGCCATTTTTTTATGTTGCTTATGGTAAGCATTTATTAAACATTGCCATTTAGCCAAGCAAAGAACATTTGTTTTAAGGACACATTACATAGTTTTTGTATTTTCTTCATGACATTTTCCCCCCTCCAAAACTTGAACTATCATTATTTCTGCTTAGTAGAAATTGGCAAAAATCAAAATGGAGATGTGAACTCCCTCTTCCCTGAACTTTGGTGAAGTTTGCATCCAGATTAGCATCCAGACTTTGCAGCTTGGTCTCATTTCTCCTTTTTTAGGAATATTTGTTCATCCTTTTTTTTTGTTTCTTCTGTAATCTGATTGGTTACTTTAAATTCTATCAATTTTATAGGTTAGAGCTTCTGTTTTTATGTATGAACACATATGAGGATAGAAGAAACCTAAAGGTAGGACACATACCAAAACAGGATTTCTTTTGACCTTAAGAAGTTAGGCAAGTCCTGGGATGGGGGTGGAAATGTGTAGGAATAAAAGGTGGAAGAAACACAGTGTAAAGGATTAAAATAATAGCACTATGCTCTGTGGGTTGAGTAAAATAAATTTTAAAAGTTCATTTTAATGTAAATGTTTTCCTAAAGGTTGAAATTATGGAAGGCTAAAGTGAATCAAAGTGGGATATTTAAAATTAAAATATATGTTAGTTTTAAAATGTTGGAGGCTGCCTATCTATAGTCTTGAATATTTGGTGGCTTTTAAATCTAAGAATCCCAATTCTTAATAATCTCCTGTACAGTAGGGAGTCTGCCTGAAGTTTCAATATTGATTTGAAAATCTTTATCACTGCTGATACAAGGCACGATTCAGATCTTGGTTACATTGGTATAACTGAACAATGGAGTGACTCGTGATTTACATCAGTGTAAGTCATAATCTCGCACACCACAAAGTCAGTGAATATGTATGTATTGTGAACTAAACTCTCTGCTGCCTCCAATGGAGTTACATCAACAGAGAATTTAGCCTGTATATTTTAGAGGGCATATATTTGGCATGAAAAATGATAACTTTAATTATATAAAAAAGATAAGTGCCTTTATACTGTATCAGTGATTCTTTAGGCAAATGTACACAGAAGAATCTTGAAAATGTCTCTCACAGCGTATCTATGGAATTCCAGTCATTTATATTCAACTAATTCAGACCGTGGTCTTAAAATTGGCTTCCTTCAATTGAGTGTTGTTATGCACTTGGCATGCTCTGACACCCAAACCTCCCATCTGCAGCCTGCACCTGCATTGTACAATATTTAACTCAAATAACTCTGAACTTCCTGGACCACTAAGGTGTCTTTAGGTTCACAGTTTGCAATCTAGGCCGTTCGTTACCATATGAAAGAGATTTACGTGCAGCAAATGGTGTAGATTTCCAGTTTCCGCAATTTTTCTTTTGTTCTTTGAAAAAGAGCTCCTCTCTCTGGAACTGTACTGCTTTTCCGAAGCATACAATGTGGGATGTGAAGGGAAGCGCATACTATTTGTGGTTTGGACTTAAAATATCGCAGTTTGGGTTCTTTCCTTTTTGTTGTATAGTGGTAAAATGTCACTATAAATGGGTTATATTTATTCCTTCATGCAAAGCACACATCAGTTCTATAAGCTGTTGAGCCTTTTTTCTATTTTCGTTTACAAGATTGTTCACAAAAATTAAATCTTACCCACATTCCTGTGACTCTGGCATAGTTCTGCAGGGGAGCATGCTTCTAGGACACCATTCACCCCCTGCACGTCATATAGAGTATATCCTCCCCTACTGGTGGGAAGGTTAGGAGCACAGCGGCTAGAGGCAGAACAGATGGGTGCCCAGAGACTCCAAAATGACACAGAACCAGTAGCCATTCACCCTGGCTCTTCCTCCCTGCCCACGCTGAGCTCGTTGGTGGATCGTCTGCTTACTCAGGCTGTGCACAGGAGACTGGAATTGACTCCATAAAGCAGAAGATATCTAGGATCATAGGAATTTCCAGTGGACTCTGTACAGTATTTCTAACTCCAAGCATTCAAATATCATGAGTGAGGCACTAAAAATAATGAGTGGCCTTAAAAATCATGAGATTTTAAATAATTATATATATTGGGTTCCTTTGGTTTGCTTTCTGGCTTTGAGCCTTTGGGTACATTCCTGTCATATCTTCAATTTCTCCCTGAAACCATGAAGACTTTTATTTAAAAATTAAAGTTGAACTTCTCACTTAATCACTTGACTCCAGAAGGTGGGGCTTTGAGAAGAACATCAAATATTGCAAGACTTAGAATAAAATTGAAATAGTGGGGAACAATGCATATAGTCTGATATCCTGCCTTGGATAATGGTCTAAGTCCGATATTTGAGAGGGAGATGTACCTGTACTCTAAAGTATCATTACTGCAGTATTATACCACTGGAGCATGCTTAAAAACAAACAAGCAAACAAACACCATTTCAAGCTGTCTTTGCGAATCGTACAGAAACAAAAAAGGGCACCACTCCAATTTTCATCTCCTTAGCAAGTAACATTTAAGTCTACAGTAGGTTGAGAATTTCATAAGAAACTGAGTGCTATGATATTATGATATGATAACTGAAAGATTAATTGATTTTTCAGTTTAATGGTGAAATAAAAAAATTTGAAAAAGAAATTGGTTCATTTCATACTTGAATTGATTTTTTTTTTTTTTTTAGTTTTGTTTTTCTTACCATAATGTTTGGGTACCAAAATGTTTCAAATGGCATTTTGAAATGATATTTCAAAACAAAACATCATTTTGATTTTTTGGAAAACAAAATCTCTCATTTTTATTCAGCTGAAACTATTTTCTGAATTTGACCCGAATTCATGAATAGTTTTGGTCACCTCAAAACTACAACTTTCAGCAAATTTACTATTTGACCAAAAAAATTCACTCAGTTCTACTGTTCAGCCTACATGATGGGTCAAATCCTATCCCCTGATCTTCTAGGAGCACAGGAGATCCAATAGGCTTTAGAATTGGAGTAACACTGGAGCAAGTGGCTGGATATGGGAGTTTACTATGAAGCTGTGCTCTCTGGTAGTTCCATTCATCTTGGCATACAGGAAATTTTTGGGAAAAAAGAAATGTAACCAGTGGAATTGCAGATCCGCTGGCCACATCTCAATGAGAAGAGGGAGGGTCGTGCAGCAGTTGTGAAAGCTAAGGCCTAGGGTTGTAGTGGCCAGTTGCACAGTGTCTGTGTAGCTCCACAGACTGGCTGGGAGAGGATTCTGCCTCCTCTCACAACCACCATACCCTGCACATCTCTTTGGCTTGTCTACATGGATAATATTTGGCCTAATGTCATCAGTTAGTTCACAGGCATGGTGCTCCAACGAACTCTCAAGATGCTGCTACTTTTTGATTGCTACTAAAGAATAAAGCAGTGCCATCAATTAATAACAAATATAAATGTGCTATTAAGATCTTTGCAGACAACAACAAAAAAAGACGTTTGTTGAAAGAGTATGACCTAATAATATGAGCAAAGCTCTAGGAGCTAGGAACTTTTGAGTTCTTGGCATAGCTTTGACCTTGGTTCTCACTTTGTTCTTAGGCAACTCACATAACCTCTGTGTGCTTCCATTTACCTGCCCATAAAATGGGGCTAACAAAATTGATTTACCTACCTTAGAGTAGTGACGATTAATTAGTTATCGATTATAAAAGAGACCTAAAGCGCTTAATGCTGAGTATCATTACCATTTGTTAACATTTTAAAATTCAGGATCTTCCATACACTATAAAGGGAAAATAAAATTTAGGATTCACATCTCTGGTCAATATTAAACAGATTGAAGCAAAGTAAGGGGTTTGGGTGAATGAGAGGGAGGAATTTTCACAAAGGAACTTTTAGCTCCACAAATTCTAATACACTTTGGGAATGCTTTCAATAAAATAATAATTTAGCAAATGCATATCAACTCAGAGGAATCATAAATTATGATGAATGAGTTACAGGGTCAGAAGGAGATTTAGAAGGGTATTAAGATACAAATGCTCAGTATTTCAACAATTCTAGTGTCTGCCTGGAGACTGAATATAGTAAGAAAAATATGAAAAGCATAGATATTAGCACAAACCTGCTGGAAAACCAACACAATAACACGACAGTAAATCCAGTAAAGCATTGGGATGTGCAATTGAAGTCAAAATGTAAGGCCCTCATGCCAAGCAGACCAAGCAAAGAGTCAGTATTCAGAAGTGATCTCAGCTGCAGGAGGCAAAATGCCAGCCACATTACTAATACAGCCTCCTTAGCCAGCTGATCTCTTTGGCTTCCCTGATGTCAGCTAGATTAGAGAAAGCTTAATGAGAGCAAAGAAGAAGGAATAGTAGGAAATTCCTTTAGGTAAGGCAAGGCTTCCCTTCAGTATGCAATACCCACAACTGTCCAGACCATGCAGAGCTCACAGGGTTGCAAAGGGGTTAGAAAGTCACAGATCCTGGCTCTGTGGGACAGTGTTGCCAACTCATGATTTTGCCATGAGTCTCATGATAACTGTTGATTTCCTTAAAGCCCCAGCTATTGGAGTCAAGATGATTTAATATGATGATTGATGATTTAAGCCTTCATTCTTAAAGAAAAAGTCAGTTTCCAGCCCTCGTCGCTGTGGCAAAAGTTTCAGAATGTGACCCCCAGTGAACCCCAAAGGCTCAAAAAGCAGAAGGCAAACACAAAGAACACCAAATCCGTTATTTTAAAATAATCTCATGATTTGAAAGCCAGTCTCGGGATTGTTGGTAAGCCTGCTCCGTGATATTTTAACGTGTGGGGTTGGCAGTACTGAACTGCCCTTCTCCTCAGAAAGGATGGCTTCCTGTGGAAGCTTAGTGCAGAGTGGAAACAAAGAGCTGTGCTTTGGAGAGCGACTGGGTCCATAATGAAATAAAGAGACTCGTGTAGAGACTCACAGCATCCAAATCTTTGAAATTTAAACCGGCACCACTGGCCAAAGGGCCCTCCAGAGTTTTGCGGTACAACCAGCAAACAGGGCCAGGGCTCAGCAACACAGCACATTCTCTGGTCGTTCTCCATTTAGAATTATAAAGTGAGTTTGGAGTGCTGGGGTAAGCTCCTGTCATCTATGGCAAGGCTTTGAACACTTGGTAACTATTTTTAGCATCTCAGAAGGATTTTAATGCTTGTCTCTGGATGACTGGCCTGCCATTTGGCAGATTACCAGAGAAATCCAAATATTCTATGTCAGCAATTTGCTTCTATTTCCTCATCAATAATAATAACATGGAGGTAAATGTTTAGGGTATTTCACTCCCCACTCTGACTTCAGTTACCGAATTGTTAGCCAAGGAGAGGGAGGAGGCCAACAACAACTTTGGGCTGTGGCTCCTTTAACAATTCTTCCTGGCTAATTCCAGTCTAGTCCCTATGTCATCTGGGAGAGAAAATCCTACCCTCCAATTAGGAGGCCTATAGAGTCTCTGAACACTTAAAAATTCAGTAAAAGAACTGACTCTCATTTACAGTAAGGCCACTTAACACTTCTCTGGCAATTTACTTAGGCCATGGTTACACTGGCACTTTATAGCGCTATAAAGGAGCTTAGGAATGCGTATCGCAAAGCCCGCGAGGCAAACGTCCGCTCCAGGGCAGCCCTGGTGACTTGCAGATTTTATAAGGAGCTGCACGCGATACTAGGAGGTGATCCTACGGTCACTCCATCGACCACCATGGACACTTCCCAGCCCACCAGTGAAGGGGGGGGGGTGATGAGGAGGACGAAGAGGAGGAGGATGAAGAAGAGGAGGAGGAGGAGGAGGAGGCGGCAGCGACCCAGGGCACGGAGGAGTCCCTGGACGCATGCAGCCAGGAGCTCTTCTCAAGCCAGGAGGAGGGCAGCCAGCCACAGCATCTGGCGGTTGCAGGGGGCAGCGCAGCAGCGGATTGCGGAGGTAAAGCTGCTTTTCTATTGGGAAGGCAGACAGCTTGGGGTGGAAACGGATGCTTGCATGCTTGCCTACATGTGTAATAGTGCATTGATGTAGTCTATCACATCGTGGTAATCGTCGTCAGTAATCTCTTCAAAGGTCTCAATAAGAGCATTTGCAATGCACCTGCGCAGGTTTCCCGGGACAGCCAGCGTGGCCCCTGTCCTGGTCACAGTCACTAGTCCCCGCCACTGTGCTACAATGGGTGAGGGGAGCATTGCTGCACAGAGGCAAGTTGCATATGGCCCTGGGCGGAAGCCACATCTCATTAAAATCGCCTCCCTTTCTTCCTCTGTGACCCGAAGCAGCGAGATATCTTCCAGGACAAACACCTACGGAGAATGTTGGGACAGTGTTCAGAGTAGGGCTCCCGCCACTTCCAGGCACTCACACCCCCCAGCCCCACCACAGCATAGCAGGGCAGGGAAACAATCATTCTCCCTGCTGCTCAGAGTACGGCTCCTGCCATTTCCCGGCAAACCACACCCCCCGCCCCCCCCACACCACAGCTTAGCAGGGCAGGGAAACAATCATTCCCTCTGCTGCTCAGAGTAGGGCTCCTACCACTTCCTGGCACACCCTCCCCCCCACCACAGCATAGCAGGGCAAGGAAACAATCATTCCCCCTGCCTCTGGAGAGAACTCACCATGGCAGGGGCTCCGTTGTTGTCTGTGTGCTCTCTGCGGGACAGGCCAACGGGGAATGCGGGGGAATCATAGGCATGTCTGCTGTTTACAAGGGAGCCACTGTTACATGTATCTTTTTCTTTTAGAACCATCGACCTTGAGCTCTGAGCCATCGCTGTTATCAACAGCTGACAGGCTGAGGCGACTGAGGAAGAGGCCACGAAAGAGCAAAAAGGATCTTGTACAGCAAGTAATGCAACACGCTGTAATGGAGAATCGAATTGCACAGAGGTGGAGGGAGGACCAGAGCAAGTTGAGGGAGAAGGCGCGGCAGGAGAACTCGAGTCACTGGGGGAAAAGCACCGATAAGCTGCTCTCATTACTGCAGCTTCAATTGGAGACTATGCAGCGGATTGCCACCCTTCAGGAGGAGAAGCACCGCGCTCTCCGCCCCCTTTATCATTTGCCCCAAAACCCTTCCCCTTCTGGCCCTCTGTACCCTCCAGGCCACTATCATCAGCTATATGGTTATCACCATCCACATCTGCCTCCAACCCCTCTGTCTTCACCGAACAACCCCCAAACCCCGGACCCTTATCCACTGTAGTCAACCCCTAATAACATGCCTTATTGCCCTCCGCAAATGGGGTTCTGGGGACACGGCAACTGTGAGGGCACTGGAGACTCAGAGATCCGGACATATTCCAATCTCTGACTGACCCCATCCCACCCCCATTGCACCTGCCCCTGCTTCCCCCTCACATGCATCAAAATATTTTCTTTCAGCAACCGAAGTACCTGTTCAATAAATGAACTGTCTTCTTAATAAATGGGTTTCTTTATTCAGTGTACATAGATTATTAGAGGCTACAGAAAAGCAAATGCCTGTTCCTATTAAAAGAATACACACTCCCTCCCTCCCTCCCTCCCTCTGCATCTCCCTTTAGAACTGGCTTTCAGCCTCAAAATGCTCCCTCAAGGCTTCCCTGATCCTAACAGCCTCGCGCTGGGCCCCTCTAAGAGCCCTGCTCTCTGGCTGTGCGTATGTGGCCTCCAGGCAGTGAACCTCCGAGCACCATGCCTGAGTGAAGCCTTCAACCTTCCGCTCACAAAGATTATGTAGGGCACAGAATGCGGAAATAACTGCGGAGATACTACGCTCGGCCAAGTCTAGCCTCCCATAAAGACAGCGCCAGCGCGCCTTGAGACGTACACTCCACAGTCATTCAACACCAGCTAAGTCTGTAGTTGAACCTTTCCTGACTGCTGTCCAGGCTCCCTGTGTAGGGTTTCATGAGCCAGGGCATTATAGGGTAAGCGGGGTCACCAAGAATCACGATGGGCATTTCGACTTCCCCCACGGGGATCCTCTGGTCTGGGAAAAAACTCCCAGCTTGCAGCTTTGTGAACAGGCCGGTGTAGCGGAAGATGCGTGCATCATGCACCTTTCCAGACCAGCCCACGTTAATGTCAGTAAAACACCCACGGTGATCCACAAGCGCCTGGAGAACCATGGACAAGTACCCCTTTCGGTTAACGTACTTGTCTGCTAGGTGGGCGGGCGCCAGAATAGGTATATGGGTCCCATCTATCACCCCTCCACAGTTAGGGAAACCCATTTCTTCAAAGCCAGCAACAATGTCATGCACGTTACCCAGCGTCACGATTTTTTGTAGCAGGATGCGATTAATGGCCCTGCACACTTGCATCAGCACAACTCGAACAGTCGACTTTCCCACCCCAAAGTGGTTGGCCACCGATTGGTAGCTGTCTGGGGTGGCCAGCTTCCAGATCGCGATAGCCACCCGCTTCTCCACCGGGAGGGCAGCTCTCAATCTGGTGTCCTTGCACCGCAGAGTGGGGGCGAGTTCAGCATACAGTGCCATGAAAGTGGCTTTTCTCATGCGAAAGTTTTGCAGCCACTGCTCGTCATCCCACACTTGCATGACGATGTGATCCTACCACTCAGTGCTTGTTTCCCATGCCCAGAAGTGGCGTTCAATGGCCGTGAGCATGTCCGTTAATGACACAAGAAGCTTCGTGTCAAACACGTTCACCGCTTCGATCTCATCTTCAGACTCATCATTATCATCCCGCATGTCAAGGATTAACTCCACTGCACACAGAGATGTGCTGGCGACAGTCGTCAGCATGTCCCTCAGCAGTTGTGGATTCATTGCAGCACACGAAAATGGAAGATGGAGTGCGCTTTGCTGAAACTGTTGAAAGATGGCGCCTGAAGTGGACGGAAACACAGGGATTGCTGGGATATGCCACGAAGCATCATAGGTAGTTGAAACAGGATGCAGAATGCCCCACAAGTGACGCCCCCCTACCACAAGGCATTGCGCCAGATCGGGAAGAGGTGCACTGTGGGATACATGCCCTAATGCGCTGCTCTTAATGCCGCATTAAGTGCCTCAAATGTGGCCATGCTATACCGCTGGCACGGCTCAGTGTGGACATACAACAGCGCTATACATATTGCTGTATAAGGGGACCGCTATAACCAATAGTGCTATAATCCTGTAAGTATAACCATACCCTTACACTTTAAGACTCCTTTGCACTGACAGAGAGAAGTAAAGTGGCCTTAGTAGGACTTGTTTTCACATACAGCACTACCGTAGTGCTTCAGTGAAGATGCTACTATGCCAATGGGAGAGCTTTCTGTCGACATAGCACTGTTTACATGGGGCGGAGGGGTTAGGTCGGTATAACTACATCACTCAGGGGTATAGATTGTTCGTACCCTAAGCAACGTATTTATACCGATATAGGTCTTTAGTGTAGATCTGGCCTCAGTGTAAGAAATAATTAGGCCTAAAGGGCTTAAAGATAGGAAGGCCACTACAGGATTCATTTGCAGAGCCCTGCCATCAATACAGACATCTCCACAGCTACAGTTATATTTATTTTGGTCTTTAAATGCTAACTTTTAAAAACTGAAAATAAAGGGCCAGATTCTTCACTGCACTATGGTCCCTTTGTGCTGCTTCGGTGGCATAAAGGAGTTGTAAACCCAATGGACTCAGGAATCCCTCAGTTGCACAGAGCCAACTATCAGCTCCTTTGACCCAGCCATCACCACTGAACATGCACATACTGTTCTTTTGCGCACTCCTTCTCTCAGCTATACTTAAAGTTTATTGGGTGCAGCTAAGAATTTCATCTAAAGCTACTAAAAGTGAATATAGAACTGTGGGACATGTACTCCTCAACAAGTCAATGCCTCATCCGTATGAATTTCCACTTGTCTTTGAGTATATATGTGAGTATGTGTGGGCCTTGCAATGCAAGGCCTTGTAAGACCTATGTCCCCTTGCACTTTTAAAGTGGCTTCACTTGCAAAAAGAGAAACAGAATAGTCTTCTCATTTAATCCAGTTTCCTCTTCTGCAAAGTATTAGATTTCTGTAACACACATGGAGCTTGTGAGACATAATACATTAGTGTGTTTTCAAAGCATTTTGTGATACTTTAGTACACAATACAAAATGTTCATTAATTTATTATTATTGTGAAATTCACACATACCTGTGGAGAGAAGCTTGGATGCATTCAGAGTTTCCATGATTCTTCATGAGAGTATAGACATTTTATTGGGGTAAAATATGTGCAAAAATTGTGCAGTATAATTAAAATGGAATTTCAGTTTAGATTCCTAACCCCTATCTCAGTTGCTAATAACTTTCTAATTCATTTAAGTCATTTAATAATTTAACTCATTTTAATGGTCTCATCTCAAAAGCTTGTTTTTTCTGAAAGAATAAACAAAATTGGTTGTTAGACTTGAGTTATAAATGCACTAAAACTCTTTTCCCATATGTATCACTCTCTCACTTCTGAACATGGATAATTCAGCAATAAGGCAGCCTCAACAAACTTGGCTTGTTTAATAGTGCTTGAATTTCAAAAAGATCTAAGACAAATTTGAAGAAAACTACTTGAGTCATTTAAAGTTATGTGGCCAAATTATCTGGACTACCATGAGTAGGGTAATGGTGGCTTACTGATCCTGATGCTGTTGAAGAAAATGGCATTGCTGTCATCCACTTCAATGGTGCAGAATCTTTCCCCATTTCTTAATTCAGCATTTCCTGACTTCAGAGTGCTTGGTTTTTCAATTTTGTGGTTACAGTAGTGGTATCTTTTCCATAGTATAGAGAGTGTGGATGTGTCTGGTTATGTGTTAGTACCTACATGCACATCTATGATGATATAAAAATGATGGTTTGTAAGTATGAGAGGGATTAACATAGTACAGGTATGTACATATTCATTCATTTTCACTACTGGCAGTTCTTAAGTTACATTTTTATATCCAACGTTTTTCCTTTCCTTTTTGGTCTATTTCAAGCCTATATGAAGGGGCCTGTGACAGTTACGAAATTGTTTGTATGTCTTTGAGGGAAAAGTAACTGTCATTCCCTGGTTGATAATCTGCTTTATTTCCTCAACCTGAGTCAACATTTTTTTTGGTAACATTTGGTTATAAATGTTGAGTGCAAAAGGAGCTCTGGCTTCTTACCGCTGTCATGCTTTGTTAGTTATTCCCAGTGATTTGGCCAATAACAGGAAGCAAACTTTTCAAGTGGGACAAACCATTGTTTGAGATAGCTTGTTGAAAGGCATAATATAAAGCAACAGCGCAAAATATTAACTCACCAGCTTTCAAGTTCAGAGTGTGTATTTGATTTTAGAAGAGGAAGGATGGTCTTGAGAGTAAATACAGGACATATAGAGCATTTTCTCCAGGTCTACTCAGGTAACCTAGGAAACTGTAAGGGAGTCACTTAGGGTTTGTTCCAAAGCTCATTGAAGTCAGTGTGAGTCTTTCTATTGAATTCACTAGGCTTTGGATCTAGCCCTTAATTGGAGTTTCAGTATCCCCATGTTTTTCATGGGGATACCTATCTACTTCACAGGGGTGTTGAACAAGTAGATCCTTGTATGGAAGGTATTCTAAAAATAGTACTAGTTATTAATACTGGGTTGTATTTTTAAAGGTATCTGTGGGATTTAAGCACCCAGCACCCACTGAAAGTCAACACTGGGTGCCAGAAATTCTTAGACAACTTTGACAATCTCAGCCACTGTGTGCAGAATTCTATGCGACAAGTCTATAAATACAAATCTATTTTAAGAGACCTTGTAAATACAATGAAAAACAGTTCTTTGCATTTCTATAAAGGATCTTGTAACCCAATAATCCCCGGATGCCAACTGGCAGAGGACACAGAGCTACACAGGAGTACAGACAGGGGCGCTGGAACTGTATGGGGGCAGTAGGGCCATGGCCGCCCACTTTTTTAACACGGGCATGCATAGTTTGGGGAAGGTAGGGAGGAGAAGAGGGTGCTATTTTGTCCTCCCCCTCCCAATCACAGCCCAGGAGGCTGTGGCCACAAGAAAAGCCCTTCGCGGCTGCATTTGAGAAACACTGGACTAAGACTGACGCCAGAAAGGTGAAAAGCAGGTTTTCTTTCAGGCAAGAAATGTTTATCTATCTGTCTGTTTATATGTAAATTAAGTATTGTATGATTCATAATTGCCCTCCATTTACAGTCTGAGATGAATGCTAATGAAAGATTGTGAAATCTGCAAAGAGAGGACATTTACAGGAAGAAGTGAACCAGCAGGGGAGAGCCCTTTTTACAGCTAAGAACAATGAATTTTTTGGGGTATAACTAAGGGGTACACCCTCATTCCTTCAATCTATGAGGACAAGCAACCAGGGGGCTTGGTATTTTGAGAAGGAAATCTCAGCCAAACTGGTTGAAAATGCTAGAAAAAGGTCTTGGGATAAGCTACCTCGTGAGAGAGAGGGGAATGCCTGGTTGATTAAGTTTAGGCACTAGAAAATATTGGCTGGATCACTACAAAAATAATTTTCCCTCTATTGATACTCTTACCTTCTTGTCAACTGTTGGGAATGGGCCACTTCCACCCTAATTGAATCGGCCTCATTAGCATCGACCCCCCACATGGTAAGGCAGCTCCCATATTTTCATGTGCTGTATATTTATACCTGCCTTCTGTATTCCACTCCATGCATCTTATGAAGTGGGTTATAGCTCACGAAAGTTTATGCCCAAAGAAATGTGTTAGTCTCTAAGGGGATGCAAGAACTCCTCATTATTTTTACTGATATAGACTAACTCGGCTACCCTTCTGAAACCTTTCAGAAAATGTTACGATTTTTATATATAACCATTTGTTTCCAATATTCTCACTCTCTATCATTTGAATCTCTGTTCTTTGATAATACATTTATTCTAGATTTCACTATATACATCTAAGTGCTGTGTGTTCAGTAGAGTGGGGATTCTGATTTGAGTCTTATAAGGTGGTGTGTGGCGTTTCTATGGGAATAGTGGATTGAAGCATTCTCTGTGTGTTCAGTGGAACAGGGGCTGCAGAGCTAGGCTTTGCATCAGCTAGGAGCTCTCTAGTACAAGGGGAATGGTCTGCTGGCTGCTGGAATCCATGCACTTTATGTTGCCTGTGTGGTGCAAAGTGGATGGATTCCAGAAAACCTGGGCCTTCTTTTTAAATGTAATACCTAAGTGAAGAGCAACTGTACCTGCTGACCTTCAATCTGTCCTTTATTAGCTGGTGAGGGTCTGGTAAGCTTTACCAAAATGGGTCTTAAGGAGGTAGCTGAAGGCGGAGAAGGAAGTGGGTGGGGGAGAAAGGATATTAGCTTGCTTGCTAGCCTAAAAGGGCATGTATTCAAGCTAGAGAGCATGGCCAGGCCTCAATGGCTCAAAATTATGCAATAGTTTATAAAATGAGCTTGTTAGGGATGCCCTTTTTTTTCATGTATTAACATATCTAATCCCTGATGCCCTGAGCCAGGCAGGATGGCCTTGGTACCGTATGTCTGGACAGCACCATTCCACTTACTCAGGTAAGCAGTAAACAAAACCCATCCGAGCAGCTGGACCCCTGTGCTCATCTGGAGCCTCACAGTCAAAACCTAAGGAAGCAAGTAATTAAATAAATGAAGTCCCTTCACCCGCTAAGGGCAGGATTTGACCTAAACTGGCAAAATGAACTATGGTTGTTTAAATTAAATTTAACCATAAATATTTCTACTGAGCAGTTCTAGAAGCAAAGCTTACAAATGAAGTCATCGCCTCACTTCCCGCCCCATTTTATGATTTGTTTGAAGTGTGTCTACTTAAACAAAGTTGCTTACTTCTTAGAAACTCTTTCCTCTTTCTATAAGTAGACCCATGAAGCAGAAATGGTGACTACATGCAACATGATCTCCACACCCTTAGAGTTTTACAGCAATACCAGTACTTTGGTCTTATTCAATTGTTTGCTTAGGCAGTAGGTGTGGGGTTCTAGTTCTGATAATCATTTATGACCTATTTTATGGCTGCGCAAGCGGTCTACAATTAGACCTTTAAAAGCAACCAGGAATTATTATTTTTTTAATTGCCTATCTTCAGAGTTATGAGCCCAGGCTTGTGAGATGCCCAGAACCCCTCAATTCTTATTAAATCTAAATGGGAATTGAGAGCATATAGCAAATCACAGGGTCAGGTCTGCCAAGAATCTGGTTAATGGCTCCTCTCAAAAGAAACTTTCCAGAATTCATTAGGGGAGTAACATCACAGCCACAGGGAACATAGAGCTACCAGTCATCATATGTGGAGAATGCAGTGAGGCTATGCAGAGGAAGAATGGTCCTATGGTTAAGGCACTTTCTTGGTGCTCAGGAGACCTAGGTTCATTTCCTGGCTCTACCATTGGTTTCCTGTGTGACCTTTGGGAAATCACTAAGGGTGGAATGCTCAAAAGGAGTAAGGCTTTCAAAGGGAATGTAGGTGCTTGATGCCTTTTGGGCATTACAACCTTAATCTGGCTTTGCCTCACCTGTAAAATGGGGATAATAAAACTTCCTGACCTCAAAAGGGTATTGTGAGGATACACACATTTAGGATTCTGAAGTATAGTAATAGGGGACATATAAGTACCATAGATTGATTGTAGGGGGCAGATTAATGCTATTTTTACTACATTATATGGAATGGTTTTGTAAATTTGAAAACAATAATTATCTCAAAGGGAATGAAATTATAATATTAATATAATATTAATATTGCAAAACCAAGCTATGCAGTACAGAAAAAATTCCATCTCCCCAATCCTTGGACGTTGTCTGAATGTTTAACTGGGTTTAGATGAAAGATATACATCAAGCATAGTGAATGGAGCAGGAACCAGCCACCCATGACTTCAGAGGACTTGAAAAGGAATGGTATATTAAAAAATGATGATATGCATTCTTAACTTTATAGAAGCCCAAACATGGTTTAAATTTTCAGTACAGATGTGAGCCATTTCTTGCTTTCTCCAAGACCGCAAACTCACCTTTTGTTCAGATTCAGTTGATCTCCATGTCGTGTCATTCTTCTTGATTCCATGTTTAACCTTCTTTTTGACCCTTTGTGGTGAACTGGGCGTCCAGATTCCTTAGGTGGCTTTGAAAATCATTGCCTAGATGCCTGGACCCTTCTTTGAAGAGAGCAAGGGAGTGTTGTTGGGATATGTAAGGGTTAAGTAAAGACATGAAAAACTGCAGGTGTGCTGGCATGGTATCAGGGAATAGATACAGGCATGCACTATTTCTTTGCTTAATAGATAAAATGTTACCCTTTTCCCCTCCCTTCTCCTTGTTAAAAATTAATAAGTGTTGCACGTACATAAAAATTGTGGGGATCTAAAGGATACTTTTTGGGTAAAGAAGTATTATCTCCTCCTTCCTTCCTTTCCCGGCTACCTAAGCGAGCCCTGGGTCATGGCCCATTTTTCCCTCCCCTGCAAACTGCTGATCCAAGAAGTTCATAACTGCAATTATAGCAAAGAAGTGTATTTTTAAAGTAAAACTTATCAGTAAAATATGCTAATATGGTAAATAGTAACCAGGGGTGGGAATAATTATATTCAATATAGGATTATCAATATTCATTGTATGAGCATTCATATTACTCCATAAGGGTTTTGGGAGTGCTGTAATAAATGTAGGAATGTATATACCAATGTAAATAAAGAATATGATGTCACTAATCCTGTGCTTACTGAACAACTGGGTCCAGGGGAACAAATACCGCAATAAAGAAGCCCGTCTACTCAAATCCGCCTCTGGGTCAGCCTGTTCTTCTTCCAACAAAAATGTCTCAGTGAATCCTTTCCTTGCAATGCTCTGCAGGCATACGTCTATGACATATCAAATGATTGCCGCTGATTTGATTATTCAGAGGATTCACTCCAATTACAAACCATTATATGTTCAGTCTTTGCTATGTTTCCTGATCATCTTCTTCTTTAATTTATGTTTTTTGTTATCTTTGAGAGTTGTTGTTTTTTTCTTATGGCTAAATGTTTAAAAAGTCGAGGCCTAGGCTTGTATGCAAACATAATATGTGAGTAATTATACCTGTGACCGTGCATGCAATTTCTACACTTGCATGTGCAAAGTGGGTAAATACAAATGGGGAGGGAAGTTCATAAATGATCATTTGCCCTGGCTTTGGCCTGATTTTTGCACATAAGTGCAATAAGTCTGAGTGCAATATATGTGTTTTGTGAGAGCACATCCACATTTTGAAAAATGGCCCTCCTTGTCCACGTCTAGCTCAGAACAAGGAGAATTATTTAAATGAGGACGAGCACTCATGAGAGATGAGGAAAAACACCCCTTTACCTGGCACTCTGGTCAACATGCAGCATGGATCGTGCTAACTGTGGCAGTATTGTGCGTGAGGAGGTTAATGTGTCTGTGGTCACTAAGGGGGGTGGTTTGTCAGGTTTCTCCCTACCAGTTTTTACATTCCGGTGAAGCAGAGCTTGCACAACAAGGATGTGTGTACCACTGCCAGTTGGTTTACTTTTTGTTTTTATGTGGTATTTAGCAAGCAAGGATTTGTTATAGTTCCTTCTTTAGCAAGAATAACAAAGCTGAACTAGTAATGCTCCACATGCAGTTCCATTTACGGAAATGGTCTCTGAAAGGTAGGAGTGAGGAGTCCGTTGTTTTGGCTGTAAAGTGGGCGTAGACTCAGAAACGGCAGGCTGTGCAGTGCCATTTACTTCCTTCATCCTTCTCAATGTCTCTCTCACCTCTAGTGCCACCTTCCAATAAGCAGGTCCTGTAATTACATTTCTTTTAATCTACACCTATGTTTTCTCATCCTGATCTGAGACAGTGTGATATTCAGAACACCTGGGTTCTATGGCCAGCTCTGCCACTGGCCTGCTGGGTGACCTTGGGCAAATCACTTCCCTGTGCCTCAATTTCCCATCCATAAAATGGGCCTAATAATACTAACCTCCTTTATAAAGTTATTTGAGATGTAGTGATGAAAAGCTCTATAGCAGAGGTAGTTAGTCATTAGTAGTTGGGCTGTCAAGTGACTAAAAAAATTAATTGTGATTAATTGTGCTGTTAAACAATGATAGAACACCATTTATTTAAATATTTTTGGATGATTTCAATTACAACACAGAGTATAAAGTATACAGTGTCACTTTCAGGTGACATTACAAATATTTGCACTGTAAAAAACAAAATAAATTGTATTTTTCAGTTCACCAAATACAAATACTATAGTGCAATCTCTTTATCATCAAAGTTGAACTTACAAATGTAGAATTATGTATAAAAAAACCTGCATTAAATAAAACAATGTAAAACTTTAGAGCTCACAAGTCCAATCAGTCCTACTTCTTGTTCAGCCAGTCCCTCAGACAAACAAGTTTGTTTACATTTGCAGAAGATAATACTGCCTGCTTCTTGTTTACAATGTCACCTGAAAGTGAGATCAGGTGTTTGTACTGTTGTAGCTGGCATCACAAGATATTTACATGCCAAATGCGCTAAAGATTCATATGTCCCTTCATGCCTCAATCACCATTCCAGAGGACATGCTTCCATGCTGATGATGGGTTCTGCTTGATAATCCAAAGAAGTGTGGACTGATGCATGTTCATTTTCATTATCTGAGTCAGAAGCCACCAGCAGAAGGCTGATTTTCTCTTTTGGTGATTTGGGTTCTCTAGTTTCTGCATCAGAGTGTTGCTTTTTTTAAGACTTCTGAGAGCATGCTCAACAAATTTACAGTGAAAATGTTCTTAAAACAAACAACATGTGCTGGGTCATCATCCAAGACTGTTATAATATGAAATATATAGCAGAATGTGAGTAAAACAGAGCAGGACACATACAATTCTCCCCACAAGGAGTTCAATCACAAATTTAATTAACACTTTTTTTTTTAAAATGAGCGTCTTCAGCATGGAAGCATGTCCTCTGAAATGATGGTCAAACCATGTGAGGCATATGAATCTTTAGGTCACCTGGCACATAAATATCTTGCAATGCCAGCTACAACAGGGCCATAGCAATGCCTGTTCTCACTTTCAGGTGCCATTGTAATTAAGAAGTGGGCAGCATTATCTCTTGTATATGTAAACAAATGTGTTTCTCTAAGCAATTGGTTGAACAAAAAGTAGGACTGAGTGGAGTTGCAGACTCTAAAGTTTTACATTGTTTTGTTTTTGAGTGCAGTTCTGTAACAAAAACACCTACATTTGTAAGTTGTACTTTCATGATAAAGAGATTATACTACAGTACTTTAATGAGGTGAATTGAAAAATATTATTTTATCATTTTTACACTGCAAATATTTGTAATAAAAATAATATAAAGTGAGCAATATAACATAGAATACAAAGTGTACAATTTAAATCGATATATTTGAAAATGTAGAAAAACATCCCAAAATATTTAATAAACAATAGAATACCAACTGAAATTTAACAGCGTGATTAATCATGATTAATTTTTTTAATCACAATTAATTTTTTGAGTTAATTTCGTGAGTTGGCTGTCACTAATCGACAGCCCTAATTAGTAGTAGTATTAAGATCTTTGTCAATTGATCAGGGTCTATATAGTTGAATTTTCCTGCTTCTCTCTCTTGTTTATAATTAAACTATTTCATATTCACTAACCCAGACAGTTTCTTGCTGGCCTATTTATTATGAGTTGGTTCTTTAGCCTTAGTCATCTTCTCTAGAGATGGTTGTGAACCAAAACAACCTTCCAAACTTTGCATAAGTTTGGATATGAACTTCACTTCTATATAGTGAGCTGAACCAAAACCTGATTATTGAATGTCCCAGGCATTTAAGATACTTTTGGATCTAAACAGTTTAAGTTGACTCCACATCTAATTTTCACATATTTTTTGTAGAAATGAACCTGAACCGAAACCTTGGATCTAGGTTTGGATGGAGTTTGTAGTTCAATTCTATGTCTGTATGGATCAAATCTGAACACCACCTCAGAAAGTCACCAAAGATGGAAAAGTTTAGATTCAGATCCAAAGCCCCATGTTTGGGAGAATTTATCTGGGATTTTGGTTTGACATCTATAAAAATCCAAAATTTGGATCTATTGTTTTGGTACTTTAAGTTACATTTAATCTCTAGGATTTATAATACTTTCCTAGCACTTATTATTATCATTTACCTTTGAGTCCTCCTGCCAGAAATCTGCACGGGTATCACATCTAGTTTCAGATTTTTGTAGACTTGCTCTTTATACATTGATATTAGGTGCATCACCCTGTTGTATAAGTCATCAGACTTGTCACATTTGCTATTAATGGAGCTATGTGTTCAGCATTAAGCTATGTGGCCCCTGATCTGCAGGTATGGTTTTTCTGTACCTAGCACTTGAATAGCCATCAACAGAGAATCCTTACACCCACCTATTAACAACACTCCTCTTTTCAGATTTAGTTATGGGCTAAGGGTCTGGTCCAGTACCCACTGAATTCAATTGAAAGACACCCATTAATTTCTATGGGTACTGGATCGGACTCTCAGTTCAATTGATCCTTTCACCATTTAAGTATTTCTCACTATACTGATTATTCACCTATTGTGAAGAACAAATTATTAAAATTTTCTATTAAAAAATTCAAATATCAGGACCAAACAGGTAGAAAAACACTGTTAGCAGAACAGGAAAAAGGTTGTAGGGCTCTGAGGCTTACTCAAGTCACAGGGGCCTCAAATGCGTTGTCAGAACATTAGATCTGACTAGTACAGCTGGCCCAGGCCACTCAAGGGAAACTGTTGAACTGGGATTATTCAATGGCAACATCATCAGAGAAAAGATAGGGGTGCTGGATTGTGGAGAGTGTGGAGTAGCTTGGAGGTAGCAATGTGGATCTGCTGAAGGTTAAGGAAAGGGAAAGGATTTGGATGGGTGAGGGGAGGGAGAATGGCTAATAGAATGCACAAAGGGTAGGGGAAACCAGGGAACATCTAAACATTTTGGTAAACTTGACTAAGCCTTAGATCCTGCACCATGTTCATTTTATAAATCAAACTCTAATCCTCCTGACTTTTGGGGTTTTATCCAATAAAATGTCTTGAGGTGCACCACTCAGTAAGGGAAGAACACTAACTTCACAGCAAGCACAGTAGCCACTTGGAAAATTATGGAGCAATTTAAACGCTTCTATTTGTCAAGATTAAAAACCAGTCTGCACTGAGCAGTTAATCCCTATGCTTTTCAAAGAGTTGCATGGAATTTAGCCACACAATTCCCATTTGTTATTTATCTACAAAATTATGAGGCTGTCAAAAAGAACCAATTTATTATGACTCAGGTTAACTTAACAACCAAGAGAGTACCTCCCGCAAAAACCACTAAACCTGTATTTTGCAAGGGTCTCCTGATTTACAAACTGGCCAGCCTGAGTTCAGCCAAACTTTAAAGAAACAAATTGCTCCCTAGCTGAGACTCTGCATGCTCAATTTCACCCTTGAGTGAATTCAGAAAGCCAAGTTATTAGCAGCTCTACAATGTTATTTATTATACAAGTACTAACTCAACCATAGCAGCTTCTCAAAGGAGACACTACATTATATAACAATAGTCACAGGGGAAAAAAAGACTTGTTCACTGATAGTAGGTCATGTTTGCACAATCAGGCATTAGGATTAATAAAATGAGAGATCATTTTGAATCTCTCTCATCCACTCATCCCTCTCTCATCACATTTAAGAAGTACAGTAATGTCTGAATCACAGAGATAAGACATCTTGCAGAAGGAACTTCAGGCAATAAAATCCTGGAAGAAATTACTGTCTTTTGGGGTAATGTACTGATAACACAGAGTCAGAGTTGAGGGGAGAGAAAGTGGAAGCAGAAATACAAAGGGGCTGGAGAAGAAGATGAAGAAATGACTTTATTTTAGGTGTACTTTATCATGTACACAATAGGATTTCAGAATGAAATGGCCTTTTTTTTTTACTGATCTGGAAAAAATCTATACAGCAGTCCATTTAGGTTTTGATTTAGCCAGGTACCTAAGCATGTTATTCCTTGAATCCCTTTTTAAAAAGTGCAGCTTTATTCAACCAAAGAGTGGATACTAGAGTTTGGATTTTCTGTCAAGACCCACGTTGTCATCTTGAACATTGTAAAAACCTTTGGGCCAAATTCTGTCTAGTGTAAATGTGCAAGCCGGGGAAGAGGGAACTTCTACACTGCTGCCCCAGATACAGCCTTCCAATATCCAGGCACTATACAGAACTAGTAAGTTTAAGTGCTAGGCTATGACAGTGTTGATAACACACAATTCTATCACGAGTCTCCCAATATTTGGTGCTCTGTCTTAAATCTTCATAATTAAAAATCTCATGATTTTTAAACCCACCCATGTTTTTTTTTTGTTGGGGGGAGGCTGAATTCATGGTTTTTGAACGCTTAGGGTTGGCAATCTGGGGACCAGCTAGCAGCAATGGCTTTCCGAGGCCTCAAGGGCTCACTAGCAGTGGTAGGTTGCAGGGTGAATTCACACTGCTGCTTTCTGCAGCATGTGTCGGAAGCAATATTCAGTGCACATTTCCAGCATTACCCAAGGCATTCTGTTTGGCTCTGCATGATGCTTGGACAGGCATGATGCTTCCCTATAACTCCATTTGGTTGCTACAGCTCTACCCTGCAGTAGAGCTCCAAAGGAAAGCAACATCCCATTTTGACCCTTTGTGTGTTGTCTGTTAAATGTCACTTCTGCTGAAGATACAGGAGGGAGTGGAGTGGGGATATTAAAGTCTGTTCCCTGTTGTACCATCTCTAAATGCCATCACTGAATTGGCGCTTCACTATATTTGTGGAACACTTTTTGGGCATGGTCAATGCACTTGTACATCCTGTGAATCAAAATGGCTTGAAACGCTGCACAATTAGTTTGGCTGTTTAGGTGCTGGGGATTTAGTTCCTCTGCCCTGTTACCTTTTTGTCCAAAGCAAAGTGTGTGTATTAGGGGTTGCCTCAAAACATTATATACATCCCTTTAACCTCACTCTCTGCCCAAACCAACCCATGGATCCAGTTCTGCTTCTGATTAGTGTGGGCAGACACAGGTGTGCAAATGTCCATCTGCACATGCATGTCCCTGTGGCATTCAATGTTTAGGTTCATAAATTCAAATTAGATGCTACCCTTTGAAAATGTGATCTTCTAATATGAATTTGTTACTGCACATCAAATGCTGAGGCAGAAAAGTGTATGTTTCTCTCAGTTTATTCACCTAATAGGTTTCACTATAATGCTCGTTATGGCTCGGTTTAGTGCACCAGAAATACATAGTCTTTTAACAATTATTCATAAAATTAGGCTCCACATGTAAGTGGAATATTGTTTCAGAAACTAAATACTTGGCTGTGATATTACCCAGGGTACAATCTGGTCTGCTGAAAAGCTGGGTCCCCTCAATTCTCTCAGAGAGCAACCACTCCTGGCCTGCTCAGACACAGCCTCTAAATCAGTAAGTAAATCAGTCCCAGCTGAGTTATGAGTGCTCTAGCCAGTCAGTCCTAAATTATATTGCAGAGTGACACCTAGCAAATTCCCAGTCCCAGACTTGTCCCCAGAAATGTGTATCTTGTACTGCCCACTACTCTTCTGTCCATCATATAAAGTCCATCATTTCATTATAGAAAATTATATGCACAAACCCTGTTCTCTCAAATGGAGTTTCCAAAACAAACACACTGACTTAGATAAAACAATGCAACAAGTTTATTAACTAAGAAAATTTTAAATTATTACAAGTAATAAGGCATAAAAGTCAGAATTGGTTACAAAGAAAAAAAAGGTAAAACACAAATGAATACCTAATTTAACAAGCTAAGTGAATTCAAACAAAATGCCTCTCTCACCACATGTTCTAGTCATTTTACTTAGGGTGACCAGACAGCAAATGTGAAAAATCAGGAGGGGGTAGGAAGTAATAGTATCCTATATAAGAAAAAGACCCAAAACTGGGCTGTCCCTATACAATCAGGACATCTGGTCACCCTAGTCTTACTGGCTAAATATTTCCCCAGGATCTCTCCCCAGTCCAAAGCTGTTTCCTTTGATTTTCATATGTTGTCTGTGTTGTGAGTAAAGAAGAAGAGAGAATCCTCAGGGGTTTTTTTCTACTCCTTATAGCAATTCTCTCCTTTGAGAATCATCTCCAGCTGGGGTTTACAGGCGACAGAAAGTTTGTTTGCGCATGAACTTCCAACCGTTCTTTTGCCAACATGTAAATTTCTCCATTACATCCTTCCTCCTGCCAAGAAATGGTCAGTTAACAAGCATCTGTTTGATTATGTTGACACCTGTGTGAGCCACCAGTTTGTCTTTTGTCTCAGAAGAACTGGTTTGTGCCTGCTTTTCTAAACTTGGAGCATATCTCAGTGAAGTCATACAGTTCAATATTATAACTTTACTTGTTGCCGCACATTTTACCAGGACAATAATGATCAGCACATTTTGAGTTGTCAAATGATACCTCACAAGGCATACTTTGTACAAAATCCATGATAGTTTTGTAAAAAGGGTGAACACAGGGATACAGACTGTCACACTGGCCATGTCAGAATGAGAGAACTTGAGCTGAATTAGTATATCTAGAAGGGAAATATTCTTGTTATATGGAATATTTCCAATATATATAAAATGTAAATATGTATATATGCCTTCATAATGCTGTTTGTTATAACTTTTGAATACAGTATGTATAGTAGTTAAAATACTTAAGTGTAATGATTGAACTATTTGTAACACATGTTTAATCTATATTATGTGACAAGAAAAGGAATGAGAAAAGCACACATGAAACACTTCTGCCTTAAATGAATTCTGTTGAAGATAAAATGATTACAAGAAGACTGAGGTCAAGGAAGTGGAAATTATGACAAGAGATCTGAAGGGAACACCTGAGAAAGTAAGAAGCAACAGAAAATACACAGATCAGAAACTAATGATTAGAAAAATGGACTCAGCAATATGCCACCAAGACAAAAAACAGGATACTATTGCCTTCTAGGAGTGAGAACCAGGAATGTGGCATACAACAGAAGGGCTCATGAGGACTGCAGGAAAGAACCCACTGAGTCTCATCAAACTTGGTGACAAGATATAGTAACTGGGGACATAACTGACCTAGAAGGACTATAGCAACCAGGTCTGGGAAATGAAAGTAAGACCAAAAAATGACTGTTTCAGAGTCCTTTCAAAAAAGAGACCAAAGATAGGCGAAGATTGAGCATACAGTGTTCTGTCAGTGAACCAAGAGCTCAAGAAATGGTGGAGGATATAAGAGTTTGAACTGATGGAACAGTAGTTTTCTTTCTCTGGACAAGGAGTTGTTTTGGTTTCAACAGTCTTATTCAAAGAGAAAGGTGAATTTGACTTTTTTAGAGGCACCTTATCCGGAATATTTTAACTCTTTTATGGATTAGTCCTGCTACTAAAATGAAGAGGGAAGTTGGAAAATATACCTGGCATAGGGGACAAAACATAATTCTGGCGCTACCCCACTAACATCACTTTGAAGCACCAAAGTTCCTTACAACAATATTAGAGTGCTGGTCCTTCAAAATGACATATCATAGCTGGTACCAGGGGCAGCACTGGAAGTGCAAAATTAATTTCTTAGACATAGCTTTCCCTCGGTAAGTTTCTTCTTCCTCCTTCTTCCCTCACCCCATGTGCACCAAACAGAGGCTTATAAACTAACCAAACTGCTTCTCCCATATGGTAAGAAGGTAATAGAGTGAGAGAAACTATTATATCTGTTTTTAAATATTTTGGAAGTGTTCAGATACTGCAGTAATGAGAGCCATTGAAGCACCTAAATAGATATGCTTTGCTCCATATAATCAGACATGTTATGCAGTCATAAAAAGATATAGTATTGTATAGTATATAGAGCAGTATAAACAAGTCATTATATGAAATTTTAGTTCGTACTGACTTCATTAGTGTGTTTAGTGTAGCTTGTTGTAAAACTAGGTAAATATCTAGATTAGCTGATACCTACAGAAGACCGCTATGCACCCCCAGGAGTATGTGTACTCCCATTGAGAACCACTGCTTTATAGGATAAGAAAAGATAAACAAAGCATCCTGTGCCAAATTCATCTCTGGTATAACCCCATTGACTGCAACCAAGGTGTTAGTTTAGGATAAAGAAACTAATGTAACTAACCAATTTATCCCACTCTTCACATAAATTACTCTCTGAAACTAACCAATGTGTTATGTATTTTTATATGATTAGAAACTATGAACCATAAAACTAGTTGATGTGGTTGCTGCTATGGAGATGTGGTACATACCTAATCCTGCCCACACTCATTTCTAGTTTTTCCTATGTAATGCTGAAGATGCATTATTTAGCAAGAACCAATGTGGCTTTAGGGAGGACTGGGGTTTGATGGGGCGGGGAGGGGAGATGGAGTCTCAGACAGTCAGCTCTTGGGTTTTCTTCTTCTTTCTCCTCTCACAGGACTGCACTTCCTTGACTGAATCTCCTCTGTCTTCACCCTAATGATTAGGCTCCCTGTATCAGTTTGGAGCCATCTTTGGAAGATGGATGAGATGGGTGGAGGATTGCAATGGCAGTATTATATCTGTATCAGTATATCTGTTTCTATCATATTGAGTGAATATTTTACCCCTTGAAATCATCATGTTAAAATCAACTGCAAACAAGAAAAAAAGCCAATCTGAAAGAACAAACAACTCACATGAGTAGTTATTGCTGGGATTCCCTAGTGTGAACTGACAAAGAGTCCTGTGGCACCTTAAAGACTAACAAAAGTATTGAAGCATAAGCTTTCGTGGGCTAGTACCCACTTCATCAGGTGCATGCAGTGGAAGTATCCAGAGGCAGGTATAAATAAAAAGGCAGGAACAAGGTTAGAGATAATGAGGTTAATTCAGTCAGGCTGAACCACCTTGTTATCTGTAATCGGGGAGGATGAGATCCTCTTCTAGCAGCTGAACTGGAGGTGTGAACACCGAGAGAAGAGAAGCTGCTTCTGTAGTTAGCTAGCCACTCATAGTCCCTGTTCAACCCTGAGTTGACGGTGTCAAATTTGCAAATGAATTGCAGCTCCACAGTTTTTCTCTTTGAAGTCTGGTCTTGAAGTTTTTTTGCTACAGGATGGTGACCTTTAAATCTGTAATTGTGGGTCCAGGGAGATTGAAGTGTTTTCTTACACGCTTTTGTACATTGCCATTCCTAATATCTGATTTGTGTCCATTTATCCTTTTTTGTAGGGACTGTCTGGTTTGGCCGATGTACATAGCAGTGGGACATTGTTGGCACATGATGGCATATATTATGTTGGTAGATGTACAGGTGAATGAACCAGTGATGGTGTGGGTGATCTGGTTAGGTCCTGTGATGGTGTCGCTGGTGTAGATATGTGGGCAGAGTTTTCATGTTCTATCTATCTATCTACTGTATTTTCCACTCCGTGCATCTGATGAAGTGGGTTTCAGCCCACGAAAGCTTATGCCCAAATAAATGTATTAGCCTCTAAGGTGCCATAAGTACCCCTCGTTCTTAAAGTGTTTACAGTCTCTTATCAGGCTTATGAATGTAACTGATGTCCCTGTCAGCAATATGGCTGTGGCAAAAAAGCCTTGCAAATGCAGTTTAAGGTAATCTCAGCCCTTCAGCATCACAAGGCAACCATAGAAATGAACATGATGCTTCCTAAGAGGATGTTAGAGATCCCATGGCACTCTTTGGGTATGTCTATACAGCAAAGAAAAACCCGCAGCTTGCTCTTGCCAGCTAACTTGGGCCATCGGGGCTCAGGCTGCGGGGTTGTTTCACTGCTGTATAGACTTCCGGGTTCAGGCTGGAGCCCTAGGATGGGAGTTTCTATTGTTTCTACAGGCAGGAAAAAACAGTCTTAAAGAAATTTGCTCTGGTGAGCAAAGTAGCAGCAGTCTGAAAGGTCACATGGTGAGGAAAACTTTCCTATGCAAAGTAAGAAATGTGTTTAAAATCAGATAGTTATTTTACAGTAATTACTTTTATACAGCAGCTTTTATTCTAAGGGGTAGCAAAGCACTTTAAAAACCATGGGTTCAAATCTGTTGTTCGGCATAGCTCCACTGAAGTCAATGCAGATGCCGGATTATCAGCTAGTTAAATCAGTGCTTCTTGTTCCAATACCTGTGGAATTGATAGAGAGCAGCAGCTATATGTCTGGTGGAGGGCCAAAACCTCACTCGGAAAAAGGGTATGACACCTGCAGGCCAAACCCTCACTCATAAAAAGCAACTAAATACTTTCCTGTAGAAACAATAGAAAATATCTTAGCTGCCATAATACAAATGAGTGCAGAGAAGTGGGAGAGAGAGAGAGGAAAGACAGGAAGTAGGATAACCTCCTTACATTTTTACTTCCAAACAGCATTATCTAAAATACCTTTCTGCTCCTTTTCCACAAAATGTTTTCTTGGAACATGGGGAAAGAAAAGAGAAGGATTAGAGTCTTCCAAATAGAGCTGGTTATCAAACTTGGGTCCCTGAAGTTAGGTACCTAAATCTTCATTTAACAATCTAAAAACTATTCCTAATCAGATATAAAAAATGGTCATTTAGATGCCCAAACAGGTCTTTAGGTTTAGGCACTCAAGTTTGAATATGGGCCCAGAAATAGTAAGAGGGACACTGAACATAAGTAGTTTTAAACTTACTTTTTTGTTGTTGTTTTGGGTCCTTCCAAAAATGTTGAATTAGCATACCGCCACATACCCACATATCGAGTATGACATGTTTTTATATAGAATCCGTCAATCAAAGTGGGCCTGCAGTTGAACTGTAGATGCAAATCTGAGTAATTTGCACGGGGTTTCATTTGCATCTGCAGAAAGGGCCTTGTTCTTTTTGAAAATAAATGTTTTATACAGAGAGATAAGAAAGGATAGTTTATGGAGGTAAATACCACAACTTGCATACAGGCACAAAAAGGAAATATAGCAATAAAGTAGAGCCAAAGGGCTGGTCTACAGTAGTGGAAGGGATCGACTGAAGATATGCAACTTCAACGTGAATAACGTATCTGAAGTCGGCGTATCTTCGGCCGACTTACCTGCCATCCTCGTGGTAGCAGCGGTTGGCTGCGCGCTCCCCTGTCGACTCCAGCTTGCGCCTCTCAGCAAGATGGAGTTCCGGAGTCGACGGGAGCACGGTTGGCAATCGATTTATCGCATCTTAACAAGACGCAATAAATCGATCGCCAAAAGATCGATTGCTACCCACCGATCTGGCGGGTAGTGAAGACATACCCAAATAAAAGAGAATTTAAAAGTGGTAAAAATGCACAAGAAGTCCTTAGGATAACTTGTGTCCTCACTTAAGTCAGTTAAGACTATGGATTTGCATAGGTGTAACTGAGATTAGAATTTGGCTCATCAAAGTTGATTATTTGTATGTTGTAGTAGTATGCAAAGGCCCCAATTAGCTCAACACTATGTAAATACAAACACAAAAGAAGACAGTCTGTTCTGAAAAGTCCCTAGGTCTTTCTTTTCACCTCTAATTCCCCATCTGTAAAATGAACACCATAATGCTTTTCTTCATCACCACGACATTGTGATGGTTCATGGTTAACAACAGTAAAGTTCTTTGAGAACTCTTGATGTCAAGTGCAATAGAAGCTACTGAAATAAGGACATTGCTGAGTTAATTTGGCTCACAGTAGAACAGTATAAAAACTTCTCTCTCTATTCTGTTCTGTTTGGAGTTGGATTTTTTTTTGTTTCTATGCATTATATCAGCTTGTGTATTTAGACTGAGTTCTTCAGAACACAAACTGTCCTATGTGTGTGTTCAGCACATTTGAATTTGTATACTGTAGAGTGCAAAGTACATGCATGGAGCTTAGTAAATAACAAATATAGATAACTCTCCCCGGTTGCATCTGACCTGTGTCTGCTGCTTTTCCTAGTTATAACAACAGGGAAAAAATGCATTGCATAAAGCAGCAAATTGGCAAAAAACCCCAACCCCCTCCCAAAAAAACTGTAACACTGCTATGTTCTTTAACTCAAAATGCTGTACAGACGCCTCAATATACAGAAAGCTGACTTTAAAACAGTGTCACACATAGAAATAGATGGCCATGAAATATTTAAGAAAGATGAACATAAGAACAGCCAAACTGGATCAGATCAAAGATCCATCTAGCTCATATTCTGTCTTCCAACAGTGGCCAATATCAGCAGCCCCAGAGGGAATGAACAGAATAAGTAATCATCAAGTGATCTGTCTCTTGTCACCCATTCACAGCTTCTGGCAAACAGAGGCTAGGGACACCATCCCTGGCCATCCTGGCTAATAGCCAGGGGTGGACCTATCCTCCATGAATTTATCTAGTTCTTTTTTGAACCGTGTAATAGTCTTGGCTTTCACAATGTCCTCTGACAAAGAGTTCCACAGGTTGATTTGTGCTTTGTGTGAAGAAATACTTCCTTTTATTTGTTTTAAATCTGTTGCTGCTTATTAATTTCATTTGGTGACCCCCTAGTTCTTGTGTTATGAGAAGGAGTAAATAACACTTCCTTATTTACTTTCTCCACACAGTCATGATTTAATAGCCCTCTATCATATCCCCGCTTAGTCATCTCTTTTCCAAGCTGAAAAGTCCCAGTTTTTTAAATCTCATATGAAAGCTGTTCCATACTTCTAATCATTTTTTCCCCTCTTCTGAACCTTTTCCAACTCCAATACATCTTTTCTGAGATGGGGCGACCAGATCTGCACACAATATTCAAGAAATGGATGCACCATAGATTTATATAGAGGCAATATGATATTTTTTTTCTTATTATCTATCCCTTTCTTAATGATTCCCAACATTTTTGAGCTTTTTTGACTGCCACTACACATTGGTTGGATGTTTTCAGAGAACTATCCACAACTCCAAGATTTTTTTTGAAAGGTAACTAATTTAGACCCCACATTTTATATGTATAGTTGGGATTATGTTTTCCAATGTGCATTATTTTGTATTTGTCAATGCTGAATTTCATCTGTCATTTTGTTGTCCAGTCACCCAGTGTTGTGAGATCCCTTTGTAGCTCTTCACTGTCTGCTATGGACTTAAGTTTCTTGAGTAGTTTTGTATCATCTGCAAATTTTGTCACCTCTCTGTTTACCCCTTTTTCCAGATAATTTATGAATATGTTGAATAGTACTGGTCCCAGTACAGACCCCTGGGGACACCACTATTTACCACTCTCCATTTCGAAAACTGACCATTTATTCCTACCCTTTGTTTCCTATCTTTTAACCAGTTAACAATCCATGAGAGGACCTTCCCTCTTATCTCATGCCAGCTTACTTTGCTTAAGAGCCTTTGGTGAGGGATCTAGTCAAAGGCTTTCTGAAAATCTAAATACATTATATCCACTGGATTCCCCCTTGTCCACATGCTTGTTGATCCCCTCAAAGCATTCTAGTAGATTGGCAGGCATGATTTCCCTTTACTAAAACTATGTTGATTCTTCCCCAACAAATTATGGTTATCTATATCTCTGACAATTCTGTTCTTTACTACAGTTTAAATCAATTTGCTCGAGACCTTGTACCTGGAAAGATAATGGAGCAAATAATTAAGCAAACAATTTGCAAAAATATAGAAGATAATAAGGTGATAAATAACAGTCAGCATGGATTTGTCAAGAACAAATCAGGACAAACCAACCTGATAGCTTTCTTTGACAGAGTAACAAGCCTTGTAGATGGTGGGAAGCTGTAGATGTGGTATATCTTGACTTTAGTAAGGTTTTTGATGCTGTCTTGCATGACCTTCTCATCAACAAACTAGGGAAATGCAACCTAGATGGAGCTACTATAAGGTGAGTGCATAACTGGTTGGAAAATCGTTCCCAAAGAGTAGTTATCAGTGGTTTGCACTCATGCTGGAAAGGCATAATGAATGGGGTCCTGCAGGAATCGGTTCTGGGTCCAGTTCTGTTCAATATCTTCATCAATGATTTAGATAATGGCACAGAGAGTACACTTATAAAGTTTGCGGATGATACTAAACTGGAAGGGGTTGCAAGTGCTTTGGGGGATAGGATTAAAATTCAAAATGATCTGGACAAACTGGAGAAATGGTTTGAAGTAAATAGGATGAAATTCAATAAGGACAAATGCAGAGTACTCCACTTAGGAAGGAACAATCAGTTGCACACATACAAAATGGGAAATGACTTCCTAGGAAGGAGTACTGTGGAAATGGTCTGGGGGTCACAGTGGATCACAAACTAAATATAAGTCAACAGTGTGATGCTGTTGCAAAAAAAGCAAACATTGTTCTGGGATGTATTAGCAGAAGTGTTGTAAGCAAAACACAAGAAGTAATTCTTCCGCTCTACTCCGCATTGATTAGGCCTCACCTGGAGTATTGTGTCCAGTTGTGGGCGCCAGATTTCAGGAAAGATGTGGACAAACTGGAGAAAGTCCAGAGAAGAGCAACAGAAATGATTAAAGGTCTAGAAAACATGACCTATGAGGAAAGATTGAAAAAATTGGGTTTGTTTAGTCTGGAGAAGAGAAGACTGAGAGGGACATGATAACAATTTTCAGGTACATAAAAGGTTGTTACAAAAAGAAGGGAGAAAAATTGTTGTTCTTAACCTCTGAGGATAGGACAAGAAGCAATGGGCTTAAATTGCAGCAAGAGTGGTTTAGGTTGGACATTAGGAAAAATTTCCTAACTGTCAGGGTGGTTAAGTACTGGAATAAATTGCCCAGAGAGGTTGTGGAATCTCCATCATTGGGGATTTTTAAGAGCAGGTTGGACAAACACCTGTCAGGGATGGTCTAGATAATACTTAGTCCTGCCATGAGTGCAGGAGACTGTTCTAGATGACTCTCGAGGTCCCTCCAGTTCTATGATTCTATGAAGTCAGGCTTACCGGCCTGTAATTTACTGGGATCACCTCTGGAGCCTTTTTTAAAAATTGATGTCACATTTGCTATCCTCCAGTCATTCGGTACAGAAGTTGATTTAAATGATAGGTTACAAACCATAGTTAGTAGTTCTGCAATTTCACAGACGAGTTCCTTCAGAACTCTTGGGTGAATATCATCTGGTTCTGGTGACCTATTACTGTTTAATTTATCAGTTTGTTTCAAAACCTCCTCAAATGACCCCTCAGTCTGAGACAGTTCCTCAGATCTGTCACCTACAAAAAATGGCTCAGGTTTGGGAATTTTCCTCACATTCTCACCCATGAAGACTGATGCAAATAATTAATTTAGTTTCTCTGCAATGGCCTTATAATCCTTGAGTTCTTCTTTAGCATCTT
This sequence comes from Dermatemys mawii, assembly GCA_007922305.1. NCBI lineage: Eukaryota > Metazoa > Chordata > Testudines > Dermatemydidae > Dermatemys > Dermatemys mawii. Next base: position 33,888,421 of record ML677326.1, on the reverse strand, counting down.
CAGTGGCCTCACTGGTTGTTTAGCAGGCTTCCTGCTTCTGGTGTGCTTAACTTTTTTTTTTGTATTACTTTTTGAGTCTTTGGCTAGCTATGCTTCAAACAGTCTGGCCCTATCTGACCTCCACCCTGACTACTCCACCCATCCAACCCCATCTGCTTCTTGTTCCCTGACTGTCCCTCCAGAGACCCTAACTACCCCCCCTGCCCTGGGACCCCATCCCCTACCTAAGTCCCCCTGCTTCCTGTCTCCTGATTGCTCCCCAAGACTCCTTGCCCCTTTATCCAACCCCCCGACCCCGGCCCGGCCCCAGCCCCCTTACCATGCTGCTCAGAGCAGCATGTCTTGCAGCAGTGAGGCCTGCTGTAGCTAGACACACTGCCCCACCCCCTTACCATGCTGCTCAGAGCAGCAGGAGCTCAGGCCCCGCCGGAGCCAGCCACACCACTGCAGTGCTGTCCCAGAGTAGCAGGCCAGAGTGCCAGCAGCACAGAGTGCTGAGGCTCTGGGTGAGGGTGAACAGCAGGGGAGGGGGCGGGGACAGCCTCCCCAGCCGGGAACTCAAGGGCCAGGCAGAAGAGGCCCGTGGGCCAGATGTGGCCCACGGGCCGTAGTTTTCCCACCTCTGTGCTAAGCTGCTTGCAGTAGCTTGGGACAGAAGATGGATCATTGCAAGGAAAGCATGGCAATATGTCTTCGGACAGTATAGTCAAACAAACCAGACATGCACAAATATCTGGGGGCCAGTTCTTCTGCAGCAAAAGGAATTCCATAAGATGCATGTTCCATGCATTCCAGTACGTAGAACAAACAAGACAATCTGCAGTTGCACCACGTGGTGATTGCCAGTAACGTTATAGGTAAACTTGTCTGGGACTGCCGGAGAGGTTAGTGTTTCTGAAGGGCCTTCGCTGACCTTATACACTCTTATCTCTCATTGGTGCTGGCTGTTTGAGGAGGGAGAGCCAAGGCTCCATCTCAGCCATCTGCAAGTTCCTCCTGCAATTTGCAACTCCCTGTTTGGAGAAGGGGAGACGAAGCTTTGGGTTGCTGTAGCCTAGAAGGGGAGACAGGAAATATAGAAGACCACCACTTAACCCCTGCACTCCATGCTGTAGCTCTGCCTCTCAAGAACACAGCTGCCTCTCAGCTCAGTTGCCTAGCAACCTAATCAGCTCAGCTGAGCCCAATAAACCATCACTAAGTCACTGTGCTCCCTGACTGGCCACAAGAGCCAACAGATTACCATTTTGGCCCAGTAGCAAGTGCAGCTCTTGGCATTATGCTCTGCAGTCTGGCTCAATTTGCCATCAGAGTGAGCCATTGTCACCACTCTATGGGCTGCCATAGATCTTATCTGATGTGCTGCTAGATTCCCTGCTGGACTCGGGGGATAGGGACATAGGTATCTAAAACTGTGGCATTGTGTGACATAAAGTGCTGGGAAGGGAGTTATATACAAATAAGGTTGCACATTCATACATAAGGATATATGTAGATATGGTCAGAAAATGTTTTTTCCTGTGGAAGATCTCAATGAAAAAACCCTTCATTGCAATTGTCTGTCTAAAAATGTTGACTCTTCCTCAATATAAAAAGATTTTGGGCTGAAAGCCAGAAAATATGGAGCTTAATTTATTTGGGAAAAGTCAATGTTTTCCACAGAGGAGAGACTTTTCAGGAAAATTTTAATTTAGTCAACAACCCAGTTTTCCACTTAAAACCAGGTTTGACAAAATATTTTTTAGCTGTTTGGCCTGATCCAATTCCCACTCAAGACAGGGGGAGCCTTTCCATTGACTTCTGTGGAAGCTAGACTGGACTGTAAGTGGAGACCATTCAATGAAGAAAAGTGACAAACATCTGAGTGGAAGCAATGAACATTTTCACATTACCATCCCATCAGAAAATATTTTATTTCCCTTAGACTCACAATTTTATCTTTGCTTGTAGAGAAGAAAAATTACATGAAGAAATCTACTTTAAAATGTTCAGAAAGATGCCTATAAGATGCCTTTCATGTATTTTTATGCCAATCCCTCGCCCCCCGACATTAGTAGTTAATGCTTGTTTGGGTTCTCACCACTTCTTTGGTTCCCAGAGGAAACTGAAAACACTTAAAACTCCCAATAATCCCAGTAACGTTTTATCTATAAGAGAACACAAAGAATGCTGTTTTAATGATCTTTTAACAGTAAATAATTTTGAGTCTCATTCAAGAATAGTGTAGGGGGTCTTAAAGGCAGGCAAATCCTCATACTACAGCCCTGGCTTTGGAAAGGTAAAGTTTTTGGTTCAAGTCACTGGCAATGTTCTTTGAATATAAGAAACCTGATTATGGTTTATAATCCATGATGGTATTATTGTTTGTATTACCCACATAAATATTCTAGCATGTGTGCATTTCATAAGGGAGCAAACATTCTGTCCACCACATGTATAATACTACTGTAATAAAGCCATGTTACAAAAGACTATAATTACTGCAAGCAATCTCCCTAAAGTCTACAGCCAGGATGTTGCACTAATATGAGAGTTCTTTGGCCATATTATATAGGATTAGCAGATTATATGGCACAGTAAATTGGGTGTTTTCCTTAAGTACTGATTTGTTGTAATAATTTGTCATTAATTACTTAACACAGTGTGTGCTAGATTGTGAGGTTTATACACTGCTCATAGTAAAGGACAGTGAGGAACCATATTGCATAAGGGGCAGAAGGCCATCTTGAGCTTGACAGTTGCACTGAGAGAAAAATCTGCAACATCCTTTAAAGGGTGCTATACATATACCCCAGCTGTGATTGCTTTTGCACAGCACAGACAGAACAGTGGCTCTCAGAAACTATAAAGGATGTTAAACAGCAGCTATTAAAGTTAAATATTTTTAAATCACAGGAGCAAACAACTTTCAACCAAGAGTATTAAAAGAATTGGCCAAGAAGTCCTCTGACGTATTAGTGTTGATTTTTAACAAATCTTGGAACACTGAAGAAGTTCGAGAGGACGGGGACTAGCTAATATTGTGCAATATTTTAAAAGGGTAAACACAATGACGTGGGTAACTATACAACCCTGGGCAAAATCACAGAAAGGCTCTATGGGATGCAAACAATAAAGGCTTAAAGGATGGTCACATAATTCATGCCAGTCAACATAGTTTTATGGAAAATAGCTTGAAAATTGACATAATTTTTGATGAGATTACATGGTTTGTTGATAAAGCTTAATGTGTTGACATAACTTACTTGGACTTCAGTAAGGCATTTTATTTAGCCCCACATGACATTCTGATAAAATAAAATAGCACCATACAAAAATATTAAATGGATTCAAAACTGGTTAATTGATAGGTCTCACTTGGTGAGAGTCCGTGGATCAGAGGCGATGCATGAGGGGGCATGTGGGGTCATGTGCCTCCCCCCCCCCCATTTGCTGCTTGGCTTGTACTGAGTATGCTCAGTAACACTGCTAAAATTGGCTGCCCTCACTTTGCCCCCTTCTTCCCATCGACAGGCATGGCTCATCTCTGCTGTGGACTGTGTTATGCCGGAGGTCAGACAAGATGAACATAATGATGTCTTCTGGCCTTAAAACATCTATGGATCTCTGCCTCCTACTCCTACTTATGTTCAACTTGTTCCCAGTAGCAGTTGAGTACAGAGGCTGCAATTCTAGCCAGACTATACACAAACTGCACAAGATTGGAAAAGGTTCCTCCCCTCATAGCTTGGCTGTGTAAGACCTGGCCCCACTCTAGTTCTGTCTGAGCAATATTTCAATAGCTACATAACGACAGGATAGTGTGTATATAATAGTAACATGGAGTATGTAAAAATAAAGGTTTTCTTTGGCTTTTTTATTAAATGGAACCTCATCTTCCACCAAAATGGCACTCAGCAGCTATTTTCTCTACACTACTGCCAAAGGAACAAAAAACTCATTTAGGCCTTTGATTCTCTACCACTAGGTAACCTTGAGTTTTGTGTAAGAGAGACATTGTGTATGTCAGCTCGTCTATGTAAATTACATTCAGCTAGTATTCATCCAAATAGCACACAAAGGACACAGCCAGTGCGGGACTGGGAATGGGATAAGCAGGAAAATACTGGAGAGAGAAGGTGTGGCATAGGCAAAAATAAACCAAGACTGATTGTTCGTGAATTACAAATTTAGCACGGCTTTACGAAGAAGTTTGAGCACAGGTTAGACGACCCTCCCAAGCAAAGGGTCTAGTAGTATACACAGACCAGATAATTCAGACTAGTACTGATCTAGCTTATGAGGAGTAGTCTGATGAGAAGAGGTTCTGATCCTTAGAGAAATCGAAACCTCAGACTTCTTAGCCTCTGCTTTCCTCGGTCTTTGCTGCTATAAGGTTTTCTATCCTTTATTGTCAGAGATATGCTGAGTCAATTCTCTAAGCTGAATGCAGAGGTCTGCTGAAGGAGCTTGGGCATCACCATTCTGAGTGTTATTTCTTGAAGCAACCCTTCTTTTAAAAAACAGTAGTACTTACAGGCATGGCAAATTATAGTAATAATCCCCTGTGGACTGGCCCACTGTGTAATGTAATTTTGCAGGTGTACTGCTCCACCTTCAGGAAAAGGCACTTTGGGGGATGATAAAAACATAGAAACATTCAAAGGCTTGAAGTGTCACCTTAGTAGGCTGGGCTGAGTCAGGTACACCTTGTTTTTCTCATGTCTATTTATTACTCTGTGTTTTGTTAGCGTGTCTTTATTCTGTTGGCATGCACAATGCTTACTCATCGTGCCACTCATACTCCCAAGGCGCTTTGCCTTTTAAGACCTATCATACGACTGTTACACAGCAGTCAGCTCCCCAAAATATGAATATTCATAAATCATAGACAGAATGCTGGAAGAGCCTTGAGGGTTTCATCTAGTGCATCCCTTCATGCTGAGGCAGGACCAAGAATGCCTAGGTTTGCAAAATTATATGGAGGGCCAGGTAGGGAAGGTCCTGCCCCCAATCCAGCCCCCTCCCACTTCCCACCCTTTGACAATTCCTGACCTTGTCCCCTGACTCCCACTTCCACAGAACCCCTAACCACCCCCCAGGACCCCACTGCCTACCCAATTCCCCTCCTCCCTATCCCCTGACTGCCCCAACCCCTATCCACCTTCCCACCCTCAACCAACACCCCAGAACCCCACCCCATCCAACCCACCCTGCTCCCTGACTGCCTGCCCCCTCCAACCCCCCCCCAATCATTACCCTGGAACTCCCCCATCCCTCCCCTCTTACCATAGCTCCTTGGGGCGGGGGGGAAGCATGCAGCCCCCGCCCCCAGAGCTCTGCCCACGCAGGGTGGCTCCGAGGGAAAATGCACAGCCCGGGCCCCCAGAACTCTGCCTCCGCGGCGTGGCTCCGGGGGAGGGGCGAGCGCGCAGCCCCGACCCCCAGAGCGCTCCCCGCGCGGCTCCGGGGGAGGGGCGAGCGTGCAGCCCCTGTCCCCGGGGCGCTCCCCGCGCGAAGTGGCTCCGGGGGAGGGAGGGGGCGCGCAGCCCCGGCCTCCTGGGCGCTCCCGGCGCGGCTCCGGGGGAGGGGCGAGCGCGCAGCCCCGGCCCCCAGAGCAGTCTCTGCGGTGCAGCCCCAGACCCCCCCGCACGGGGCGGCTCCAGGAGCGCATGGAGTCCCGACCCCCAGAACACTGCCCGCACGATGGGGGGGGGGGGCAGGGGGCGCAGTCTTGGCTCCGCAGCGGTGCCCGCGCTGCACGGCTCCGGGGGAGGGCCGGGGCAGCTTCTGGGGGCCAGATGAGACGGTCTCGCAGGCCGGACGTGGCCCGCGGGCCTTAGTTTGCCCACCCCTGGTCTAAACTGTTCTTAAAAGCTCCCAGGATGGGGAGTCCACAGCCTCCCTTGAAAATCTCTGCAAGTATTTCACTATCTTATAGCTAGAAAGTTCTTTCTAATATCTAACCTAAAACTTGCCAGCTGCGGATTAAGCCATTTTATTCTTGTCTTATCTTCATGGGACATGGAGAACAGTTGATCACATCCTCTTTATAACAGCCCTTAGCATATTTGATATGATATTAATAAGGTTAATCAAAGAATTGAGTGGTGTTATGTCTTAATGGTAAAACAGTATAAAATCACTGATATAATATGTAGAATAACTATCTAAGCTACTGAAATATTATCTAAAGTAATACATTGACATAGGTCCTTAAATAATAAGATATAGAAAATAATAAAATATCTAATTCAATATACAATAAAATAAGGAATATTGCCAAATGGTTTTCTTTAGCTGCAAGGGTAGCATACGGCTTGAACAGGAGATTTCAAACTTTCTAAATATGTTTTTGTTATGCCTTTTTTGTTGGCTGTTGTGAATATGATGCTTAGTAATTGTAGGATTACAGGATTGGGTCTAATTCATTGTTTAATTCAATCATCAATATATTTAAAATTTGTTAAGGAGTACTTAGAACAAATAATAGGCACTCCTTTTTTAATGGAGGGATAAAGCTAAATAAATAAAATAAGTGATTTAAAAAAAAGTCAAACCTGTTTATAGTTGATTTAGAGAACAAAGAAATCTGAAAGCAGGGAGAGAAATGAGAAGGCAAGTTGCCAATGAGTTTTGTCACAAACAGCATAACTGATAGACTCTCCAGCTGTTGAAATACAAGTAAACAAGCAGGCAAATCAGAAGCAAAAAAAACCCCAAAACCTCAAAACCCCAACCCAAGCAACCCCTCCCATTCCCCACCCACCTGAAAGCCCAGGATAACACCACAACTGCTGCTAACATCATATTATTTAAACAAAGTGGAGGCAGATTTGTGGGTCCTGAAATTTCTTGTACAATTCAAAGCAGAATTGTAGGGAACATCAGATTTTTCACACAGCAAAGGAAAGCTGTGTCATGTTTGTATTCACTCAGAAAACAGCATTGGTTATGAGAGATCTGTATGTTTTTCAAGGGTGCAACCAAAATTTCCCCACAGCTTTTCCTCCCCTGCCCTGAATCCAGCCCCAAACTCTCTCTCCTGCATTCTCCCTGCACCCTGCCTCCTCTCTGCAGTCCTCATACACTGATCCTGGACCACACCCCAATCTCTCCCTCAGCTGTCCCTCCATACCCAGTCCTGAGCACCCTCACAGTGTCTCTGCACCCAGCCCCATGCTCCCCACCCTTCACTCAGCTCTACGCACTGCCCTTCTGCTTTCTACAGTCAGCCCCCTGGTCTTCATCTCACATTGCCCCAAAACCAGGCCAGGCCAGCCCCATGGTCTCTCCATCCCACCCTCAACCCTGCAGTCTCACTATCTGACACCCAGCTCCAAGCTCTTACTCAGAGAGGCAGTCAGAGTGCAGATCACCAGTGTAGTTCTGGGAGCCCCAGACCCCATCCTCTGGTTGTGTCCCAGTGTCTTGTATTCAGTTTCTCTGCAGGGGCTGGGGGTGTTCAGTGCCCATGGGTGCTGGAAGGAGTGCCATGGTGGGGATAGGGGTGGGGAAGCAGGCTCATGGGGTTGCAGCACCTGTCAAATTTGGCCCCAACATCTCTCTGTCATGACTGGGGAGGATGGCTGGGCCATATTTCCAGCCTCAGTCAGTGACTGAAGTGGGGAGCTTTTCCCCCTCATTGCTCCCTTGGCATATGAAGCACAGAATGGTACTAGTGAGTATGGCAGACTCCTCACAGGCAGAGGTATGAGTGTTGGGAAAAGAACTCAAGCTGACATGAAAATAAATGTACGTTCTAGATAACATGCTGGTATCACCTCCTCAGACTTGTTGCCACTGACATCATAAACATGGGTCCTCTACTGATTTTTCACGGAGTGTATCCCAGCAGGAGCTGCAACAAGGGGGAATTACACCCCAAAGCCTAGAATTCCCATAGGCTGAAAAGATATGGAGAAGACAAAGAGAGCTGGGTGAATTCAGTGATCATTGAGGAGAACTTCTATTGGAAACAACTAAGACTTAATGAAAGATAAGCACCATATTAACTCTCTGTCCACTCCCTTACTTAAGTAGCTAGTGGAGCAAAGACTTGAATGTGGGTTGCCTACATTGCCAGTGAGTGTGCTAACAGACAGGCTATCAGTTCGGACTCTCAGGCCCAATGACTATTGTATTATCTGTACAAAGTGGAACAACTTCAATGGGAATGATTGAGAGAGCCCCAACCGAGTGGTTAGGATATTTTGATGGGAGTTAGGAGACATGAGTGCAAAGTTTTACTGTATTTCAGGCAGAATTCAAATCTGGGTCTCCCATATCCTAGGGGATTACTTTACCTCCTGGAATAGGCAATACATGGGGGCCATGGACGGACAAGTGCCCCCCGATTGACCTGTCGGGGGCAGGAAGGGAGAGGGACTATGTTCTTCTCTCCCTGCACCTCCCCGCTGGCACATTCCCAGCTCTCCCTGGCAGCCAAACAGGGAGTGGGACATAGCCACTTCTGTCTGAGAGAGCCTGGCTGGGCGGCAGTGATGGCCTGCTCCCTGCCTGGTCTCAGCTGCCAGGGATAGGGCCAAACATGCGCGGGGAGAGCTGGGCTCTGGCTTGCTCGGCCCCTCTCCCTGGCAGCAGGGCCCAGGCGGGGAACAGGCCACTACTGCCTCCCAGCCACTGCTGCTTCTGGCTCGCTTGGCTTCTCTCCCCACTATGGCTGCCAGGGAGTGGTTGAACGTATGTGTGGGGGGAAGAGGTACAGGGAGAAAAGGTCAGAGGCTCCCCCCCTTGCAGATAATATGGGGCAGGGAGAGCATGGTAGTGCAGGCTGGGCACTGGGCTGGGGGAGGTCATGGGCAGTGTAGACATGTGGGGTGGTCACATGCACTCCTTCCTCCCCATGTGGGGAAGCATGAGTTGTCTATGCCTGGGCTGCACATCACCTCTTCCTGAATTGTTGTTTTGTGTGCAGCCTGATCTAGTAGGCGGCCTCTGAAAATGCCTGCCAGAATGGGCTCTGCCAATGGGCCTGCCAGAATGGGCTCTACCAATGTGATAAGCCGAACAACATGTTGTTTGATGATCATGCTGGAGCTTAGGCGTGAGCCAGGCATGTGTGTGTCAGAACTGAGGAAAAGCCAGTTGCAGAAATTTAGGTACCTTGGGGATTTTATCAGTGGAAACTTAGGTGCCTAAGGAGTTCTAGCACTTCTAGAACACTGTACAGGGATTTGGAAGATCAAAATTTTGGACTTTGGTGTCTAAAGTGTGAGTTAGACACCCAAATTCCTTTGCGGATCTAATCCTTGATTTATATAAAGTTCAATTGACAAATTGATAGGACATTCATCAAGGGATCCACAGATGCATACTGGGAACCAAAATCACCAGTCCAGAAGAGTCATGAATTAGAAAAAGTTTTCCACATTGTGGTGACCTGATTTGTTGTGATTTGATTTATTAGCCTGATACATTTAACATCTGATAATAAACTCACCCATTTAAACTTCATAAACACTGACAAGGAAACTACTTCTATTTTTCAGAGTGGTAGCCATGTTAGTCTGTCTCAGCAAAAACAATGAGGAGTCCTTGTGGCACCTTAGAAACTAACAAATTTATTTGGGCATAAGCTCTCTATGGTGCCACAAGGACTCCTTGTTCTTTTAAGAGAGGGAAAATGACTTTTTGTACTGCTAATGAGACCCATTCAATCAGGCTGGATGTGCATCATTCCCAACAGTTGCCAAGGTGTGAGTATCAACAGAGGGAAAATTACTTTTTGTAGTGACCCAGCCATGCCCAGCCTTTTTCAGGCCCTAAGTGCATGGTGTCAAGTTTGCAAATAAATTCCAGCTCTGCGATTTCTCGTTGAAGTCTGTTTTTTGAAGTTTTTTTGTTCAAGAATGGCCACTTTTATTTTTGCTTACTGTAATTCTTCTACAGGACTTTGATTTCTAACATTTATACAAATTTTCAAGTCTATACTTTGTCTAAGTAACCCTCCAGCCTCTCTTGCAGGTGGGAGAGGGGAGCTTAAACTTGAAGAGACAGGATGACATGGCACAGATAACAAAACATTATTATAGCTGTATCTCCTGGGAGGATGTGATATACTCAACAATTCACATTCCTCCCAGAAGTTCCTCATCTGTATTGTATCATGCTTAAATAGAAAGTCTGTGATATAATTTAATTATGTTTCTTCTATTGATTGCACCCTCAGTGATAAATAGATACTCCAAATTCTATTATATCTGAATATTCAATTTTTACTTTTCTATTCCTTTTATAGTTATATCTTCCAGTTTCATCAACATATGACAGTGTAAAATCATTAGGATATATATGGTATAAAACACACCTTTTGGTTAAGTTATTTTAACTAAACATTTACCCATACCATGTTCCTTATAAATTAGTTTTGAATTGCTTAGCTAAAGTATAGACTCAAGAATTGCAGCAGTATCTTTGGGGAAGAATGCAGACTGATGAGTGTAGCATCTCCTCTCATGAGGAATTGCTGCAATTACCATTTTAGTTGTGCCATGTCTTCCTGCTTCAAGTTAAAGCTTCTCACTCTTACCTTCAAAGCCCTGTATAGCTTTGCCCTGTTTTCTCTTCCAGCTTTCTGCTGCTAATTTTGTCTAATCTTCGTCTTCCTCCCTACCCTCTTTCCAAGCCTCTCTGATCACTGTGGAGGTTGCCAACTCTCACGATTTTATTGCTAGCCTCAAGATATTTGGTGTGTTTCTTAAAGACCCAGCTCCTGGAGATTTGATTATGTCATTTTCATTTTTGAAAAGTAAGTTTTCATCTCTTGTGGAAGAAAGCTTGAACATGAACCCTAAAAAGTCCCAAACCAGGAGGCAAATGAAAAGAACCAAAAGCACATTTTTTGAAATCTCATGGTTTGCAAGCCAAGCTCATAAATTTTGGAGGCCTACCTGCTGATTTATAAGTGCTGGCACTCGGCAACACTGTAAAGCCCCTTTTGTTTCTCCCATTCTTTGTATAATGCTGCTCTTGAGGCATATTTAGAAACAGCTCCTACTTCTGCTCTGCCAAAAATACTCCCTCTTCACCAAACCACTCCCTTCTATCTCTGGTGCTTATGCAGACACCATTACTGCACTGAGTGCCTCACACTCTTTAACATACTAATCCTCACAAAACGCCTATGAGGTAGAGAAGTATTACCCCCATTTTACAGATGAGGAACAGAAGCACAGAGACTAAATGACCTGCCTACAGTCATATAGGACCTCTATTAGCAGGTTACTTACAAAGTCCATCCCATAACTTTCTGATCATTTCCATCGTCCCTAATTTTTCTTGCATCTGAGTGTTGACATTTTTTCATGTCAGTATTTTGCAAAGACATTGGTTATGTTTTGGGCCTCTTGGCCCTCATGGAGTAGAAAAATGATACAAAGTGAGAAATAAGATGTTTAGGGATGGGCCTACTGCAAGCATCTCACAGTCTGTCAGGGAAATAAAGAGTAACATTCCCAGTGCCAAAAGCAATGATTTAGTAAGTGAGCCATTTGCAAGATATGCACATAGTGGGTATTCACCATCTTTGTGTATTAAACACTGTTAGTGAAAGCCATCCAGGGCAGATACTAATATTAAAGACACAGTATATACAGCAGAAAAGATAGGAGCAACCAGTAGTGTTCTCCAAAAGCAGCTCTGTTAGTATCAAACTTCACAGATGAAAGTGAAAGAACAGTGTCTTTGAGAATGGCTCCAGGTTCAGGACTCTAACTGAAAGCAAAGTGGAAAGATGGAGATGCTGAAGAGGATCACCTTATGTAGGTTTTCATATGTCAGGCAACGGCAAGTGAAGTGTTCTGATGTTTTCTGATATGAAAATCACAGTGTCTTCTGAGAATTGTGGGTGATAACCTGGATTCAGAGCTAGTGATGGGTGGCTGGCAAGGACCAAAAGACAGAAAAACATTTGTGATAGGAAAGCCTGTAGGGCTGGCAAGGTGGAAAATTATATACAGATTTTACAAAGGTTAGCAAGACATAAAAGGAATTTTCTCTCAAATTTTAAATCCACAGCATAATTTTATTACCCAATATGGCTATTGGACTTGATTTTAAAGCCAAGCAGCCTTTCAACAACAATACAAAGCAAAAACCCGAAAAAAAATGCAGCAGCAACTAAGGAAAAGATTTCTTTTCTGTGGCTGCTATATGAAATATAGAAACTAAAAATATCTTCTTGCTGGCAAATTTGTCAGCCTATTATATTTTAGTGGAACCATATCATTGGCTTCATCTACTAACCCTTCATATTGGCATTGATGATTCAAATATTCCCCAAGTAGCTATGAGATTGGAACAGAAAATTGCAAATGTGAGGTTGGTGTTTTTCTGTCTTTTGTATTTTACCGTATTATGCAAGTATTTCTGCTGAAGTACATGGGACTCCTTACAAAATAAGGCACTATTCAATGCAAATAAGGGTTCAGATTCCGGATTCATGTGAATAAAATGTGTTCAGAAACAGAATAGACACAGTGAACAAATGGTCCGTTGGCTTATAAAAATGGAACAGGAAAACACACTGGATTTGTAATAATTGGGTTGTCCAGCTAATTAGATGAGGTTTTAACTAGATGTGACAAGTAGAATTTTTTGATATTCCCTCGAATACCAAATAATAGCTTTCAAAAACTGATGAATAACACAGCCAGTTATTTAATTACCTCATGAGATTTTGAGATAGGGAAGGGATGAGATTTTGGCACTTGCATTCTACCAGTTTCTGACAGTTAATAGAACTGACTGAGTTCCAAAGCCTCATCTTTGATCTGTGTATGTGGCTTCAGAATTACTGAAGAGTCTCTGAGATAGGAAAAATGCTTGCTGGTGCTGTAATTCAGAATGTTTGGCTGGAGGGACAGGTGTACAGCACAAATCCAAACACCTATGTAGCTTGGGGAAGCTCAGATCTGTATCTGAAGTTTTCAATTAGGCCCATCTCCAAAGATACAGTAAATAGTCTAAACCCCAAACTAAACTGGTGTGAACTGATTTTTGTGTTTCAAGCAAAGTGCTGCCAGTACTTTGTCCAAATGCCTCTTGTTATATTCCCTATCATTTGGAAAGGATCTGTAAAACGTTTTGCGTTTGGTGTTTGCTTTTGCGTGTGAGATTTGTGTAAGACATTTTAACTAGTGCTGTGAGTTTTAAAATACACACTCTGCTGTACCAGCCAATTGAAAGGCATTTCTGTGTTCTAAGGTGTCACACATAGCCCTGGTAGAGCTTCCCTGCCTGAACGCTCACCAGGCTCTTATATTTTGGCCTTGCACACTGGGCCAGTGTGTTCTTAAGCTTCCCTTAGTCTGAGTAGGCAGCAGCGCTGTGTCTCTACTTGGCTTCCCTGGCACAAGTGCTCTGTCTGTTATTCCTTCGCAGAAATGGGGAGTGCAAGGCAGCTGTCCTAGGCCCCAGAACCAAAGTAAACCCCATAGCAGTGTAAGCGTACCCTTTTCCAGATCGCTAACCTCGGGGATGCTCTAGATTTACCATTCCTTTTTCACTGACATGTGACACTGGAAGAAAACAAACACACAGGCTTTGTAAGGGTTCCCCCCCCACATCACTCTTTTCTTTAGCTAGCACAAGAAATATACAGATCTAGACTAAATAATAGACACACCTGTACACTTTACCTTACCTTAGTTTCATAAGCATTCTTTGGGCTCAAGGAAGAAATCTCTTACGAAACCATGATCCTTCCACTCCCGCAGCCCATAGCTTCTCCTCTGGAGCATGGAGTTGAGCAGAGTGAAGTCTTGTCTACCTCTCCCTTGCTGGTGAGAGACTCTATCTTTTATAAGCTCCAGACCCCTTTGTTAGGTAACCCACCCCCCCAACAAATCTTTACAGGTGATCAAAGTTGCCCACCAGTTGATCCGCTGCTTAGTTATCACTCCCCTACCATTCAGACTCGAATAACGGGCTAGCCCTGGGTGGTAGACATTTCTTTGTGCTTCATTTAAATGGACAATTATCAAAGTTTAATGACCTTAATTGTTAGCCTTGCACCACCACACAATTTTAGTACAAGACAAAGGCAACAGGAAGGCAAAGCCAAGACTTACAATCCAAATGGAGTTTGCAGTCTGACATAGGCAAACATAAGGAGTCCCCAATATCAAACAGAATTCATAAACTGTATATAGACAGATTCCCCTACATTGTCAAACAAGCTATCCATTTTTGTTGCCAAAACATATTTACACCATTCTACTTCAAAGCCATGCAACATCACATGGCTTTGAAGTAGAATGGTGTCAAGAATCACAGAGGTCTTGTCGCAATTGTGCTGCTTCCTTGACTTGCTCTCTACTAGTGAAGATAATATCTCCCATAAATTCAGCTACTGTAGTTAGCACATGGTGACAGTAAGCAAGTAATCGTTGTAAGTTAATGCTGTTTCTGAAGACTTCGTAGGCAGTAAATCATGTAGGGGCTCTCTCTACCTGATGTGTTTGGTTCTTCGCACAGAGATGCCAATAAAATCCTGACAGCTTTGCCTTTTTTTTCCTTGTAAAGATGTAAGTAAATCATCTGCACTGTGCTACCCACTATTCTGTAGGGCCCTAATCTAATTCCCATTGAAGGCAAGGGGCGGGGGGGGATCTTCCCATTGGATCAGGCTATAAAGCAACTTTCCATTTGTAATGCATCAGGATCCCACATGACTAGGTGCAGTGAGTAAGATGGATTTTTTAAAAATTAAAAGCATGTGTGTTAGAAGCTAGTGAAGGCTGTCCTAACTATCATTAAACAAAGAGAAACATTGGGGCAGACACTCAGCTGGTGTAAATTGTTGTAGCTAATGGAGCTATGGCAGTTTACACCAGACCAACACTGAGCCCCATGTATTTCTTCCCAAAAGAGCAAGAATGTACTGCAGTGATGCAGGTCTTTCATTTGCAACATGGAGTTTTAGGCTCTGATTCAGAAAGTACATAAGCCCAGATCCTCAAAGGTATGTAGGCACCTAACTCCCTATCACAGGGTCCACTCACCGCTAGGGTAGCCTCCACGTGGCTGCACTGGGGCTTAGCTCCTTCTGTTCCTGTCCAGTTGAACCTCATTTAATTAATCACTGCTTCCTGACGACTCCTCCAGGGAGTTACTTGACCCAGGGAAGCCTGGGGAGTTACTTGACCCAGCTAATGACCTTAACCGCGCCAGAGCTTATGTGGGGCAAACACCCCATCCCACTCCCATTGAAAAAGTCTGATTCTGTACAATTAAAGTCAGTGGGACTTTTGCCATTGACTTCAGTAGAAGCAGAATTGAGCCCTTAATGCTTTGCTGAATTGTTGTCCTACTCTACATGGGGAAGCCTGACCTTGGTACAGTAACTGAGGAGAATGATCAGCAAACTACTACAGTGTAACAATTTTTACTCCCTTAATAACTAAATATTTCTGTTTGAAAAGTTCCCACTTATATTTATAGTGTCCATAATATAAGTGGAGTTGTTGCTCAGCTATCAAGCTCCTGAACTGATTGCTAGGTGTGACATCCAAACACCTTTAATTCTACCAATATCCTATTGAATAATAATGAATAGGAAATACTTCAGTGAAGTAGAAATGCATTTCGACAATAGCCATGGTTCTGAGAGCTGGCATAACTATGTAAATTTGTTATATTTTGTATTAGTACTGTGTATAGATACAGGGCGGATATTATTATATTATTGTATTTATTGACAAAAGCCATATATTTTAATGTATTCTGTCTGTGCTAAGAACTTGCAGCATTAATCCTGCAAAGACCTGAGCATGTGCTGAACTGTAAGCCCTGTGAGTAGGCCCAAAGAAATCAGTGGAACTACTCACAGTATGTTAAATTAAGTACATCTGTAAGTCTTTGCAGGATCACAGCCTTATGTGCTACATTTTTCTAAGCTAGCTATAAAAAAGAGATTTTTTTAATCAATGATTAGAATAAGAAAACTGAAAGGTTGGCAGGTAGCACAAAGGACTAATAAAATGGCTGTCAATTAATAATATAGTTAACTTCTTTAAACCAACTGAAACTGGCTTAAGAAAATATTTAGCTGCTTTGTGGAAAAAGTAATAAAGACCTCTTATGTAATTAGTTTTGTATTTAGTACTATATATAGACATATGAAGTGTTTACAGGATGTGAAGAATACAAAGCAACTATATTTTCTATACTCTCCTACAGATGGGGGAAAAAAGCTGGCCCCATTCCATAGCAACTGCCAGCAAAATCAAGTTTGAAAGGAAGGAAGGCTCATTGGCTGAAGGGAATGAAAAGAGAAATAACAGGCTTTGGTGTTGGGCTGGTCTGATGGAAGGACATTGGATCTGAGGCAGAGAATATTTATGGGGTGAGCTGGCCTGCCTATGCTAGGAAGTAGGAACCCTTGGAACAGCTAAGCATGGGAAGAAGACTTGGGCTGGACTTTACTTTGTCATACTGTTCATTTGTTTGTTAATAACAGGAGAGGGATGTGTTTCGATCCTATGCAGGGCTCACAAACTTGTATCTCTTTAAAAGAAAAAAGTAAGTTCAATGGGATGAGATGGCAACTGTAGTAGGTATTTTTTGTATGGTAAAGTACAATGCTATTTGCAATAAGAAGCTGTGAAAAATCTTCAAGTCATCCAGCAATAGAGAGATGGCACCACATTCTCCCCAGTTATCTCTGTTCTGCTCTTTTGGGATGGAACCACTATGTTCTATATAGTCAAATAATAATTGTTCTATGGTGCCATTTTTAAACCATGATTTTACTCCAATAAGTGTGTCAATACGAACCTCAGACATTGCTTGAAAATTCCTATTGGTGACAAATAAAATAACTATTAAAATTCCTTTATCCCTGATTTGTTTGAAGTCTGTTAATATTTTCATAGATACGCTGATTGACCAGGAATATATGGTTGCTTCTACTACTCCTGAGATTGCAACTGTTAATTATTTTTGAGACTGTTGACTTGATCTTATCCAAACAGTCTGGCATTCTGTACTTGTTTGCCCAAATCTCTTCTAGATTGTTTTAAAACCTGTTTATCACAATGTAGTCCATTTATTGCCATAGGGAATGACTATTCTAGTCTAGCCCTCCAGTTACTTGCGATGTCTTCTAGAGGCTTGGTTTCCCACCTTGCTTTGGATCCTGTTATGCATTTCCATTTATATATATGGATTTTCACATAAGCAAAATAAAATAAATCAAAACAATTTTTTTTTACTTGTAGGTCTTGTTGGGCAAAATGATGGTTTTCTTAGACTATCTAAAGAAACAGTAGATAGGATGTTTAAATTTTTCTTAAATGTAACACATGCCAAAACTAGATCACTGTAGATGCAAGAGTTCCAGTTTCCTTCAGCAGTAGAATTTTCTCCTTTATTTATTGTCAAAGTGGCCAAAATGATGTTGGGTCCTTCACAGCTACATGTAGAGAGATGTCTTTCCTGTTTAAGGAGAATATTGGTGAACATTAGATGTGAAAACAAGTGAGTAAATAAATGTAGTGAGATAGGACAAGGGTTACAATCATATGATTGTGTGCTTAAGATATGTACACATCTGGATTGTTCAACTGGTATTTTTGTTAATGATCTGGGGCCTGTAAAACAGCGTTAAGGAGGATATGCCATTCATAGGTGCACATGGAGGTGGGAGTGGGAAAAGTAAGCAAAGGGGGTGGCTAGGTTGGTATTGCAGGTGAGGAGGACGGTGGTAGGATGCCAGATGTAGCAACTAAGGGTTTGCCACTGCAAACTATTCCACGCAGAGAGATCCTTACTCTGAAATGGAATTTTAAGAGTGAAATCCTGGGCCCCTGAAGTTGAGGGGAGTTTTGCCATTGCTTCACTGGGGCCATGATTTCACCCTTATTTTCTAGCATGTTCAGCTTATGTGGACCAGCTTGCAAAATTGGGGCCCAACATACTGGCTGCAAATATCTATTAGCCAAATTCTAGTGTTAATATCATAGATGTGCACATGGGGTGTGCCGAGTGTGCCCAGGCACTCCCTAAGGCAGGGGTAGGCAAATGGCCCCTCTCTCCTGGCGCAACAAGCAGCGGGCTCTGTGCTTCTGGGCCAGAGCGCTGGCCTAGTGCAGCAAACCGCCGGCCCCTCCCCCGCTTTCCCCCTTCCCCTGGGGCCATGCCGCCGTGCGCGCAGCACTCTAGGGGCCAAGGCTGCACGCTCCTGCAGGACAGTGTTTGGCTCTGTGGGGAGGCAGACATGCTCTCCACTCACCCAGAGCTATGCCGTGGTGTGCGCAGCACTTTAAAGGGCGGGGCTGCCCACGCCAAGGGCCTCCCATACTGCTAGGACCTCATGATAAGGGGATGGGAGGGGTTGGATAAGTGGTGGGGGCAGTTAGAGGACAGGGAGCAGGATGGGTTGGATAGGGGGTGGGATCCGGGAGAGAGGGTTAGAGACGGGGTGGAATCCCCAGGGCTGGTTAGAGGTGGGGGTCTGTGGAGGAAGTGGTCAGGGAGCAGAGGTGTTGGATGGGGTGTGGGAGTCCTGGGGTCTATCAGGGGGTGAGGGGTGGATTGGTGTCAGAGCAGTCAGGGGACAGAGAACAAGGAGGGTCCTGGGGGGGGGCAGTTAGGGTGGGGGGTCTCTGGAGCGGGTGGTCAGGGAACAAGGAATGGGGTAGAGGGGTTGAATGAGTTGGGAGTTCTGGGGGTCCTGTCAGGGGTGGGGAATGGTTGGGTAGGCGTGGGAGTCCTGGGAGGCTGTCTGGGGGCAGGGGTATGAATAAGGGTTGGGGCAGTCAGGGGACAGATAGGGGGTAGAGTCCTAGGGGGACAGTTTGGGTGGACAGGTCTCAGGAGGGGGCAGTCAGGGGACAAGGAGCAGGGAGGCTTAAATAGGAGGTGGGGTCCTGGGGGGCAGTTATAGGCAGGGGTCCCAGGAGGGGGTAGTCAGGGGACAAGGAGCAGGGGTCGGGTTGGAGGTTCTGAGGGGGGCAGTTGGGGGGAAGGAAGTAGGATGGAGTGGATGGGGGTGGGACAGGCCTAGGGCGGGGCTCAGTGGGTGCACACCCTAATTAAATGTGCTGCACTTGCCTATGGTTAATAGTAAACCCTGGCTTCTCATCCTTGTGAAACAAAAAGTTCCACATAGTCTCTTTAAGTCATTTAGTGTTTAGTACTGGTAGAAGAGACTATAAAGGCCAACTACAAAAGAAAACTGAGGTAAGCTCCAATTAGGGCCTGATTCTGTGAGATACGCTCAATCACAAAGTGGTGTGGCTGAGTGGGGTAAAGGCACAGCGAGCAACGTCATTGTAACTCTTTGCCAGCTTTGAAAAACAAAACACAAAGAAAAACCACTGATAAAATGTGCATGCTCCCCCCACAAAACTGCCCAATAAACCCATAACACATACTGTGTGAGTGTCTTCCACATTCCAACGTAAGATGTCACACACACATTGCCTGATATGAAATTCTGTAAGTAAAATAGAAGAACAAAGTCATCAAGTGGCCTACCCCTCTTCTGCCTATGTCCTCAGATGCTGTTTTATTAATGCCAACCTATTTACTTTTTCATCACATAGCCAAACCAATCTGAATGTGGTAATGGATTTGATTGATGCTGAGCTGACTGGATAGGAGCATGGCTCTTTTGAAAATCAACAAAATTCTGAATTCAGCTCTCCTGTCTTTTATGAGTTTACTTTCCTCAGTTTTCCACCCCTTTGATGCTATTAACTGATGCAATTTAGGACTGCATTCCACCCGCCTCGGATTCTTGATTACTTTTGTATTTGGGTTGGCTAAATAATAGAAAGGTTCCATTGCTTCTCAGATCATTTTGTGATTTTGACCTAGTGTAGTGTCAGTTTTTTGCTGTTAATTAGTTCAAGTCAGATCTCCAACAAGATTCACTGGAGTGTCAAACTGCTTATAATCTGTTGTGTCCTACTGACACTTCCTTCAAATGCTTTTGTGAATTTAATCTTGCTCTTTGACCTCCCTAGTTGTATAAAATACTCTCTGTTGACATTGGCATCTAATCAGCTATGGATTAATCCTAAAAGGAGCTCAGCGCTATGGCAATAGAACTACTCACCTGTGTAAAATGTAGCGTGTGCTTACCTGTTTTTCTGGATTGAGGTTTATGACTTCCCATGTAACATAACATTTGGGCATATGTAACATAACTCTTGGGCATTGCAAGTGCTCAGCACTTCTCAAGAAGTAGCCTGCCTTCACACCCATCCTTGTGTCGAAATTTGAGAGTCAACTCAGTTCACTTTTTAAAACATAAATCCAAAATGTCAATGTTAAGAAATATCAGAAGAAATGGTAAATAACAAAATAAGAACTCAAGTAAATCTGATGGGACAACATGTGACATGTTTTATTACAAGGGTTTTGAGATGTTACTAGTTTTTCTTATTTGGGTCTAAACGTAAAGATTCTGTTTATTAAATAATTTTTTGATTTTTTTATTTCATGTAAATCTATAACTGTGCCCTGGAGTCTTTGTACAAATGATGCTTTAGAAATATAAATCTGACTAATACCACACCTACCCTTGACTTCCAGCCCAGCGTCAGAATTTGACAGGAAGGGATGATTTAATCCCAGGTTGGATTTCTTGCTGGAGGGAAAGTTGTAGGCAGGGCTGACTCCACCTTTTGGTAAAGCATGTTCTATAGCCAACAATTTTAGCTAACATGGGGCCTGATACTGTGCCCAGATATGAAGAAACTCCCATTGACATCAAGATAAGTGGACCTTTAAATACATTTACCCAATTGAATAGTTGTCTTCTGTACTGTTCCTGCTGAGGGAAGCAATGTGTAGGCCTTGTTCCAGTACACTACAAAAGGCAGCTTTTGCTGACAAAACAGTGAATGTATACACACTGCGATGTGACTTTTGGTGGCAAAATGCCCTGTTTTGGCGACAAAATAAAACCACCCCGATGAGAGACATAAGGCTTTTTGCGCAACATTTTTATTGACAAAGTGCCAGTGTAGACACATACTTGATTTATCGCTTTAATTGACCTCCAGGTAGTGTCCTACAATGTCTGTCTGGTCAGCAGTTTGAACTCTCCTGTCCTGATAAACAACAATCCTTAGAAGCCCTGTTTGCTCAGCATGGAGATGTCTCATGGCATCTTCCCACAGGACCATGGCAGGTTATCACAGCAAATGCTCTCCCACTTAGACCTCTGCGGAGCTGCTAGATCTGCTCAGTATATGGGGAAAGGAGGTTGTGCAGTCCCAGCTGCGCTTGAGCCATAGAAATTTTGATACCTTTGGGCAGATTTCTTGAAGCTTGTGTGAAAAGGGCTGTGACTGGGACATGCTGAAGTGCAGAGCAAAGATAAAGGAGCGGAGGCAGGGGTACCATAAGGTGAGGGAGGTAAACCATTGCTCTGGTGCTGCACCTAAGACCTGCTGGTTCTATAAGAAGCTGGATGCTATCATCAGGAGTGATCCCATCTCCATTGCCAAGAGACCCATGGATATTTCGGCAGGCCTGGAAAGAGGGCTAACCTGGAAGACGAAGTCATTGATGAGGAGGTGGAGTTAGATGACGATGTGGAGCTCCTGGCAGGGTCGCCCAGTAGGGCAGGCAGCCAGGAACAGTTCACCACTCTGGAGGTGTCTAGTCAGTCTCAGCAGTTGTGCTTTGGCGGCAAGAAGCTCTGGTAAGCATCTGGTAAGTGGCTGTGGTTTGTGTAGTGTGGAGGTGGGTTCAGGGTATAGAAGTGTACAGGGGTGGCTTTGTTTCTGGGTGGTGGACATTCCCTGTGTAGCTAATCAGTATGGTGGAATATCGTGTTGATGCACACCAAGATCTCAGGGAAATCCTGCAGAGAGATCTCCAGGAAAGTTTCCTGGATGTACTCGGTAATACTCTGCCAAAGGTTCCAGCTTTGTTCCTTTCTCGCATTGTAGGAAACTTTCCTGTGTCATTCAGCAATCACTGGTGCAGGGAACAAAGTGGCACACAGGCGAACAGCATAGGGAAACAGGATGAAAGCCACAATACGTAGTAGCTGTACCCTCACTTCCCTGCTTACCCTTAGAAGTGAGATATCTGCTAGAATGACCCCTGCCTATGGAAAAGTGGGGGAGAATTTTAGAATTTTTCCCTAGTCGACTGTACCACAACCCTTGCAGAACGAGTGTTCTTTTTCCCATGTAGTGTATCCTCCACCCTCCAGCCAATACTCATCACACTTTGGATGTTCACTGAGATGTGTGTTTGCCAAGGGTTAGTGAGAAAGTGATTGCTGTGTTACCAGAGGTGTTTTTTACTGAAATATTTCAATGCTGTCTGTGAACTAACAATCATGTGTCTGTGTGTTGTTCCTTCTGCTTCAGGCAGCTGTAGCCTTAAGGGACATCCTCCACATACTGGCCAAGCATCTCTGCCAGATAAGAAAGTGCCAGAGACAGAGCCAAGAAGACATGTGGTCTGGGAGGTGCTGAACTTATCCAATGCGGAGAAAAAGGAATGCAAGGTGTGGAGGGAAGCCAAAAGGCAGGACAGAAAAGAAAATCAGAAGTTTCTTAAGGACGCTACTGAACAGATGATTAAAGTAAAGGAGAAGTAAACACAGACGCTGAAGTCATTAATAATGCTTCAGACTGAGCAAATGCATGCTTTCCCTCCTTTGCAGCACATTCAGAACTCTTTTCCTTGTCCCTGCCCCTCCCCAACTCTGCCCACACAGTCCTTCCCACTTTCCGGGACTTCTTGGTTTCCTCTTTACTCCACCCCCTTGGACAACTTTCAAAATGACCTACACACAACTCTGAAAGTCTGCCCTTCTCTGGTACCTCCTTTCCCACCAAATATCTTTGTGTGTGTTGCTTTTATTGCACCAGAAACAAAGATTTGAATGGTAACTCACCTTTATTTGTTTCCTACAAATTGAGATAGTAGGCACTACCAATACATACACATGCAGTTTAATCATATGCTTCCTGGAATGCAAAGCTCCAAATGTCACCATTGCTTCCTAGCAAAACTACACACAATGTAACATTGGAGAACCAATCACAGAGATATACATTACTGGTTCTCATTTTCAAAGTGTTGCCTCAAAGCCTCCCTGATTCAAATTGCCCCCTTTCAGGCCCCTCTGATAGCCCTGATATCTGGCTGCTCAAAATGGTCTGCCTCAACACTCCACCCCATAACAAATCTTTCACCCTTAGCTGCACAAAGATTATGCAATGTACAACATGCGGTATGACCATGGGAATATTATCCTCATTGAGGTCTAACCTGCCATAAAGGCATCACCAGTGTGCCTTTAATCTGCCAAAGGCACATGCCACATCCGGCACCTGTTCAGCCTGTTGTTGAACCATTCCTTGCTGCTGTCTAGGTTTCCTGTGTAAGGTTTCAATAGCCTGACTGTAAGGGGTATGCTGGGTTTTCCAGGATCACTATAGGCATTTCAACATCCCCCACTGTAATCTTCTGGTCTGGAAAGAAAGTCCCTGCTTGTAGCTTTCTATGCAGGCCAATGTTACTGAAGATGTGCATGTCATGCACCTTCCCAGATCACCCGATTGATGACAGCAAAACACTACAATATCATGGAGAAATACTCCTTCCTATTGATGTACTCTGTTGCAAGGTGGTCTAGTGCCAAAATTGGAATATCTGTGCTATCTATCACCCTTCCACATTTAAAGAAACCCATTTCTGTAAAGCCAGCCACTATTTCACACATATTTCCCAGAGTCACAGTCCTTCATAGCAAGATACATTTAATTGCCCTTCACACTTGCATTAATGCAGCCCCAATGGTCAACTTTCTGAGTCCAAATTGATTTGTGACAGACCAGTAGCAGTCTGGAGTTGCCAGCTTTCACACAGCACTTCTCTACCGATAGGGCAGTTCTCAGTCAGCTGTCCTTGCACCGTAGTGCGGGGGTGAGCTCTGCACACAGTTCCAGGAAGGTGGCTTTCCACATCCAGAAGTTCTGTAGCCACTGCTCATCATCCCATACATGCATGACACTATGATCCCACCATTCAGTGCTTGTTTCTCAAGCCCAGAAGTGAAGGTCTACCCTATACAGCTTATTTGTGAATGCCAAAAGCAATCTAAAGTTGTTCCTATCCATATCATATAGCATGTTAGGCAACTGGGAGTCTTCTTTAGTTAGGAACTTTGTGATTAGCTGCACTGCAACTGCGAAGTCTTCATGACAGTTATTAGACCACAGGAGAACAATGAGGGATCCATCCCTTCTCACAAAGATACTGGGGTGCACAGCAAACAAGGGCCATTGAAAAATGCCACAAAAGAAAGCTGGAAGCTGGGACAGAAAGCAATGCATCATGGAATATTGAGCCCGATCCCAAGATGTGTCGCAATCCACTCGGCTTTCCCAAAAGACCTAGTGGCAGAAAATGTCGGGCTGGACTGTGGGATAGATACTCACAGTGCACTGCTCACACTGTTGATGCTAGGGCCCCAAGTGTGGATGCGCTCTGCTGACAGAGCGAGGGAGTGAGAACATGCAATACGGATTATTATTATTATAGCTCTTTTTGAATGTCGACATTACTTTTCTTGCCAAAACTGTAGTGTAGACAAGATTAGAGATTAACGCATCTAGATTTGATACTGACCTGCCTGGATTTCCTACATCAACCATGTTCTTTAAAAAAAAAGTGTGAATGTAAGGTAATGAAAGATGCCAAACAAGAGGCTGAAATCCTCTGTTTAGACACAGAATTATAGATCGCATTCCCCTGATGCCACACAAATGTGTCTCAGTGCTGACCTGGATTGCCTGCTTGCAGGGAGAGAAAGGAAGTCATTAAATGATCATTTAAACCCTTGGCCTTCTGGCTGACACCGCCTTCAGCTTTGCCAATGAATGCCAATTGCCGAGTGTGTTGGAGTGATAGTTGTGAAATAAACACTTCTTCACTGGGAACTGCCCTGAGATAACCAGACTCATTTCATGTAGGGGACCACATCTGTGGCTTTATTCTGATCTCGTATACAATAGTGTAAATCAGTTATAATGCCATTAAAAATCACTAGAGTTATTTCTTTGTAAAATTTTAGTAAGTGAAATCAGCATCAGGTTCCTAATTTCTAATTCTCCATCCCCAGCTGAAAATGTGGAACATGGGCTCAAGGCAGGAGCTCATCTACTTCACTATCCCCTCTCGCCAACATTAGTGAGCACCACATGGTTCAGAGAAAGGTGCAAGATCTTCAAAGTGGACAATTATGGGATAACCGGGATAACCTGCCCATAAAACAAATTTCTTCCTAACTTCCATGAAGCATGCCTGTTTATATTCTTCCAAACATTTTAAAAAATTCTGTCTAATGGAACAGGGGATGTTCTCATTGTTATAAATATATGGCCACTCCATGTCCATGCCTTCTAAGCTCTTGAACTCATTGTTCATTGCACTGTGATTGGTAACTGCACTGCAGAAACAAAGTACATATAGTTGCCTATTGAATCTTCATTTCTGCACAGGTATTGTGGAATCATCTGTGATATCTCCAGAACTCTGGGAACTCCAACAGGGGTAAAGCGATATCTAGTTCCTTAATTATTCATCTTCAGTCTACTCCTCATTTCCTTAATTATCTGACATATATTTCTCTTCCACATTTCTCCGTGACACACCAGTAACAGGACAAGGATGCAGGCTTGTAGAGATGCAGGGGGGGAAGGGGAGAGCTCGCACCTCCCACCCCCAGATTTGCTGCTTAGCTTGTACTGAGTATGCTCACACAGACTGAGCATGCTCAGTAACACTGCTGAAGCCAGCTGCCCTCACTCCGCCCCTCCCTCCCATTGTCAGTCAGGCATGGGTCGTTTCATATGCAGGCTGCAGCAGTTGCCAGAAGCATTCTGACTGTGAAGTGCTGAGGCAGGAAGACTATCTCTCAGGGTATTGGGCGTAGGGTGACCAGATGTCCTGATTTTGTAGGGACAGTCCCGATATTTGGGGCTTTTTCTTATGTAGGCTCCTATTACCTCCTGCCCCAATTTTTTCGCACTTGGTGTCTGGTCACCCTAACTGGGAGGAATGTGCTTGGATGCAGCTTTTAACTCTTTTCAGAGGTGCTGCAGGTGTTCCTTCCAGTGCTAGTCTGAAGCTGCCAGCTGCTATGCAGGAGGGGTAAGGCCCCGACCACACCTATATCCCATAGGTACTTCCTGCGGGGTGAGGTGTGCCTCTAGCAATGCTAATACACATCCCTTTGCTTTGTGTATTCAGAGAATGCAAGCATCAGCATTCTGGATGTCCCACATGCAAATAATTAAGGGAGTGGTGGGAATGGAGTCTCTTCCTTTTCTGCCTCTGCATGGAGTAACCAGAAGCCAGCCCTATTTTATTAATCTATGCATGTTTGTGTGTGTGTGTGTGTGTATTTATATACATTATCTATATAAATACTTTATGTAACTAGTGTTACATTTCTGATCAGTCTATTTCTTGCTGGGCTTGCATAAACATCCACAATCCTCTGAACAATGACAACAGGCCCAGGGGCTTTAAATGAAACAGCTCAGCCATTTGTTACTTGAAAAGTGTACAGCGGCAACTCCCCTGCTGCTGGTGTGGCTGTTACAGTCATTTTTTTATCTATCATTAAGAGCACCAGAATTTGCCAGTAATCACTGACTAAATCACCTGTAGAAAACTCCCAGATTGTAAGGCCAGAAGGGACCACTGTGATCATCTGTCTGACCTCCTGCATAACACGGGCTCTAAGATTTCCCCAAATTAATTCCTGTTTAGGTACTGAGATTACACCTGGGTAATACTATTGATTTGGCAATTTAAAATGTGCATCTTCTTGGACCTCAGGGCCAGCTGCTCTCCAGCATACTATGTGCATCCAGCCCAGGGGACTCAGAAATACCACCAATGCCGGCCCGTGTGGTTGCAACAGAGGTAAATGCTTTGAACCTGAATCACTTCTTATTTACACCAATCCTACACCAGTGTAATTCCATTTACTTCAAGTTAGTTACACCTAATTTACATAGGCTGTTCATATAGCAACAGCTCTGCTGTTATGTTCCAGGGCCTTTCACAGCCTCTGTCAAGATGTTGTGATATTAAATTTACCACGAAGCTGTGATCTATAGAGCCACGGTTAGACCAACTTTACAGCAGTGAAACATGGGTGCCAAGGAATTTTGAAGTGTGGTGGATTGACATTTTCAATTCTCTTTGTCTTCATCAGCTGCTCCATATTAAATGGCAGGATAAAATCAGCAATGAGGATATTTGTAGCCAAACTCAACAATTGTCTCCATCAGCACTGGTTTGGTTTTGGCAGCTTTCTAAGTACAGACATGCTATCAGGATGGAAGACCAACGAATTACTAAGAAAATTCATTGAGGAAAGCCACTACAAGGCAGCAATCGTATAGTCACCAAAAGTTCTGGTGGCATGATAAGATGCTAATGCTGAACCTATACTGACATCCAGCCAGACCATTTAAGGACCTAGCTAAAGATCAATCCAGGTGGCACTCAGTCTGCAAGGAGACTATATCCTTTTGGGATTTGCCTTGATCATGATGGTGAATTTACACTGGTACTAGTGAGAGGAAACTCAGGTCCATTGTAACTGGTAACCTGGGAGAGACCCAAACAAGTCAGCATTACTTTTGTGTCCAGACAGGAAGATTGGTCTTTTGATTAAGGCTCTGAACTGGAGTTCAGGAGACATGTGTTCCTGTAATGCTCTCAATGGTGGTTCAAGAGCGTGAATACCAACCTCAGGACAGACAGTTAAAAACAATATTCAGGTTACGCCTGATCCCAAAGAATCAGTTACTTACTCCATGCCAATTGTACTTCAGGTCTTACACCAAAGACGCTTGTAGCCAATCCAATAGTGAACTATATGAAGATGTATTAAACAGGAAAATGAAATTAGAGAGTTATTTGCAAGGTTAAAGCAAGCAAACAGACACATGAATGAGTTACAGTCTTAGGTTTCAAAAGTTAGTATAGGCTTCTATAATCAGCAAGCTCTGTTTGACCTTTAGGGCTAACTCAGGCTGAGCAGCTAGGGATCTCTTGCTTATGCCTAGAAACACCCTCCTCCACCCCTGTGCATGAATACAAGCAGCATGGAGATATTTCATTCCTTTGGTTTGGGGTTTTTAATCCCCCTCCTGCCATGTGCTCTGAGTTGCAAACTTAGCAGATGGGAGGAGTCCACTTGCCTGACTCATCTTCATGGAGAGGAGAACAGAACAATAAGAGTCTTTAGTCTTTTTATTATATACAGTTGACGAGGCTTACAAAACAACTGCTCAAATATTACATTAAACTTTGGAACACAGATATTACAAGTAAGATTAATGAATGCACCCAAACACTACACACTTTCTTATAATTTTTTTTTTGTCGATACTAATCCACCAGTGAACCAGATAGATTCCAGCTACACGTCCGTCGATGTTCCATTGAGACATGGGGACCTCGACATGAGGTAGCACCCAGCCTGCCAGCATCACAGTTCCATTCCCAGCTCTGTCATAGACTTCCTGTGTGACTTTGGACAATTCATTGAGGTCCTGGCCTTGTGCCATTTAATGTCAATGGAAGTTTTGCCATTGATTTCAATGGCTGTAGGATTAGGCCCCTTAATTCTGTCCCATCTGTAAATTGGGAATGATAATTCTTTCTTTGTCTGTCTGGACTATTTAGAGTTTAAAGTTTATAGGGCAGGAGCTGTCTTTTACTGTATACAGAGCCTAGTACAATAGCACTGATCTCAGTGGGGGCTTCTAAGCACTCCCATAACACAAATAATTGAATACAAATAATAATAATATATCGTAAGAACTACAGTATTAACTCTATTAGGTGCCTCCCAGAACAGTTGCTACCTACTTTTCAGCACTTCAGTAAGACAGGCTTATAAGAGGACATTAGTACTAGCAGGAGGGAATGTCTGTATATGTGATATATGTAAAGTAAGGAAAGATATGAGAATGAATACCAATATTGATGGAATCCTAGCAAAAGTGAGTTTCCAGGAGGGATTTGAATGAGTAGCAACTAGGGGCTTGGTAAGATGCAGCATGAAAAATCGCCGTAGAGATGTTTGTGGGGTAAATGGGCAAAAGAGGGCATTAATGAGTTAATTTTCAACCGTGCTTTGAAATGATGTGTGAAATCCTGTTTTGAAGCAATGACACGAAAACAGCTGTTATGGCAGAGGGGATGATATTTTTGATCTGGAAAGTTCTGAGGCAGTTGGGGTTTGGCAGTTGGACGAGAGTGTGGTGAAGAGAGGTTTTGAGGGCTGATAGTCAACACAGAATAATCAAAGTGTGCTTCTACTTTGAAAAATGACTCTATAAAAGTTGCTTGTTTGTTATGTCCTAATGACCCTAGATCAATTCAGTTTGTGACATAATGCAGGAGAACTTGAACTTTTTGGCAGGAGGAACTCAGCTCTTGCAGTAGGCTTCAAGGGCTTAGTAATTACACTTCAGTCTAATTATATGTCACTCTTTCACAGGATCAGGGAGACATATCTCTACTGCAGTATAATCGCCTTGCCCTTAAAGGTTAGCTCAGGTGAGTGCTAATAGCGACTCTTGCCAAAAGTTCAAATTCCCCTGCACTATGTAAGGGTTTATCTGTTCTTTCAAACTGAGCTAATGTGAGATGGAGTCACTGAGTGACAATAAACATGGCACTCCAAGGTGCCATTTTTACAGTCACCTTTCAAAGGAGAATTAACGACCCTGTCCTTTAAAACAAAGGCAATAATTTTTTTTATAGTAGGTTGGCACTCTCAGTGCTCCTGTTTAAGGTAACAAAATCAGTAGCTGTGTATTCACTCATTTTACTGTTGAATTTATTCTATCTAATATACAATAAGCAACCAGTAACTATATTCCTTTGCTCAGGAAATTTTAAAATGGATGTTATTGAAGTTTTGTTCAGAGAGATAAGATAAGATGAAAGAATAAGGAAGCAGAAAAGGAAAGAAAAAATAAGAATTTTAAAATCAAGTGTTAGTAACATTTAAAATATTTCCCAAGGACAATTCAAATAAACTGAGTGTCTGAGCTGCCAAAAGAGTTTTATTGTGCATTCTAGTGTATTTTACGTTATTTATATATAATTATCTTAATTATAATTTAGAGGCAGTGTGCACAGATTTTCCCTCTTTTAGAAGACCTAAAATCCACTGAAGCCTAAAGCACTTCTCTCTAGTACATTGAAACTTGATGATTCTTAGAAGCAATGCGAAAGCAAACAGGAGCCTAAAAACCCCATAAAACCCGTGATGAGCAGAACCCAAAGTTTGGGACCTCTGTCAATAAACATTGTAAAATCCAGATGGTTATGAGGCCGCCAACATACACTACAATACCCTTCTGTACACCTGTGTCTTCCACCAGAAAACTCTGCCTCTTCCTTATTCATTGCCTGGGGAGAGACTTGGTTTGCCATCACCCTCCAGTATTATTTGGGTGAATGGCAGTTTCTCTTCTCTTTCATATCTGCAGTGGCAGATGGATGTCAACTCCTCTTTCTGTGTCTTTTCCTCTTTTAAATACCCCATGTGATGTCCATTCTTTCCTCTTTCCTCTTCTTTTTTCCCCTCTTCTCCAGTGCATTTGTCCCCTTTTGGGGACAACAGAGAATCTACTCCAAGATGTTCTAACTTGGGTTCTAGCTTTAATCACCTAAATCCATACTTAGGCAGCTAAATAAGTGGCCTAATTTTCAGAGATGGATTTGACTTCATTTTTCACAAGGTACTCAGCTAGCCCGGAAGAAAGACAGGAGACAATGGACGTGGTTTAATCAGGCTACCGCTTTATTCATTTGAAATATCTGAGGGTACCCATCAATAAATTGTACAGTGCAGATCATCATCATTTCCTTAATCATTTCCACATAATTGGGAGTACTGATGTCAACCTGGCCCCGCCCCTTTCCCAGCCTGGTCCCAGTCATCCCATTGCTGGGATTCCACCACCTTCCCCTCACAGGAGGATTAAGGGAGCTAGAAAAGGAAGAGGGTTGGCTCCCTGCTGTTGGAGGCTGAAATCACCTGAGCTCCTGTAAGGAATGATTTCCTTTAAATCTTGTTCCAATCTTTATCATCTGCTAGCGGTATCCCTTCCATAACAAGTACCTGGACTGGACATCTGCCACTGGGAGCCACCAGCAATTTAGCTTGACTGCCTCCCCTTCCTTCCCCCTCATCCTCTACCAGGTTCCCAGATATATACTGATTTCTTCCTTAATATTGGACAAAAATATGTGTGCTCCCCATCCTCTGTGAATAACTCGGGTGCCCAATAACATATGTCCCAATGAGGAATTATGAAATCCCCTTGGTTATATATGAATTTAGCCACCTCCTTATTCACTTACCTCCTGGTCTTATCAACCCACGGAGGCTTCATGGATCCCCACCACACCCTGTGCTGCAACATGTCAGACAAGATAATCATCACCCCTGGGGAAAATTCTGGATCTGCCCAAATCTCTCTTAGCTTTGATCATCAAGGCAATCCTCTTATATTTTCCCAAATCATTTTCACCACGGTGAATAATAATTGCATCTGCCTGCTCTCAGGCTGCCGAAGAGGGCATAAGGGGAAGCAGCTGGTTCCACAGCTTGTCCTCCTTCCATGCCAGCTTAGAGCTGCCTCACCACCTAGGCCCAGCTGTAAACCACCCAATGCTCTGGAAGCCCGCCTTTGTGGATACAATAATGTGCCTGCCGATCCACCACTGTTTGCCTGGCCCATTTGAATGATTCTGAAATAGGAAGCACAGGGAAAAGAGTTCTGATTCTTTACCTGGCATCTCATATATGTCCTGTATGCAGCTGAATGCCACCATCCTATAGTCCGAATCGCCCTGGCCCCTTCAGTGTGATCCAGGTGAGACAGGCCTTCTCTGGGACTGCATGGGATATAAATACCAACCCCTTCCAGTCAACTACAAGGACAGTGTCCCCATGACCTGTTCCAGCTGTTTCCTGCTCTCCCCACTCCATCCAGTTTTCCACTTCTTTCCCTCTGCTGCCGATTGCAAAGGGACCCCTTAAAGGGGCAAGAACCCTTTTCCTTCCTGCTAGCTGGACAAGGACCCACTGTATGCAGCTGCAGTGAGCACATTTTATTTAGCAGCTAGCCCCTAATTCCCATAAAAGAGAATCAAGCCCCTCCATCATGTACTTGCTACCAGGAGGTGGGGCCACATTGAAAGAAAGAGGTAAAAATAAATGGGTTAAGTTTTTTTCCCCAAAGTAAATACATGGAATCTCCAAATCTGAAAAGTTCAGTTGGGTCCAAAACTTATCTGACCCCACATTAAGGTTCTCTTATCACTGGTTTGTAATGCCCAGATACTTCGTTTTTTCCCAGTGTTGTTTTTCTCTAGATCTTGAGAACCTTCCCTAACTCACATGAGTAAACTGCTACCACTAATAGTTAAATACTCTTCCTTGGATGATAGATGGATCAGACTTTCATGATAATACCATTGGCTAGGTGACCCTTGTTACTACTGGTCATGAGGCGATGAGACCTCATTGTGAGTTCTGGCAGAGGAGAACAGGATTGCTTCAAGGTTTATTCACTCCCCTTGGCAAGTTCCCAGAGTGTTGTGTTAGGAGATGCTCTTCTGTCCTAAGGGAAACTACATGAGTGCCACAGGAGTGCCATCTTCACAAACCTTTTGTTCAACACAGCCTTCCTGATACTATATAGGGTCAGCGCCAATAGAATGATGCTGATTTGCACCACAGACTGTAATGGAATCATTTACAATCTCATTAAAGATGTGATGTTAACTGAGAGGGTGATAACAACCATTAAGAAAGAAATGGCATGAGAAAGGAAGACGGTTACAGCAGTAAGACTGACGTTGCTTAGTTTAGGGATGTGCATTTGTAGATGGTTTTGTGAAAAGTATTTTTTGAAACAATTGTTACAAATGACTTGCTTCTTTTGGGCATTGTGGAAGAACTGAGTCTTATGGAGGTGGAGTAGGAGGTGGAATGGAAAAGTGAAAGCTGACTCTGATAGGGTAATGACACTCATGGACCAAAATCAACTGCTAAAAGGTGCCTTAGGCTTTGGTCCTGCAATCTGAAGTCAATGGGGCTCCACACAGGTCCACAGGTGTGACCACACAGCTCAGATTGGGGCCCCTGTGTAATTTCTCTTCCTGAAAGAGCAGTAGGTTCCATTCTAGATCCCACTGATGTGAAGGGGAGACTTTACACTGAGTTCAGTCGCAGATGAATCAGACTTCTATTGTTAGCTTATTTTAAAAACCCAACCAATTTATTAAGTAAAAGTTTGTTTTTGTAAACCACAAGTCTGGGAATTGGATGCTGATTCCAGAGAAAAGGTTAATCAGAAAATTGTCAGTCATCAATCTGACTCTAAAACAGAGTGCTGGAGGGCATATCTTACTTGTCATGTTGCATTGTGAATTTAGTGTGTGGGTGTGGAAGGACCTGCCTTTCCTTCTTTGTAATCTACACAGGTGTGCACAAGACTTCAAAGCCAGCTGTAGCAGGGCTTATGTCTGGGAGAAAATCCCAGTCAAATAAAAATGTGCTAGGAGATGCAAACTAAACCTCTCTTGTGCAATCACCTTCAAATCAGTTTGTAAATATAAATTTCCACCTAATGTGTTTTTCCATTCCATATGAGACACTATAGCCTGCTGCAGTTTTGATTTTTATGTTACAATATGATTTTAGGGCTTTTTCTGTGATGTTTAATTTTTGAAAATGTGTTTAGTAGTTTTGAGAGCAACTGAAATTATGTCCTGTGTGCAAATAAATTATCTAATTAATTCAGACCCTTTTTTTCTGCTTGCAAATCATTTGTCAACTGATCATGATTTCTACCAAATGATTAGTTATGAATAAATATTCATAGACTATCTTATGGGAACAAATTTATGGGATAGCATGTAGACAGTTCTCACATGTTTCCACTTGGGCCATTCATTGTTGCAATATGTCTACACTATGGGGAATATACCGGCATATGTACAGCACCATAGCTATGCCAGCATAACCCCATAGTGTAGTCCAGTGGTTCTCAACCTTTCCAGGCTACTGTACTCCTTTCAGGAGTCTCAGTTGTCTTGCGTAGTCCAGGTTTCATCTCACTTAAAAACTACTTGCTTACAAAATAAGACAGAAAAATACAAAAGTGTTACAGCACACTATTACTGACAAATAGCTTACTTTCTCATTTTTACCAGATAATTATAAAATAAATCAATTGGAATATAAATATTGTACTTACATTTCAGTGTATATAGAGAGAGCAGTATAAACAAGTAATAGTCTGTATGAAAGTTTAGTTTGTACTGACTCCACTTGTGTTTTTTATGCAGCCTGCTGTAAAACTAGGCAAATGTCTAGATGAGTTGATGTACCCTTTGGAAGATCTTTGCATACCCCTAGAGGTGTGCATACCCCTGGTGGAAACCACTGGTATAGCCTACAATAGGTCATCTACCTGAGTGAACACTAGGAATGCTAGAAGTATTGCATTGTGACTGCTGGACATTAAAAAACTGATTTGCGTGACAATTGGCTTAGTTCAGAGTTAGACTCTATGCAGAGCCCTATTATAGAGACAAGGTGGGAGAGATTATCTTTTATTGGACCAGCTATGTTGGCAGGAGAGCTATGTTGGCAGTGCTGTGCACACAAGTGCATATGCCAACAAAACGTATAACGCTCAGGGTTTGGGTTTTTTTGTACACCCCTGAGCGGCAAAAGTTTTGCCGCCGTAACTGCTAGTGTAGACATGGCCTAAGTACAAGGTGGAACAGATTGTTTAGCATAACTAATTAACACAAATTGTAAGAGACCATTCAAGGTGAAGTGGCCTGTTGACACCTTTGCAGTAATAGGACAAAACAGGGGGGATAATGGTTTACAGATTGCTCTAATAAGCTAAAAGTCCAGTGTCTTTATTAAGACCATGATTTTTAGTGTCTAGCAAAGTTATTACTTTAAGTTCCAGATGTGCAGATTTCCTGTGAGGACAAGGACTGAGAGGTCAGATATAAGAGTAATATTTTTTTGAAAAGTACCCACCCACAAGTGATACGGTGTTTTTGTCTTTTATCATTTTTTCTGTGTGAGTTTATTCAAGAGTGTAGTGATCTCTGGTTTCACCCCATAGTTGTTATTGGTGCATTTAGTTGGCTGGATGAAGTATATCACTATTGTGGTAGGCATGTGCAGGAACCATGGATCAGATTTCTATGGAACCCATAAAGACAATGAGACAGAACTTTACAGAAAGATTGAGTATGAGGAATAGAGGCCTTATCCCCACTGCCACTTTACAGCACTGCAACTTTCTCGCTCGGGTGCATGCGTGCGTGTGTGTGTGAAAAAACATCCCCCTGAGTGCTGCAAGTTTCAACACTGTAAAGTGGCAGTGTAGACAGCACACCAGCACTGGAAGCCACGCTCGAGCTCCCCCAACGTGACCACACAGCCAAGTTGAAGCTCTGGCAGCACTTCACCATTGCTAGTGAAGACATAGCCAGAGTTTCTACAGTTGAAATGAGAACTTTAGAGGATGTGGACATTATCACACTGCTGATCAGGGACAACAATTGCCTTAGTCTCTTTGGGGACTCGGTTTATTGCAAAACATTGACTACAACTGTGCAGATGTCCTAGGTGGGGAAGATCAACATATCATGGCCACAAAAGGGTGGGGTTGGCTAGTCCAGGGGTGTGCCCATGCTTTACTTGTGTATGTTCTTATCTATGATTCTTTGCACATATGCACAGCAGAGTTCTGTGCATACCAGAGTCTAGATTGCTTTGATTTGAGAAAGGAAATGTTGCAGAGGTATCATAAACAGACCGGCAGTCAGAAAAAGAGCAGGAGATTTCAAGATCAAGAATGACATTAAGGCCACCGACAATGGTGACCTTTGGAGTTCTGTGATGATGATGCAATACATCTCAAACCAAAGCAACAAATTTGAAACTGCTAAAAGGAAATGTTTTTAACATAATAATTAACTTGTAGAACTCACTGCCACAAGATATCATTAATGCCAAGAGATCAGTAGGATTTAAAAAAAAGAATTAAACATATGTATGGATAATGAGAATATTCAGAGTTACATTAGGATAAATAAGGGGTGCAAAACCCTTTCTTTCAGGGTTTAAGACAATCACTAACAAAGAGGAATTAGGAAGAAACTTCTGGAACAAGCAGATTATTCTATTACCAAGCTTCTTGTACCTTTCTCTGAAGCATTTGATCTTGGCCACTAGTAAATACCAAAGGAGATGGAAGATGATCCCAGGGCTAGAGCTCTAGCCAGGGACCTGAGTGAGACCTGTGTTTAATTCCTTACTTGGCCACACACTGCCTGTGTGACCTTGAGCAAATCACTTAATCTATGTCTCATTTCACCATCTGTAAAATGAGGACATGTTTCTTTGTCTCCCAGGAGTGTTGGGAGAGTAAATACTTCAAAGACTAGGACATGTTCAGATATTGTGGTACTAGGAGCCTTAGAGCTGGTGTATGTGTGTGGGGAGGGGGTGGGAGAGAAACAGTTACCTACCTGTAATTGTTATTCTTTGAGATGGGATTCAGATGTGTATTCCATATGGGTGTGCATGTGTACTGGAGCCTGAGAATTTTGCCTTGCAGTACTTGTTGGGGCGATGCTCATGCCCTGCGGCCATAGCCCCTCTCAGCTGTATAAGGGTGGTCCCACTTCAGTCCCCTCAGTTTCTTCACAACAAATGTCAGAAGTACAGACTCCAATGCAGAGGGAACAGAGGGTGGGTCGTGGACTACATCTTCACCACATCTCGAAGAACATTGCAGATAGGTAGCCATTTCTTCTTCTTCAAGTAGATGCAGCAGTGTATTCCATGGGAGTAACTTGCAAGCAGTACTGTATTTAAAGGACTGCAGGATTGTCTTCCCAAAATTTGCCTCTGGTCTGAGTGCAGCCATAATGGCATAATGGTTTGCAAAAAGGACCCAATGGCTGCCATGCAAATGTTCAATATAGGAACGTCATTTACAGATGCCACTGATGTTGCCTCAATTCTTGTGGAATGAGCTCATAGCTCTTGAGGAGGTATAGCCTGGGCTACTTTGTATGCTGTCATACAGGCAGCTATCCACCTAAAGACTGTCTGTGAAGAGACTGCTTGACCCTTCATTCAGTCAACATATGAATCAAACAGCCGAGATGAGGAACAGAAAGGTTTAGTTCTATCCAGATGAAAAGCTAGACATCACCAGATATCCAGTGTGTGAAGACACTGCTGCTCTAGGGTTGAATGTGGCTTAGGGAAGAACAGCGGTAGATATATAACTTGGTTCAAGTGAAACTTGGAAATCCCCTTAGATAAAAATGTAGGGAATGGCCACAGAGTTACTGTGTCTCTGGAAAATGATGTATAAGGAGGCTCTGCCATCAAAGCCTGCAACTCACACACTCTCCTTGCATATGTTATCACCACAAGGAAGGCAATTTTCTGACACAGAAGTGGGAAAGAAGTTGCCAGCGGCTTGAACTGAGATCCCCTAAGAGCTGTTAAAACAGTATTAAGGTGCCAAAAAGGAACCAGCTCTTTAACTGGCAGGTGGAGACAAGGATCTCCTTTCAGGAATCTCATTGCCATGGAGTTTGAAAACACTGACTTCCCATGGATGGGTGGATGAAATGCTGAAATTGCCTGTAGGTGACTCTCAATGAACTAAGCAGAACTACGAAGACTGAAGGCTACAGGTACTCCAAGATGTTCTGGATACAGGCCAGCATCAGTTGAACTCCTCAGGCTAACATATACTGAGAATTGCTTCACCTTGACTGAACAAGCTTCCCTGCTAATAGGGTGACCAGACAGCAAGTATAATAGGTAATAGGTATAAAGGGTAATAGGAGCCTATATAAGAAAAAGACCCCAAAATCGGGACTGTTCCTATAAAATCAGGACATATGGTCACCCCACCTGGTAGAAGACTTTCTACTGTTAAGCAAGACTTGCTGGACCTCTTCTGAACATCATTTCTCCTCCTCGTCTAACCACGCAACACCTATTCTCTGAGATGCAGGGAGCTGAGTGCTGGAAACACACCTGAATGTTATGCTGAATTAGGAGTTTGGGATTTTATTTTTTTCTTTTGAATGGCCATACTGGGTCAGACCAAAAGTCCATCTATCCCAGTATCCTGTCTTCCAACAATGGCCAATGCCAGGTGCTTCAGAGGGAATGAACAGAACAGGTAATCACCAACTGATACTGTTGCCCATTCCCAGCTTCTGGCAATCAGAGGCTATGGACACCATCCCTGGCTATCCTGGCTCATAGCCATTGAAGGACTTATCCTCCATGAATTTATTGAGTTCTTTTTTGAACCCCGTTATAATATTAGCCTTCACAACATCCTCTGGCAAACAGTTCCACAGGTTGACTGTGCTTTGTGTGAAGAAGTACTTCCTTTTGTTAGTTTTAAAGCCTTTTGTTAGTCTATTAATTTCATTTGGAAACTCCTAGAATTCTTTTGGAATGAGGCATACATAACACTTCCTTATTTACTTTGTCCACAACAGTTGCCTCTTTTCCAAGCTGAAAAGTTCCAGTCTTATTAATCTCTCCTCATATGGAAGCTGTTCCATACCCATAATAATTTTTGTTGCCCTTTTCTATACCTTACCCAATTCCAATATATCTTTTTTTGAGATGGGGTAACCAGATCTGCACACAGTATTCAAGCTATGGGCGTACCATAGATTTATATAGAGTCAATATGATACTTTCTGTTTTATTATCTATCCTTTTCTTAATGATTCCCAATGTTCTGTTAGGATGAAGAGGAAGGGATATGGGAGGCTGAACCAATAATGTGAGGAGGTCAGAGAACTGACATTGCCTCAGCCATGCTGGAGCAACAAGAATGAGTTTAACACAATCCAATTTCAGCTTGAGAATGACCTGTGAGATGATTGGAATTGGAGACAAGAGTACAGAGGTGCTGATTCCCAGTTCAGGTGAAAAGCATTGTTCAAGGAACTCAGACTGAAAACCCCTTCGGAGCAAAAAGCTGGCATTTCTTGTTGTCTGTCATGGTGAACAGGTAGATTGGCGGGATTTCCCAGACTGCAAAGATGAGCTACAAGGATGCTGAGTTTCAGAGACTACTCATGAAGGAGGGAGAAATTCCTGCTAAAGTATCTACCAGATGATTGTGGATCCCAGATAAATGATTGGCCATGAGGATAATGTTCTCCCCAATGCAAAACTGCCAGAGAATGATTGCCTTCTAACAAAACACATTGGAGTGTGCTCCCTCCTGGCCTGTTCACATAATACATTGTGGTGATATTGTCGGTGAGAACCATCGAGTCCCTGATGACCTTGAAAGGTCTGACAGGCATTGTAGATGGCATAAAGCTCCAGGATACTGATATGCAGAGAAGCCCTTGAACTTTCACTGAGTCCAGAGTCCCAAATCTATTAAGGAGGTAGCAGAGACTATAGTCCTACTTGGTGAAGGCTGAGTAAAAGGAACATCTTGGCACACATTGCCTTGAACCATCCACCATCATACGAAGCCCAGGATCAGTGGTGGAAGTTGAACCAGCATATCCATGGAATAGCCATTCAGATGCTAACTTGACTGCAGCCACTCCTGAAGAGGACACACATTGAACTACCTGCGTGCATGTAGCTATATGGCTTAGCAACCTTAGGCATACTGGGACTGTGGTTGAGGACTCTAGGCATGGGTGATAGAAATTCTCAGTTGGTAGAAATGCTCTCGAACTTGTGGAGACTATCAGTTCTTTGAGTTGGAACCAATATTGACTTCCCACTATTTAGGATAAGACCTAAACAATTGGGTAGATGTAGCGTGAAGTGAATTGAGCACAGTCTTCCTCTCTGGACTTGCCCATCAGTAACCAATCACCCAGATATGAACCCCCTTCTTCTTGAAGTGTGCTGTTACCACAATCATTTACATATGGTAAAAACCAGAGGACTGGAAGACAGACCCAAAGGCAGCACAGAATACTGGTAGTGCCAGCAAGCCATGGGAAAGCTGAGGAAACCTCTTGTGGCTCAGAAAGATTGCTACATGGATATAAGTGTCCTTCAGGTCCAAGGCAACAAACCAGTCATTGTGATTCAAGGAGGGGAAGACAGTTGCTAGGGTGATGATACAGAATCTCATGTATCTGATGTATTTGTTGAGCTCTTGGAGGTTGAGGATAGGTCTCTTCCCTGTTTTGGGCTTGGGGACCAGAAAAAAAATAGAGTAGAGTATCATCCCTCTCCTCAATGATACAAGAGACCTCCTCTACATCCCCCAATGCCAGGAGAGACTGAACGTGCTTGAGGAGCAGTGTGAGAGAGGTCCCTGAAGATCGACAGGGTAAGGGGTTGGGGAGGAGGGATGAAGAGGAACTATATGGCATAACTTGATCTGATCATGCTTAGGACCAGTTGTCAGCTGTAATCGAGTCCCAAACACTGTGAAAGTGGGCCAGCCTCTCCCAGAATGAGGGGGATGGAGAAGGAGAGGTTAGCACTGGATTGGTGTCCTAGACAAATGGGTCCTTTGTATAGGTGCCAGAGGCAGGGGTGGGGGTTATGCCCAGAACCAGAGGAGCTTTCCTAGGATCTGTTGCTCTTTCTGGAGTAGTCCCGCTACTGCATAGAATGGGAGGATTGTCTGGAAAAATGGTATTGCTGTTGTGGCTGCTGAATATAATGCTGACAATATAGCCACATTTTTTAAAAACACTTTCACCGGGTGTGTCTTTTCTTAGCATTACAGCAGCTTAATTGATGAGGGTCTCAATAAAGACCCAATTTTGGTATTGCAGCTTAATTATAAAGTGTCTTTTTCTTTGTCTAGACATAATGATATTTGTTCCTCTTATGGAGGCTACTTGACAGACGTTTCCTCACTTTTATTTCCTTCCTTAAGTAACTGCGGAATCTGCTTCTCAGAGGGAGGCTCCCCTAGGCTGGCTTTGCTCTTGTTTTTAAATAAATGTTGATTTCTGCGTGGTGTGCTGGGCTTGGTGTGATAAAGCCATGTTTGCCAGACATATAAGTGTTGTTTATTCTGCTTGGTGTTTAAATACCACATATCATACAGTTCTGTTTTAAAAAGTTATTAACCTAAAAAGCGAGAGTTTAAAACTACACAATATTTTGGCAATTATTTTACTTTCTAACTCTGAACCTTTATGTAGATCATGCTAAACATGATTTTAATAGTTAACTTATCCTACATAAAAAGGGACAGACATTCAATGTGAGCTGCAACTCCTTAGCTGCTCACTTAACTCTATGTGTTATAGCTCAGTGCATACCGATGTCACTCCAAAAAGTATAAATAAATAAGCACTGCATTCATTTATGCCTACATCGAGCCTCTAGGCTCAGGTCTGAGCATGGAGAGGCATTTAGCCACTGCCCTAGGAGGAGCTACGGGAAGGAGCTGTTTCTCATACAGTCACAATTTCCTCCCTGTTCTCCTTTTACTCTGGGTCCCAAAAAGGGTGCAGCTTACTTCCCCCTTTGCACACAGACAGCTCTTTTACAGCTAAGCCTCTGCTCCCTCCTCACTCACTTACTTGAGCTGGAACACAGAGATTGCATTACTGGGGATTTGAAGCCACCGTGAACAGCCCTAACATGGCTATGTATGTGTTGGAAGGAGCCTCATTCTTCCATATGTGACCATGTTGAGGCTAGTCAACCTCTAACCCTTATTTAATAACCGCAGCATTCATGTATTCAATCCCTATAGGTCTGATTCTCTGTTGCCATACAACTTGCATAGTCATTAACACCAGTGTAAAGTGGGTGTGAAATGCTTTCACTCTGAACTGCTAGCATTTTACACCCGCTTTGCACAGGTTCAGGGCAGGGGAGAATCAACTGTACAGAATTAATTGCACAGGTATAACTTCTGTGTATCTGGTGCCTGATTCTTCCTGAGACCTCTGAGCACTACCTCAGTACAAATAAACAATACTAGTAACAGGGTCTTTCTTCTAAAGAAAACAAAAAGCCCTTTCTGATGCAATTTTTCCCACATCCTCCTTCCTCTTCTTTAACACAATATAGAACACAATTTGCAAACTCCCCCTGGCTCCTGCACATTACAATTTAAATGGAAATCTGGACATCCTACCAATGACCCCCACCTTTTAGTGAATGTTCAATGGTAGTTTTCACTAGCTTCCCTCCTCTGCCTCTCTGAGCTCCCTACCTGTACAAACCTTGAATGCTGAGAGAGATAGTGAAGTGGTAAGAGTCAGCCTCCAAACTGATAGCAATATGCAGCTTTTACACCCTTTGAACTTTGGCTCCACTTTCTGCCATGATGTGAAAGTTTCAGTTTTGCTAAGCAACAAACAATGATGTTTGAAAACTGCATCTCTTTCCTGGCCAGGGCAGGCACCACAACATTCTTAAAATGTTCTTTGATCCCAGTATGGTATAATTATTATTAATTATTATTATTATTGTTGTTGTTGTTGTATTTATTTTTAAAGCTTCACTTCATATTCCTCTGCTTGGTGAGTTCCTGGCACCTAAGGATTGAGAACAATGTTCCCATAAGTCCAGGAGAGAGAAAGGAAAAGAAGCTTTCCTTTTGCTTCTGGCAGAGGAGGGGAAGTTCATCCTTCTGCTTTAACCCCTGATGGAGCAAAAAATGAGTCATGCAAGCAGGGGAGGAGGGATGGGAGGGAACAGGTGTAGATAATTCAGAGAAGATGGGTTGAAAATTTGAGGGCCCCTTGGGAGCACTGCCCACAATGCATACAATCAGTTACACAAATAACATACAAACTTTTATGGGTTGGTGACAATGAGCATACATTAATTATTAATGCTGATAATATCTACTGTTTAATTCTACAGCCAGTATCTATTTGTCCTTTTTATATAACTTAAATATGTTGCTTGGCTTAAAAATAACTTGGGCAAAATCAGAGATCCCATTCATTTAAAACTGTGGAATTTTCAGTAGTTCGCAACCCCTCTGAAATACATAAGGATCCACATATGCAATCAGCTTTAAAATCTAGATTAGTGCAACAGTGAATTACTTGAAAAATTGTAAATATTCACCCTTTCCTTATGAGCTGGTGTGTGTTGTCATGGAGAGCGTCCTGCTCCAATTACTATACAGCTTTAGTTCCAATACAATCTAAATACCAAACAAAAATCAGTGACTTTCTCAAGGAAAGGTAAGAAGACCCTGCTATGCCTCTATAATCTATACTTCTAGGGATGGATTCATATCCTAATCCTAAAATGTGCTGTGAAACTTTTATGCTATGGCAGGCCCTTCGTGAGTATCTGGGTTTGGTCTTTATTCAGTTTATTCCATCATTACATATTCATAGATTTACATATTTTTGCCACTGCCCTATCCTCCTTCATGATATCTATGCTACCTAGAACAGGATAGATCTACCTAGGATCCTAACAATTCCTTCTGCTACATTTACAAGTGGTTCTTTGAGACAAATCTGGCAAGTCATGTGTAAAAATATAGTTAGGCAGGCCAAGAAAGAGTAACTAGAGTAACTAGCCAAAGACACAACAGCTAAAGACATTTTTTTTAAAGTGCATCAGAAGCAGGAAGCCTGCCAAACAAGTGAGGCCATTGAACAATCAAAGTGCAAAAGGAGCACTCAGCGAAGACGAGGTTGTTGGAGAGAAGCTAAATAAATTCTTTGCATCAGTCTTCACTGCAGAGGATGTGGGAAGGGGGAATCTCCATACCTGAGCCATTCTTTTTAGGTGACAAAGACAAACAACTGTCCCAGATTGAGATGTCAATAGAGGAAGTTTTGGAACAACTCAATAAATCAAACAGTAATAAGTAGCTCTGTTGATTAATCGCAGTTAACTCATGTGGTTAACTAAAAAAAATTAATTACAGTTAAAAAATTAAAAAAATTAATCACAGTTAATCACAGTTTTAATCATACTGCTAAACAATAGAATACTAATTGAAATTTATTAAATATTTTGGAGGCTTTTCAATGTTTTCATATATATTGTATTCTATTTT
Source organism: Dermatemys mawii (assembly GCA_007922305.1). NCBI lineage: Eukaryota > Metazoa > Chordata > Testudines > Dermatemydidae > Dermatemys > Dermatemys mawii. The sequence continues at coordinate 33,844,316 of ML677326.1, read as the reverse complement.
GTAATTGAAATCAAAGTATATATTATTTTTGATTGCAAATATTTGCATTGTAAAAATGATAAACAAAAGAAATAGTATTTTTCAATTAATCTCATATAGGTACTGTAGTGCAATGTCTTCATTGTGAAAGTGCAACTTACAAATGCAGATTTTTTTGATTTCATAACTTTTTTTGTCAAAAACAAAACAATATAAAACTTCAGAGCCTAAAAGTCTACTCAGTCCTACTTTTTGTTCAGCCAATTGCTAAGACAAACAAGAAGTGACAAATTCTATTTTATATCTATTGGCCCTAAAGAAGAAAGAAAGAAAAAAGATTTCTAGCCACCTCCTTAGACAATACTGCATACAATACTCTCCCTTATCATAGCAGACTGCTGTCTGGTTTCCTGTCTCAAGCTACTGCTTACAAGGAGAAATAGTTTAGTAAAGAGAATGGATCAGACCTCTGAAAACAAGTGAAGTATGCAGAATGGTATGACAATCTTTCCCTTACAAACTGAACTTTTTTTAAAAAAAATAAGAAGTTAATTTTAAAGAGAATTTGAAAGGAAGAATAAAAGTAACCTCTGTTCTTTTTGGGAAGACTGTTGGGAAATGGAGACACAGAAAGAGTGTGACAGACCTCAAAGCCAATTTTACATGCATAGAAATCAGAATCTTAAAATCAGGCTGAGTGTCTTTAAAAAAAATTTCAACATCAGGATACAAAATATCAACCTCTAACATTAAGGTACAGTCTGCTCTGTTACTTACTCAAACATATTCCAGACAGTAACAAAGAGTCCTGTGGCACCTTAAAGACTAACTAAAGTATTAAAGCATAAGCTTTCGTGGGCTAATACCCACTTCATCGGATGCATGCAGTGGAAGTATCCAGGGGCAGGTATAAACAAGTAGGCAAGAACCAGGCTGGAGATAACAGGGTTAGTCCAATGAGGCTCAACCAGTGTACCTGGATTTTCAGAAAGTCTTTGACAAAGTCCCTCACCAAAGGCTCTTAAACAAACTAAGCAGTCATGGAATAGATAGAGGGAAACTCCTCTCATGGATCAATAATTGGTTAAAAGATAAGAAAGAAAGGATAGGAATAAACGGTCAGTTTTCACAATGAAGAAAAGTAAATAGCAGGGTCTCCCAAGAATCTGTACTGGGACCTGTGCTGTTTAACACATTCAGAAATGATCTGGAAAAGGAGGAGAACAGAGTGGAGGCAAAATTTTCAGACAATACAAAATTACTCAAGATAGTTAAGTCCAAAACATGGCACAGAGACATTTGACTTACAAACTCAAATGGACTATGGGATTGGACTGGATTTAACAAAATGTGCTCCAAATGTCTCCATCATAGACAGCCAACAGAAATTACTGTTTCACCTTCATTGGTCTCCTACCAGCCTTTATAAAATTGTAATAAAGGATGCTGATGTCTTCTGGTGCTTTGGAGTTCTGTGAGGCCTGTTGCTACATATGCTGTGGGAAAGTCTATGACTGGTTTTTGGGAGGTGTATTCCAGGATTCTCTCACCCTCCAAGTGATAGTCGTTCTCGTGCTACAGAAATGGAATTCCTCCACATCCCCATGAGTGGAGGACTGGGTTCATGAACATTGTGATTTGACAGCCCTGGAAATTGCAGCAAACAAAAGACATAACAGAGCTGAGTTCTTTGGAAATGGTCTTTTCCTTTTAATGTGTACAATCAATGATCTATTGCTGTATATGTCTATCATAACACCACCTACATCTTCTTCATTCACCTTTTTCCTGTCTTCTCCTCTTTTCCTCTCTGAAGAATTCCCCCCCTTCTTTCTGGGGAGCTGCCTCATCTGATTGGATTGATGGTAATTATATAGTTAACTAGCATCCAATAATAAAAACCTTCAATCAAAGTGAAATGGCTTCCTTACCCTAAAACTAAATTCTTTCCCTAGTATCTACTCCTTAGTCTTATTTAATCCCCTCTCTTACAACATTTGCAGATATTAAACAGTAGTTAGAATGCAACCAACCAAAAATACTTTCCTGAAGAAACTCTGCACCCTGGAAACAAGCTCATATCCAATGCCAATAATAAACAAACATATTGTCTCATGGAAACTGCATAAATCTCATGCAATATAAAGTGGCTTTTCTAAACAAAATGAAGAATGAAAACAATATTATATGTCTAAGAAAATACACTAAACATAGAGGTGGACAAACATTTTGTTGGTCAATGCTTTACTGACCAAGGGGGGAAAAAAATCTACTCTTCTTGTTCTTAGAGTAGGGCACATTGTTCTCTGAAAAGCCACAAGCTTTGTGCCTGCAACTGTAGATAACACCTTTCTCCAGGCAAAGACATTAAAAGCACTGTCTGTCTGTCTGCTTCCCATGAGAACCAGTGAAAGAGCATCCAAACACAGCACCCACCCAACCCCATACCCCTGCAGATGGTCCACACAGTAACACAAATTGCTCATGTGTCTCTAGGTAAACTCTAGAATGATAAAAATTTACTGTTTTTTTTCAACCAAACGCTAATAGTAACTTGTTTTTTAATATGGATTCAAAGCTTATTGTATTTTGTGTTACAGCTTTTAGGAAAAGTAAGGGCATAGAATATTATAGAGGAAAAACAACTAAAGCAACTATAGTAGACACCCCAATAATAAAACAGTAAATAAGGTCATACCTATCTCAGTTGTATTACAGAAATAACAGACAGTGAAAAAGAACCAGACACAAGAAACTTTACTATATTGTCCCAGGTAGCTGCTTTGGAAACCAAAAGGAAGCCTTTAATTTAAGTGCACTGTTTAGTGATATGTGGAGACAACAGCAACACTTTAACCACAGTATCAAGTCCAGTCACACAGAATCCAAAAAAGACAAAACTGCAAAAGAAAATGACTTTGCTCTTTTGCTGTCTGGAATCTGGATGTCTTGCAGAGTGGGGGAAGGGGAGGAAGGGAGTTGCAGTTTTTACATTGTCCTTTCGTTGCTCAAAATACTGACACACCCCAATATCCTCCTGCGGAGACAGAACCCTTATAACTGCATTAGCACCTTTTGTTGTGGTAAAACTTGAACATTTTCTCAAAAGGCACCCAGGCATTTTCTCCGTATAATTGTATTGACCTGATTTCCTGTTCTCTGCCTTTTTAAAAACTCCACAGCCTTGGAGTGGCTGATTTTAATCTTCATCTCAGTATTTTATTCTGATTCAACACCAAGGAAGTTTTTTCCCTAATTTGATTCATTTAGTTTCTGTCAACTTCCTAAATTCGTATTTCATGTACGCAAGGTCTCATTCTTGACTTTGTTGTTGCAGGTACATGAGAGCGATTTGATCACCACAAACTCATTTCTTGCTGCACTTTTGGCTGTCCATTACAGATCTGGACATTTCCTTGCACATTCTTAAATGATTTCATTGTCTGTTCCTCTTCACAGTCCTCACTCAATCAGTTAGTTGACAATTATAATTCTGTCCTTGTTCCAATTACTGACACTTGCTCCACATTTCAAATTTTGCATGTCATGCTCTTTTTATGTACTCAGGACCTTCAGGACATGAAGATTAGAGGACCTGGGCTGAGAAATCCCTGCAGGGTTTCTCAGCTTTATACACATTTCCATGAAAGAACAGACCACAAACTTGCTTATGAATTTTCTAAAGCTAGACAGCTCTAATTACTACACAGACTTCATGTCAGAATCAAGTGGTGGGTAACCTCAAAGTTCATAAGTTTGATCTTAACAGATATCCCAAAGTTAATCACTTTTTCACATTTCATGATTTAACATATAGGAACATTAATGGAAATAAACTAATACATGCGTACTACCATGTTAGCTGTGGGCCACATTCTGCTCTCAGTTACTCTGGATTTAATTGGTGTAAGTGGTATAACTGAGAGCAGAATTTGGCTGTATATCTTTGGCTGTAGAAATGTTTATGAATTGTATCAACTGTCTTTACAATCACGCTATGTTTACACTACAAAATTAAGTCAACTTAAGTTAGGTCGTCAATCATCCAGTGCTGTAATTAAACTGCTTTTGCATGTCCACACAATACTCCTTGTGACAGCAGAGCGCATCTACAGTTGGTGCTCTTGCATTGACAGAGAAAGCAGTGCACTGGCGGTAGCTATCCCACTGTTCAATGCTGCTGGATATTCTGGGTGTTCACAGTACCTCATGGGAAAGGGTTCACTGTCCCATGATGCAGGTTTCTCCATCCCATCATTCCATGGGCTTCCAACTATGTTGCTCACCACTTTTCAACAGCACTTGCCATCTCTGTCTCAAAACATGGATCCTGAACTGCGCTCCATTATTGTGATGAGCATTATAAATACAACGTGACTGATCCTGTAGAGCTGCAAATCTGATAATAACTCCATAGTATGTGATCCGCCATGTCCCATGGAAAGAAACAATTCAAAATTGCTTTTGGCATTCACAGAGCAGTTGAATATGGTGAACGGTTGGTTCTGGTTGCAGGAAACAAGCACTAAGTGGTGGGATAGCATTGTTATGCAGTATGGGATGACAAGCAGCGGCTGCAAAACTTTCAGATGTGCAAAGCCACCTTCCCGGAACTGTGTGCTACCTCTGCAGTCTGGTGCAAGGACACCAAAATGACAGCTGCCCTAATGGTGGCTGCAGTGATGCAAGTGTATAGGGCCATTAGTCACCTCCTGACATGAAGGACTAAGACTCTGGGTAATGTGCAGGAAAAAGTGGATGGCGTTGTGGCAATGCGATTCCCTGACAGTGGTGGAGCGATAGATGGCACACAAGCATATTCCAATTTTAGCCCAAGACCATCTTGTGACAGAGTACATCAGCAGAAATGGCTACTTCTCTATGGTATTGTAAGCTGTGATGGATCACGGGGGTCATTTCACTGACATCAATGTAGGGTGGTCAGGGAAGGTGTATGACACATGCATCTTCAGGAACACTGGCCTGTACAGAAAGCCGCAAGCAGGGACTTTCTTTCCAGACCAGAAGATTCCAGTTGGGGTTGTGGAGATGTGAATAGTGATCCCTGAAGACCCAGCCTACCCCTTGCTCCTGTGGCTCATGAAGCTTTACAGTGGAAACCTTGACTGCAGCAACGAGTACTTCAACAACAAGCTCAGTAGGTGCAGAATGACTGTTGAATGTGACTTTGGCCACTTAAAGGGTTGCCGGTACTGCCTTTTTGGCAGGTGAGACCTTGGTAAAAAAAATATTCCCCGGGCCATAGCAGTCTGCTGTGCGCTGCATAACATTTGTGAAGCTAAGGGAGAGACTTTTCCACAGGGGTGAAGTGTTGAGGTGGATCGGGTGGCTTCTGATTTTGAACAGCTAGATACCAGGGCTCTTAGAGGGGTTTAACTGGGGGTTATTTGAATCAGAGAGGTTTTGAAGGAGCATTTTGACAATGAGCCCCAGTAATGTGTCTGGCTGTAATGCATTAAGCCAGGTATTGTTTTCTTGCACCGTAATTTGAACCTTGTAATGAATGACTGCTGTGTGTGTTAAATTTACAGTGCAAATGCATCAATTGCCAGTGTGCATGAATTCAGTAGCAACCACCATTCAAAGGAAACAAACAAAGATTTCTTATCTTTCTATAAGTACATTTTCATTCAACAGCAATAAAACATTTCTGTGTTCTCAAGAGATATGAAAATGAAAAGAACATTTTCACATGAGGCCCTCAGTTGTGTATATGTCCAGCTGTCGTTGTGATATATGTCTCTTGGGCTGGAGTTCATGGGGTACGGAGACGGCCCGGGAACATGCAAGGAATGTGTGTGGGGAATGCAGAGGGGGCATAGAAGGCATTTCTGTATGGGCTGTAGGGGGTCGCGAGCATGGATGTGTTCCATCTGCAGTTCAGTCAGGGACCTCGGCACGTCTGTTTGGTCCTGCAGCAGCTGTATCAGCTGCTCCTGGCTGTGTTTCCTCTCCTGACTATCCACACACAGTTCCTCATTGATAGCCTCTCTCCATGCTCTCTGCTTGCAATCTGAAGCATCAGAGGAGTGCAGCACCTCGTGGAATAGGTCTTCCTTATGCCTCTTGTTTCATCTCCTTATCTGATGGAGCCTCTCAGCCGGAGTGCTGGGACTGGCCAGACCCTTCTGGACTTAAGAGGTAGTCCTGGCTCATCATCCAACTGGATGTCCCTGTCATTTGTCTCTTATCATCATCCAGTTCATTTCTTCGACCACCATGTTGTCTTTGGGGTGCACTGTGCTAGCCACTGTCTCCAGCTTCTCTCCCACACCAAATATCTATGGAGCTCTTGGCGGTGGAGGTGGGTTCAGACTCTCAGGTGTTATTAAGGGGATTGGTTAAATATTATGGGTTGTGTCTCTAACCACTCTTAATGTCTACTTCCTGTGGCGGTAAAATCCTGCTCCCACTTTGGTGGCTATGAAGGGTCCCCTCCCAGTGGATGTAGCAGCAGTTCCCTACAGGTCAGGGTAGGGCAAAGAATCATATATCAGTAAGTTTTTGCTTCTGACTTCTGATAAGCTCATGGATGCTTAATCTAACCCCAGACAGTCATTTAAGTGATTTCTGTGCTCTTCACTTTTCTGCGTTCCAGGTGTCTGCGGTTACCTCATTAACTATTTTAGAGGCATTCAGGGGAAATTCGATGCCTGTCTGTGGTATAGTCAACATTCCCATCAATCAGGCCAGGCCCAGGACTTAGAGACACCCAGTAGGCAACACAGACTGTGTTTAGTCAGCCTGGGAGCTACAGAGCCAGGAAAAATTACAAGGTCTTTCTGCATCCAGTGACCTTAATAATGAATTTCCTTAATATTCATTATTCATAAAATGTCCTGTCTCTGCCCTCCCTCGAGGGACACTACAAGGGCCATCCTTTTTCCACTTTCCCTTGACTTCTCATATCTGATGTGTTTTCAGGGCATTCTCTTCCAGCAACACAAACAGTTGTGGCACATAAATGAAAGGTGACCTTTATGCACATGGAAAGAGCTCTCATGAATTGCAGGAAGTAATAGACTATATGGGAAAAGCACCTTCTGCTCTTTTTTATGTACAACACTTCCCAAGAAGAATTCTGTGACCATAATGCAGACCCTTAAGTACCAACCAAAAGCAGACTCCTGAGTATCCAGCCTTACAAAGACCTCTGCTTTTGTCCTTTAGACAAAAGGCTGCAGTCTATTAAATTCTTCCGCTCAGTTTGAAATGAAGACTATATTAAATAGACTTCATTGTGTATTTCTATGGACAGAGAATGCTTTGGGGAGCTATTGGAATGTCTAGTGGGCTAATCTACCATTTTATTAAATAGCATTACAGTAAGTGCCTATTTAAATAGAGTTTGAAGTGGGGTATGATTAATAGGATAGTATCAAGCATTACTTTCCACATCCACTTTCACAGTATTCCCAATGTATTACACTATTCATTAGCAATCTGCACTACAGGTTCAATGGCTTTTTTACAGCTGACATGAAATGCCCCATAGACCTGTCCCCTTCCCCTCACAGTCACCCACTTCCACATCACAAAATCCCTAATTTCTAAACTACAACCTTAATCTCCTTTATTCACCCATCTCACACTTCCCACAATCCAAACTCTTGGCCCCTTCCCATATGACTTCTTGTCTATCAGATACTTTCTTTCATTCACTCAGGGTTGTGCTATTTTGCTCTCTCCCCGCAATATTGTTGCCTTTTAGTATGACTAAGCCACACTCAATCTCACTGCCAAACCACACCCCTTGTGCTAAAGTGCACCTCTTCCTTCCCTATAAGGCCACAGAGGAACTCTCCTCATCTCCGCCAGTCAGGAAGGGACCCTGGCCCTTGGATACTGGTTAAATGTGATCCTTCTCTTCCCTCTGCTCTCCCAGCAGCTATTTAAATCTGAAATTTCACTGTGTTGTAATTTTAGGGGCTGCTAAAAGCTGAGCTGGGCCCCCAGTCAGCAGGCGCCACTCTCCGGCTGCCCAGCTGTGAAGGCAGCAGCACAGAAGTAAGGGTGGCATGGTATGGTATTGTCACCCTCACTCCTGTGCTGGTGCTGGCAGAGCACTTCCTTCAGAGCTGGGTGCCCAGCTAACAGCAGCTGTTCTCCAGCTGCCCAGATCTGAAGGCAGCGCAGAAGCAAGGGTGGCGATACTGCGATCCCCTGCCCTCCAAAATAACTTTGTGATGCTCCTAAAACTCCTTTTTGGGTCAGGACCTCCAGTTTGAGAAATGCTGGTCTCCCCTGTGAAGTCTGTATAATAAAGCGTAGAACCATACACAAGACCAGATTTCAGGTGGGAAGACCAGATTTCACAGTTCGTGATGCGTTTTTCATGACCAGGAATTTGGTAGGGTCCTACTCATCCCATAGATGCTAGGGATCCAGTAATTAATACCTCTCAGAAGGCATCACACCATCTTGAGGCTGTATGGGGCTTGTTTGATTTTTAATCTGCTCCTGAGCTACAGGGTCATCCTCTTCTTTCTTCCTCTCTGTCTCTGGCCCAGTGACTTTCCCAGTGTGGATAAATACTTAAATGCTTATAGTATGAAAAACAAATACAAGGGCTAGGTCACAAAGAGAAAGGAGAGCTAACTTCACAAAAAATATTAGTCACTCACAGCAAATAAGCTGACCAACTCTGTCCATAACAACACTCACATGAGGAAAAAGGAAAGATTAGGGTATTCTTAAATCTGCTTTGCCTGTTGGGTTAGGCAATTATTTTATGGATTACGGTGGAGCCAAAATTGGGCTTTAGATACCTCACAGCTTTTGTGCATCAAGGCTTTCGAGAATAAGCAAAGCATTGACCAGTGTGCTACCACAATCAGCTGTGTGGGATCTGCATTTCACCACTAAGCAAGATTTTGGGGAGAAAGATGTATCTGTACACAGTACCACTGCATAGCAACCCACTTTAAGCCTTGTACTAAATGTTTACTCTCCCTGTTTTCATCAGCTTTCTAGCTCTCTTCCTCAGCCTAGTTATGCCAAATTTTCAAAAGGGCTTTGAACTCAGTTTCTAATGTTATATGCACAACGTTGAACTCCCAAGCTATTTTATGTATGCACTTTTTCATGACCAAGTTATTGCATGCATAACAATTCTGATTTCAGCGTGCAGACTGTGCAGTCAGTGAAATAAATCTAGAGTAATGCAGTGGTGAATCAAACCTGATGGAGTGACAGCAACGTAAAAACAGTGTGAGAAAATCAGAAGCAGGCATATGAGTTATGAAAAATTCAGTGCAAAACTCTCTGCGGTTTTTGAACTGGTTAAGGTTTTTTAGCTTGCGTTAAGCAGGAGGTCAGACTAGATGATACATAATGGTTGATTCTAGCCTTAAAATCCATGAATCGATGAAGTCCCTTTTGAAAAATGTTCCATACTTCCTTGCTGTCATGTACTTCTAAGCCAGGCCTGCACAACATGTGGCCTGGGGGCCATATGCAGCCCGCACTGGCTCACTGTGCAGCCTGCAGGGGGTAAGTAGGGGTGGGGCAAGCCAAAAAGTGGGGTGGGGAGGAGGAGGATGGGGGCGGGGCGAGGGCAGGGCTTTTTGGCTCGCAGCTGGTTTTTTTGCAGTAATGTGGCCCTTGCTGCTTTCTGAGTTGTGCAGGCCTGTTCTAAGCAATTCTGTTTTAGAAAAAGGTTATAGCAAAGGATGGACAACTGAAAACACATTGTCAATGTGATTTTTTAAATCGTTTTTTGCCAATATCACCATTATTTTATGAATGGCGTATGGCAGGTTATGATTTCTTCTCGACCTATTTTGCAAACTTGTCAAAAAGCCATAAAATGTCTCAACTAAATCGAGAGACTGGTCTCTGGAGAATGAGAGAAATTGGCCTGAGGGCCAGCAGGGAGAGCATTACTGTATGTTTATTCAGATAGCATGCACCTACAGCAATATAATACTGTACATTTCAATTTGTCATCCCTTCTTTCAGGTTTCCTCCCCTAAGTGTGAAGAATAAGCTCTCCAGAGACTCCTTACTGGGGATATGAACTTATCTGAGAACAGCTGTTTTTGTCTTAACTACATGTAAACACACAGAGATATTTTCAGGTTTTGCAACAAGATAACCTCTGTGATTTTATTAAAATCTTGCAATAATCTTTGTTATAATGATGAGGTGTAGGGTTATTGCTGTTTCTTATTTCCTTCATACAGTCAAGAAGTCATACATAATAATGTGCAGGAACAATTAGCTCTGAGAGCAACTAAGGCTCCAGAAGGTGCCTGAACTGTAATAAACTTCTGATTTCTGTATTTATTCTGTAGTAAAATTTGTTGTCGTGTCTAAAGCAAGATGGCCATTTCCCAAAAGCAATATAATACTGCTGGCTCAGTGCAAGTCTTCCAGGGTAATTTGTTAAGAGGCACATTTGTTTATCTGAAAACCTGGGGCCTGAATCTGACCTCACCTACACCAGTTTTGTATCGGCAGATGTCCATTGACTTTACTGGAATTGCATCAGTATAAGTGAGATCAGAATCACTCCCATGGGGAAGTTCAGAAAGCTATTCAAACCTTTCTAAATGAAGTCTAGTTTCATTATGAACCTGAAACTCAGCCCAGATTTAATAAAAGGCTTGCTATATTGCATGATTCCCATAGTTTCAACCCAAAACTCAGCATCTTTTTGGAGCTTCACTTTGACTTGTTAAGTTAATTTGAAAATTTAACTACAAGACATGGAATTGCAGTATCCTGCAAGCTGAAAACAAAAAGTTCATCAAACTCCCTTTGAATCAGAGCAGCTGAGATTCATACAGCTGTAACAATAAAACCATTTTTCCCCTAGGGAAAAATAGAAAGAGAGAGAAAAAACATCCACAAACCAATTTTTTTTCACTGCTCAACAAACGTTTTTCAAACTCTAATCACTTTCTTGTTTCACCAATTGAATTGTGGCAACAATGTGAGCACTGTGGCAAGGTCTTTGCATTGTTACAGATAAAAGTTCTATGAACTAAAACACTTCATCAGAGATCACCTTAGTAATGTCTGTAGCCTTTGTCCATGACTTTTTGATTTGCTTGATTTCTTTAACTGCTTAGTCTAGCAATATTTCTGATCCATAAGGCTGAGTTCTAACTGCAATTCCCAATTACTTAATTATTTCAGAAGATTCTCCTTTCCATTGTTTTAATATTCTTCAGACTTTGCACTGTCAAGCTGAGGTTCACCACTCTTCTTTGGAACAGAATAGTTCCTCTCTCTGTAATTCCTATTTATCTTTTCTTGTGAAGAGCTAAATAGTACACACACAGTTTTCTGGAAGCTGTAAAATATACAAAAAAGTTTGCTCAGAATCAGATGTTGTGACAGATGTTTTCAGATAATCAATCTACAGAAGAATATAAAGTATTTCTTTTAATCAATTACCAATTTTTCATCCTGTAGAGAACACTATTTTATATATTGACTATTGATTCAAAAGCAAAAAGTGATGAAAAAGATGTTTATGGATAGAAAAGAAAAAAAAAGAAAAGAAGAGAAAAGAAACCATCCAGTCCTATTGCTTCTGGTGGACCACTGAAAATCCATAGGATAGGATGACATACAAGCACTAATCTTGGTGTAGAAAGCTGGATACTGTATTTTGCTAGAGTATAATTTCTTCTAAGAGTATACAGTAACCTATTCAGAACAAAGAGCAGATCCTACATTTTAGGAATAAAATTCACAAGGCAAAGCAACAAGAAAAATGTCCAGTCTACTCATCCCTGGCTTTTCTCCAGAACTCACCAGTAATCCCAAAACTGTTTTTCCAAGCTTTTTTAGCCCCTAACTGATGAGGAAGAGATCCTGGATATTTTTTAAGAAGTTGCTTGTCTTCCAAAAGTTTGCTTGAGCTAAATATGATACAACTTTAACAAAAACAAACAACTGACTGGGAAGAAAACATTTTTAAACAGTCTCTCAGTCCATTAGGGGGTCATTTTAACTTTCTTGATATATGTGACATTATAATCCTACCAGTGCTACAGTCAGCCATAAAATATTCAGGGTAGACAATATTTCAATTCTGAGTGTGGAAAACAAGCAGGGGAAGGTGGGGAACTAATTGCCTTATATGATGAGATAATTGGCTCTGTGCATGAGGAGAAAGCAGCGGATGTGTTTTCCTTGACTTTAGCAAAGCTTTTGATACGGTCTCCCACAGTATTCTTGCCAGCAAGTTAAAGATGTATGGGCTGGATGAATGGACCATAAGGTAGATACAAAGCTGGCCGGATCGTCAGGCTCGTGGCTAGTGATCAATGGCTCCATGTCTAGTTGGCAGCCGGTATCAAGCGGAGTGCCTCAAGGTTCGGTCCAGGGGCTAGTCTGGTTCAATATCTTTATCAATGATCTGGAGGATGACGTGGACTGTACCCACAGCAAGTTTGCAGATGACACTAAACTGGGAGGAGTGGTAGATATGCTGGAGGGTAGGGATAGGATACAGAGGAACTTAGACAAATTAGAGGATTGGGCCAAAAGACATTTTGATGCAGTTCAACAAGGACAAGTGCAGAGTCCTGCACTTAGGACAAAAGAACCTCATGCACTGCTACAGACTACGGACCGAATGGCTAGGCAGAATGTTCTGCAGAAAAGGACCTAGGGGTTACAGTGGATGAAAAGCTGGACATGGGAACAAGGGCACAATCTTGGCTCAAGAAGGCTAACGGCATTTTGGGTTGTATAAGTAGGGGCATTGCCAGCAGATCGAGGGATGTGATTGTTCCCCTCTGTTCAACACTGGTGAGGCCTCATCTGGAGTACTGTGTCCAGTTTTGGGGCCCACACTACAAGAAAGATGTGGAAAAATTGGAAAGAGTCCAGAGGAGGGCAACAAAAATGATTAGGGGGCTGGAGCACATGACTTATGAGGAGAGGCTGAGGGAACTGGGATTGTTTAGTCTACAGAAGAGAAGACTGAGGAGGGATTTGATAGCTGCTTTCAATTACCTAAAAGGGGGTTCCAAAAAGGATGGATCAAGACTCTTCTCAGTGGTACCATATGACAGAACAAGGAATAATGGTCTCAAGTTGCAGTGGGGGAGGTTTAGATTGGATATTGGGAAAAACTTTTTCACTAGGAGGGTGGTGAAGCACTGAAATGGGTTACCTAGGGAGGTGGTGGAATCTCTTTCCTTAGAGGTTTTTAAGGTTAGGCTTAACAAAGCCCTGGCTGGGATTATTTAGCTGGGGTTGGTCCTGCTTTGAACAGAGGGTTGGACTAGATGACCTCCTGAGGTCCCTTCCAACCCTGATATTCTATGATTCTATGAACTTTTAAAAAGTGGAACACCACCAAACTTTACAGGCCTTCCATGTACAATGTGAAGAAGGGAAAAAAAAGGTGCCAGCCCAAAGGTTTTTCCCCTATGGGTCACCTTTGAAGTAAAACATTTTTGCTTTATTGGTCAAGAAGCCTTGAAGGATCTCTTTCTCACAGAGTAAATCTGTTGAAACCAATGGAGTTACTCTAGATTTATTTTAGTGTAAATAAAAGCAGAATTTAGTCCTTTGTTTGATCTCTGTATATGAGAAGCTTTTCTTTACCATGTCAGACACCACCTAAAAAGGCAGTCTAAATAAGGCCTACAAACTCGCCATCATTTGGACTCTTTATACACCTCATGCCAAACACTTCCTCTTTGTAGTAGATCATACACCGTGGCACTCGGTCACCAACTGGGAGGGCCTACAGATGTTCTTCCCGTTTTTAGGTTATGTACAGTTCATTAAATGCTTTCTCTTTCACTACAGAATTTCATAATTTGAATTCCTGTGGTCAAATCCTCACTTGATGCAAACTGGCATACCATTGAAGTCAGTGGAGTTAGCCTGAAATCCCAGCTGGGAATCAAACAATAATCCCTATTTGTAAAGTGGGGATAATAGAATTTCCTCACCTCAAAAGTATGTTGTGAGAATAAGTACATTAATGACTGTAAGACACTCAGCTGCAGTAGTGGGGGGGGGGGGTGGTCACATAAATATCAGAGACAGATGGACTGTGCAACAGGCACAGGGGCTGCCTGACTTCTGTGACCTTCATGACAAACTCGCAGTCTTATTCATGGTCATCTAGTCTGACTTCTTGCACTCACAGACCACAGAACCTTGCCCATCCACTTGTGAAATAGGCTCAGAACCTCTGACTGAGTTACTGAAGTCCTAAAATCGAATTTAAAGACTTCAAGTTACAGAGAATGCACCATTTACTCTAGTTCAAACCAACAAGTGACCCATGCCCCATGCCGTGAAGGAAGGCAACCCTCTGTCCCAGAGTTTCTGACCAATCTGACATAGGGGAAAATTCCTTCCCGACACCAAAGATGATGATCAATTAGACACAGAACTTGTCAGAAAGACCCATGAGCCAGACATGTGGGAAAGAACGCTGTAATAACTCAGAGCTCTCCCTGTGACAGGTTCAGTCACAGAGACCTCCTTGGGACTGTCACCTGATGTGCTGAGACTACCTCTAAGTCCATTTTCTCTGCCAGTTTGGGCCTCCAGAACTCTGTCTTGTTGAGTCAGATATATGAATTGGCTGAAAAATAGACCCAGTGTCTGACCCATGACCCCAAAGCTGCAGACTTAACTGATAATGACTTAGCAAGTGTTCCTGTCTCTCACACCCAGACACTGAGCTCTCAATGGGATCCAAACCTCAAATAAATCCATTTTACTTTGTATAAAGCTTATACAGGGTAAACTCATAAACTGACCGCCCCCATAACACTGAGAGAGAGATATGCATAGTTGTTTGCTCCCCCAGGTATTACTTACTTACTCTGGGTTAATTAATAAGAAAAAGTGATTTAATTAAGTATAAAATATCAGTTCAAAGTAATGACAGACAGAACAAAGTAAGTTACCAAGCAAAATAAAACAAAACATGCAAGTCTAAACCTAGTACAGCAGGAAACTGAATACAGGTAAATCTCACTCTTGTTCCAATAAGAGATGTTCCAACAAGCTTCTTTCACAGACTAGACTCCTTCCTCATCTGGGCCCAGTCCTTTTCAGACCAACAATGTGGTGTATTGCCTGGGTCCAGCAATCACTCAAACCCCAGTAGTTACAGTCCTTTGTCCCAGTTTCTTTCAGGCGTCTCTTTGTGGTGAAGAGGACATCTCTTGAAGACCAAATGGAGAGGCTTCCAGGACCTTTTATATTCTCTCTCTTATTAGCAGAAACCCCTGTGATTTTCTGTGCAAAGTCACAGTAATAAGATGGAGTTTGTAGTCACCTGGGCAAGTCACATGTTCATGAATGATTCAGCTTTTTGCAGTCAGATGCCATTGTTTACATGTTAGTTTGACCATTCCCAGGAAAGTTCAGATGTGGATTGGCATCTCCCAAAGTCCATTGTCAGTTAAGTGTTTCTTGACTGGGCTCCTACGGAGAATATTCCTTTCTCAAGAAGCTCACCAAATACTTCACTAAGGTTACTCAAACACATGGAGATACAAATACATAGCCAATATTCATAACTTAAAATACAAAAAAGATACACACATAGAGACAACATAATCATAACCAGCAAATTACAACCTTTACGTAGACACCTTACTTGACCTTCTTTGTAAAGATTTGGTGCAACCATAGGACCTTGGTTGCAACAATGATCTTTACAGTCACAGTTCATGTCAATAAGGTCACACTGCCCATCTACTGCCCCATGTCTGGCTGCTGGAGATATTTGCTTATAGCAGTCCTGGATGGGCCATATGCCATTGTAGGCAACCTCATCACATCATCAGGCTAGACAAAGGCCTGGATGGGCTGCTGTAGTTGGAGTTAGTCATGCTTTGAGCAGGGGGTTGGACTAGATGACTTCCTGAGGTCCCTTACATCCCTGATATTCTATGATTCTATGATCACCTCCATAAACTTATCAAGTTCAATCTTAAAACAAATCAGGTTTTTTTGGAACCCACTACTCTCTCATCTAATGGTTAGAAACCTTCATCTAATTTCAAGTCTAAATTTACTGATGGCCAGTATACATCAATTTCCTCTTGTGCCAACATTGCCTTTAACTTTAAAAATATTTCTCTCTCTATCTCTCTCCAGTGTGTATCCCTTTACTGCATGTATGGAGAGCAATTATATCACCCCTCAGTCTTCATTTAGTCAAGCTAAACAAGTTAAGCTCCTTAAGTCTCCTCTCTTAAGGCAGATTCTCCATTCCTCTGATCATCTGAGTTGCCCTTCTCTGTGCCTCTTCCAGTTTGAATTCATCTCTCTTAAACACGGGAGACCAGAACTGCACACGGTATTCCAGATAAGGTCTGCATGGCTGCAGAGGGGACAAGATGCTATATCATCTGCAAAGACTGTATAGTGGTGATACTCTCTAGAGCTCCAGCCACAATGTCTCCCAGTGCTCACACTAGAGCCATGCATTTCTGCATCAACCCAAATAAAATTCTGTGGTTGTGTCTCATAATCTACCCATGTCTGCAAAACTGGGTTAGAAGTTTTGCATGGACAGAGTCTCTCAAAAGATTTCCAACACTTCCTGTTTATGGTTGGATTGTCGATACTTTTTGCTATAGGTTGGCCCAGAAAGACCACAAGAACTTCCTTTCCTGCACTGTTTCATCACTTTGACTTTAGCTGTCAAGCAAAATGAAAAGCAATGGGCTAAAAAGTTACCTAAACTTTTCTCAAACCCCATTCCCCTCCCTACCCCCAAAAATGTTGATTTCAACTTTGTTTCAAGTATTGACCAAAGGTTTGGGTTGGTTTTATTTCTTCTAAATTGGTGCATGCATATCTACTAAGAAGAGTTATTTGTTGTGTGTCATTCCTCTACCACTTCCCGTATTTATTTGTTTTCTCTGCTATAGCACTATTTTTCTGTTGGTACACTGGGGACTGTCACAAGTCCAGCATGCTGATGATTTATTATTTAAAACCAAGAATTTGATCAGTACTCGTAAAGATTTATGATTTGTTTCTTTTCATTTAGAGTTTAGAATAGTTTTCTCATTTGTTCCTTGTTAAAGTCCCATTCAAAGTCACCTGAAAAGCCCTATAGATCTCCTGCAGCATTCCATAATAATATATGTTGCAATTACAGTTGATATTTTAATGTCAGGTAAGATCAGTCCCAAAAGCTTCACTTAAACTGCAGTAACAAAGACCAATCAGAAATTAACTCCATTAGCATCTGAGAGATCCATATTCCTGCAGATGCAGTAGCTATATTCCCCTTGGTACTTCCATTTGTCAACTTCATTTGTAACTTACCTTGACAACGAAGAACTAACAACTGAACTTTGGGTCTGATTCTACAAACCTGATTTACACTGAGCAGCATTTATACATACAACTGGTCCCATGCTGTGGCTAGGACTAATCACACAAGTGTAAGCAAGAGTTGCAGAACTGGGCTTTTAGAAAGGGCTTCCGGATAATTAGCTTTAATAAGTATGTTGATATTTCAAACAATGCCTATTTAATGGTCAAGGAAAGGTTCATGTGTATGTGCAAGAAAATAAGTGATTTAGTGCACATGAAAGACAAAAGAGTGGAGGCAGGAAACTAAAGTGCTTTAGGATCTTCCTTCCTATTCACAGGACAGGTAGAAACCCACAAGCTGCAATGCAAGCTTTCCCACACTGTGCTATCAGTTACCCCCATCTTGAATTGAAGATCTCTAGACATGCAGAGTATTTCAGTTATCATATGAGTGTCCTGAGCCTCTCCTGAACAGACAACCAAATGTGCATAAATTATGCTTACGAGCTTTGTGACATGGCCAGATGCCAACCGAGAGCTAAGCTGAGCCTTCCAAGCTGCGTCCTCTCAGGACCTCAAGAAGGACTTTAACACCAGCTCCCCCTCCCCTGGTGAAAGGTGAGTGCTTTATCCTCACAGGCACATAGTTCCTAATCTCTCACAGGTTTATGTTTTTAGCTTCTTTGTTGTTCTTGTTCTTTTGCCAACAGGTCAGACAGTGCAAACAGTCAAGAAGCAGCTGCCTGATGGAGCTCCGAAGTTCACATCATGCAGGCAAAACTGTAGGAGTAGAAATGGGGAGAGATTAGGTGAAACATTAGCCATGTCCTCTTGGCTTCCCTCCAGAGTCTTTCAATTATTTCTTTATGTGCTTTTGGTGCTGTGCTTATTTGGTATTTAAAAGGGACGCTCTTAGAGGATTTCACAATGATCTGCCATTTCACAGTTCAAAATATATGTGAACTTATCATCAATGGAAATTTATGTCTCCACAATCCCTTTCCTCACTTCTTCCTCAAGGTTCACAGCAACAGTTACTCCAGGCAAATCCATCATGAGGAATTAGTAATACTCTAAATATAATACAAGGTATTATGGTTTGAAAGCTGCAGCTCATTTTGGGTACTTGAAGCTCCAAGTGTTGGGGTATCAGTATCAATTTTTGTAGTAACTGGACTGTTGTGGCATATATTGAAAGCAAAAGGCCAAATTCTCTGCTGATTTATGTGACATGCAACACATTTCCGGCAGTGTGTTTGGACAGGGTGTAAATCAGTCCCCCTCCGCCCCCAGGTAACAGAAATATGTTCATAACAGTTCTCTGAGAGCATAATTTGACCACTAAGGAAAACAGTTAAAAGGTTAAGGCCAGATTCTGTACTGCCCTACCCAGCTACACTGAAGTCAATGGAGTTGTGTATTGAAAAGGTATTGGTAGCTTGTTCAGTGTTCAGAAGATGGTTCCTTTCATTCAGAGGTGGAGACAAGGGGTGATAAAGTGTGGAAAAAGCTTTCACTGCACAGAAATATATCCCATCCCCAAAGTGGACAACAGAGTAGGAAGGAAAGTAAATATAGTAGTGAACTTTCAAAGCTTTAATAAGCATCATGGAAAGTACCTTAACTTTGTGCTACAGTTTATAAAATTATTCTTGCAGGAGGTCAATGCACTTAAAATGATTCTTACTGGAGTGCTGTTCTTTAAAGAAATAAAGGAGATTATAGCAATCAGGGCAGATGCTTAATCTGGACTGATTCCTTGACTATTGTTGTGTGAAATTAAGTTTTATTCTTACACTTTATTAACATTGAAAAAGTGACTGTGGAGGATTTTTAATACTAATTGTTAAGGATTCACTGATATTCTGACCTTGGCCCAAAAATCCTGAGTTTTTTTTTTAAATATATTATGGATATGTTTGATTTTTAGAACTCCCTTGCATGACTGATGGTGCACAGCTTCCAGCTTCTTCCAAACCCCAAAATTATAATTAATTCAGTGTCCTCTTACCCCTATCCCTATCCATCCCCCATCTAGCAATTAGTGATGCAACCCCCACATAAAGTCTTCCTCCTATGACTGATATCAATTCTGCCTTGTCAGTTCAGCCCTCCTGCTCCAACTGCAGTCCCTGAGGGCTATCTTTGCTCCCATTTCTCAGGCCTGGGGGGCTGCACCAGGATCCCCTCTACCCCTTCCCAGGCCTGAAAGTGGCAGCAACTCCAGGGATTTTTCACTCCTCCCCTGGTTTTGCAGGGATTGGGGGCAGGAAGAGAAGCAGATAGTGTCCAATCCATTTTTCACAAAGGGGAGGGGGAAGGAGGAAGTGGAGCTCCGCAACCTGCTGGGCATTCTTTGTACCCTCCTCTCACCTACCCTCGTGTGAGAATGGTGTCAGCTGTTCCCCCTTCCCTACCTCCAAAGTCCTCTTTGATCCTGGGGAAAAGCTCTGCCTGCTTCTTGTAGCAGCTCTGATTGGCTGCTCATCCCCAGGAGGTGGGCAATCAGAAGAGGCTCTCTTTTGATAAGGCTGAAATTCCATATGGGGCTAGTGCTTTGCTGTTTCCACCAGACTAGCTCCAGTTGAATGCTGTTTGTGAAGATGTTGCAAGTTTGCAACACAGCAGTGCTTATGTCTGGAACTCTCTAATAGTTGCTAATTACAATTATGCTGTGTTCAGCATACTATCATGTTTAAATCACAAAGGTGAAGTAGTAGCAGTTTCCTTTTTATTAGGGTTTCCAGTACAACAGATTGCAAACCACCTCCACAACAATTTGGTTTGAAGTTATGTTTCTTACAGCCAAATCCTATAGTAGGGTCACAGGATTTCAAAGGCAGAGAAAGGAATGCAGTTACACTGGGTCCATGATCCAGAGAAGCCACACAAGGGGACTCTGCTGCTCTCTATGTACGCTGTAGGGCAGTGCTCTGTGGTGGCTCATGCTACACCATGAAACAGGCAGCTTAGGGGAAAGACAATATGTAGGGACGGGCTGTTCTGCAGAGCCATGGCTATACAGATCCACAGCAGAAGAGGAAGTCAGGGACCACATACGCTGTTTCAGTGGCCATGGAGCAGCTCCATGGGGCTGTGTGCCAGATGGGGAGGTTCTGTTTCCCCCAGATCTCCGTGAAACAAATTGCAGGGGCTTGCAGAAAAGTGCAGCCTTATAATTGGGCACATGATCCAAAATATTCATTTTTCAGTATTTGTATTTTTTTTTAATTGGTCCACACTGTTTCAGTCCCATCATTAGCTGTATTTTTTGTTGACTTTTTGTGAACACACATCAATAATAGAGAACCAATAAAAGTAACATTGGAAAGGAGCATATATGAAGAAGGATTCCTGCATTTCTGTCATGTGAGCCTAATATAGAGTCATGTGACAGGAAGCACATTTAAATAAATGGGACTCTTTCCATTGACTCTACTGGGCTTTGAATCAACTCCATGCAAGGTCAGATTCAATAAACCTGGCACAGGAAGGTGGAAGGAGCATTACTCTTGTAGAGGACAGGTGGTGTTTTCACTGTTGCCATTCCTGGGTTTTCTCCTGGGAGAGGGGACACTGTGGTTGCCGAACAGGCAAGCTCATAGGAGTTGGGTCAAAGACAGATTCTCTAGAGAACTACTATTCAGTGAACTGTTTGGCTGCAGAGTCCATACTTGCTTTGCCATCCAGCACTGCCCTCTGTTTGCATGGTGTAGGCACTTACCAGCCCCCTTCTCTCACTTTCCATCACTGCAACCATTTCTATCAGAGAGGCACTTTTACTTGAGATCCCTGCCAAAGTTTATGATGATGTCAACTCTGCAAGCCAGGTTCTGATCTCATTTATCTGAGTGACTTTAATGGAGTTACTTTGGATTTTCACTGATGAAAATGAAACAGAACCTGTCCCAATTGCTTTGTCTTGCTATACATTATGTTATTTGTTAAGTGGTAACTGTATATTTGGCTTTGTACAAGATACCGAAGGACACAGTGACTTATGTATAACCAAAATTAGTCTCTGTCCAAATGCTACTATCCTGGATAGTACACACACAACTACATTCAGGATATAAGTTCCTCTTACACTGTGTTTTTTTTTTAAAAAAAAAAATCTATTAACTCTTGGTTGTATTCCTGACTTGTATGCAGTCAGATTTAAATGTGAACACTATGTTAATATTTAACAATTATCATTAGGAACAATAGCACCTAGTCATTTAAAAACAATGCATCCAAAATGTAAACTGCTTGCCCGTGTATTCCCGTATTCCCATTGTCAATATGAAACAGATTCAGTAGAGACTGTTGGTGCTGTTAACCTTTATCAGTTATTGTCACCTGCAGTAGCAGCTGGCACAGAATTGCTGGAACATGTGCTTTGGCCAAGCTCTTTTCCAAATCGCTCTCTCTCTGCAGTCTCCTCATGGTTCATGAGAGCTTGAATCATTGTGTGAAGCAGGAAATGCAAAAATGAAACCTGGGAGGAAGAATGAGGTCTGAATTATTTAATTGCTACTTTAATTCCAAAAATACGGAAGGCTCTAACATTTCCCAAACACAACAGCTTTCTTTTGAGCACAAAGAGGATATATTTTAAACAGTAATATTAATGGAATTATACATTGTTACTGGAGAATGGTCTGCTGCAGAGAGATAATTGTTCAGGCAAAGCTGAAGTTGTCATAAATATACAGAGGGCAGCTGTAATGAATTGCCTTACCTGGAAGGGGTTAATCAGTTCAATTAACCTAGTTGGCACCTGACCAGAAGGACCAATGGGGAAAGAAATCTGGTGGTGGAGAAGTGGAGGGGAGGGGAGGGGTGTTGTTTGTACTCTCTTTGTTTGCTCTCTCTCTCTGGATGGAGAGATAGACCAAGAGGTAAAACATCCCTGAAATGATACATCTAAAATTACAGAAATTGTAAATAGAAGTAAGGAAATGCATTACATTATCTTTTGTTTTAGCTTGTGAATTTTCCCTATGCTAAGAGTGAGTTTTATTCCTGTTTTTTTGCAACTTTGAAGCTGAACCTAGAGGGGAATCCTTTGTGTTTTATTTTTTTTTATCACCCTGTAAAGTTACCTTCCATCCTGATTTTACAGAGGTGCTTCTTTTAGTTTTTTTCTTTATAATAAAGTTCTTCTTTTAAGAACCTGATTGATTTTAGTGCCTTAAAGATAAAGGGTCTGGTCTGCACTTATATTAAAGGCAATTGGGTGGTTTATTATTCTCAAGCCTCCCAGGAAAGGGGGTGAAGGTGCTTGGGGGGAAATTTGGGGGAAATAAGGACTCCAAGTGGTCCTTTTCCTGAATCTTTGTCTAAATCATTTGGTGGTGGCAGCAATACCATCTAAGGACAAGAAAAGGATTTGTGCCTTGGGGAAGTTTTTAACCTAAGCTGGTAGATATAAGCTTAGGGGGTCTTTCATGCAGGTCCCCACATCTGTACCCTAGAGTTCAGAGTGGGGAAAGAAACTTGACAGAGGTATGTATTGAAGATAAATATTGTGGCAAAACCAAGATGTTTATTTTTCAAATCACAGCCCCTAATCCAGTCACAGCATATAATGCCAATAGTATTATTACCAGTATACCAAAGGCCTGAACCTGCTTCCACAGAAGGCAGTGGAAAACTGTCACTGACTTGAGTGGGAGCAGGACTGGGCCCCAAATGAAAAAAAACAAACCCTACAATAGGACTGTCAGTGCCACAGAGCAGTCTTCCCTGAAGACTTGTCGCTGAAGGTTTGATGGTGAATATGAACGTACTAATCCTCTGAGCTGACACCAACTCTTCTATAACTCAAATAAGTGGCAGAAATATTGTTTTTGAATCTGACAGTTCACAGCTGAAATCTCAGCAAGAATTGATTCTTTGCACAGGTTGCTTGAAGCAGAAGTTTATATAAAAATGTTTTGCCTCATCAATATTATCTGAAAACATGTTAATGCTATAAATAAACTTCTAGGTACTAATATTAATCTTGTGGAAGTCAATTAACTTTTGAGGTATAAGGGCTAATTTTCCAGGGGTGGAGGTATACGTGTGAAAAATGCATATATACATACATGCATACTTTTGTGTTTGATTGTACAAATAGAGCATAGTTGTGCACATGCATTTAGGGTTGAATCCTGCTTGGTGCCGAGTGCCCGTAAGTCCCATCTGTACCCATTTAGTACCTTGGAGGAATGCTTTGCAACTTACAGGATCACATCTTTTTTGCTCACAGGCCTCAGTCATTTGGTACTGTGGTGTTACAGGACAGTCAATTACTCAGTGAAACACTCTGGTTCAGCTGCATTAAATGTTTAAAAGTTGCATTCAGAACACAACCCATAAACTGACCTTGCCAACTCTTTCTTGTAACCTCTTTCTCCTGAGTAGTTCTACCAGTTTGGGTCAGACTTTGCAGGACTAGGCCCTTAACTGTGCTTCATCAAAGCAGAAACTCAATTTAGTTATGTTTAAAATGCATTGTATGTGAACAAATAAATTGATTTCCGGTTGCCTGAAAAGTGTAAATATACATATAACAGATGTACTGCATGACAAACTGTATAGCACAGTGTATGTTCTACAGCAACAAACGGAAGAAAAAAACCCTCTTTGTATTGTGGTTTCTCAACTCTGTGCCCAAGATTATTTTTAAAAAATGAGTGTTTAAAGTTAGGTCCTTAAAAATCCATATTTAGGCACCAAATATATAGCCTGATTTTTTTAAATGTACTAACCACCTAGAAGCACTGAGTTAAATCACTGAGAATCTTTGGGTGCCCTGCAGCTTTGAAAAATCAGGGCCCCGCCCCACCTGAAACACACAGGGTCAATAAACATGCATTAGCCTTCCATACAAGTGCTATTACATGTGAGGCCTGTGAGTTGTTTTAAAATATTTTCCACATAACATTTTGATTTTTCATCTGTATGGTGATGTCATTATCTTATAGTATACAAAAAAGTAAGTCAACATCCAAAAAAAGATGAATCTGTAATAATTCAACTCCCTTTTCTTGTGCCAATTCATACTGTGGTGGCCAGTATTAACATTAAATAGCACTTTTTATCAGTAGCCTGATGGTACAGACAGGGATAGAAACTCAAGATTCCTGTACCAGAGGCCAATGCTCTAACTCTATATCACACCAATGTATAGCACTGTCATACAAGTTAGCATGGTTGCCTCTATTATTCATGTAAATTGTCACCTGAGGCTGTGTGTGTGTGCTTCAGCAGAGGTATAAGTTTTCACTCCCAAATCCTTTGGGGATTCGGTTATGCCCAGTCTTCCCTGTCTTGTGGCTCAAGAATTCTCACTTGCTTCTCAAACTCTAGTTGCACTACTGAGCAGAGAACTGATTGGTAGGCCTATTTCTGTGGGTGTAATTATTATGCATATATTGTAGCTATGAGGCCATGTGGATTTTTTCAAAGGCTGTTCAAAAAGAATGAGAGATACCAAAATATCAAGAGAATAGTTCGTGGTCATGCTATTACAGTGAGTTCCAAGAGGTTTAATAAGCTGCTTATCATACCACGTTTTTATCTTTTTTTCTCTGGTTTGCAAACCCCTGTGACAGTAGTAATTGTTGTTTTATATCTTCATTAAGGACAGTTTAACATGTTGTTGTTAATTATTTGAATTATGCTAGGGCTTATGGCCCCAATTGTGCTCAGCATTGTGCAACATAGAGTACTAGAAGTCCCTGCCCCCAGTAACCGCCAATCTAAGTAGGCATGTCACACTGGAGCTGGAAGGAGATGGAACATAGAAATTGATTGTTTGGACATGTCAAGTTAGTGCCGTGATTTATTTATTTATTTATTGGTTTGAAAAATGAGTGGAAATTAACTGAAATGAAGAGATGGGGGAGATAAGATGTTTAAGAGAGGGACACAAGTGGAATAGGAGAGGGTAGAAGATGAAAGGAAGGAAGAATGTAGGTACATGCATATATGCATACAATAGGGAGTCTGTATGCATGCATATGTGTGTGTACCTACATTCGTATGTATATATACATGCACACACACAAATCTCTTAATGTGAAATTGTTCAGTAAAGCCCAGTTATCTAAATAGCTAGGAGGCTATTTGAGAGTCTGGGCTGTTGTAACATTCATTCAGTGACTATGCAGCTGCTTCCTAGGCCACGTAGCCTGACCAGTGCCCAATTTGGCTGTGTGGCCTGTGTAGGGATGCAGTCTC
This sequence comes from Dermatemys mawii, assembly GCA_007922305.1. NCBI lineage: Eukaryota > Metazoa > Chordata > Testudines > Dermatemydidae > Dermatemys > Dermatemys mawii. The sequence continues at coordinate 33,818,831 of ML677326.1, read as the reverse complement.
TTAGTGGTTCATACACTTTAATTCCTTTTTCAGGATGGATTTTGTTGTTGATTTAGGGCTGCTTAATTTCTTGTCAGTGGTTCTCATCTACAAATACCTGTTCTCAATGTGCTTATCTGGCTGCAGGAGGAGTTTACAGCTCCGCACTCCTCATGCTGGTGGTTAGGCTTCAAAGCAAATCTAGTCCTGCATCTGTGGCTGCACTGACTTGGGTATTGATAGTTCAAAGAGTTTCATTCTGGTTTACAAAGCATGAAACGGGCTCCCTACTCATGTAATTACCTTTCATTTTCCTAACTTGATATAGTAACAGCTGGTGCACATCAGTGATTTTGTTGAAGGAATAAGTTTCCAACCAATACTCTCAGAATATAAGTAAGGCTTTTGTATATATTTTTGGTAGTTGCTCCCCTAATTTCTTGTAATTTTTACTTTCACTATTGTGACCAAATATTACAATTGCCTCTACTGTGTGTTAAATAGTTAACATTGCTAGTGGGAACCTATTATAGGATCAGAATTGTACATGTTCAATATTTATGTAATCAAACACCTATCAGGATCATGATGAATTCATATGATGATCTTGGATTCAGCAGCTTGCATGATCCTGTTTATGTTAGCAAATATACTTGCAAACAAACACATATTGGTACCTGGCTTGCTACTGGCCACACATCAGGAGTGGCTTAATGTCTGTTGCTTCAGTGGACACCAGTTCAGTAGATTTGGAAGGCAGAATTATAATTACTTGCATTATATGGCACTATGCTGGACAATCTTACAGAAGTGGGGAATGGTTTAAGCGTAAGAGTGACATCGGGAACCTCTGATTTCTATTCCCAACTCTGACATGGACTCCTGTGACTTTTGGCAAAAGTCACTCAAGTCCAATTTTTTAAAATTGGGTGCCTAAGGTTAGGCACTTAAATATATATTTAGGAATTTGAATAAGTAGCCTGATTTTAAATTTGGCCTAAATTGCTCTATTTCAGTATCCCCATCAGTTAAATGGGTATAAGAATACTTGACCGCTGTCTAGCTAACCAAATGAAGACAGTTCAGCTTGTTTGTGACTGACCCACAGAGTAATACAGTATGATCTGGCATATGGTGTATAAACAATGTTATAATTTTAAAACTCTGCTTTAGCAAATGTAGAAATTTGGGGCTACATTTTGCAGTTCTTATTCAGACACAATTGTTTTCAGAGGGTAGCAAGCTAAATATGGACCTCATCAACAATAATATGAGGAGTGGAAGTATATAACTGAAGCAATATTGCAGCTTTGTCTTTCATTGTCCTATTCTGAGCACTCCGCTATCTGCGCATGCATCCCGGATTTTTCTGCAGTTCTTATATGCAACTCATATAGAGCCTGGCCCTGCTGATCACTGCTGAAATCAATAGGACTTTTCCAACTGACTTCAATAGGTACAGAATTGGCACTCACCGTGTATGCTATTTCCCATCAGCAGAAGGTCTTCTCACAAAGTGTGAAAGATGTTCTTGTGGTTTTTGAAAAATGTGTCTTTATTATATGAAGTATTGGGCCAACTCTGCAATCAGAAGGATTTGTAAGGGCTTAGCATTTCACAGGGGGTTATACTGGAACAGACCACTAATCTATAAACATGTTCCTACATGGAATTAGACCATATCCATTTATCTATTCATTCCAAGGTCAGAAAGATCATCTAGGCTGACCTCCTGTATAATACTGGCCATAGAACTTCCCTAAAATAATTCCTAGAGCAGATCTTTTAGAAAAAAATCCCATCTTGATTTAAATATGGTTAGTGATGGAGTATCTACCACAATCCTTGATAAATTGTTCCATGGGTTAATTACTGTTAAAAATATATGCTTTATTTGCAGTCTGAATTTGTCTAACTTCAACTTCCAGCTATTAGATCATTCTACACCCTTCTCTAGCAGATTGAAGATCCCATTATTAAATATTTGTTCCCCACATAGATCCTTATAGACTATAATCAAATCATCTCTTAACCTTCTCTTTAAGATAAATAGATTGAGCTCATTGTATAGTCCATCACGAGAGAGCATGTTTTCTAATCCCTTAATCACTCTTTTGGCTGTTCTCTAAACCTCTTCAATTTATCAACATCCTTCTTGAATTATGGGCACCTAAAGTGGACACAGTATTCCAGCACTGATTGTACCAGTGCCAAATGTAGAAGTAAAATAACCTCACTAGCCCTCTTGAGATTCCCATTTATGCACCTGAGGACTACATTAGCTCTTTTGGACACAGCATCACACTAGGATTGTACAGTCAGCCTATTATCCACCACAACCCCCATATCTTTTGCAAAGCAACTGCTTCCCAGAATAGAGTTCCCCCATCCTGCAAGTATAGACTAAATTCTTTGTTCCTAAGCATGTACATTTAGATTTAGCTGTATTAAAATGCATAGTTTGCTTGCATCCAATATATCAAGTGATCCAGATACAATGACCTGTCCCCTTCATTATTTATCACTCCCTCAATTTTTGTCCCATCTGCAAACTTTATTGGTGAAGATTTTGTTTTCTTGCAGGTCATTGATTTAAAAAAATGTTAAATAGCATAGTCCAGAACTAATTCCTGAAGGAATGCACTGGAAACCCATCTGTTCAGTGATGATTCCCCATTTACAGTTACATTTTGAGACTGAGCAGTTAGTTAATTTTTTTATCCATTAATGTATCATGTTAAAAAAAATAGAATGACATAAAATTAAGTCAAAATGTAATGCAGTACCAAGTCAAACACCTTTCAGAAGTCAAATATATTTCAATACTATTACCTTTATCAATCAAACTTGTAGCCTAATCAAAAATTGATATCAAGGTAGTTTGACAGGCTCTATTTTCCATAAATCCATGGTGACCGGAATTAATTACATTATCCTCTATTTCTTTATTAGTCAGGTCCCATATCTACAGCTCCATTATCTTGCCCAGGATTCATGTCAGGCTGACAACCTTATAATTACCCAGCTCATGCAGTTTACCTTTTTAGCACTAGTGGAACATTAAGTTTCTTCCAGTCTTCTCCAGTGATCCAAGACTTGTTGAAAAACAGCATATAATGGTCCATTCAGCTCCTCAGCCAGCTCTTTTAAAATTCTTGGATGTAAAGTATCTGGATCTGCTGATTTTTAAAATGTCTGACTATAGCAGCTTCTGTTTCACATCCAAGTGGCATGGAAAGATGAATCATATGATGAGATACTAGTGTCTGTTTTTCCCCAGCTACAAAACAGAAATATTTATTGAGTGACATGCTGTTAGGCCAGGTGCCAGATTATTGCCAAGTCTGCAAGTGTCAGCTGAGCACTGAAATTCATAGCTGGAACTCAGTATATTAGTTGTATTTTAGTTGTATTTTTCATAGGAGTTAGACTTGTAACGAGGGGTTTAGACTCTATAAAATGCTTGTAAGTGGCCGCATGCATTATTCTTACTTGTAGTGTCTGTATCTCATGCTATACAGCAGTGGTTCTCAAACTTTTTGTATTGATGGCCTCTTTCTCACACACACACATGCACACAGCCTCTGAGTGCAACCCCCCCATAGAAATTAAAAACATTTTTATAAATAACACTATGTTAAATGTTAAATTTAAACTCTATTGCTTAAAATTAATTTACTTTTTCTCACTGCTTTTAAATTAAGACTAAAACATTTTTGTCAGATTATTGTTATAAGTAGAAAAGTTTTTAAAGCAGAATTTTATTTTAATACTTAAGACAGCAATTAATCACCAGAAGCAGCCAAAAATCAGTGAGATGGATTACGCTGTTTATTTGACACAAGAAGTTTTATTCTTGGTGTTGTTTTAGACAGGGCACATATGATGTCCTCCTGACATTTGGAGGAAGGGGTAAACAGTGAGGTGGCAAAGTTTGCAGATGATACTAAACTGCTCAAGATACTTAAGACTAAAGCAGACTGTGAAGAACTTCAGAAAGATCTCACAAAACTAAGTGATTGGACAACAAAATGGCAAATGAAATTTAATGTGGATAAATGTAAAGTAATGCACATTGGAAAAAATAACCCGAACTATACATACAATATGATGGGGGCTAATTTAGCTACTACTAATCAGGAAAAAGATCTTGGAGTTATTGTGGATAGTTCTCTGAAGACATTCATGCAGTGTGCAGCGGCAGTCAAAAAAGCAAACAGGATGTTAGGAATCATTTAAAAAGGGATAGAGAATAAGATGGAGAATATCTTATTGCCCTTATATAAATCCATGGTGCATCCACATCTTGAATACTTCATACAGATGTGGTCTCCTCATCTCAAAAAAGATATACTGGCCTTAGAAAAGGTTCAGAAAAGGGCAACTAAAATGATTAGGAGTTTGGAACAGGTCCCAGATGATGAGAGTTTAAAGAGGTGAGGACTTTTCACCCTGGAAAAGAGGAGACTAAGAGGGGATATGAAAAAAGTATATAAAATTATGAGCGGTGTGGAGAAAGTGAATAAGGAAAAGTTATTTACTTGTTCCCATAATATAAGAGCGAGTGGCCACTAAATTAAATTAATGGGCAGCAGGTTTAAAACAAATAAAAGGAAATTCTTCTTCACACAATGCACAGTCCACCTGTAAAACTCCTTGCCTGAGGAGGTTGTGAAGACTAGAGATAACAGGATTTAAAAGAGAACTGGATAAATTCATGGAGGTTAAGTCCATTAATGTCTATTAGCCAGGCTGAGTAAGGAATGGTGTCCCTAGCCTCTGTTTGCCAGAGGGGTGTAATGGATAGCAGGAGAGAGATCACTTGATCATTACCTATTAGTTTCACTCACTCAAGGGCACCTGCTTTGGCCACTGTTGGTAGACAGGATACTGGGCTGGATGGACCTGTAGTCTGACCCAGTACGGCCATTCTTATGTTCTTACATCAAGCTAGTTACCAGATTTCATCTTTATTGTGAGAAGGTTGGAGAATCCACTCTTGAATTCGGGGGTATTGGGAAACAGAAGAAGGCCTCTGAAGGCCATTTCAGACACCAGTGGGTTTTCACTTGCAATTGAGCACCAGAACTAGTTTGGAGGCAGCCATGTGAATTTTGCTTTTACTTCATCATCATTGATCACGTCGGCAAACTGTTTCTGTGTGTGACTGTATTCAGTAGGTAACTGCTTGGCCATCACACTGGAAGGGTTCTTCACCAGGGAATGAAGTGCTTCTGGTAGTGCTGGGAAGTAGTGCGAGAACTCTTCATGAAGGGCTCTCACATGTTCACTCACAGCCGACTTGAGAACACTATTAATGCTGGACTTCCTCTTTTACGCAGAATAAGGAAAGTGTCGGAAACATGCTGTATCTGCACTTCCTGCACCACAGATCCAACTTCATCTGGAAGGTGCTGGTCTTATTAATCAGGTCTATTAATGTTGAATGTTTTTCCTGAAGCAACAGGTTGAGATCATTAAGGCTATGAAAGATATCAACTAGGTATGCCAAGCAGAGAAGCCACTTCTTGTCACTGAACTTTTTGTTCCACTCTCATTTTTCTTTTTTGCAGGAAAAACTCCACCATCTCTTCACCAAGTATAAAAACTCGCTTTAATGTACATCCATTAGAGAGCCATCAGACTTGAGTGTGGAAAAGCAGAACTTAGTATTCTCCATCCATTTAGTTACAGAGCTCTCAAAAGAGAGGACTGTTCAGAGCATATGCCTAAATGTAGTTCACTGTTCATATCACATCCACCACAGCATTAAGGCAATTGGCAAAGTCTTTGCAGCGAGGACTTGATGATGGATTCCACAATAAGTGATGATCACATTAGGTGACACACACTTTACCTTGGGCTGAAAGCCAGACCATGTACCCATCGTGGCTGGAGTACTGTTGGTACAGATACCACAAAGATTTTTCTGCTCAAGGCCATTACTTTGGAAAAGGCATTCACCTTACTGAAAATGGCCTGTGCTGTTGGGGGTTTCAAGCTGTTCACAAAGAAAGAAAGAACTCCTTAACATCCTTGGCATTAAGATACCGTATGAACTCTATCAGTATTGCACAGTTAGTAACATCAGTAGTTTCATCAAGTTGCAGGCTGAGCATACTGAACACGGAATGTTTAAGTTAATGCACAACTTGTTTTTTGACGTCATCAGACATCTCACATATTCTGAATTTCACAGTATCATTTGACATAGAAAGCATATTCAGCTTCGTGGCACTATCATTGTCAAGCATAAGTGACATAATATCTTTGCACGCTGGCAGAACAATCTCCTCACCTATCATATGTGGCGTTTTGGTATGGGCGATTCATAGCAACACAACATGAAAGAAGCTTTCACAGCTGAGGATGTTTGCTGTCAGAAACTTCCATCTGCATCATAACTGTCTTTTGATGCAGACGGAAGGATGTCTACTTTTTTGCAGATGGAAGGATGTCTACTTTTTGATGCAGATGAAAGGACGTCTACTTTCAAGATGGCAGTGCCTTTTGCATGGTTTCGTCAATTCAACAGACAAAACTTTGCCGCAAATGACGCATTGTAGTTTTTCAATACCAGAAGTAACGATGCTGGTAAAACTGTGATTAATGTAAGACTAGAGCTACTTTTGCTTTTTAGCAATAGAGGTAGTCTTTATTTTCAGGAGAAATGTGCATGTGTGTCTGACTGTTAAATAATAAAGAACTTCTTCAGTGGTTGAGCAATCAAGTCCGCTACTGTTGTCTCAATCCCAGGGCTGGCTATAGGAAAAAATGGTGCCCTGGGCAAACTTCTATTTGGCACCCTTTCTTTGGAGGCAGAGCAGGGCTGGAGGTGGAATAGAATCAGAGTGGAACTGCGCTGGAGGGGGTTAACAGCCTCATGCTGAACTGGAGGGGCTTGGGGCTCATAGCCCCGTGACCCCCACACAACCAAGTCACAATCCTCTGAGGGGTCACAACCCCCAGTTTGAGAACCAATGCTATATGATAATATGAAAATTTTGCTTTATAATTGTAAAAATGTCTGCCCTGAGCTTGTGAACTCAGACAGTAGGAGTGGTTCCCCCTGCCCATCAAGAAGGACTCTTGAATCCAAATGGGCCATTGTGGAACATCACAACATAAAGGCTGGTTTAATGCCCCTCTTATGCTATGTGTGAGAAAGCAGGTCCCATCAGCCTGAATTCTGAAAGAGGAAAATAAAGATAGCTGAGAGAGAGATTTTTCATCTTTTAGAACCAGCCCTTGAAAGAGTCCAAACAGCAAACTAACAAAAACCAAAGATCTCCAGGGTCAACCCAGTTAGCCCTAAAATATATTCAGTGGACAGGTTACATCTCTCACCTTTTGGAACCATAGACTAACTCATGTGTGCTTATATGTTTCCAGCTTTAACCTGTAAATAACTCACTTCCTTTTTCTAATTAATAAATACTTTGTTAGTTTACTGTAAAATTGGCTACTGCATTGTCTTTGGTGTGAGATCTTGGGTACAAATTGACCTGGGATAAGTGACGGATCTCTTGGGACTGGGAGGAATCTGAATATTTTGTTGTTTTTGGTGCAGTTGACCATTTATCACTTAGTGCAGCTTGCCTGGGTGGCAAGCTTGATTGGCATGCCTAAGGGGGCTGTCCATGGTAAGACTGTTACTGTGATGCAGAAGTGCACATTTGTTATTGGTTTGGTGACATCTAATAGAACACACAACCACGTTGGGGTGTCTGTCTTATTTTTTTGACAGTCTGCCATGAGATTGACACTCACACTCATAAACCACTCCAGACAGCATGGCATTGAGCACTTCTGCCTTTTCTGCATTATTATTGGTAATTCTACCCTTTCCATCTGATATCAAACCTATGCCATTGTTAGGATTCTTTTTGTGCCTGATATATTTAAAAATATTTGTATTGTCCTTAGTGCTGCTGGCCATAGATTTCACCTTGTATCTATTTTCTTCCCTTGTCAATTTTCTACAATTACTAAGTTTCATTTAAATTAATTCCTACCAACTCCCCATTTCTTTTATGTATTTATATTTTTACATCTGCATTCCCTTCCCCTCAGAACCAGGTTACTTCTTAAATAGTAGTCTTCTTTGACTGTGAGTGTGTGGTGTTTTGAAACGATTCCCAATTATCATTCATATTTTTCTAATTAAATTCTTCCTCCCAGTTGATTTGGCTCATAATTGTTTTCAGATTTATGAAATTGGTTTTACTAAAAGCACCCAGTATAAATATATATTATTACTGGTCTGGACTTTGCTTGCAGATTAGTGTGATCAACTCATGATCATTTGTATCTGAGCTACCATTAACTTTTTGTTCTGTGGTCACTTCCTCTTTATCTGTTAGGGGAATTATTTATTAGAACTTGTGCAATGTTGGCTGCAACACTTTGAGGTAGGAAATTGTCATCTGTAATATTTAGAAATTCCAAGGATGTTTCAGTACTGACAGTATGAGACTTCCAGCATGCATCCATGCAAATTGAAGTGCCCCATGATCACACAGCTATCCCCCGCCAACCCAATTTATTGTAGATAGATGCATAAGAAGGCGATTATCCTGCTCCCTAATGTGATTTGGTGGTCTGTAACAGACACTAATTAGTATCCCATCTTGTGGTTTATCTGTTAGGACATTGAACGGTAAGCATTTAAATCATTGTCTTCCAAATTACCAGTGACTTGGAACCAAGCAATGCCATTGTTGACATGAGTACCAGTCCTACCACACCCCCTCTTTGCTACTCAGTCCTTCCTACACAGGTTGTAACCATTGTTTTTTACATTTCAATAGTGTGAATCATCTCACCAGGTTTAAGTAATACCAACTAAATTGAATGCATGCTCATAAATGAGCAATTCCAGTTCCTCTTGTTTCTTAAGCAGGCTTCTAGCATTGGTATACAGGCAATTCAATAATTTCTTCTCTTCATGGCTTGGTCCCTTGATTATTTTGTTCTCAACAGCTCAGTTTTGTGCTGAGTACTCATATCTTCCCTCTTTTAATCCCCTCCTGTAGTGCTTAATTTGTAATGAAAAAGGTGGCAGGACTCAAGCCATCATTTACTTTCATAACTGTTTTGGCAAGCCCAGAGGTGCTGGGGAAAAGAACTGTCAAGCCTAGAGGTACTGGGGCTCAGTCCTGGCAAGTCCTGTCACAGGTTAAGCACTGCTCCCCTAACTACTGTCCCTGTGGAGATGGGTCCCCCTCTTACTGAGGTGGAAGCAATCCAAACTATACAGCCTCCTCTCCCATGTAGAAGATGGACCAGTGCTCCACAAAACCCAAATCCTCCACTCTACACAGCACTTATCTAGCCAGCAGTTGACATTCAGAGTCTTCTGCCTTGTCTTTTGTTCATGAGACAGGAAGGACTTCAGAGAAGATTGCCTGGACATTCTTCTTCAGCATGGTTCCAAGTTCCCTGAAATTATCTATTATCTGCGAGATATCCCACAACACAGTGTCTCTAGTGCCGAAATGAACCATCATCAGTGGATCCTTGCCCATAGACTTCAGAAGCCTATCCAATCAGAGTGATGTCTCATGTTATGGTTCTGGGAATGCAACACTCCATACTACTGTGCACTATTCACTTGCAGAATCTGCTTTTGATTCTTCTGAGTATTGAATCTCCAACAATGATTGTCTCTTTCCCTTGGATGGCTGGAAAACTCTTTGCAGGCAAGCATGATTTTCTTTGAAGCTGGGCTGAGCTGCCATCCACATGTGTGTCCCATGTTTTACTCTACTCCTTTGGATCTGCTGGATTGTGAGAGGTATCTTACATACTTTCCATATTGAGGAGCTGACACTGATTTGAAACATCTACCTGTGTGAAATTCCTCCCTGTTATCTTTTCTCTAGTGGCCACAGCCTGCCCATCTTCATCTGTCTTCAGCCATGTGTGTTTGTTTTGTTATTTGAAAAAATCTCGTCTCTTCCTTACATTCATGACTTCAAACATGACCAGTTTCATTTTTAAAAAACTAAAAGTTAGACATCTTTTTTGTATGCTTTGTTAATATTTTGGTGTGTGTGTGGGGGTTACAATACAAGAAATTGTTGAGAAATGCAAGGTGAGAGAATGACAGTAACAATGGATTAGTGGCTGGAAGGAACAATATATCAGGAAAGGCTTTTCTATGTTTATATTAATCAACTTTTTAAAAAAAGGGTACAGGAAATCCAAGTGATATTTTCAAGAGGAATTTGTAACAAACTTAAAATATATCTTTGACAATGTTGATTAACTTTTTTGCATTGCGATGATGAACGGGTCTATAAACAATAATTAATTTTCTGCACTAATCATCAGTTAACATTCCCTTTATTAATTTATTTTGAGAGGTGGACAAATCCTTGTGCCAAGTGTTTGAAATGAGGCATTTTGGCACATTCCGCTATTAAGTATTAAGATACCACTCAGCCTCAGAATGGCAGCAGGTGGCAAGACTGAAGAGAACAGCTCTTAAGAAAGGTAGCTTCTTGAGATGTTTGCTCTTTACTCTTGATGGCCTTTTGAACGCTAGCAAGGGACCGTGCTTATCTTCTGCGTTAGGCCCATCAGTATCTCTTCAAGTGAAAACACTGGTCGGATTGTGCCATTATTCAACTGGTGAATACTGCTAAACAATATCAGTCAATGATAATGCTGACGGTCTAGATGACCTACTTTAAATATGTCCTGTATTATCCAATTCTTTTTATTTGTCTCTTGCACAACTTATTTGCTGATACTTGTTTCTCTCCCTCCCTCTTTCCCCTAGGCTATCAAACAAAGCTGTCTAAACTTATACTCATCCATCAACCTCGAGTTATTAAGAGAACAGCTGCAGAACATTTGAAAGTGAATAGAATAGAGTGCTGGCTGTATTTCAAGAACATAGAGCCAGTGCTACAAAAACTTTGCAAGATGGCAGTTTTTCTCATGCTGGCTGCTTCTCACTCTGCCTGGACCTGCTAGCAGAAGTCTTCTTGAGTTAAAGAAAACCTATAAAACCTATACTGGGTGTTTCCAAAAAAACTGTTAATCATTTCAGATCTATCACCAAATCATGTTCCATCTTAGTAAAATTTCTCTTTTGTAACTATTTCTCACAAGGGCTTATCCAGAACTTGCTAAGAGGAAGAGAACCTATTTTGTACATGCTCCATCTAGTTACAAACAACAGAACAGAAGTGATACTATATAACAAGATCAGAATGAGTGTAGCCATTGAGAGATTTGTGCACATGGCTTTCTCAAGCATAGGCAGAAAACTTATTGTACAAATGCAGTGGCTACAATGCTATAAATGTATCAAAAGGGAGTCAGGATAAAGTGGATGTTACTATAGGTCACTTTTCTCATTGAATCAGTGAAAGAGGTTATGATAGATGGGAAGCAGCTATGTAAGAATCTATGAATGTTGACATGTAACCTAGTTCTTGAGATACTGTATAATTTATATTGGGGTAGTGGAAAGTTGTTACACTGCTCTACAGCCAAAATGCTTCTGAAATAAATGTAGTCAAACTTTACTAATTCTGAGTCACTGAGAACGAAAATGATGCTTAAAATTGTTGATTGGCTCTAGTTTTCAAGATATGCTATTGGGTCAGTATATACGACCCTTGACATGGGAATGGCAGAGGATAAGTGAGTTATAAAGGGAAGGGATCTCAATTTAAACCAGAAATGACTAAAATACATCTTTGACTGGATCTAAGAATAAATCTATGACTGGGTTTGGGCAGTACTTGCTTTTTAGGCAAAACAATGAATGATGCAATCTGAAGCTGGTATTGCATCATACATGATATGAATTGCATCATGTTATTCCTAGAAGTCATGGATGATGGAATCATAACGAAGCTTACATCACTCTGCTGAACAAATTGCCCTATATCAGCTCTAGAAATCATACAGGGTCATGCTCTCTTATTTGTCAGTCTTTGATTTTGCAAAGGGACACATTTCTGTTTAGCCAAAGTGAGCAGAGATGCCTCGTACTTGTGTGAACAGTGCAGATAACTTCTGCTATGTTTGTGGTGAAGTGACTTTTGCATCACAAAAGCGCAGCATAACCACTATGGTTAAGAAAGCCTATCACCTTTATTTTGGCTGCAAAATTGGAGATCAGGACAAGAGGTGGGCCCCACACATATGCTGCAACACTTGTGCAACAAATCTTCGCCAGTGGTTGAACAGGAAAAGGAAATCTATGCCTTTTGCAGTGCCAATGATTTGGAGAGAGCCAACAGATCCTACCAGCAATTGTTACTTCTGCATGGTGCCTCCAGTTGGGAAAGGTGTGTCAAAGAAGAAAAAGTGGACTGTGCATTATCCAAACATTCCATCAGCTATACGCCCAATACTCCACGGAGAAGGACTGCCGGTTCCTGATGCACCAGAATCATTCTCACTTGAGTCAGATGAGGAAGAGGAAGAGGATGAAACCTCTGGTCCTGAACCATCAATGTCACAGGACCAACATTTTCTCCCATCCTCCTCCTCTGAACCACACCTCATAACACAAGCTGAACTGAATGACCTTGTCAGGGATTTGGAACTACCCAAGAGTAAGGCAGAGCTGTTGGGCTCCAGACTACAGCAGTGGAATCTCCTGGCAGGTGATGTTAAGGTTTCCATGTTCCGTGACCATCAAAAGGATCTTGTCCCATTCTTCTTCATGGAAGGGGATCTTGTAGCCTGCAACAACATCGATGGTGTGATGGCAGCCCTTAACATCGTTCACGATCCAGATGAGTGGAGACTCTTCACTGATTCATTGAAGAAGAGTCTTAAAGCTGTTTTGCTGCATAATAGCAATGTTTTGCCATCAATTCCAGTTGGTCATGCAGTCCATATGAAGGAAACCTATGACAACATGAAACAACTTTTGAGGTGCATAAACTATGACCAACATCAGTGGCAGCTTGGTGGCGATTTGAAGGTTGTTGCTCTCTTGCTTGGTCTGCAGACTGGATATACAAAGTACCGCTGTTTTCTCTGCAAATGGGATAGTCGTGCAAGAGATTCCCACTACATCAAGAAAGATTGGCCACTCCGACAGTCATTGGAGCCTGGGAAGAAAAGTGTTCAGCATCCACCACTTGTTGAATCAAGGAAGATTTTGTTACCACCCTTACACATCAAGCTGGGGCTGATGAAGAACTTTGTCAAGGCCTTTGACAAAACACAAGCAGCTTTCAAGTACCTCCATGGAAAATTTCCAAGGTTAAGTGAAGCTAAGATAAAGGAAGGTGTCTTTGTTGGTCCTCAGATTCGTGAACTTCTTCGAGATGATGCATTTGACCATGCACTGCGTGGCAAGGAAAAGACGGCACGGAAAGCCTTCCAGTCAGTGGCAATACATTTTCTCGGAAACAACAAGGCAGACAACTAGTGGTTGTTGGTGGAAAACCTCCTCAAGGCATACAAAGGCCTTGGTTGCAACATGTCACTAAAGATACATTTTTTGCACTCTCATCTAGATTTTTTTCCACCAAACTGCGAAGCAGTGAGCGACGAGCACGGCGAGCGATTTCACCAGGACATTGCAACAATGGAGAAATGCTATCAGGGCAAATGGAGCCCATCAATGCTTGCAGACTATTGCTGGACAGAGACAAGAGATGCTCCATTTAATGAATACAAGAGACAAGCCAAGAAGCGCCGAGTACACACTGAATAGGACTAAACTATGTATATAATAGTTTTTTGCCTTTTGTTTCATAATAGATTTTATTTATATAACCCTTTTGCTGATTTCTAAAGTGTTACATAAACAGGACAGGGGAAATATTATAATGTAAAGCAACCATAAACACATGAAAAGACCTAGGTTTACAATTTATGATTAAAACTCTACTATCTACACAATATACATAGACACAAAATGTAAAAACTTAAATATCTTAGAAACAGTAGCCAATCAGTTGTTTTAATTGTCATATTTGAATTCAGCACATCAAAATACATAATAAATATCACATTTTATCTCTGAAGCAGACGACTTCTAAAAAATTGTAGACCAGTGTTATTGGAAGCTGTGGAAAGAGCAAGCAGTCAAGCAACACAATGGCTCCCTAGATAAAAGCATCTCAGTATACACTGTGACAAAGCTCCAAGTCTGTCCTTGTGGGTCCTGCGCTTCCTGGCAGATTTAGGGGCCTCAGAAACTCATCTAGGCCCCAGAGTGACCTCCCTTTCTCAGTATAATTGGCAAGAGTCACCACCTAGTGAGTTACCTTCATCACAGGCCAGTATGGAAGATGGAAAAGGGGGAAGCCCGGGCCCGCCCTCTACTCCGGACTCCAGCCCAGGGACCCTAATAGTATCAGCTAAGATGGCTGACCTTTTAGGCACAAAACACCATACAATTCCCTGGGCTACTTCCCCACAGCAGTCCCTGCTTCTTCAAACTCCACTTCACCCTTACCTCAGGGCCTCCTTCCTTCAGTATGATACGTTGTCCAACACTCAGTCTCACCAACAGCATAACCTCCTTCCACAGCTCCTGACACCCACAGCCCACCTGACTAACTGGGAGGTTTTTATCTGGATTCAGCCAGTCCCTGATTGGCTTCACGTGTCCCAATTAGGCTAGCTGTTTCTACTCCTTTCTAGAAGGTTCTTAATTGGTTCCAGGTGTCTTGATTGGTCTGGAGTAGCCTTTGTTTGGCTACCCAGGGAACAAGGACCTGCACATCCTAAGGCTGATATACCTGCCTTCCAGCACTCTCCTATACCCTTCTGGTCTGACTCCGTCACAACACTTGAAAGACAATGGGGGAAGCTATTAGCTTAATGGGTCCTCTATCCTGTGTCCGATGTAGATGCAAGAACTTGTTTGCCAGGCTGGGAGCCTAGAGAAGTGGGACAGTGAGAGGCTTTGCGGAGGGAGTCTGAAGTCGGTCCTTTCGCAATCCAAGGAATGGCAAGCCTTAGGAAGAGGCAGGCCTGCACACTGGTTTATTGTTTTAAGAGCTAGTCTCTCTATAATGCTTTTGCTTTAAACAAATAACACTTTGTCCAGTGGCATCACTTTACAAGCATGGGAGGTGTATGGTTTGTACCACATCATTTCATTGCTGCCTTCTATATCTGTTTTTCCTAAGAGGCCAATGGCAGCAGCTGTACAGAGCTGTTATTTTTGAAGATACATGCCACACTACTATGATAACGTTTATTTAGTTATCTAGTAAATTTTCATATATTCCACAAATGGAAAGAACTGAACAGTAGAGTGAAAGTGAAAATAAAAACAAATAAACTAACATTCCTATAAGGTATGTCCCAGGACTTTGGTGATTGAATTATGTAACTTCCTCCTATGCTTCATCAATTTTTCTGTGTTCCCATCCACCGTTTCCCCAAGTTCCTGTTTGAATTTGTAACATTTTCTGAGTAATGCACACAAGAACCACACGGAAACCAGCCATCTGACTTTATGAATGAAGAGCAGGCTTTAAAGCAGGTTGTGTCACATACTAACATTAACTCCTTAAGTGCCCCTGAATAAGGATAGAGCATTTACTATCCCCCACAAAGCTTTACGCAGCCTATGCCATTTAGTGTTTGTTGTCAGTAGTTACCGGTGTGGTGCTCTGCTCTTGTTCGATGATATCAGTCGGCTGCGTGCGTGTTCCCTCTGTGTGCTGTCTCAGCTCTGCAGGTCGCTGACATGGCAGACCCAAGAGAACCCCCCAAAGACCACAGACTCTAGTAAGGTACGAAGGCACCCGGGCCAGGTTTATTGTCAAATGAAACACAATCTCTAGCTTCGCCGGATTAACGATCAACAGGTCTGCTAGTCCCTATGTGCTCCCCAGACAATGGACTCAGCTCAGTCAGCAGCAGGACCACCACTGCCCCTAGGCTGGACAAAGACACTGCCCCAGGGCTGTTATTCTTATACACAGGTACAAACAAGTTACACATCACTCCTGACATATTGAGGTGCATCCCCTCTATGTAGGAAGGTACGTCCCCTTTACGTAGTAAGTTGCCGCCTCTCACCTTGTACAGGCTGGTTCGAGATGAACAAGTCTATTCATCATGTTACCCTTTTGCCCCTGTCTTTAGGATGGGTCAGCTTGTTCCTTGTTATCTGTATGGAATGTACCAGTGTCTTGGTACCTTTTAGATCTGTGTACTTTTGCAACATCAGTCCTTTCCTTGCCAACTTCTGTGAGCAGGGCCTTCCTCTAGCTCACAGCTTAACTTTGCTTTATGTTAGCAAAATCTTGACCATCACTTTAGCTCAGGCCTTAGGACTCATACTGGGCCTCTGATACAAGGGTTTATGTTTCAGGGCCTCATCCTACTACATTGTTCATATTTGCATTCTGAAGTTATCCCTCACTAGGCAATAGTGTGTGCCTTCCTAATCTGTGCAGGCAGATTTCCCTCCACCTGAGTGTAGGGGGAGAGTGGGTTGCCCCAACCCCATTCTGGGAGAAAGTGGGGCTGTAGAGATACGCATGGACCCCTACTGTGGTCCATTAAGGCATGGGATTATATTATTTTATCCATAATCCCCTGTATTCTTAGGAACCACCACTCCATAATGGAAATACTCAAATCTTTCAGTTTTCCCATGGTGGTCCATGCCAGTGTCCTTGCAGCATCCCCATCTTCCCCTAAGTACTCAGATTGCTATTCTGTTCTGCCTCCTTTAAGGTTAGTTTCCTTCTGTCAGGAGTAGCCAATAGAGCTTGTCCGCAAACAGTCTATACTACCAATGTCAGATACCATAAACAAAGAAAGGCTTATTTGATACAGGATAGAAAACAGACAAAAATCACAAAAGATCAAAGGTTAGCTAGAACATAAACATGGCTAGATCCCCTGCCCTACCTCCCAAAAAAACCACTTACGTAGGCCCAACCTCTTAGCTACAACATATTGGAAAAATCAATCTTGCTTAATCAGCATAGAACATCAGGGAGTCTGTCTCATGTAATAGTGTGGCTAGTGTTTCCCTCAGTACCGGCAGACCCCTTTCTAGCACTCTGCAGACTTTATCAGCCTGTGCTCACCAGCACACACGTGGATGCCCCAGGAACTTTAACACTGGAAATTTAGGTGTCTAGAGACTTCAAGAGTCTACAGAGCAGCTGCACAGGGGTTCTGAGGATCTCAGTGTCTCTAAATTCCATTTTAACTGGCAGGGTACTTCCTGAAGCTAACCCTTTATTATCAAACCTTCTATGGATTTACCCATCATCACCTGAAACACAGGTCACAATTTTCACATATGTTGCTGTAACCCTGGCTGACCTAGCTGTAAACCCATCAATTAAAATCATCAAGTCATTTTTGAAGGTTTTTATAGGTGATGTAAGAGTTTTCTAGATCCAAGTCTGCCCTTCTTTTCCTCTGTGGCATCAGGTGGAGCTGTATGCTGATGTTGGGAGGAGACAGGACTACTCCTTAAACAACTTCTGAGCTACTCAGTTTCATGGTCTTTCTCCTCTGGCCTTACAGAACCTGGAATGCCAGGGATCTTTGGATTATGAAACAATATATATTTCCAAAGCTGCTTTAACACCAGCTTTTAGGGGCTTTTTTTTTTTTTTTGGTTTGTTGTTCAATTTTTAAAAAATCTTGATGGTCTGAAGTGCTTTGCACTCGGCACTTATCTAACCAAAGTGATCAACCAGTGAGGAGCCTGGGTTCTGTCTGAATTCAAACCAGAACAGATTTAGTGCCTTTATCTATTTCTTTGACATATCTGACTTCCATATGATGAAATCATATTGACATCAAGCCTAGTACCGTATGCTCACTGCTCTTGCAAGTCTGCAAAGACCACTGGGCCACTAATGTTCTATAATTCTTGGAGACCTGGGGAAATTCCAGCGGACTGGAAGAAAGCTAATGTTGTGCCACTTTTTAAAATGGGATGACCTGAGAAGTTATAGAACTCTCAGCTTGGCATCAATCCTGGGCAAAATAATGGAATGGCTAATATGGGACTCAAATAATAAAGAATTAACGGAGAATAAGGTAATTAATTAAAGACACATATATGGGAAATAGAACCTGTCAGACTAACTTGCTACCTGTTTTTGATGAGATTATGCATTTGATTAATAAACGTAATATCCTTGGCTTAGTAGACTTCTGTAAACCATTTAACTTGGTATTGCATGATATTTTGATTAAAAAGGTAGAATTAACATGGCACACATTAAATGGATTAAGAAGTAGCTAACTGATCTCAAAATATAACTATAAATAGGGAATCATCTAGCTGATGAGTTTTCAATGTGGTCCTCAGGGATTGTTTCTTGGCCTTACACTATTTAACCATTTTTATCAATGATCTGTAAGAAAACAAAGCTACCTCGGATAAAGTTCACAGATGACAAAAGTTGGGTGTGTATGGTAAAGAAAGACAAGGATAGGTCATTGATTCAGAGTGATCTGGATCACTTGGTACATAAACTGAGTGCAAAATGAACACTATGTTTTATTACAGCTAAATATAAATGTATACACCTAGGAACAAAGAATTCAGACCACACTTATTGTTTCTCAGAACAGTCCCACATCCTATGACTCTGAAAAAGATTTGGGAGTTGTGGGGGATAATCAGCTGAACATGGGCTCCCAGTTTGATTCTGTGGCCAAGAGCTAATGCAATCCTGGGATGCATGAACAGAGGAATCTCAAGTATGAGCAGAGAGGTTATTTTACATATCTCTAGTTGGTGCTGGTGCAACTGTTGCTGGAATGCTGTGTCTAATTTGGGTGTCCAAAATTCAAGAAAGATGTTGATAATTGGAGAGAGTTCAAAGAAGAGCCACAAGAATGACTAAAGGATTGGACAATATGCATTCTAGAGATAAGCTAAATAGATTGAGTTCTTTGAGTCTAATAAAGAGATGGTTAGGGGGTAACTTGATTACAGTCTAAATATCTACCTGGGGAACAAATATTTAATAATGGGCTCTTCAGTCTAATGGGGAAAGGTATAACAATCCAATAGCTGAAAGTTAAAGCTAGATAAATTTAGACTGGAAATAAGGCGTACATTTTTAATAAAGTGTAAATAACCACTGGAACAATTTACCAAGGGTTGTGATGGATTCTCCATCAGTGGATGTTTTAAAATCAAGAATGGATGTTTTTCTAGGATATGCTCTAGGAATTATTTAGGGGAAATTCCATGGCCTGTGTTGCACAAGAAGTCAGAGTAAGTGATCACAATAGTCCATTATGGCCTTGGAATCGATGTATCTATAAATGTAGGCTATATTCCTACTTCTGTACTTTCTGTTGGAATCAGGTGCAGGATGAAACTCAGGAGCCCTGGCCTCTGGCTGGAAGAAACTGGCTGTGAGAAGAAGCGAAACGTTGAGCCTCAGGTAGGGGTGTCAAAAAGCTTCTCCTTGTCTATTCACAAAACAGCAAGAATATTTGCTTACAGAGGAGACTGCTTTTAATTATCCACTTGGGTATTTGTATCTCCATAGTATCTGAGCATCTTAATATATACGTAGATTGAAAAGGGTGTCTCCACATAGGTATACATTCTCTCTCTTTTCTCCTCTTAACCTTTCAAAACGTAATTGTTAATGTTAAAGAAAGATAGATCTTGCATTTTGTCCTGAAGGCAATAAGGTATATGGTATTTTTCAGCTTTGAAAGATGATGGCTCCATAGCCTATGGGCCAGCCACTGAGAAAGATAAATGTAAATGGGCCATTTTACCAGTAAATGTTCCTTTGTACCTGAGGGTGAAGCAGCTTTGGAGGGTGTTGGTCACAGAGGGAAAGATGGGAGTTTTGAAGATGACTCGAATCAAAATTCAGTAGGGAGCCAGTGTAGTGAACAGAGCATTGTTGCCCTCGTCATGGTCTGTCTGTCAGCAGGTGGCCTGTTGCATTAGCTGGTGTTTCTTCAGTGTCTGTAGTTTCATTCCACAATGCAATGCATTGCAATGCTCAGGCAGGCTAAGCTGTCCGTTTTCTCCCCAGCTGATGGTGGGGGGAAAAAAATGCA
The DNA here is from genome assembly GCA_007922305.1 of Dermatemys mawii. Lineage (NCBI taxonomy): Eukaryota > Metazoa > Chordata > Testudines > Dermatemydidae > Dermatemys > Dermatemys mawii. The sequence continues at coordinate 33,798,836 of ML677326.1, read as the reverse complement.
TTGCTAGTGTTGTGTTTGAATACCCAGCAGAAAAAGGAGTCCACAAGATCTCCTAGAATGCATGCCACTTTGATGATGGTAGGACAGGGGCCTCTGTACAGGAGGATTGTACAATGCAACTTGTATATTAAAGGCTGGGTGATGCCCTGTCTAGCAGTTAGATTTAGAACATATAAAAATGGGCACAAGGAACAGAAATAAAGATTCTCATTTTAACACTGTGTAAAATACTCCACATTGTTTTAATAGGTCAGCTTTTCACATATATTGGGCTTGGCACTTCTCTGTTGGAAATCTCCGAGACTCCCATTTACTGGACAAGAGTTAGTCCCACTGTGTGACTATGTAGTCCTCTATCCACATATAAAGGACTGTCTGGATAAAGAGATCAATGCCACTTTGGTTCCCTAAAATTTGAAGCTGTTCAGTATTTGTAAAAAACAAAAAAAAACAAAAAAAAAAACACTGATGAAAGCAGAAGGTGGATAGCAGCAGTATATCTTCAGTTTCACCAAGACACTTGGCTTACAAGCACAAACTGAAATGCAATTAATTCCTTCTCACGTTAATTGTTTTACTTAGAGGCAAGAGGTGTGGTAGCCTTATTGTCTGGAGGTGTCTATGCAATATTGTCTCTGGGCAGGACTGGGCGTAGTGGAATATCACTGTCTCTCTTTTTTTTACTGTCTGCTAATTTTAAAAATGCAAATCCCAAGTTTATGATTGCAAAACAGATATAGAAACATGCTGTCACTGTGTGTTCAGTTAGGAAGAAATGAAAAATAAAGATATACAATAATGCAATATCTGAGTAGCAAGAAAGACCTTTTGAAAATAGTAGAATGGATAGTTTATCATTGGGAGGCATTTTCAAAGCCACCTACGTAATTTAGATGCTGCTGGGACTCCTAAGTATGCTCTTTTGACAAACCCACCCATTAACTATTTGAGTTTTAAATACCTTTATCTGAGGACATCAAAGCATTTTACAAATATTAATTAAGCCTTACACACTGTAGCCAAGTCTCTTCTCAGTCCCACCCTGTTCTATGTCAGCTTCCCCCCACAGCTGTTTAAGAGTGGGATTTCACCTTTGACCAACTATCAAAGCTGTTACCTCACTTCTGCTTTTTTAGCAGGGGTGTAATACTATTTGATTGGCTCTAAGGGCAGGTCTACACTAGCGGGGGAGTAGGACTCGACCTAAGATATGCAGCTTCAGCTACATGAATAGCGTAGCTGAAGTCGGCACATCTTAGGTCGACTTACCTGGTGTCCTCATGGTGGCAGCAGGCTGCCCCGTCAACTCTGCTTGCGCTGCTCGGAGATCTGGAGTACTGGAGTCAACGGGGAGCGTCTTTGGGGATCGATTTATTGTGTCTAGCGGAGACACAATAAATTGATCCTCGATGGATCAGTGGGTGCTGATTGATCTGGCAAGTAGTGAAGATCAAGCCTAAGGGAAAGATTAGAAATGTGTCTCATACCCTCCGCTGGTTTGACATGCCACCCTTACTACATGTTCTTCCCATCACATGGGCACGTGGAAAGACACAAATATTCATAATGTCAGCAGAACCATTGTAAAACCCATTCCCCTGACAGAAACACTGAGGGTTTCTTTGTACCCTCTGAAAATGATCAGCTCTCTGAACCTTCTTCTATTCTTGTCCCACACAGACATGTCCTCTGTAGTTTCCAATTATCAAAAAATATACACAATATTTTAAATGATGTTTTGGTGCTACCCTTCCTCTGACAAAAACTTCCAGGATTACACGTATTTTCCCCAGTCCTGTCTCCTCTTTACTCATCTCTGTTTGCTTCTTCTGGCCCTGACTATGGGATTGGCTGTAGTCCCTTTAAAGCATCTTAGTTCCATCTGACTTGCCACACCCTACTGTATTTGTACAGAGTTATTTTCTGTTATTTTCCCTCATATTTTTGAGACTTACTAAATACGAGAGGTTAATGGTACCTTAAGATTTTATTATGGTCATTTGTTCTTAAAGAAGGCTGTCTAATATATTAGCCATAAAGAAAGTTCATAGTGCATAGTAATGGTTAAATTATCAACAATTATAACTGGGTAAATCTTATGGTTTTCATATTACAAAATTATAGCTGTGAAACTAAAAACACACAGAACTTGAGATTTTACTGAAAATTTTCAACAGCTTGTTAAATTTCATTGGAATTGTTTTGAAAAACACCCCCAGTCAAACAGCTGCATAAAAATAGCATGGCTCAAACAGTGACAATTCTTTGACCTACTCTCTATAGTAATTTATGTTTTAAAGAAAATGCTGTTTATACTGTAAGCTCTCAATATCAGCAATGCCTCCTTTGAGTAGAAACCTGTTCCTATTGCTTGTAAGCATTTCATTGAAATCAATGCTTGCATTAGTCTTACCTGTGTCTAAACAGCAGTACAAGTGAGACTGAGCCACACTAAATGTTGTCTTGATCTCCATTTGTGTACAGCCATTGGAGAAGGAGGAGGAGGAAACGGCCCCTTCCCTCAGCAATTTGCTCTCCTGTTCATGTCCCATTCAGTGAAGACTGAGGATTCATTTATTCTCACTTCTGACCCTTTCCATTCCCAAATTTTTATTTTGTTGCACAACAAGGTGACAATGACTAACTGTATGTGAGATGTTGGAATTGGGTGTGATTCCTGGCGGGTGTAATGGGTACTGAGGACTCAGCCCTATGCTGTATAATCATCATATGGAGGGGTATGTTGCTGCTAAATCTGCTGTTACTTCTGTGGCCACAACTTTAGGCTTAGGACAGTACTAAAAATGACTAATTTCTTAGGCACACTGATGATGTTATAAGCCCCTTGTGTGCTTTTAAAATCTGATTTTGAAGAACATTACAGTAGTAAAATAAAGTCCATGAAAGCTCTGGCTACTGTTGGAAGAAGGAAATCAGATTACTTGGATCGATATTCTAACAGAGAAAGGTGGCTCATATGTTCTTACCCTACCTCTTAAAGTAATGCATTTGGTGGGTGATTTCCCGTGCAATGTTCAGAGGGGAGAACATGGATTAAATGCATATGCACCATGATCAGCCTGAAATGAAGTCAGATCAACAATCTGTAAAGTAACCACTTGAAAGGATTAGTGTTCTAGTCCATCTAGTCTGCCAGGTAAATGATGCATGACTTGTACAATGCATGAAAATCCATGTACACCCAATAAGCCATGATCATTCAGAAGAGCTGTTATATTTTCTTGCATAGTTTTTTCTCGTCTCACATTTAAATCATGCATTAAAATATGGGCGTTTGGAGGCAGAGGGAAATAAAGTAGCACAATGGCCAACTCGTTCAGACCAGTGAAAACAAAAAAAAGGTGGGAGTGGAACTAGAGAGGCATCTTCCCCATTTTTCCCTCACAACACAGAAGCCTTCCCAGCTGCCACCTGCCTGGCTGGATCATTGTGGCCCTGGAGGAGGGCACAGAAGCAGAGGACAGATGCTTGATGTTATGTTATCCTTCTCAGTCCTTCCTGTGGAAATCCCCAGCAGGTGTTAAACTGGACAGTTTCAGTGGGCAGCAAGCTGTGCTCAGGAAGGTGGGAGGTGGATGTGCAGCTGCAGGAGAAGGCCAGAGGAGCAGCATGGCTCCTCACAGAACTGTGCCACCAGGTAGAGCAGAGGGCCCTTGGAGCAGCCTGGAAGAGGCTGCACACTGTTCAAATGCCCAGAGAGCCACCCAGTTTCCCCGTGGATCTTCAGACAGTCTCAAACCTAGAAATTCACGTCCTCTATTCTCTTTATGGTATGAAGCAAGGGTCCTAACTACTTGTGATCACTGAAGACTCCAATGGCACTTTTCTGAAGACATGTAGGTATGTTAGCTTGACCAAATTCCAGTCTGGAAGCTTTAAGTCCTCCCTGAAATCTCTGTTGGATACAATATTCTTCCTCACTTCCTGTCCTAACCTGTTATGCAGTGTTGCTGTGTAATTTTAAAAATAGTCCAGCTATATTTTAATGGGAAGACAGATTTGTGCATTTTTTTAAAATCAGACCCACATACACATTTGTTCCAAAGAATCAGATCTTTCAAACACTTAAGCCCCAATGTTTATTTAGTGAGTGCTCCTACTGACTTCTATTGGATTATTCCCATAATCGAGTGTTTGCAGAACGGGGCCCAAAACGCATCAAGTGCTGCAGGATCCTTTGAAATGAAAGGGTCAATGTAAGTAAAAAATGATGCCACCAGTAATAGATTCAAAGGTCAACTGTAATTTAAAAGTGGGATTTTCAGGCTCCTCAATGTTCAGATTTTTAGTCTGAATAAAATGGGTATTTGCCCCAGCCCTAGTCAGGCTCCCTCTGCTGGACACTCACCAGGCTGCTGTGCCTTGAGACCTTTTGGGCCAGCATGCTTTTTTTTATTCTCCCCTTGGTCTGAGTAGGTTCCATCATGGTCTCTTCCATCAGCCTTTCTGGAATGTTTCCTGGTACAGACTTTCCATCTGAACCCCCTTAACCTAACTAGCACTCCATGGCCCACCTGTCCTAAGCCTCTCGCATACAGCCCAGTAGCTTATGCATACCCTTTTCAGCGGCTCCATCTTTGTGGATACTTTGATTTATGGTTTCAGGGACATACGATAGCTGAAACAAATAAACAGACCCAACAAAGGATTTCTAAGCATAATCACTCTTTAGACAACACAATATATACACACACATAAGAAATAATTGTACACCATTCCCTGCCTCAGATTCCTCAACACTCTTACGCTTGCTTTGGGATTAGACAGACATCACTCCTGGACCTCATTCCTTCAGCACAGTTTCTCTTCCTCTTCTGGTCAGAGTGAAAAAGATGGAGCCTACTCTGAGGTAGACCCAGACCTTTTATAGACTTTAATTCCCTTTTGTCAGGTGACCGCTTTGGTCAGCCTCAAAACCCTATCAGGTGATTGGTGGACTCAAACTGTTTTTCTGGCTGTTCCATTTGATTGAAAGGGCAGAGCAATATGCCATAATTATTCTCATTTAATAAAACAGTTTTATTTCATGCTTTGAAAGGTTTACAGTGTCTTGAGGGTTACTTATGGGGTGGAGGATATTTTATTCAAAATAGGGGCTGTGTTTTGTGATCTTCTTCTTGTAATTTCTCATAGTGGTAATACATACAGTTCTATTATCCAAAGAAACAGTTATACAAGATAAGTTTTGGGTGAATCTGATCTCTAGTTATTGAGCTTTCTGAATAAATTGCTGGGTGAAATTCTATGGCCTGTGTACGGAGGTGGTAAGACTAGCAGATTATAAAAGTCACTCCTCACATTAAAATTTATAAATCATGAGTCTTGTAGATTACATTTTCTACATTCTCTAAGTGTACAATCCTGTGAACATGCATGTGTTTAACTTGGGGCTACTCATGGGAGTAAGTTTATACATATGTGTAATTGTTTGCAGGATATGGCCCTAAAATAACACAGCTGTGTGCCAGAGCCTTTGTTGGTGTAAATCAGCATAGTTCCATTGACACTGATTTATACCACCTAAAGCTCTGGCCCTGAGAGGCCGACCTGCTTCTTAATATTGGTCTACGATGAAAACGTAGAATTTCTGGGATTATTTAAACCATTCCTTGTTTCCTTTAGCTGAAGAGAGTTTTTAGAAGAAAAAATCCCATTGTTTCTAAGTTTCTTAGATAGTATCAAAGATCATAACAACTGTCCTTTTGGAGGGAAAAAAAGTTAGTTGAGATGGGCTAGAACGTAAAATCCAGTTAAAATCCAGCCCAGTTTTATCCCAGGTGGCATTTTTGGAGTCAGCTGGAGCACCAGTAGAGCTAGTAATGTCATCTGGCTCACTCTTTCTGGCCCTGTCTGGTCAGGATGATGAAGATGTGGGGTCTCAGGAGACTGTAGGGGTGGCAGTAATGATGATGAATCTTGCTCTAATAGAAAGTTTTTCTCCCCACAGTCTCTTTAAGGGCCCACAAAAGAAATGGTGGGCAGAACAGTCCATTTCGTCAGTTTGTCCACTAATTTTGCCCTGTTTTAACACACAAGTTCTGGTTCACTGATTTCTGGTTCCATGCTTTCCTTGTTTACCAAGCATAGTCCTAATGGAATCCTTGCATTTTATCAAATGGCCTTTCTGTTTAGACTACTCCAGTCCACCTCCCTTTTGTACCTTTTCCCCAGTCAAAATTTGTTATTACAGGGAATTGTGACATCTTATGAACTTCCATACATTTTTAAAAAATTGTTGAGCTCAGTGAGGTTAATTTTTTAGGCCCAATTATCACTACAACACCCTCCCCATCTAACAATGGAGCGAAAGCTTCTGAAAATAACTTTGCTCATTGTGCAAGCCATGACCATTAAGTCCTAACCTTTCCAGAGATTGTAGCATGTTTGCATAATATCACTTGTTCATATTGCTTTTCTTGCCAATTGTGACCAAAATATCAGTAAATAAATACCTTCTAGACTGTTAAACTGATTAACAGGTAATGAAAGGTCAGATTCGGCCCATCATTGACATACTTGCACTCCATTAATTGACTTCCCTGGTATTTGCCATGAGTGAGATTGTGACAGTTCAGCATTGATTCCCTTGGCATTTCAGCTACATAAAAGGAATGGGAATACCTACAGCATTGTTTTATTTAAAGTGGAACCAACATCAACCCAGATGAATTTGTTTCAAGGTGATGGAAAAGGTGGAGGAGATGAAAAAAGGCAAGGCACGTGCTTTCTGCAGTTTGTTCAGCATTACGAATACCCCAATTACCCAACATGTTAGAACATCTTTTCCAGATTTTGACACATAACCTTAGCCCTCTGCAGTTGCCAGGAGTAGGCCTGGTATGTCTGACAGGATGGGAGAGTGGTTGTCTGAAGAAGTGCTATGAAGGTTTCAACTAGCCAACGTGTGAGGCAGTCATTGAAAACAGGCCACCTCTCAAAGCACTTAATGGAGAATTTTCACTCTTGTATCCATGAGCTGGTAAGCATGGAGGATCTCAAATACCTGTTCTCCAACCACTTGTCCTGCCTGCTGCTGGGTTCTGAATGTCATCCACAACTGGACAGTGGTGCCCAAAAGGGGCATCAGAGGTCGAGTTGTGCTGGACTCTTTCCCATATACTACGACACCTGCACCCCCATCTCTGACTCTATCGTTCTGCTGTTAGTGTAATGGGTTGAAATCCTGGACGCCCCATCATCTCGGGCATTGGCACTCTCACTGAAGGACTGTCTGGATATGTGGACTCTCTATGCAGACACTACCCCACCAACACTCCCAGCTATCTCTGTGACACCACTGACTTCCTGAAAAAATGACAATGCATTGGTAATCTTCCAGAAAACACCATCCTAGCCACCATGGATGTAGAGGCTCTCTACACTAGCATCCCACACAGAGATGGAATACAACCTGTCAGGAACAGTATCCCTGATGATGCCACAGCACAAGTGGTTGCTGAGCTCTGTGACTTTATCCTCACACACAACTATTTCAAATTTGATACCTCCAGATCAGTGGCACTGCTATGGGCACCCGCATGGCCCCACAGTATGCCAACATTTTTATGGCTGACCTGGAACAAAGCTTCCTCAACTATCGTCCATTCACACCCCTTCTCCACCTACGCTACATTGATGACATCTTCATCATCTGGACCCATGGGAAGGAAACTCTGGAAGAATTCCACCATGATTTCAACCGTTTCCACCCCACCATCCACCTCAGCCTGGACCAGTCTACACGGGAGGTCCACTCCCTAGACACCATGGTGCAAATTAATGACGGCCACATTAACACCACCCTATACCGAAAACCTACCGACAGCTATGCTTACCTCCATGCCTCCAGCTTCCATCCTGGACACACCACATGATCCATTGTCTCCAGCCAAGCACTGAGGTACAATCGTATTTGCTCCAACCCCTCAGACAAAGACCAACACCTGCAAGATCTTTACCAAGCTTTCTCAAAACTACAATACCCACACAAGGAAATAAGGACACAGATCAACAGAGCCAGATGTTTACCTAGAAGCCTGCTGCTGCAAGACAAGCCCAAGAAAGAAAACAACAGAACACTACTGGCCATCACCTACAGTCCTCAGTTAAAACCTCTCCAATGCATCATCAGTGATCTACAACCCATCCTGGACAACAATCTCTCACTTTCACAGGCCTTGGGAGGCAGGCCAGTCCTGGCCTACAGACAACCCACCAACCTCAAGCATATTCTCAACAGCAACAGCACACGGTGCCAAAATAACTCTAACTCAGGAACCAATCCATGCAACAAACCTCGATGCCAACTCTGCCCACATATCTACACCAGCAACACCATCACAGGACCTAACCAGATCAGCCACACCATCACTGGTTCATTCACCTGCACATATACCAACGTAATATATGCCATTATGTGCCAGCAATGTCCCTGTGCTATGTACATTGGCCAAACTGGACAGTCCTTATGAAAAAATATAAATGGACACAAATCAGATATCAGGAACAGCAATATAGAAAAACCTGTGGGAGAACACTTCAACCTCCCTGGACCCACCATAACAGATTTAAAGGTTACCATCTTGCAGCAAAAAAACTTCAAGACCAGATTGCAAAGAGAGACTGCAGAGCTGCAATTCATTTGCAAATTCGATACCATCAATTTAGGATTGAACAAAGACTATGAGTGGCTAACTACAAAAGCAGTTTCTCCTCTCTCAATGTTCACACTTCCAGATCAGCTGCTAGAAGACCACCTCATCCTCCCTGATTAGAGATAACAAGCTAGTTCAGCCTGATTGGAATAACCTTGTTATCTCTAACCTGGTCCTTGTCTCTTATTTATTTCTGCCTCTGTATACTTCCACTGCATGCATCCGATGAAGTGGGTATTAGCCCACGAAAGCTTACACTTCAATACTTTTGTTAGTCTTTAAGGTGCCACAGGAATCGTTGTCACTTCTGTGACTGAAAGGTGAACCAACAGGTAGGGAGAGAAAATGAGAACTTCTGGCATTCAAAAACACTTAGCCTTCATCTGACATCATCTTGGCATTTACTCAAGGGCAGAAAAACAGTGTGGCATTATTCCTTAGCTATTAAGAGGAAAATTGAGAGTCCTCTGGAACTCAACCAGGATGGAAAAATCTACTGAAATATTAAGAATGACAAGAAAGTAATTTGGCTGTGGAAGGCAAATGTTGTCATTCTACATCTTACTATAGCTGGCAGAATTATAAAGAAAAGTAGAGTTGCTATGTATATGCAGTTGATTAGTTATGCCTACTGGAGAATCTGAGTTAAGCTATGCAGACATGGAGAAGTTATCTCATTCTCTCCTGTTTGTCTGGAGAATAAGAGTATATCTCTCTCTCCTGTACTGTACTGTAATTCTACAGTACTACAGTACTGTAATTCTACCTGAGCTGTGTAACTATGAACTTAAAACAAGAGTTGCCCTGTTGTGTATCCAGCAGAAAGGCTGGACAGAGCTGAACTACGAGTTTAAAGTACTATTATTTTACTTCTAGAATTTCGTGTACCCACTAAGAATATGGACTCTAGGTCTCAGGTCTGATAAATATATAATTGTGATTTTCCTTTATAGCCTAATAATGGGGCAGCAAGTCATTCAACAAATACCAAAAGGAACAACATGAAATTAAGCCTATTTTTATTAAATATCCAAAAAATGAAATGCTTGATACAAGAGACAAGAATCCAGTTACACAGCTTGAACAATCACTGAACTGCTGAAATAATTTTCTGAGTTCCTCAGATAATGTGTGCTATCTGTGCACAGCTTTCCTTCACTGCCTCATTCTGCTATGGCCAGCTACCTGGCAATGTTATGACCTGGAAAACAAATCTGCTTCAGGGCATGCAGGGTTAATGCAGCACTTGGAGCATTGGAAGGAAAATCCTAGGGGATCAGCTGAAACTAGCACTGAAGAAATAATAATATACCACTTGTCTAATATCTTAGTCAAGCTCACAAAATATGGGAGAGATGGAGGGATTTTGGGCTCATTAGAGCCACATCCAGGATTTACAGGCCCATGGGAGATGCATATTTTTTAAAAGTTCCTTTTTGTGAGGTAAATTCCCATATGACATTGTTTCTGCTTCCCTGGCTGGTAGGGGACCCTGCAGCTCCTGACCAGTCTGTGACTTCCGCGACCTCCGTGGCTAAATCATAGGTTTAGTCATTAGCCCTGGATGACTCGTACTGTACTAAGCAAAGCCCCATACAGTTCACTTGCTCCCTGGAGCAAGCTGGGGACCGGGGAGCTGAATGAGATTGTGTCCCAGTCAGCTGCAGTGGCACAAGAGCCAGCAAACAGAGCTGTAAACAGGGAGTTTGAGTGGGAGTTCTGTTGGAGGAGAAGGCATTTGTAGGACTTAGGTGGGAAGGCTATGACGGATACAGAGGCAACGGGGGTAGTGACCCAAGCAGTGGAGGACACAATGAAGGTGACTGGATGTGAAAGCTACAATAAGTACATGATCCCAGGGGGGATACCTGAAAAGAGTTTCATCTGCATAAAGTGCCACCTGATAGAGCTGATGGAAGAAAAGATCCAAGGATTGGAGATGCAGGTGGAAACTCTGGCTGAGTTTAAAAGGGGTTAGAGCAGATGATAGAGCAAAGACATGAGACTGAAGGGAAAAGCTCAGACTTGCAGACGGAAGCAGGACCAAAGAACTCTGAGGGGAGATGCTGGGTGATGAAAATGGACAGTGGAAACATATGACTAAGAGAACTAGATAGAGGAAAAGACGGGCTAAAGAGGGAGAAATACAGCTCAGGAACAGGTTTGCAGGGTTGGAAAATGAAGAAGGAGCACAGCAGGTGGTCAATGAGGGTGGGAGGAGAAGGAAGAAGAGAAGAGCAGCTAGTCCTACAGGAAAAGGGGAAGAGTTAATACCAAATATAAACCCCAGGAGGATACGGGGAGGATTGCAAGGGAGAATAGGAATCAAGAGGACTTGCAGCCAGAGGGAACAGGGGTTAGACTGGAAAATCGCACCGTCGCCAGGAAAAGGCAGATCTATGTGACTGGAGACACCTTACCGAGAAAAATAGACAGGCCTGTAACCAGAGCTGATCCAGAGAATAGATGGGTGTGCTGGCTGCCGGGTGCTAGGATTCGAGATGTGGACCTGAGTCTGAAGAGAATCTTAATGGAAGAGGAGAAAGAATCCACTGATTGTCTTTCATGGTGAAACAAATGATACGGCTAGATTCTCACTGGAACATATCAAGGGAGACTATGCCAGGCTGGGAAAGATGCTTAAGGAAATCAAGGTTCAGGTGATCTTCAGTGGGATTCTGCCTGCTCTTAGAGAAGGGCAATAAGGTGTGACAAGATTATGATGATCAATAGATGGCTCAGGCAGTGGTACTATAAGGAGGGCTGTAGCAGGGTGCTGGTGCAGAGGCACCTAATCAGCCCCTGCTCAACCAGTCCCAATCAGAGGAGATAGATTGGGGCTGGGGAAAGCCCAATGCCTGGCCTGTGGATTGGTTACACCTGCTGGCCTAAGGGCTATAAAGGCTGGAAGGAGCCAGAAGGAAGGGGGGAATAGCCAGAGTAAGGTCAATCTCCTGGCTGAGGGCTGCTGCCTTTGTGAGGAGCCAAACAAGCCTCTAAGTTGTATATAGTTTAACACTGGTGGTGGGCACTGCATTGTAAGATAATAAAGACACAGGTGTTGCACAGTGAAAGCCTCTCTGAGCTTTATTTGGGCAGCCAGTGGGCTGCAGGAAGAGGGAGCCAGCAGACCCTGTTATAAGGGCTTTGGGATATATGGCCACTGGGACGCATTCATGGACAGAGGACTGATCTTTCAGGATGGACTTCACCTGAGTAGGGAGGGAAATAGACATCTAGGATGGAGGCTGGCACAACTGATTGAGAGCTTTAAACTAGGAATTTGGGGGAGATGATTGGGAGATGTCCAGGTAATCTCCTTGCTGGATTTTAACATTGATAGGGAAGAAAACAAAGTAAGAAAGGATACAGCCGTGGGTAGGAGAATGGAGATAAGGAACTAATCAACAGTGTAGTGTAGATACCAGTCTAATAGGTGATACTAGTAGTAGAATGTCCATGCCTAATTGGGTATAGAATATGAACGAGGCCAAACAGCAAAAATTAAGATGTTTGTTCACCAGTGCAAGGAACCTAGGTAACAAAATGAAGGAATTAGAGCTAGTGGTGCAGGAAGTGAAACCAGATATTATAGGGATAACAGAAACATGGTGGAATAGTATTCATGATTGGAGTACAGGTATTGTTTAAACAGGTGCTGTTTAGGAAAGACAGAAAATAAAGGTAAAGGTGATGGAGTAGCATTGTATATTAAAGATGTGGTAGATTGTAAAGAAATAAGTGATGGAATGGATAAGACAGACTGTCTGGACAAAAATCACATTGGGGAAGAAAGCTAATAGAAGAAATCTTCCCTGGGATAGTGCTTGGGGTGTGCTATAGACCACCACAATCTGATGTGGATATGGATAGAGACCTCTTTCAGGTTTTTAATAAAGTAAATACTAATGGGAGACTAATGTGTGATCATGGGAGACTTTAACTTCCCAGATATAGACTGGAGGACAAATCTAGAAATAATAATAGGGCGCAGATTTTCCTAGATGCAATAGCTGATGGATTCCTTCACCAAGTAGTTGCTGAACCAACAAGAGGGGCTGCCATTCTAGATTTGGTTTTGGTAAGTAATGAGGCCCTCATAGAAGAAATGGTTGTAGGGGACAACCTTGGTTTGAGCGATCATGAGCTAATTCAATTCAAACTGAATGGAAGGATAAACAAAAATAAATCTGTGATTAGGGATTTTTATTTCAAAGGGGCTAACTTTTAAAAAAAATTAAGAAAATTAATTAGGGAAATGGATTGGACTGAAGAACTTGTGGATCTAAAGGCAGAGGAGACCTGGAATTACTTCAGATCAAAGCTGCAGAAACAATCAGAAGCCTGCATCCCAAGAAAGGAGAAAAAATTCACAGGCAGGAGTTGTAGACCAAACATCTCAGAAAGGTGATTAAGAAAAAGCAGAAAGCCTACAAGGAATGGAAAATAGGAGGGATCAGCAAGGAAAGCTACCTTATTGAACTCAGAACATGTAGGGATAAAGTGATAAAGGCTAAAAGTCACATAGAGTTGGACCTTGCAAAGGGAATTGAAACCAATAATAAAAGGTTCTATAGCAGGGGTCAGCAACTTTTCAGAAGTGGTATGCCGAGTCTTCATTTATTCCCTCTGAGGTTTCGCGTGCCAGTAATATATTTTAACATTTTTAGAAGGTCTCTTTCTGTAAGTCTATAATATATAACTAAACTATTGTTGTATGTAAAGTAAATAAGGTTTGTAAAATGTTTAAGAAGCTTCTTTTAAAATTAAATTAAAATGCAGAGCCCCCCAAACCGGTGGCCAGGACCCAGGCAGGGTGAGTGCCACTGAAAATCAGCTCATGTGCCACCTTTGGCATGAGTGCCATAGGTTTCCCACCCCTGTTCTATAGCCATATAAATAAGAAGAAAACAAAGAAGTCAGAAGTCAGACCACTTAACACTGAGGATGGAGTGGAGGTTAAGGATAATCTAAGCATGGCCCATTATCTAAACAACTACTTTGCCTCAGTCTTTAATGAGGAGTTTAGGGATAATGGTAGAATAACAAAAGGGAATGAGGATATGGAGGTAGATATTACCACATCTGAGGTAGAAGTCAAACTTGAACAGCTTAATGAGATTAACTCGGGGGGCCCAGATAATCTTCATCCAAGAATATTAAAGGAATTGGCACATGAAATTGCAAGCCCATTAGCATGAATTTTTAATGAATCTGTAAACTCAGGGGTTGTACCATATGACTGGAGAATTACTAACAGTTCCTATTTTTAAGAAAGGGGAAAAAGTGATCTGGGTAAATACAGGCCTTTTAGTTTGACATCTGTAGTATGCAAGGTCTTGGAAAAACTTTTGAAGAAGAAAGTAATTAATAACATTGAGGTCAGTGGTAATTGGGACAAAATACAACATGGCTTTACAAAAGGTAGATCATGCCAAACCAACCTGATCCCTTCTTTGAGAAGGTAACAGATAGACAAAGGAAACGCAATAGATCTAATTTACCTCTACTTCAGTAAGACATTTGATATGGTTCCACATGGGGAATTATTAGTTACATTGAAAAAGATGGGGATCAATATGAAAACTGAAAGGTGGATAAGGAACTAGTTTAAAGGGGAAATTACAGCAGATCGTACTGAAAGACGAACTGTCAGGCTGGAAGAAGATTACTAGTGGAGTTCCTCAGGGATCGGTTTTGGGACCAATCTTATTTAATCTTTTTATTACTGACCTTGGTACAAAAAGTGGGAGTATGCTAATAATGTTTGCAGATGACACAAAGCTGGGAGGTATTGCCAATACAGAGAAGGACCGGGATATCATACAGAAAGATCTGGATGACCTTGTAAACTGGAGTAATAGTAATAGGATGAAATTTAATAGTGAAAAGTGCAAGGTTATGCATTTAGGGATTAATAACAAGAATTTTTGTTATATGCTGGGGACACATCAGTTGGAAGTAACTGAGGAGAACGACCTCAGAGTACAGGCATGTCACATCTTAGGCACATTTAACATACGCGATTTCCATTTTATGCGGTCAAGCAAAAATAAAAAGGGAAAACTAAAAATATAAAAACTTTCTTTAGGGTAGGCGATTTCACCCGCCGTTGAAGTCAATGGGGTATACGTGGTTTCCGCTTTACATGGAAACCACAGAACGGAACCCTCACATAAGACGCGACATGCCTGTATTGGTTGATAACAGGCTTACTATGAGCCAACAATGTGATATGGCCATGAAAAAAACTAATGTGGTCATGGGATGTATCAGATGAGATATTTTCTGCAGAGATAAGGAGGTGTTAGTAGTGTTATACAAGGCACTGGTGAGACCACATCTGGAATACTGTGTGCAGTTCTGGTCTCCCATGTTTAAGAAGGATGAATTCAAACTGGAATAGGTACAGAGAAGGGCTACTAGGATGATCCGAGGAATGGAAAACCTGTTTTATGAAAGGAGACTCAAGGAGCGTGGCTTGTTCAGCCTAACCAAAAGAAGGCTGAGGGGAGATATGATTGCTCTCTCTAAATATATCAGAGGTACAAATACCAGGGAGGGAGAGGAATTATTTAAGATCAGTACCAATGTGGACATAAGAACAAATGGATATAAACTGGCCATCAGGAAGTTTAGACTTGAAATTAGACAAAGGTTGAAGTTCTGGAACGGTCTTTGAAGGAAAGAAGCGGGGGCGGGGGGGGGGGCGGATAATGACATATCTGGCTTCAAGATTAAGCTTGATAAGTTTATGGAGGAGATGGTATGATGAGATAGCCTAATTTTGGCAATTAATTGATCTTTGACTATTAGCAGTAAATATGCCCAATGGCCTGTGATGGGATGTTAGATGGGGTGGGATCTGAATTACTACAGAGAATTCTTTCCTGGGTATCTGGCACCATGGTGAGTCTTGCCCACATGCTCAGGGTTTTAGCTAAACACCATATTTGGGGTTGGGAGGAATTTTTCTCCAGGGCAGATTGGCAGAGGCCCTGGGGGTGTTTTCGCCTTCCTCTCCAGCATGGGGCACAGTCCACTTGCTGGAGGATTCTCTTCACCTTGAAGTCTTTAAACCATGATTTGAGGACTTCAATAGCTCAGACATAGGTTAGGGGTTTATTACAGGAGTGAGTGGGTGAGATTCTGTGGCCTGTGTTATGCAGGAGGTCAGACTAGACGATCGTAATGGTCCCTTCTGACCTTAAAGTCTATGAGTCTATGACTGCTTTTGTGGTAGAACAAAATACTATCTCTTGCTCAGGGTAAATTGTAAAGTGATGCTGTACTGTAGCTGAAAGATAGTAAGTTATTTAGCTTTCCCCCGCTCCCACTGCATACACACAGTAAGTCCTATAGAATGTATATACCTAAACCTGACTTTTATTTTTCCTGGGGAAGCAGTTATTGTACGATTAATAACAGTTAGGCATCATTTTTACATATTGTGTACCTTCAGAATAAAAATTAATCCATAGATGTAATATTTCTCACTCCCTAAATATATTGGTTGTATTGAGTTGTTTACAGCCACACACACTATCTTATTCTTCACTGACTGACTTTCCTGACTGAGTCTGCCAAGTATAAATTAGGTCAATCTAAGCAGCAGTATGGGATGTATTTAGTCAACAACTTAAATTAGTAGTGCAATTCAGGGTGGAGAAAGTTTATCTCATAAGGTATTTTTAAAGGTATTTAGGCATTGCTGTGCTCACTGTCAGTGGGATTTTGACTCCTAAATCCCTTTTTAAAATGGGATTTAGGCTCTTAAATCAGTTAGGTGTTGTAATGCTGAATGCAGCAACACCTAACTACCTTTAAAAATCTGGGCCATCGCAAGGAGGGATAGGGAAAGTTGGTAAAGAGATTATTCCTAACAAAAAGGTGGACCCAATGCTGGGTACTTGCCTCACACCTCTGAAGTTTCCGTTGTAATGTTTTATGACCAAAGTGAGGACAGTAATTTGTGCTTAGAGAGTGCTAAATACATTTCACTAATAAACTACAGCAAAACAGAACAAGCTAATAATTTCTATAGACAACACTTTGTTGTGACTAAAATCAGGGATTCCAGATCATCAGGCATTTCATGTCAGAGACACAGTAAAACCCAGACTCTCTATTTGTGCTAAGGATAGGAGTGTTATTTGGGTTATTCCTGACTCTTTGTGTCTCGAAGCTCCTTGTTTCTTTGCTAGTCGTTGTACATTTAATCCAAGTGCTTCTCCTGTTCTCGGGCCAGCTGCCAAGTTGCATCCAACCTAGTGAGACAAAACAGCCTTTCAGAGTGGCAGAAGTATATTTTTGCCTGGATGCAGTGTTTATCGTGGGATAAATATGCTTTCATGGAGCACCGCAGTGCCTCTGAAACAAGGCTCCCGCACAAGTGATCCATCACGCCTCGGCCACCAGTACAGATCCACTCCAGATCAGGAGTGAACCCCTTGTTCAGTAAACCACTTAAGAATGTGCTTAACTTTAAGTGCATGCTTAAGTCTCCAATGGGACATAAGCACATACTTTACTGAATCAGGGCCTTAAAGGTATTTAGGTATCTAACTTCAATTGACATGAATGGGAGTTAGGAGCTTAAGTACCTTTGAGGATCTGGGCATCAGTGACGAATCTTATTTTTGCATTGCTCTTGGGTGGTCACCATGAAGTGAGTTGGTACATTATTTCAATCTGGTTCTCCATGGCCAAGTACCCAGGTCACAAGAACAACTGTCACCCTAAACCTAAATTGGCACCTTTATTGGCAAACAGACCAACAGTTGAATTGGTATGATTAAGCTGGTCTCTTATTTCTAAAGATGGTCATTCAATGAGACTCTTGGACTGGTCCTACTTATGCAATACCTGGATGAAGGGAGTTCTTCATTCCTGGTGCTCTCAAATCAAGCAGCTTTCACAAGTGCTAAACCCACAGCTAATTAAGTTGTTAATTAAATGAAAGAAAGACCAGCTCAGGCCTCTGTTGCTCGTATAGCTCAATTTTTTAGGCATATGTGTATCAAAATAAAGCTGCTCTGCCCTTCTTAAATCAGAACTTCTTACCCTGAGATTTCAGGTCTGATTCTAACATATTAATATAATTGTTTATATTTCATTCTTTTTATGAATCAACCACTTTTAACCAAACCATATTACTGTGAAAACAGAGAGGTTGATCCTGCTTCTGCTGAAATCACTCGTTGTTTTTCATTCTTGGGCCCAGAGCATTCAGTAAGTCTATCCGTCTTTTAATATCAGATCTGTATCAACACTGAAACACAGTACATCATACATTTCTTAGAAACAAAGAGCTTTAGTTTTTATGTAGACAGGTTTTAATAAAGTGGAAAAACCAATCCTTCCTCAAGTTGAGGATTAGCTGACTTCACAGTAGTAATCAGTTTTGTAATATGTGTCACACTTAATAACTGAAGATTGCCCAAATAAAAGAGTGTTCAAAAAGATTAGTGGATTAGTGTATGATCACACTCTGATGCCACTTTTCAGGCTTCTTGGATGGCTTTTAGCACATTTTAAGTATTGTGAATCAATGTGTGTGTGTTTCTAAGTCTGGGAACAATGCTGGAATTGAAGAAAGTGTTGTGTTGGAAGTTGAAATGAAATACTTGTGTGATTCCAGGAGCCCACCAATGACAACTGGCAGAAGGTCACCTTCCTTCCCTCATATTGCAACTCCCTCTCCTTTCCAATCTGCTTTCATAATATGTAATTCAAATGTGTCATGTCAGGTATCGCATGTAAACCGGCAACATGCTGGTCATGAATACAGTGTGATGTATATATGCATGATCTGTAGAGAGTTATGCATATGTGCTGGAAATATGTTCACAAAATATGTTTTGGGGGAAGACTTGATAAACAAGTTTGGCTTGACAAGGAACTATGGATTCACCTGTCTGGGTCAAGTATTGTAAGCCAGAGGACAAAGCAAATACATTAACACATAAGGTGAACAAAGCCATCAAGTTAAATGAGTGGGGGAGAAAACCACTTAATCACACCGGGGGACAGAATCTACACCCCAGGAAACTTTCCTGGCTCTTGAAACAGGTAATTTAAAGGGGGGAGACATTTCAGTTATTCATCACTGAGGGGATGACAGGATACATCACCCTTTGAAAGCTGAATCCTCTTTGCCTGAAAGGTAAGAGTTTCTTGAGACAATGTCAGTGAGAAACCTACTTAAACAAACAAAACAAAAATAAAATTAACAAAAAAATAGTAACTTTTAGTCACTAGAAAGCATGTTTTGTTTTGCTTATAATCATACCTGTCTCCTTAACTCTTGCTTAGTATCACTTAAATCTCTATTTTTTGTTACATCTGGGAGTTGTGTATTAAACTGTAGAGCTAGTCCTCAGCTAGCCAAACAGACTAGTATGTGCTCTGTCTCTTTAGAGGCAGCAAACTTTGTTGTGACTGTGAGCATCCTGTGAGAGGGACTGGACACTGCAAAAAGGTATCTCTGGGGAACCCAGGAATTCACAAAGGGGTTCACTGACTGTTACCTGAAAGGCAAAGTTTGGGCTGACAGAGTCCTGAACAGTTGGCAAGCAAAGCAGACACATTAGGGTCATTGAGCTAATGTATAGCTTAGCACCAGCCATGCTGAGAGAAGTGAAACAGGGGCTCATAATTCTGAGTACCGCAAGCCAGGCATCACAGTTTGGTAGGTGTATCAAGAAGATCTTTTTCATTCAGAAGCAAGTTCTAGTGAGTGAAGGCTGGAACAGGTCCTGCATTCAGCTTAATCACTGTCATGAGGTAAGAGAAATGCGATTTAAGCAGTTGTCTGAGGTGTGCAGCGAGAATAGTAATGCCAATATTTGACTAAATGTGGTAACAGGGACAAATGTGTACAATGCCCTCCCAGATGGGAAAAAAGAAATCTGCTAACGTGTCCAACCTAAAGACCAAGTTATCAAAGAACTTAGGTGTCATAGAATGAAAATGTGTATGTAAACACATGGGCCAAGTGCATCTTCATGTAACTCCATTGACCTTAATGTATTTAGACACATCCATACGAAGAAGGCAGTATAGCAGTAATTTTTTTAAAGAAATCTGAATAATGTACAATTTGATTTGAGAGCATTCATGTCACAGTGCTTTCCACACACCTTCTGAAGTTAGTGCTGTTATCCTTTCTTCCTAAATTTTAAGTTTCTGATCTTTTGGGGTTTTTTTGCAAATACATTCCATAATTACTATGGAATGGTTTTACATTTTCTAACCAAGTTTACTTACATATCTGACAGGTAAAGCAAAGTAATGGCAAACTGATTTGATGTTTATCTTTTAGAAAAACAAGTGTTTTTATGTTACAAGAGTTCACTCCACAGCTGATCAGAAAAGGGAGGGTTTTATTCTGCTGAAAATTTAATCTGTTGAAATTTTCCATGGACAATTTTGACTCTTGGAAAATAATCTAAAAGCAAACATTTTTGGCCTCAAACCAAGGAGTTGGCTGAAAATTGAAAATGACCATTTGGAAATGCTATGGTGCTGGCTCGTGGAAGTTGTAATTTGGGTACCTGGTGTGGCCATTCTCCTCTGTAGACCAGGCTCCCTGGCCAGACTACATCCCCAGGGTGCATAATAGTTTTCCCTCTGGCTGAACCACCACAGTACATTATAGACATCCATAATGCAACAAGGAGGATGTAGGCCAACTGAGACATGAGGCATGTGACTTACAATTCCCATGAGACACTGCGTCAGTATGTCTGAATTTAAACTTTTCATATCTCATCAGAAAATCAAAACTTTTCAACACACCAAAAACTTGTAAAGTCAATATCCTGCAGAAAGATTTTTTGGTGAAAAAAATTTGGTGGTGAAAACCCATTTTATCAAAAAAGATTTGCGGTGGAAAATTTTGACCAGGCCTGTGTATATCAAATCAAACATGATTTGTGGCATCAGTAGATTAAACATAGTATATTATAAGGTCATTTTTATAAAAGACTGTTTTATTCTATAGTTTAAGCAGCTGGAGATTACCCAAAGTCAACTCATGCTACAATAATCTTTTATTACCCTTTGTGCTTTCTGTGCTATGCTGTGCACAGAATGTCAACAAGTAGTTGCGTTTCCTTAGGTATTGTACTCAGTGGTACTGTACATATTGGGAAAGTACTTGATTTATCAGTCATGCCCTCAGACTTCTGTTGATACCATATTATAAACACCATCAAATTAGGGCCCAACTCTCAAATCCACACTTAGGCTAGGTTCACAATTGAACTGGAAAGACATATTGAGTGGGATCCTGCAGGAATCAGTTCTGTTCAATATCTTCATTAATGATTATATAATGGCAAAGAGAATATACTTATAAAATTTGTGGATGATACCTAGCTGGGAGGGGTTGTGAGTGCTTTGGAGGATAGGATTAAAATTCAAAATGATCTGGACAAACTGGAGAAATAGTCTGAAGTAAATAGGATGAAATTTGATATGGATAAATGCAAAAAACTCCACTTAGGAAGGAACAATCAGTTACACACATACACAATGGGAAATAACTGCGGAAAGGGATCTGAGGGTCATAGTGGACCACAAGCTAAATATGAATCAGTGTCATACTATTGTCAAAAAAAAAAACCCACCCACAAAAAAATCATTCTGGGATATATTAGCAGGAGTGTTGTAAGCAAGACATGAGTAGTGATTCTTCTGCTCCATTCCAGGCTGATTAGGCCTCAAGTGGAGTATTGTGTCCTGTTCTGGCACCACATTTCAGGAAAGATGTGGGCAAATTGGAGAAAGTCCAGAGAAGAGCAGCAAAAATGATTAAAGGTCTAGAAAACATGACCTCTGAGGGAAGATTGAAAAAATTGGATTTGTTTAGTCTAGAGAAGAGGAGACTGAGGGGAGACATGTTTTTTCAAGTACATAAACAGTTGTTACAAGAAGGAGGAAGAAAAAATATTCTCTTTAGCCTTTGAGGATAGGCCATGAAGCCAAGGTCTTAACTTGCAGCAAGGGCTGTTTAGGTTGGACATTAGGAAAAACTTCCTAACTGTCAGGATAGTTAGGTATTGGAATAAATTGTCATCGGAAGTTGTGGAATCTTCATCCCTGGATATTTTAAGAGCAGGTTAAACAAACACCTGTCGGGGTGGTTTACATCAGTGATTCTCAACGTATTTACCACTGTGGGACACGAATGCAGCTCTCTCTGTGTTATGTGGGCTGCATCCACACTCTCTCTATACATATACTACCTATATGGCCCTGAGGAAGTTACAGGGCTGCAGCTAGAAAACTAGGAATGGCTGCAGCTGTGTGTTAATTGGGCCGCAAGCACACCGTGCATTGAGAACTACCAGTCTTGATAATACTTAGTCCCTCCATGAATGCAAGGGACTGGACAAGATGACTTCCCAAGGTCCAGGATTCTATGATTTTTCATGGGCTATCCAATTACTTCAAAGGTTACACACTGCTCAGGTAGCATACAGTACATTTGGATTTTCTTCTACCCAATGTCAGCATTAAAAACATATGGGGGTTCATGTGTCTTACAGGCCAACTGAAGCATGTGAAAACTGGAATGCTTTTATATGTTCTTCCCCAAGCGCATGGACAGTTTAAACCAACTGGAGTGGCTCGTCAATCCCTCCAGTCATTGGTAGGTCTATAGCTTTAAGATGAATGAGTGTTCATCCTACTCTTGCTAGATCATATAAATATTTGAAGAGAAATTCAGGGATTCAAAAAAATAAATTCCTTCGCATTTCAATTGCTGCACAACCAAATGATATAAATGCATAGTACTTTGACTCAAACTTTAAGGTCAGAAGGGACCATCATGATTACCTAGCCCGGGTGGGGGGGGGCAAGCTATGGCTCTGGAGCCACATGCGGCTCTTCAGAAGTTAATATGAAGTTCCTTGTATAGGCACCAACTCTGGGGTCAGAGCTACAGGCACCAATTTTCCAGTGTGCTGGGGGGTGTTCACTGTTCAACCCCTGGCTCTGCCACAGGCCCTGCTCCGACTCCACTCCTTCCCGCCCTCTCCCCGAGCCTGCCATGCCCTCATTCCTCCTGCTTCCCACCAAACCTCCTGCACGCCACGGAACAGCTGATCGGGAGGTGAGGGGAAGGATGGGGAGGCACTGTTTGGCAGAGCTGCCAGTGGGTGGGAGGTGCTGGGAGTTGGGGGCAGCTGATGGTGGGCTGCTGATGTATTACGGTAGCTCTTTGGCACTGTACATTGGTAAATTCTGGCTCCTTCTCAGGCTCAGGTTGGCCACTCCGATCTAATCTGACTTCCTGCACATTGCAAGCCACAGAAGCTTACCCACCCACTCCTGTAATAGACCCCCTAATCTCTGACTGAGTTAGTGAAGTCCTCAGATCATGGTTTAAAGACATTGGAAAACAGATTGAGTATTGGCAACAGCCAACAGAGCAAAGGATAAAATTTAGTCCTTTCCTATTCTCATTTACAGACAGTGTCCCACATTAAGAGTGGTAGCCATGTTAGTCTGAATCAGCAAAAGAACAAGGAGTACTTGTGACACCTTAGAGACTAACAAATGTATCTGGGCATAAGCTTTCGTGCGTTAAAACCTACTTTGAAAGCTTATGCCCAAATACATTTGTTAGTCTGTAAGGTGCCACAAGTACTCCTCATTCTTTTTGTCCCACATTTGTGATGAGATCTGACTAAATAGTTCAAAAATAGATGTACACCAATATTTGTCTAAATTCGCTTGACTGGTATGTGTATCCCTTCTGTATTTACTTTCCATTTAGGTCAATACAATGGGGTAATAATGTTTGTGGAACGTGAATTTAAGATTATACACTTGAATATGTGCTGAAAGTGAATTTTAAGTTTGCTTTTCATAAGCATTTACACCAGATACTTCTCTGGAAGAATTCAATCAGTAAACAGAAAACAGCATCATGTAATTTATTGTCCCAGTCACAGCAAAATGCTACATCTCAAATTTCAAATAGCTTGCATTTAATTAAAAAAAAATCAAAATAATTGCTGCTGGATAATTCCAAATTAGGAATAAGTTTGCCATGACTGTCTTCTATTCACAGTTTTTTCTAGAAACACAAAGTGAGACAAAATTTGCACTTTTTTTTCTAGAGCTGCTAACAGAATGGGTTGAGGTACTCACAAAATTTGAGTTTCATTTTTGCTAAGAAGGCATCATGGAAGAAAATTTCCAACTAGCTGCATTTGTTGTAGAGTATTTGCTTGGTTCTGCTCCTGGCATACAGACACAATATACATCAGGCCATGAAGACAGTCAGTCTTGCCTACAGGTTTTCCTCTTAGGCTAAGAGTTTGAGGACCCTCCCAAAGGTAAAGGGAAAACCCAAGAATCTCCCTCTCCGTTGGCTCCCTTTTCCATTCTTCAGGAATCCTTGGGAAAACCGCAACTAACCAAATTTATTTGCTCTGCACGCAAATATTTATGGGCCAACCCAATTTTGTCACATTTTAGTCAAGGAAGCTGACGAGAAAAAAAAACAGTGTGGTGGGAACTAGGCAATATATTTGTAATTACTAAATATCAGACAATTTTCTTCTACTAGTGAATGAAGCCACAGGTAATTGCTTTATGCAGTCTGTTTTTTCAAGTTAGGGCCTGTAAAGGGACAGCACAACCATTTGTTTGTTTCTGCTGTCCAGTGCAAAAATCCTGAAAGCAAAACATCTACAGCAACCACTTGCAGCATCTAATGAAGTACTTCTTTGTTTATTACAACATTATATGAAGTGCCACAAAATACACCTCTATCAACGGTGGACCCTGCACTGGTTATAGAAACCTGAAGTTTCTAATTGGGGTGGAGAAATAGGCACTACACAGCTTGAATCAGAGGCCTGCCTGGATTTGTCTGCAGTCACCTAAGGAATTGGTATTTCTTTTATCTAACTATACTTGAATCTGTCTTGAAAACAAATGGCAATTTGACGTGTGTCAGCTCTTTAATTTCCTAAACCAAAGCCACACCAGTAGCCATCAGACAAGGCAAGAAGAGGTTTAGACTCATTTGCTTCCTTATAGTCAGACAGAATGCTTAAGTTTCAACAATAGCTAATAAATTTAATTGAAAAGCAGAGTAAATTGCTGTTTTCAAATGCACAAGAGAAACTCCCCTTGAGTTTAAGGGGAAAGAGCCCCTTTGATCTTAATTTTCTATATTGATGTGGAATGTGGATGAAGGGCCTCACGTTTCTGTGGTGCCATGTTTTGAATCTCTGCTCTACCTCCAGCATCCAAGCTTTCCATGGCTCATATTTGGAGCAATCGTACCTCGTTCCTTCATTTTAACTCCTTTAAAAAAAAAAGTCCGTTGTACAAAGGAAATTTGGTGACCAGAAATAGGTCCGGATAAACCACAGAGAGGGATAAACTCTGAACCTCTTGAGGGTTCTGGTTTACGCAAGCATCTGACGAAGTGGGTATTAGCCCACGAAAGCTTATGCTCTAATACTTTAGTTAGTCTTTAAGGTGCCACAGGACTTTTTGTCACTTCTGCAATTCCAGACTAATACGGCTACCTCTCTGATTCTTGACGTTCCTTCTTGGGTCTTTGGGTTGCAAAGCTTCCCCGAGCTGCTCCTTACACCTGGAATAGACTCCCTGACACTATGTCCTTCTCTTTCCAACCCTCTTGAATCCCTACCCCTACCTCCTTCTGCAATGCATCCAACAAGGATTCACTCTGGAAAAAAAGTCATCCCATGTCAATAAAATACTATAACATACTTGTCAGTGAAATAAACCAAGAATACAGTTTCCTGGATCTGTGTCTGCTTACTTCTCTTCCAGGGTGCAATTTGCCATCTGGGCAGAGGGAGAAAGTACAAGGCCTACCACAAATTACTTAAATTCTCACTAGATTGAGGCCTTAAGGATTTCTAGGCCTAGGGCTGATCCTTTCCACAGGAGTGAATTTCAACCCTGTTGAAAGCCAAATGATGGATCAACCAGTACTTTAAGTCTATAATGCTCAGCCCTGGGAGAATGTTAATGACAGTGCATTATGCAGCCACCTGTTACACTGGCCTGAAAAAATATTAATTTCTTTAGTGGCTGTTAACAGATTTCACTGAATAAATCAAAGACATGGTCTCAATGTGCTCCAAAGTAAGTTGGCAAATTAACTTCTCTTAGAAATTGTAAAGGAAAAAACCCAAACCCTCTCGCACCTCTCCTTCTCTCCAGATCTTCTCACTTTTAACCTATCCATAAAGATTGCCAACATAAATGGATTCTTCTACAGAAGGGAATATCAATGATTTCATTGATGAATCCTTCAGTTTGTTAAAAAAAATAAAATGCTTTCTACAGATTACCTCACTGAGCACTACCCTCGTATGAAGTGAGCAGAGAGACAGATTTCAATTTTATGATCCTCGGATACAAAGAGATGTAGAAGTAATAGCAAGGACAGTTACTGCAGCCTTTCCACTCCCCCTGCCCCTATTCATAGTCATAGAGCACAACTGCCAATCAGTTAAGATGGCAAGATCCTCTTTATTAAAGCAGACAATTTGTACACAGACTAATCTTCATAGATATGCACAAGAGCAAGTTAAAACAAATTGAGGTGTGCTTTAGAACCTCAAGCCATTGGACTCCAGCTGCTTAAAAGACACTTACCATAGGTATTTCAGAAAGGAAAAATATCTAAAATAGGGAAGCAGTTTCTGTGGCACCATGTTTTGAATCTCTGCTCTACCTCCAGCATCCAACCTTTCTACGGCTCACATTTGGAGCAATCTTACCTTGTTCCTTCATTTTAACTCCTTTAAAAAAAGTCAGTTGTACAAAGGAAATTTGATGCCCAGAAATAGGTCCAGATAAACCACAGAGAGGGATAAACTCTGAACCTCTTGAGGGTTCTGGTTTACATAAGCATCCAAGCAATGGAATGTTTATCCAAGTCATCTGAACTTAAGACAACACTCCCCTCAATGCCCTCCCCACTGGCACTCTGCCTTTGCTATACACAGGCTTCCTTCTCCACTCTGGCATAGCAGCATTCATGGGAAGTTTGGGAAACAACAGATAGCTTCTTGCCTCCTTACTGTCCCAGGAGTTCTTTTATGAGGTGCAGGTCCTGTGCCAAACTTCCCCATGAGTCACTTGCATACAACTGGTTATCGCCACATTGTTGGCTCGTGTTCAAAGTTGTGATCCACTATAACCCCCAGATCTTTTTCAGCTGTACTACCATCACCAAACTGGTGGGCAGTACTGTCAAAAAGGATCCGGGGTTTATCCTGGATGGCAAATTGAGTAAGTCCACATATGATGAAATTGCAAAAAACCCACTAAAATTCTGGGGTATGTTAACAAGATTGTTGTATGTAAGACACAGGAAGTAGTTGTCCCACTTTACTTGGAACTGGTGAGGCTTCAGCTGGAGTACTGTGTTCAGTTTTGGGTGCCATACTGTAGCAAAGATGTGGATAAACTGGAGAGAGTCCCAGGAGAGCAACAAAAATGATAACAGATTTAGAAAACCTGACCTCTGAGGAAAATTTTAAAAACAAAAAGAAAACTGGGCATGTGCAGTGTTGAGAAAAGAATACTGCGGATGCAGGGACATGATAGTCTTCAAATACATGAAGAGCTGTTATAAAGAGGATAATCAGTTGTTCTCTATGTCTGCTGAAAATGGGACAAAAAGTAATGGACTTAATCTGCAGTAAGGGACATTAAGGTTAGTTAGAAAATCTTTCCTAAAATCTATGAGGATAGTTGAGCCACTGGAATAGGCTTCCAACAGCTCAACTGGAAGGATGTGGAATCCCCATCACTGGAGGTATAAGAAAAAGGTTAGACAAACACCTGTCAAGGATGGTCTAGGTTCATTTGGTCCTTCCTCTACACAGGACATCTTGAGGTCCCTTCCAGCCCTCCAATTTATGGATAGCTCTCCTTTCATACACACCACTTTTCATGATGGGGGAGGGAAGATACAGCTAGGACTGTCCTGAAAGGGGGATGGACTAGACCGGGGATAGGCAACCTAGGGCATGTGTGCCAAAGGCAGCACGTGAGCTGATTTTCAGTGGCACTCACTCTGCCCAGGTCCTGACCACTGGTCCAGGGGACTCTGCATTTTAATTTAATTTTAAATGAAGCTTCGTAAACATTTTAAAAACCTTATTTACTCTACATACAACAATAGTTTAGTTCTATATTATAGACTTATAGAAAGAGATCTTCTAAAAACATTAAAATGTACTACTGGCATGCGAAACCTTAAATTAGAGTGAATAAATGCAGACTCGGCACCCCACTTCTGAAAGGTTGCCGACCCCTGGACTAGACAATTTAATAATCCTTTTCTAATTCTAATTTGTGTGATTCAATTCTCAGCTCCAATTCATCCATAAAACTTTTCAGAGGAAGGTGCTCAGGCCTCTTCCCAGCAGAAGCCAATGGTGTTAGAGGTTAAGGATGCGATGGTTGCACTGTGGCATTTTGTCTGCTAACTAGAACATCCAGAGTGAATACCTAGGAAGTTCCAGAGCGCACAGGACTTTGGCTTCTTTGAAATGCTGTACACACTCAGTATAAAGGGATGGCAAAACTATAACAACAATAGGCTAGATTCCACTATCAGCAAATGAGGGACAGAGGAAGAATTAAGTAAACCTTTCCCTGTAAAGATCAGACTCAGTGTAGTTCCAAAAATGTACAAAGATTTTGCGCTTACTGTACCTAAGCTAGTTCACCAGTCTCTAACTGGTAATCTTAGAAAAGGACAGTTTCTCCCTCTCCAAAGCACAGGCAACAGCACAACAAGTTTCCCCACGTAATCCCACCAATAAACCTCAGTCCTGACCGGAATGCATCACCTCTAAAGGTGAAAATGTAGTTCTTATCTCCAGCCCTATTCAAATCTTTGGCCTCTCTGATAAGACTGTGTGCCCATTAATATTAAACTAATTACGTTATAGCCATGTATTGAACCAGAGGTCATAAACAAATACACAAGTGAGTTGTTTCAGTTGTATCTGGTTTGACTAAACTATTCCAGGCTTCATGGCCAAAGTACATTTCTTATCCCATGAAGATAAATTATTTAAGCCGTTCTCCACAGAACCGTCAGCTATTCACTAGTTTCCTGAGATGTCGTGTGGGAATGTGCTGAAATAGTATAAAACAAACAAACAAATAAACAAAATACTTACCTATACCTGCACAGAATAATGCTATCACAATTCTTATCCAGTTGAGGAATATAAAAGAGAATAGATTCCAAGCCAGAACGGACTATTATAATTGTGTGGTCACAACAGCATAACACAGGCCATAGAACTTCCACATTATAATTCCTAAATTATAATTTCCTAAAGCACAGCTTTTGGAAAAAACATTAAATCTTGATTTTTAAGACATCCAATGATGGAGAATCCATCACAACACTTGGACAGTTGTTCCAATGGTTAGTTTCTCTCATTGCTAAAAGTTTACTCCTCATTTCCTATCTGACCCTTCTTTATCATTAATAAGCTGAATTCCAGGAGATCTTCAATGATCTGAAACTCAAAACAAAAAAGAAAGTCTTACAAAAAGTGAAAACGAGGTCAAATTACAAAGGATGAATATAAGCAAACAACACAAGTATATAGGGACAAAATTAGGCCACGACACAAAATGAAATTAAACTAGTTAGAGACATAAAGGGTAAAAAGAAAAATTTCTGCTACTACATCAGAAGCAAGAGGAAGACCAAAGACAGAGTTGGTCCATTACTAAATGAGGGGAGAAAAACAAGAACCCCAAATGTGGAAATGGCAGAAGTGCTAAATGACATTTTTGTTTCAGTTTTCACCAAAGAAATTTAGTAGCCATTGGTTGTCTAATGTAATAAATGCCAATGAAAATGAGTTAGGATCAGAGGTTAAAACAGGGACAGAACAAAGTTAAAAATTACTTAGACAAGTTATAGATCTTCAAGTCACCAGGGCCTGATGAAATACGTCCTAGAATACTCAAGGAACTGACTGAGGAGATATCTGAGCCATTTGCAATTATCTTTGAAAAGTCATGGAAGATGAGTGAGATTTCAGAGAACTAGAAAAGGGCAGTGTAGTGCCAATCTGTAAAAAGGGGAATAAGGACAACCAGGGGAATTACAGACTAGTCAGCTTTACTTCAGTACCAGAAAGATAGTGGAGCAAATAATTAAGCAATCAATTTGCAAACACCTAGAACAGGGGTTCTCAAATTGTAGGTCACAACCCCATTTTAATGGGGTCACCAGGGCTGACTTAGACTTGCTGGGGTCTGAGGCTGAAGCCCAAGTCCCACGGCCTGGGTGTCAGGGCTCAGGTTACAGGCCCTCTGAATGGGGCTATGAAGACTTTGGGCTTTGAATTTGGCCTCGTGATCAGGGGCAGTGGTGTTTGTGTGTTGGCCCCCCAACCTGGGGCAGTGGAGATCAGGTGGACTCAGGCTTCAAAACCACCACCACCACCCCATGCCTGTGGTCATGTAGCAATTTTTGTTTTCAGAAGGGGGTCATGGTGCATTGAAGTTTGAGAACCTAGAAGATAATAAGGTGATGATAAAACTCACTATGAATTTGTGAAGAACAAATCCTGTCAAACCAACCTCATAGCTTTCTTTGACAAGGTAACAAGCCTTGTGGATGAGAGGGAAGTGGTAGATGTGGTATATCTTGACTTTAATAAGTTTTTTGATACTGTCTTGCATGACCTTCTCATAAACAAACTAGAGAAATACAACTTAGATGCAGTTACTGTAAGGTGCGTGCATAGCTAGTTGGAAAACCATTTGCAGAGTAGTTATTAAAGGTTCACATCAAACTGGAAGGGCATATCAAGTGGGGTCCTGCAGGGATAGGTTCCAGGTCCAGTTCTGTTCAATATCTTCATCTATGATTTAGATAATGGCATAGAGAGTACACTTATAACGGTTGCTGACAATACCAAGCTGAGAGGGGTTGCAAGTGCTTTGGAGGATACGATTAAAATTCAAAATGATCTGGACAAACTGGAGAAATGGTCTGAAGTAAATAGGATGAAAATTAATAAAGACAAATGCAAAGTACTCCACTTAGGAAGGAACAATCAGTTGCACACGTACAAAATAGGAAATGTCTGCCTAGGAAGGAGCACTGCAAAAAATGATCTAGGGGTCATAGTGGACCACAAGCTAAATATTAGTCAACAGTGCAACATTATTGGGGAGGAGGGGGAAGCAAACATCATTCTGGAATAAATTGCCTAGGGAGGCTGTCAAATCTCCATCACTGGAGATTGTTAAGAGCAGATTAGACAAACACCTGTCAGGGATGGTCTAAATAATGCTTAGTACTGCCTTGCATGCAGGGAACTAGATTAGAAGACCTCTTGAAGTCCCTTCCAGTCCTTTACTCTGCTGGCTATAGATTTCTCCTTACTAATTACTATCAAATTCCCCTTTCTTCTATTTTTTTAAGATGCCTTCACTTTCCCTGTGAAGCAGGTCAGTTTCTTAAAATCAATATGGCCTTCTTACCTGATTGTGGCTTTACTGGCATTGAGGAAAGTGTCTTTAAACACTTCCCAGTGATTCAAAATTTTCTGATTAAGTTCTTTCTCCCAGTTGATTTGGCTCATAATTGTTTCCAGCTTTTTCAAACAAGACAAAGGTCATAAGTTAAAACCAGGAGAAGACTGGGATTTTCTAGGAAGTGCTTCTTCTACAGTATTTTTTCCTAGTGTAGTTTCCACAGTAATTCTTGAATCCAGTAGTTTCTCTAAAATCTACTGACAATGTAAGAAACCTATATAGAGCAGAACATGAGTGATGACCTACAGATTTCCAAAGCACCTAATGATATCATTTAGGTACTATTTATCTCAGCTTGATAATCATTTGACATTCATTGGCTCAGAGATGTTATTAAAATAAATGCTTGTAATTGATAATGCTGGCTGCTGAACTACTCATTTCAGTTTCCCAGGAACTGAAAATTTTCCAATCCACTGTTCCTTTTTTGAATATAATATTAGCCCTTCATTTGAACTGTATTTTATTATCTTCTTAAATTTGCTTATTTTGAACTTCCTCTAAGACAATCAGTAATAAATATACGCATTAGCTATTAGTGTCATATAAAGTCTCCTCTTAAACGAAGTACGTGTGTAGAAACAGTCCTGACTGATTTGTAGCAAGGAGGCAATACTGCAAACATCAGCTGAAGTGGAGTGTTTCATCTTAATGGAATTTTCTTTGCTACACCTTTAAATGAAACAATGTAGAAATGATATGCCTGACTATATAACCAGAAGATGATAGGCATTACACATTGTTCAAAACTCCATGTATGTGCTACTTTGTCTTCAGCTGAAGATAAATACCCTCCAACAATGATCAGAGGATTGACCAGGAAGATGGTCCTCATGTTGGATCCTGCAATCATCAACTGATTCATTTTATGGTTTTTGGAATTTTACTAGAATTAATTTTCTTTTTCCACACTCAAAATCTCTCGATTTCTCCAGCTAAGATGAGCTGGTTACACTTCCTTCGTAAACTTCATAGTATCGTCTTTTACTGTTCAGGGTCTATTCACATGTTCCTCATATACTTAGTGAGTCTACGACCTGGTTATCACCTCAGCCCTGCTTTCCCATTAGCATTATGTTATTATCATGGCAGCCAGGCCTATTGCCCAATGGATATGAGCTGAACAGGTGAAGGTTGAGTTGAGGCAAGTCATGAGGGCATGCAGAGATTAAGTTGTGAATGGTATGGGCTGGGTTGCACGGGCGGCAGAATTGGGAGGTCGGGGAAGGCTAACTCCCACACAGTGGAAATACTGTGTGAGGGTTCTGCACCTGCAAGTCACACATACCCAGGGAAGGGGCTGCGGACCAATAGGAGTTAGAACAGCCTCCACAGGGACAAGGAGCAGGTGGGAACACCCAGGACCCTCCTTCCCAGCATGGATCTGACTACCCCCTTCTAAGTCTCAGTATCTTGGCTCACTCCCCATTCTGTCCCTATGCCTCCATATTCTCAGGGAGCTTCTGCCTCTCCTGTTGGGTTGCATGGAGGAGGGAATGGAGTCAATTGTTAAGAGCATGGATGCATTTATGGTGTGTGTTTATTTGGGGATGCTGAAGGATATGATTAGCCTAATAGAGATGAGCTGCAGGTCTCCAC
This sequence comes from Dermatemys mawii, assembly GCA_007922305.1. Taxonomy (NCBI): domain Eukaryota; kingdom Metazoa; phylum Chordata; order Testudines; family Dermatemydidae; genus Dermatemys; species Dermatemys mawii. The sequence goes on along the minus strand of ML677326.1, from coordinate 33,765,963 downwards.
CACCATTTCTTTACTACAGTATGAGTGTAGCAATAGACAACTCAGTTAATGTAAATATCTCCCACCTATATCCTGGCTAGCAAAGCTCAGATCTCTTGTTTTCTAATACGAATGTGGATTTCCCCTGCTCAATCCCTACCACTGTTTCTGCACATGTTCATTCAGGTCTCTCATTTATCACTTTGGAGTGGTGTGCTACACTTTTTGACTTGCATATTAAAAAAGAAAAAAAAAATCAAGTTATAGCCAAATAGGCTATCTACCCTGGGTACTTATATGGCCCCATAATACTGGGGTGTCTGAGCATCTTGTAATCTTTACTGTATTGATCCTCACCTTACCCCTACAAAATAGGTACTGTCACTATTTACAGATGTCAAGAATCAGAGGAGTAGCCGTGTTAGTCTGGAATTGCAGAAGTGACAAAGTGTCCTGTGGCACCTTAAAGACTAACTAAAAGTATTAAAGCACAAGCTGTCGTGGGCTAATACCGATGCATCCGATGAAGTGGGTATTAGCCCACGAAAGCTTGTGCTTTAATACTTTTAGTTAGTCTTTAAGGTGCCACAGGACTCTTTACAGATGGAGAACTGAGGCATAGAGACAGGTTCTTAAAAACCTTTGAGGCTCTGGGCCTTAGTATGTATCTCCCATTGAAATCACTGACTTGCCCAAGGTTTACACAGATAATATGTCATGGAGCAGGGAACTGACTGGGGGTCTCCCAAACATAGTCTAAGCTTTAAGCACTGCAGCACCCTTCCTCTCTGAAATAAAGCCTCTGGAAAGAAGCTGAACTCTCTCTCTCTCTCTCTCTCTCTCCTTTACGTGCTTGAGCTCCCTAAAGAACAGCCTTGCCTATTGATACTCCATCTGAGGACAGGCATTCCCAGTCTCACCCCTTCTGAGGGCTGATGAGACAGGAAAAACAAGCCTATGGTATGGTATGGCTCTTTCAGGTGCCACAGATGTCTACTCCCATGTTGCCTTAATGTACAGTAGCTGCCAGAACACCACACACTTTGTCAGTCCAATCAGACCATTGGCATCACTTCCAGAGGCAGGCCTTAAACTGTTAGCAAACTGCCTCCATTTGTTTTCCCAGTCCTCATGAGGTCTATTATTAATATGTCCAAAGCATTCACAAATTAACTCTTACATCCAAAGCATTCACAAATTAACTCTTATGCTCCCCTTTGGGGTAGGAGAAGTGAAGGTTCAAGACCACAAAGTTAATTGGTGCTAGAGCCAGGATTAGAACTCAGGTATGCAGGCACCACAGTTTTTGCTAAATCCACTAGACTCCACCTGTTTGTTTAGAAGTAGAATTAACCTGCCTAAATGCCAGGGTCAGCAGCTGGGTCAACTTCAGTTTTCATTTTTATTTTTTTAAGTGGCTGCCAGCACAGCTCAATCTATGCCCAACAATAGTAACCACAACCAGAGGCCATAGAGTGGCTGAAATAGGAAGCGTGAACACATGGTTAATAGATCAACAGCCCATTCCTCTTTCATTTCCCCTTTTCTTCTCTTCCAAGTTCCTAATGGATTATGTAAAAGTCTCCCAAACACTGAAAGAATCTCAGTATCAAAGGAATATTTTTCCTAATGCTCTTTCCCTATTTTTTCTATTCCCCCGTTACAAAAGTAGTTTTTCCTTTCTCTTTTGTATCATATGAGTTATTTATTTAGGAACAAAGATCCCAAGAAACTCTGACTAAATATTGCACATCCTATGGCATTAAGCATCCTAGCCTACAGTAGCTAACTTTTTATTAAATTATTAAATAGAAGAGAATGTAATGTAAAACTGGGCATTCCCCATTTATCCCAGGCCACAAGTGCAGTCAGACATGCACACTTACAGGGCTACGTACTGTTCCAATGGGTACCACTGCAGTTCCATATACTCCACTGGGATTGCACCTGTGTAGCCGATGAGAATTTGGCCCACAGAATACCACAGTCCTCACATGTCCATACCTGTGCACTTCTCACTCTATGTCTTGGCCAACACCCCATAACTTGTGCCTTTTACACATCACGTTCATCATAACCAGCTCATCATCTGTGTTATACAGTGGCACTTACTGATCAAGTAAGTTAATATCACATCTAAACTTATGTTTGCTGGTGGCTGTGTGACAGTGCATTCACCTATTGAGTGCCGCCTGGTTGCTAGGTGTGGTAGGGCAATCTTTCCTTCCCCCCACCTCCACCAATCCTGGCATCCCTGTAGGATGTGAACCTTGCTGGAGGAGGAATTCTTTAGTAGCTCAACCCTCCAGTGAAGTCACACAGTCAAAAATGGACCCGCTTTCAGTATAGCTAAGAATTGGCCAAACTGTCTGCCCTCACCAGGGACTTCAGCCCTGTCTCTGGACCCTTTAAATCCACCTTTTGCTCAAGTGTCTAAATAAGCCTTGTCCCCTTTTAGGAGCTGATGCCAGTTTTCCAGTGAGGGAACTCAGACCGACACTTTACTCCAAGTTCCAATCCAGGGGCCCTATACACAGCAGCTACCTACTGCTCCCTTTAATTAGTTGCTGCCACATTCCCTGTGCCTCTTCCCACCTGGTCCCTTTACCTTCACCCATTACCTTAGGATAAGAGTTCTCAGGTCCTCTCTTTCCCAGGTTCTGTAAATACAACCAGTTGAGCACCTTTGGCCAGTGAGGCCTCCCTCTAGCACTATTCCTAACCCTCTGATCCCAGCCAAGAATTGACGTGCTAAGGCCCTGCAGCGCCTTTTATTTTAACCTGCTGGGCTGTGATTGGCTGCTTCCTCTAGGCAGGTCTGGAGGACCCTCATTCACTGCTCCTTCCTGGGGTGGGGGTTTAGTAGGACCAGCAGGCGGCCACGAAGGGCCAAGTACATCCTGTCACAGGCCCTCTTGAATGTCTTGCACCTCAATGACTCCACCCAAGCACCTCTTTCTTCCACTTCTTTTTCCATCCTTGCAAAGAGAAAAAAAACATTCACCACGTTTTGTCCTATATTAATATCTGTACCTCCTCTACCACCAAATGTTTAATGTGGAGGAATTGTCTATGTATTTTCTAGCAGTAATCCTACCTCTAAGACAGCTTTGCTGTAGCTAGTTGTACAAATCAGATCACTGGTGATAGGAAATAGTTCATAAATTATCTTCAAACATATGAGAGAAAAGAGTGACAGATTATTATCTACCACTGTATGGGATGAGTCAAGTTGTTCAAGAACGGTGCTTCTTCATCAAACAGTGGAAATAATCCCAGTGACAGTTAATCTTTTGTGAAACTGAACAACTTGCAAAGCAAGAGAACAGGAAGGACGGCATTTAAACATTTCATATTTCAAGTCTGTCTTCTTTTAGTTATCTTATCCCCCTTAGTGAGCAAACCCTGTGTCTATAGCAAGGAATGTTATCAAAGGCTTATTTCTGGTTATAATTTGTCACATAACTGCAGTTGCATCACAGTGGTAATTATTTTATAAATCAATTTAAGGTTAATTCATTTTTTGGTAAAGATCAACATCAGGTGCTGAGATCTATATAATTGTTTAGTTGGCTTTTTAGCTTGTGTATTTTCTTAACTATTACTTGTCATGTTAATGTTTTTAGAATGGATTATTGAAAACTCATGTTTAAGAAAGTCAAGCTCCCACTTTACAGCTCTGAAAACTGAGACACTGAAAGTTTGATTTGCATGCTGATGACTACAAACTAGTGGATTAAGCAAGAGCCTGGCAGTCAGGAAACCTATAGTCCAGTCCTGCCTCTGACTTGCTCTGAATGTTAAATTAAAAGCTAATTTACTTGTCAGTAAAAGTGGGGCAATAATATTTGATTAATTCACAGGACTATTAGAAGACATAGTTAAATGTTTGTAAAATTCAGTATGAGTGGAAAGTATTATTAAAGCAAATCAACAGCAGTGATGGGACAAAATTCAAGACCCCTGAGCTCCCAGCCCGGGGCTCACTTCTACTCCATATGACATTTTCCAAGTAATATCTCTCACCATCATAATCTCTAATTCTTAAAGTTCACAAGTGTGACTTTGAGTACAAATGGCTTTTTCAATTTTTTTGTTTTGTTTTTTTGCAAACAGAGCAAAAACTATTGCCCAAAATGTAATAGAAATTTTATAGAATTTTGTAACATATTGTAACATAGTTGTTAGATTAAAAATTATCTTATTCCTGCAATGTGCTTCAAGTAATACAGTCTTGCTGTGTTTAAAATATTACCATTTTAGCTTGTACAACTATAGTTCATTATGACCACAGAATGCAGCATATAATCACCTGAAACACTATTAGCTAAATTCTACTCTCACTTACTCCTGTGTAAATTCAGAGTGACTATTAATTCAGAGTAACTCCCCTTCACTGGAGTTACTCCAGATTAAGACAGGCTCAACTGAGAATGCATAACAGCATTTGGCACTATATTCATGAAGATCATAATGAACAGTGACTTCACGCTTTATGGTAAAGATGCTTCAAACATATGAAGTCAGGTCAAAGTTGTTTCTAAAACATATATCACCTAAAGGCTTCTGATATAGCAACAGAAACTCCCTCAGTCAGATAGGAATTGATCAGATATGACCAGAGATAACTAGCAATTAATGAAATGACAACAATGAAAGTTTTTCTGCACATCTAATTCGGGGGACTGCGGCCGGGGGAGAGCGTACAACTGATTTGCTCCCATCAGTGCCAAATCACAGGAAATCTTTGTGTGTTCACTCAGTCTTGTTAGAAATCAGGGACCACACAGAGACTCAGTGTTTTATTAATACTGGCACCACCAAGTCCCCATCAGAGTCACTCTGCGGCACTTCTAACTACCGTGCCCTTCCGTCATTTCTCCAGGAAAAGTCTCTGCAACTTCCCGTGGGCTCTGTTAGCCAGCCTCAGCACTTCCTTCCTGTGCTTTTAACTAGCCTCTCCAGCTGGTGAGATAATTAGCTCCTCAGCTAATTAATCCCCAGTCTTCTTAGGGCTGGGCTACACTGGGGAGGGGAGGAGAGGGTGGGGTTTCAAACTAAGATACACAACTTCAGCAATGCTATTCACATAGCTGAAGTCAAATTATCTAACTTGACTTCCCTGGCTGTCCCCACGGCAGCGGGTCGACCAGGGCTGCTCCCCCACCAACTCCTCTTACTCCTTCTGCCAAGATGGAGTACAGGCATCGATTCGAGGTCGATTTATCACGTCTAGATGGGACATGATAAATCGATCCCTGATACATCGAGCGCTACCCACTGATCTGGTGGGTAGTGTAGCCATACCTTCAATCAATTAAGTACTCTCCTCCTCCACCAGGTCTTTCCTGGTGGAGCTAGTTATTGCTTAAGTGATCAGAGTGTGGGGTGAGCAACTGACTGTCAGTACTCAGACACAGACTCATACACAGGACCAAAGTGGAAACCAGTGGGAAATAGGGTTGTCAGGTGTCTGGGTTCTTGACTGAACGCCTGGTCAAAAAGGGACGCTGGCGGTTGCAGTCGGCATCACTGACTGGGCCGTTAAAAGTCCAGTCAGTGGCACACTGAGGGCCTGGGGCTGAGGCAGGCTGATTGCCTGCCTAGCTCCATGTAGCTCCTGGAAGCAGCTGCCAGGTCTCTGCATCCCCTAGGTTCTGGGGAAGCCAGGGACTGGGATGCTCCATATGCTGCCCATGCCCTGAATACCAGCTCCACAGCTCCCATTGGCTGGAAAATGTGACTAATAGACCTGTGGAGAGACAGCACCTGCAGGCGCAAAGGCAGTGGGCAGAGCATCCCTGGCCACCCCATGTGCCTAGAGGTCACAGGGACATGGCGACCAGTTCCTTGGAGCCACAGTAAGCACCAATGAGACCCTGCACCCCCTCTCACACCCCTACCCTCTTCCCCAGCCCAGAGTCCCCTTCTGTGCCCCAAACCCCTCATCCTTGGCCTCACCCCCAGCTGGAGCTGTCACCACCACCAAACTCCAACTCCTGTCCCAGCCCAGTGAAAGTGAGTGAGGGTGGGGAGGAGTGAGCAATGGAGGGAGGGGGGATGGAGCAAGTGGGCAGGGGAGAAGAGGCGGAGCATGAGCAAGGCCTTGGAGAAGGGATGAGGCAGGGTGTTCGGTTTTGTGTGATTAGAAAGTTGGTAACCCTAGTGAGAAACCTACATACGGGTAAATTAAAATTCTCATTTAAACATCCAAACATGTCTTTATATGTCCTAATAAGTTTCTTCTGTTTGAAAATACCCTGAGGAGAGGAATCCTGAAGGTCCTCAACAATTTTATTTGTGTTTGGTCAAAAGGTAACAGATTCCAGTAAAGTTCACTGAAAAAGGATACTGAGAATTAGAACAGGTCCAAAAGAGAAAAAAGAGCCATACAAATTATTTGAAGTCTTCAAAAATGCCCTATGGTGAGAGACTTAAGAAGTTCAGGTAATTAAGATGATCAAAGGGAAAGATGTGATTTGATCATGATCTGTCAGTAGCTACATAGGGAGAAGATTTCTGAGAGGAAAGAGAGAGATTTACTCAAGCAGACAAAGATCCAGTGGCCGCCAAATTGCAGACATATTCAAACTGGAAATAAGGAACAAAGGTTTAACAGTGAGGTCAATTAACAATTGTGACAACTTACTAAGGCTTGTAGCGCACTCTCCATGACTCAACAGTTTAAATCCATATTGAACGTCTTTCTATAAGACTTATCCAGAAGTTATGAGGACTCATACAGAAATTACTGGGTGAAATTCTATGGCCTGTATTGCACAGGAGGTCAGATTAAATTATCATAGTAGTCTTTTTTAATCTTAAAACCCATATCAAAATCAGTCATTTTCCCTGAGGTGTACAAGTTGGTAATATGGAGCGGACAAAACTATTGCACCAGAGGGCAGCTGGTACAATAAAAGATGGTTAGCTGAAGCCAGCAAGAAACATATTGCTTTACTCACAAATGCCAACATCAGAGAGACCAGTCCTGTCACTGCTGTCAGTAAGTTACTTGATGGCTGAAGATTAACATCCGGGGCTGGATGCTCAAAATGAATGAAGAGCTCAGTTTAGGCTCCACAATGATGCCCAAAACCTTCCTCCGAATGCTGTAGGTGAGTGAACACAGTACGGCTTCCATGGTTAAAGTTCCCTAAGCACATAAATTGTCACTGGTAAAGTGCCCTTGCGAAGGCAAGGTACAGAGCATCCCCAGTCTCAGCTGCCACCCTTGGGCACATGCATTTTTACCTTACTGCAAGAGTCTGGGTGCCTGTGTCATCCTTCAGCCCCAGAGTAATGCTCAAAACACGCAGGGATAGACGTCCACACACCTATCACGTCTGCAGGGCCTGATCTAGTAGGTGTGCTCAGACCACGCCTAACACCTGAATTCTCACCACCATGAGGCAGACAGGGGCGGCATGAGCTTTTTTGCTGCCCTAGGTGGCGAAGCCAAAATGCTGCTGAAATGCCGCCAAGGAGGGGAGCAGTGCCGCCCTAATTAGGGACGGCGCATTGTTCGCCCCCCCTCCCCCACCAACCCCAGGCAGTTCACCAGCTCTTGGAGGAGCAGGTATGGCCACGGAAATGCTGCCAAAATGCTGCCGAAATGCCACCCCAATTACAGACAGAGCGCTTCCCCCCACACGTGGTTCACCGGTCCTGGGAGGAGCAGCTGCCAAAATGCTGCTGACAGCCGAAGCGGTGGTGCAAGTACCTTACCCAGCCAGCTGCCTTCTGTGACTGATGACCCATAAAGTGCCTTCCAATGTTTTCTTGAATCTGTCCCGTTGCTATCACTTATGGCATGATCAGTGACTAATCCACATGGTGTCCAGATCCCCAGTCTCCAGCACTGCTAGGGGCTGAGAGGGTGACCGTTGCCACCCTCAGATATTTGGGACGCTGGGACACCCAGGCTTTCCCCACACTGGCTCTTCCCTTCACCTCGCAATCACCTGCAAACCAACCTTAGCCTGCTTCCAAATGAGTCTCGCTTTCTTCTTAATGGCCTCCAGTCCCTGTGACCTCCCAAGGCATTGACCCAGGAGCTGCCTCCAACGCCTGCTCACTATCAGCAGAGCGCCATTCCTCAGGCCAGGCATGGGTGAGTTCCTCAGTGTGGGCTGCCATAAAGTTGTTAGCGGTTTCAGTTTCAAGCTCCGTGAAATTAGGCCTACACCTAGCATGCCACCACCTCCTCCCTGGGTGCCCAGTGGCTGCTCCTTTGCTCTGGGGCCTGGGACTTTTCATGCTGGTGCTGGTGTGAGGGCATTTAGGACCCAGGCTTTTATTGGGTGGTCAAAAGTGGCACTGTACAGTGACTTCATGAGCCCATGCTGTGTGTGCTGATGAAACCTGATCCTTTCTCAGCACAGAGCCACTGTGGAATGCCCAAGTCCAGCCGCTTGCGTGCTACTAAGCATCTCTCTCTGCCATAGGCAGTTAAGTAGTTGCTGAACTCCCACCTTGTTTGGCTTCCTCTCTCTCTCTCTCCAGACTGGCAGCACGCCAGCCTTACCTGGAGCTGGGGCGCTGGGTTGCAGAGCAACCAACAGCTGGCACTGAGCCCAGCTGTAGAGTAATGCAAGGCGCTCTGGCGGCAGGGGAGAGGAAGGATTACCCATGCCCGGGAGCTTTGAAGCAAAGGATTGCTCTCTGTTGAGGGTTGGGATGTGGGGGGATACAGATCTGTCTCCCCCCACATTCTTACTTATCTCTTCCTCTGGCTACGTATGGCCCTGATGGAGTGGTGGGGTTCCCCAGCGGGGTCCAGTGGAAGGGGGTCGGTTGTGTCTATTCTGGAGAGTCTGTGGGTGCTATGTCCCGTTGTATGACTCCTGTTCTTTCCCTGCTCACTCTGTCCACAGCACTGATGAGTATTACGGTGCTGGGCATCCTAGAGTGGTGTTCTGTGGGACCTATGTATTCGGGGTGGGGGCAGAGTTTGGGGAGCACAGACCAGGGTGGCAGGGCTGCCTGGTGAGGTGTTGTTTTGGAGTGTGGGCAGGGGCCATCTGTGCTGTCTTCCCTGCCAGCCTGAGGCTGCCATGTGGTCCCAGAGTATGTGTTTCAGCACAGGAATGAGTTGCTGGTGGATTTTTGCAGTGTCCAGCTGGCACTGAGGCAGACAATTGGATCACCGGGTCCTCTAGGGAAGCAACTAGTCCTAGAGGGAGAACAGCCTTATTACAGCTGCCATGATAGGAGACAGCACTCCTCCCCATGAGGATTGGATCAGGGAAGGCCATTTTCTTGAACTGCTCTAGGCATAGATCTCTGGGCCCCTGCTGCCAGAAGGTGCAGGACTTCTCTGATGTTTCCTGGAATGTGACTGCGTGTGACTTCTGCTAGAATGTGTCTTGGCTGGGTCTGCCAGATTGCTGAGCCTGTGGAAAAGGGATAAGGCACTGAGTGTGGTGTTTCCCTTGTTCACACCTTAGTTTCTTTGCCCTCCTCCTTGTGTTTGGGACTACATGTTTCTCCAGTGATTTGGAAGGATTTTTAAACTCACGCTGTGTAGAGTCGGTTGCCTGTGTATCTAGAGTCCTGGAACAGCAGAGCTGCTTGACAGTCAAGTGAAATGGTGTTTTTTGAGAGGAGCGGGTGTCTTCTTAGTCAGTACAAATCTTTGTAATTTCCTGTTTTAAAATAGCAGTGTTTAGGAGGTTCTGTACTCATCCTTTTGATTACAACAGGTGAAGCTCATTAGAGCTGACTTTCAGGGGGTCTATTGCTCTACTTGATCATCAGAGCTGGAGAAGCTGTCATGTGCATGTCAGTCAAGACTGCCATGTGTGGGCCTTGCCAAGTCTCTGGGCTGGAGTGAACACATCCTCACAGGATTTACTCTTGACTTCCACTGACATCAATGGGCAGTTAGGCACCTACAAACCATTGACCATCTGGTCAACGGAACCTCACTTGGTTTTCTTCTGAGCACCTCTGTGTAAGCGGCTCTCTCTCCCCATTCAGACCATGGGAGCCTGAGAGGCTAATTCAGGCTTTGAGCAGCTCAGTGCTGTTCCTGTGATATTTTTAGCAGCCTAACATTTAGGCAGTATTACACTCAGGGTCACAATGCCTAAATCCTTTCAAGCATCCAGCCCCTCCTCCATAGGAATACTGCTGAGGTGAGAGCAGACATGGGTGTTACTGATGCCTTGAACTCTTGGCTAACCAGAAGTTGAAACAGATAAACTGAATGGAGACTCACTCAAATCCCTGAGAAATGTCACCAGATTAATCTTAAGATGTTTTAATGTCAAATTGCATATATTTAAATGTATCCATATACACTCACTTGAGTTTAAATCTTGGTCCTTTCCAAGTCCATGGCTAAGACTTCAGTTGAAACAGGATTTAGCCTTTTTAACATTTAGAATAGAAACTTTGGGCCTGAACCTCTTTTTGGCCAATAACATTAAAGCAAAATGGACAAAATTGATCAGAATGGCATGACCAGGTAATACACTTATCCAGTTTCCTTTGCCTGTCTGATGTTCAAACAAATCATAAATCGTGTGTTTGAAATGCATTAGTTCACTGCAAGGCATCTGCCCTCAGGTCATGCATTGAATGAGAAAGTTTATGACTTCGGGGATTTACCTTAGGATTGTGTAGCAACCTGCATGGATACACCCTACTGAAATGTATCCAGCTGATCTGGTTCATCAGGTGAAAATAATCTTTGCTTCCAGTTCTAACCCCACCCAACATCCCCCTAAAGACTAAGCGTGCAGTACACTTTGAAATTGGTAATGACTGCAGAATAATGTCAAGAAGAGCTCTGTGTAAGCTCAAAATCTTGTCTCTTTCACCAACAGAAGCTGGTCCAATAAAAGATATTACCTCACTCATTGTTTTCTCTCAATCTAAACTGGCAAGACTCCATTCCGAATGTACAGTAAAATGATCCACCTTTTGAAAAGTATGTGCTGAACTGAGAATCTAGTGTGAGGCGCCAAAACAAACACAGAAACTTCTTCATTCCTGTTAAACCTTCGCAGGTTTTCAAAGGCACTTTCCTAACTCTCGTCCCTTTGAAGTCAATAGTAAAACTCTCATTCACTTTAGTCGGAGCAGAGTTTGGTCAGTCAGGAGTGCTTCTGAAAATCCCACTCACTCACCCATCCAGTAATTTAACCAGCAAATCCGCTCTTCCAGATGGATTCATTTATTTTTACAGCACCCAGAACTGTGCTTGATGCTTCAGAGTACAAAGAAAAAGCCAGAGACCCAGATCCTCAAAGTTTTTTAGGTGCCTAACTCCCACTGTGGATGCTTTTGAGGCTCTGGGCCAGAGTCTCTTCCTGAAAAGTTTACAGTCAAGCTTTCGAATGACATGCGAGAATAATAAACCAGAAAGTGGAAGGGCTGAGGCAAGACAAGCATAGGCACTGACTCCATGGATGCTCCAAGGATGGAGCATCAACTGGGAGAAAATGGTGGGTGCTGAACCAGCAGCCCCTCATCAGCTTCATGCCTCCCCCCACCTCCTCGTGGATCAGCGCTTCCTGCCTGCCACAAACAGCTGTTTCACGGCATGCAAGAGGCTGGGGAAAGGAGGGCAGAGGAGCAAGGATTTGCTACACTTGTGGAAAGAGGTGAAACAGGGTAGGAAGAAATGAGTGAGGGTGGAATGGGGGCAGGAAAAGGCAGGGTCTTGGGGAAGAGGTGGAGTGGGGACAGGGCCTGAGGTGAAACCGGGGTGGAGCACACACACACCCGGCACTTTGAAAAGTCAGCACCTGTGAGGACAAATGTTAATGACACAATAATGTAGTCACACAGTTATGGCATGTGCATATGCTGGCTGTTCTACTGTTTGTAGTGTTTTCTTTTACCCCTGCTCAGTTAAACCCTCTTCCAACAGCCCCCTTGTTTTCCGTTTCCCATCCCTCCATACTACAGCCCCCCAACCACATTTCCTAATCTTGCCCCCTCACTTCCCTCAGGACAGTAAAAAGTCCTTTGCTGCAGACACAATCACACCTGTTACTAATCACCTCTGGGGGGCTCCTGAGCTCCAGGACCAGTGAAGGGGGTCTTTCCTAGTGCTTTTACTGCTGCTGCACTTCCTCTGGGGAAGAAGGGCTTTTCACCCCGGGAGGTTTGTGGGAGAGGGCATCTCCTGTCCATGTGGTAGCTAAAGGGAAAAGGCTAAAGGCCCTACTTTCCTCAAGATCCTCAGCCCCTGAGCTTCTGGCTCTGAGTGTTTTAAAAAAATAAAATAAAAACTGAAAACTCGACTAGGCTACCACATTAAGATTTTAATCTATTTGCACCAAGGATCGTCCCTTATTAGGGGGGTATAAACATGCTGGAGGGCATTTTTTTCTATAGATAAATCTCCACACAATATTCTGCTACGTTTGCCCCAAAAAGAGCCTAATCCAGCTCCCACTGAAGTCAAATGACTGAAATGGGACTTGGATCAGCCCAGAACAGAGATCTTGCATGTATTTCCCTAGTGCCAGAGCTAGCAGCAATATATACTAGCAATTAGATGACCAGGAGCAAATAGTTTGGAGCTTAAGCAGAAATATAAACAACTGTTTTCTCTTCACTAAAGCAGTGGTCTTCATAGTGGGGTGCGCGCACTCCAGGGGATGTGTGACATCCTCCATGGGGGGCCGCAGAGGCCCGCCAGCATGCCGCCAAAGTGGGAAGTTCTATTTGTGTCCTGCCGAAATGCCATCGAAAGCGGAAGCTTTGCAGTCGGCGGCATTTCGGCGGACACACCCCCGGCCCGCGAGAGGCATCGGGGAAGAGAAAAGGGGCCGCGGTCATAAATCTTTGAGAGACACTGCACTAAAGAAACTATCAATGACATCTCATAACTGAAATAATCAGTGGAGCAAAGACATACTCTGGCTCTTCTCTACCCTTCTCCTAATGCAGACAGGTCTTTCCTGCTACCACCTTCCCTCTCCTTTGTCATGCCCTGCAAAATGTACTTCCACTGCCTCCTTCGCTCCCACAACTGACCTGAATCCAGGTGTCCACGCCAGCCACCAGTTCTGTCCCTCCCCACTTGACTCTGCTCCACCACACAACCCCCCTAACCAGCTGTACCTTCCTTCCCTTACACAATCTTAGTGAAATGGGAGAAGTGGGTGTGTTTCATGTGTGCTTGTCCTGACGGGTGACTGACTGCTGTTGTACTTGCTGAGAAAGGATTTTGGAGAGTTAGTGCAGTATCAACCCTCGCCAGACTGGTGACTCTCCAAAGGAATTAAGATGAGCAGACAATAGAAAAAAAAATAAACTAACCTCTTTGAATCGCTGTACAAAGTATTGGTGGGGCTTAGCTCAACTAGCCACTAATGACTAGCTGCCCCTGGAAACGATTATAGTTTCAGTTTGTTAATATAAACTATCTGGAAGTAATTTTGTAGGTTTATTGGTTAGGTTGTCTCAATACTAAAGAGTCACAGTATGTATTGCAGCCACCATTTTAAAAAGACATCCCAGGATATGGGTGGAGGCTGGAGTCTAAACAAGTGACCAATACTGTATGAAGCCAGAATATGAGAAGACATCCTGTATACCATGTCAGAAAGGAACTTCCACAAAGGAATATGTGAGGCACCTCAGCCAGTGACAGCCAAGGAGCTGTCATTATCTCTCACTCCCTATATGGGCTGTCTGGCAAGTAGGTATGTGTGGTACTCAGTGAAGTAGTTTTCCTATCAATTAAGCATCCTCAACTCCTATTATATTCAGCTGGTGAGGAGGATGATCATCCTTTATTTGGCAGCAGACCAGTGAACACCTGGTAGGATTGGGCTCCTTGGTAATGCCAAAATGTTCTTATTGGATCATTTTTGATTTTTTAAAATGAAATAAATAGCAAAAACTCAGTGGTGCTATGTTTTAATATGCTAATTTCTTGGGTTAAGGCGCCAAAGTCCTATTTTTAGGCTCCCCTGCAATCCACAAGACTCCCACTGAACCCTGCAGGCACCTAAACTCACTCAGCCCCTACATTTTTAGGGTAAAAGTTCCCTAGGAGTCTAACTTTCTGCCTCTTGCATGTGCCTAACTGCACATTCAGATGCCTAAGTCCCATAGCAACCCACAAACTAAGGAAAGAAAGGCATTTGCTTGCCTACCTCACATGCAGGTCCTGAGCTGGTACACATGCTCAGGGACTGCCTATCAGAGCAGGTTCCATTCAGAACCTAGCCATCACAGGAGAAGGAAGAGATGATGGTGCTGCCACCCACAGTATAGTTTTTATCCCAGTCACCTGGGATGTGGGAGACCCAGCTTCAACTCCCCACTCAGGAAGAGGAGAGAAAGGATTTGAACACAGGACTCCCACATCTCAAGCATATGCTGTGACCACTGAGCTATGGGGATATTCTGATGTGAGGCTCCTCGCTTTCTCCTGTTGAAGCTTCTCCACTGTGGAACCCCTTGCCTAGCATGCTGGCATTTGTGGGTCACAGCCTAAGGCCCCTGTTTCTCCCCATTCATTGTATAGGGAGCCATGGTGCTTAACTCTGCCTTTTTGGATTGCAGTGTTGTTCCTTTGATTTTCTAGGCACTGTGACACCGCGTGCAGCAACACCTAGATCACTTTGTGCATCCAACCTAGGGTGACCAGATGTCCCAATTTTATATGGAAAATCCTGATATTTGGGCTTTTTCTTATATGGGCATCTATTACCCTTCACCCTCCATCCTGATTTTTCACACTTGCTATCTGGTCATCCTAATCCAAGCCCAGGTGTCTCTCCACTAATTTGAGACTTGTTAACACACTGCAGTGCATTTTACATAGAAAAAACTGTGCTCAATGTATTGAAAAATGTACTTCAGATTAACAAGAGCCTTGTATGCATTCTCTTTTAGTGCAAACTAGATATTAGCTAGGTGACCAGGAGCCAAAAGTTTGGAGAGGACAGCAACCCAAGAACAAATCGAAAAAACACAAACATTCTCTCTTCGCCAAAGAAACTTTCAGGGGCTGCTGATGCCCCAAGTTATTGGTTGGGCAAAGACATTGCAGATGTTTCTTATGCTGCCCCCAGAACAAAGCTCTCTTCCCTCTGGACACAGCCGGCCTCTGCTACCTTTTTATCTCACTCTTTTCTCATACACTACTGAACTTTCTACTTCTCCCAAAACCTACTCAGGACCAGGTACCCAGCACAGCCATGCCTTCCTTCCCTCTTCACCAGAATCTGCCCCAGAGACAGGCCCCAATAAGCCACCTGCTCCTTCCTTTCCTTACACAACTTTGATTGATGGATTTTAAATTATGGACTATATTCTCCCTCTCCATAGTACAGGTGCTGCTTGTGGGGGAACGTACAAGGAGCCGCACTTAGAATCATAGAATATTAGGGTGGGAAGGGACCTCAGGAGATCATATAGTCCAACTCCCTGCTCAAAGCAGAACCAATCCCAACTAAATCATCCCAGCCAGGCTTTGTCAAGCCTGACCTTAAAAACTCTAAGGAAGGAGATTCCAGCACTTCCCTAGCTAACCCATTCCAGTGCTTCATCACCATCCTAGTGAAATTTTTTTTCCTAATATCCAACCTAAACTTCCCACACTGCAACTCTGCATACCCCACTGTGTGCATTTGCTATGAATGGGATACAGCAAATAGCACACTCTATGCTTACTGGAGTACCAGGACTGTTCCTTCCTAGCACCTCACGGTACAAACAAGGCGACTGAACAATGCCAGTTCTCCCACCTTCCACACCAGCTCACAGAGCTGGCTAGACATGGCATGGTGAGCATGTGAGACCTAGAATTCAGTCATTGAAGATTTTCAGCAAGGCTTGCATAGAGTCAATCTTCTCACAATCAAGAACAAAAGGAATTAACTTAATTCTTAAATTCCAACTTTATATAATCTTATAATGCTAAAAAACATAATTTCTACTAACAAGGCTACATCATAATCCACATAATCTTCAGTGATACATAAATATAAACAAAAGAAAAATTAAATCTAAACCAATCAGTACCCACAGAAACATTGCAAGAAGTAGCTCAGAGTTCCAAAAGCTGAAACTGAGTTCATCTGGTGGACTGTGGAATTACTCAATTAGCTAGTTAGCTAACTAATTAACCAGCCAATCAGTATTACGTCAATAAATGAAAAACTCTGCTGCAAAATGCTTCAGAGTTAGGGGAAATGACCCTGCTTTCTGATCCCATGGCTGAGCTTCTCCCGACCCATGCAGGTCATGTGTCTTATTGTAAAGCAGCTGCCCTGACTACTTGCTTTCAATGGAATCTACTAGTCTAGCTACAGGAAATCTGTTGAGGATGCCCAAATCACCACACCCAATTCCAGAAATGACTGGGCATGGAATGCTAATTGTGCACAAGTCTAGCAATAGTGATCTAGAGCAGACATGATTCATTCCTCTCCCCTTCTCTCTAGATCTCTTTAAGAAAGCCCTATTAGACATGTGGGTTAGAATGCAGGCCAGAGGCTAAATGTCAGAGTCTGGCTCTTTGCAGAACTCATTCTTCATCAAATAAATACACAAGTAGTATCACACAATTCATCGGCACTGGACAGGTTGGGAACTTTCTTCTTGTCATTGATGAAATTCAGACTTCCAAAGTCAGGAATCATTACCAAGATGTATAGAACATACGAGATCCATGGCCAAATGTACTGACATAATGTACAAAATGAACAGTGCAAGTCTTGAGTGCTGATGCCATACCCAAACTTTTACCATGTAGTAATTAGGGCTTTGTAAACTGATTTGGATCAAAGTAAGATCCACGCTCATCCTACACTAAAGTCAAACCAAAATGTGGACATCAAAATAAGTTGAATTTAAAAAAGAAAACACTTCTACATAAGTCTGCACGTCCTGGGTTTGGCTGAGGCTGGAAGTACCAAAATACCACAAAAAAGACAGCTGTTCTAATGTTTCCAGCCCAAACTTTGCATCAAAAACGTGAGCTAACATCCTCAACTGCTTTGGATACGAGCACAAATTTTTGAATGACTTATCCAAATACTGCTACCGAATCATCTGAGCTTCGCTCATCCCTAGCTGTCATGGAGTTCTCTCATGACTCTGCCTGGCTCAGGAAAGGTAGTCTTTACATTACAGGTATCTATGGGACACTAGTTGTAAACTGACTGACGTGGCAGACTGGCAGGGAAATCTCAAATAGGAGTAGAACGGTTATTTTTTACCTCTGTATTTGGCACTGTGGGAATACTGTGTCCAGGTAAAGGTGCCAGAGTGACATACAAACTTGTGGGGAGGATTTCCTTGGTGCCGAAACAGAGGGAAACAGACTTAAGACTTCCTGCTGGGCTTTGCCAGAGGCAGAGGCTTTGCCTGGGGCAGGACTGCAGCGTGTAGGGCTATGGAGCTTCTGGGCGCTCCATGTGGCAGCCCTTGGAGGCTGTTGTAACTTAGGGTACCTCTACACCAGTGCTACAAAGTGTGAACACAAGCTCAAGATGATACATCCATGCTAGGACTCTAAAAATAGGGTGTTGCTGCAGTGGCTAGTGGGTTAACTGCCCCACGTACATACCCATCCAGGACACTCTACTTTAACTCGCTCAGAGCTAGCCAGAGTATGTCTTGTCAAGCTGGGAATTACATCCCCACTTTGCAGTGCAGCCATATCCCTAGACAGGCCGGGTCCCTGTCTGGAAAGGGTTAATCAGCAGCCTGAGGCTTAAGCAGCCTCACCCTGCTGCATTTTGTTAAGCTAGAGAAGGGAACTTAAAAGGGGGAAGCACAGCAGAGCGGACAGGCTGCATTGTGGTGTCTGGCTTATGTCAGAAGCCAAACAAGGGCCACAGCCTGCTTGAGGCTGTGGGCAGGGAGAGAGTGTGCTAGTCTCTGTGTGATGAGTTTGAAGCTCAGGAATAGGGGGGTTGGCATTGGCACAGTTTATTACAGCTGGTGCTTTCCTGCAAAGACTGGGGCTAATCACTGAGACTATGTGGCTGTTTTTTTTATTTTCTGTTGGACTCTCGGCAAAAGCCCTGGAAGGAGCTGGACTCTGTAAAGTTGCCTCGCTAGAGAAGACACTGGGGAAACTGGAGTGGAGCTGCTGCAACACCACTTCTGGGCATGAAAGAGAAAGCTAGACTGGTACTGGTGTGACAGGTCCCCAGTGGGGGTCTGTCTCAGATACACCAGGAGCAGCCCAGGGTGCAAAGATAGCCCCACCCTCTCCCTAGGCTGTGAGTTCTGTGCTGTTGCCCCACTGTGTTGTGTCCTGAGGAAGGAGTGCTTGGTGGCACAGAGAGAGAACTGGCTATTCCAGAGGAAGGCAAAGATCTGCTGGAATCCAGCCATTCATAGCAGCTCTCCCCCTTTTCCTCACACTCCCTGATGTCCTCTCAAGTGCTCACACCACAACTTTTATCTATCTGGCACCACCAAGCCAGCCCCTCCTCCACATCCACAGCTGGGTAAAACTGCAGAGGGTGGGGCACTGTTGCTCATGCAGCAGTGAATTTTGCATTTGCAACACACTTGTTCCTGAAAAGGGATCATGCTGCACAGTCAGGATATTCTCCACACACTGCTCTCTCTTCCTTTACCATGTCCCCTTCACCCCTCTCCACTGCATTGCACAGAGTCTCTGGGGCTAGCAGTGGCTACGCTAGGAGCATAGCAGTACGCAGCACATTTCATTAGAGTGCGCACCCAGGGAATTATTTTTTTAAAGGCGCCGCACTCTGCATTGAAAGCCACTTTTTTCTGAGACATTAAGGTGTGCCTGGGCACACCCAGCACACCCTGTGCACACACCTATGGCTAGGAGGGTGATACACTTCTACATAGCTACCATTTCCTTCTAGGCACGTCTCCCATTGGCTCTGCTTCCCTCCTCACTGTGCAGCAGAGATGGACGATATGTTCCTTTATGATTTCCCAGAAGTACAAAGGATGGAAGAGGCCTCCTAGGTCATCAAGTCCAGTCCCCTGCTATCTCAGGCAACCACATCATCTAATCAAAATCCTTATCAGCCTCTTGCTATCAACGTTTAGTCTTATAAAAGGCTGCCACTTTGGGGCTGCAACGCTCCCTTTTGCTGAGTAACTCAGCACAATCGCAGAGTTAGGCTCATATCGCTATGTGACCTTGCAAGTCTCCTTATCGTTGGGTTAGCACCTCCCTGCCGAATCCCTGCAATAACACTGCTGGTGTGAGTTCAGTTTCACAGAACAACACGTATTTGCTACTGGGCGAGGGTACAAAGGCAGCGTTCCTCATGCTGCTGGTAAAAACAGCTTCCCTTCCTTCCCAGGGCAGGAAGTGCACACCCCCTTCAACTTCCTCTCAGAGTTACTTACTGAGACGGGGTCCTTTCTCACTGAGAGAAACCACAGCCTTTGGGTTGGGTGTGGATATGCCACATACAGACCCAGCCAGAACAGAAACTATTACAATATTCAGCCCTGCATTGGAATCCCCCAGGCTGCATCTACGCTGGCCTGTATGGGATCATAACTAATCACTAGTGCCCTTGTATTCAGAGCACGGTTAGACAAGGCCCCTCATAAGGCAACTTTACATAGACGTTTGCTGTCTTATCACTTGATTCCTTAAATGCTGCAGTTCTCTCTTTGTGTTCGTTAGATTGTTATGCTCCCAAAATAGTCTGTTAGCTACCATAAAAAGGTGGGAGGTGGGAGGAGGAGTTACTGGGAAGACCACAACAATTTTTGTTTGCAGTTCTCCAAGGACTGAAGAAAATATGGTTGCTCCGGTGTTTGTCAGTAGACATGCGGTTGGGTGTGAATTACTTCACAGGGAAATCTTGTCTTTCAGAACCTTCAGCCAATCAGGTTTTTCAGACAATTAAATCAGAGGATCAGTTTGCTAATTTGGATGCTGAATGTTCAGATTTAGGCAGTGTGATCTTTAGTTCCCACAATGTTGCCTGTAGCACCTTGCAGCAGTTATATCACTTCTATTTTTGTGTTACAAACAGTTAACACTTACTGTATGTGTTTCCCTTTTGCGTGCGTTGGGCAAATACCTGTTTCAGGGTCTCTATCGAAACACATTCAGTTGGGGCAATGGAAGTTTGTTGCCTTTTGCTAAAGTAAACCACCCACTGCACTTTCTTCCCATTCGAAGCTGTCAATAATATGAAGCTGGGTCATTTTATTTTTATGGCACTCTGTCTGAAGAATGTATAAATATTTCTGCTATCTAAGGGTTAAGATTTCAAGTAAACTACTAACCATGCTCTTGCATTATGCACTTTTTTATTTGCCCCTCGTTTCATTACATTCCCCCTTCTTGTACTATCCATCATGCACACAACTAAATTCTGTATTTATTTGGGCAGTAGATTGTTACAGTCCTCCTTTCAAAAGGTATATGCGATATGGCTGAAATGCTGTCACTGGTCTGGACTAGGCAATAATTTAGTTCAGTTTTTCTGAGAACAAAGGATCTAGCTGGCATTTGCTATGCATCACCTGAGTGAGACTAATATGGAATTCCAATATTTAATTGTAAAAGACTCAGATGAGAGTATATAAGGATCTAGATTAAATGCATGCATAAATCCAGTGTACATTTTCTTGGGTGGGAGGGTGTTGCGGGAGAACCCTAATATCTAATTACATTCATTGCCTGTTACTGAAAATGTCTCTTTCACACAAGGTAATACTCCTGTTCCTTTGCTCAATGCTACTGATTAGTAGTGTTCTGCATGTTAGCTAATATTCTATATTTATTTTTATTAAGGGCAGTGTGGTCCAGTGGCTAGATCATTGGATCAGGACTGGGGACACCTGGCTACCATTCCTAGCTTTATCTCTAGCCTCCAGGGTGACCTTGAGCAAATCAATTCATCTCGCTGTGCTTCCATTTCTCTGCCTGTGAAGTGGGGATAATAATATCTACCATCTTTGTAAAGTACTTTGAGATTTACAGAGAAAAAGTGCTATGTAAGAGCTAAGTAGAGCTGGTTGTAAAATGGAATTTCTTTCCTACACAAAATGCCCACTACTCAAAATTTTGGTTTTGTTCTGAACTAGAACAAAACACTGAAATTTCAAAATTGCTTACAGGCAGGAAATTCCAAAACATCTTGATTTGGAAATAGTAAAACATTACATTCTGATAATGTCAAAACATAATATGAATGGATATTATATATTACATTAGAATACAATATACAAGTCACAGTGAAATGATAAAATTTACTTTCCTTTTGAAAATGTCTCAAATAGACACATGCATGCAAAAAGTTAATCTTAGACAAAACTGGACTTTCTGACAGAAAAGTGTTCCATCAAGAATCTTTTGTCTAGCTAGAGCTAATTTTTTTTAAAAAAAATACAAATCTTGGAGATAAAATCCACATGACATGAGTCATATGCACTAGTATGCTACCAGTGAGCCCATGTGTGTCCAAATTAGCCATGTGCAAGGCAAAAGTGACATAAGGCAGGCTGTATATCTTCTCCCTCTTTCCCCCATAAACAGCACAACAAGTGTAATTGTTGGGGTCAAATTCTACTTGCACGTATGTCAATGTAAATCTAGAGTAACTCTTTTGCTTTTTGGATCTATACCGATAAAGCTTGTACATGGAAATAGATGCAAACTGAGGTAATGGTGGTGGTTTCCCACATTTCCCATGCTTTGTATATGAAATCCACCAGAATGACTGTACTGGCTCTGCACTCAAGCATGCTAGAGAAAGAAGTGACTGTAACACCACAGATGATTTATCATTCAGCATGCTTTCAATTATGTGTGGTTTAATGAAGCCAAGGGAGAGGCTCTGGGTGTGGGTGACACACCTGCCTTGTTTTTGTTTTTAGAGTTTGGCTGCTCAGTGTTTTCCCTGAACAAGAACACCTCGTTCACAGGAACTGGTCTCAATCTGGGTGCAGATAGGCCACAATCTGAAGAGATGAATTCTTACACCAGTGAAGGCTAGTGATGGACTTATTACTGACGATAATGAAAAGATTAATGTTTAATTGCTCATATTACATCAGCTGTTTGACAGAGGGCTAGATTCTGATCTCAGTTACACCAGTGAGATTAAGATCAGACTCCAAGGGTCATGCAACTCTGCTCTTTTAAAATACGACGAACGTCACACTGAACACAAGTTTCTCCTCAGATTAACTTGCTCTTTAATCTTCAGGCACCCAGTCTTGCTATTTGTATTTGCTCCTTCCTTACTGAAGCAAAACCCCTATAGTGGTGGATTTGCTTGTGCAAAGACTGAAGGGTTTAGTATAATTATAGCTTAAAACATGCTTGCACATTATAATTGTGATCCAGCATGTCTTGTTTGATATATAAAGACCTGAAATACTTGGATGTAGCTATGAGACTGGAGAACAGAGAGTAAGAGAGGATTCGGGGCTGTTCTGTACTAGACAACTAAAAATAGTACCACAGTTGCATGATACAGACTTGTTTATAGTACATGATACTTACAGGAGACCTGCAAAGATTTCAGAAGGTCTGAACTAACAGCAGGGTTATGAGTGCAATGAAGGTTTCAAAACAGCCAAAGCACCAATAAATAGCTTAGTTTATAATTAGATATTTGTTATCTTTACCAAAAAAGTCTACGTTTCCCATCAATAGGCTTTTGTTATCTCACTTCATTGTGTCTCATTCTGGGATGTCACAAGTACCACTCAGCCTTTCTGACCTGTGGCTCTGACTTACAGCCTAGTGGTGGTCAGTGGTTAATGCAGCACCTTCTATTGTGAGAAAATCACTCAACAATTTGATTTAAAGAAAGGGTTGGCTTTGTTATCCATGCCATGATCAGGCTGCATGTCAAACTCACATAAGACCAAGAAGTGCTTCCAATGGTAGAAGCCATTGGATAGAGGGGTGTCGAGGGGAAGCTGCTGCTATTTCAGTTTATAGGTTGCATTAGCACTAATGGGGAGACTGCAACACAACACTCCAATCCAGGTGCCAGATTAACACAGGGCCTTTAGGTGCTGCGGCCCAGGGCTTTGAGCTAAGGGGACCCCAGCAAAAATAAACCCATAATTATATGCGATTCAGTGGTCACCAATCCATCAATTGCAATTAACTGGTCGATCATGGAGCCTCTGCCAGTTGATCACAGTCTCTGGGCCACTAAAAGTCCAGCGGTGCAGCAGGACTCAGGCAGGCTGCCTGCACGCCGTGGCTCCACACTGCTCCTGGACGCGGCCAGCTGCTGGCACATCTCTGTGGCCAGTGGGGGGAGCTGCATAGGTGGTGGACGCGGGCAGTGCCTGGAGACTCGCTGTCCCCCTCTCCCCAGGGGTGCGCAGAGACGAGCCAGCAACCGACTGCTTCTGGGAGCAGCATGGGGCTATGGCAGGCAGGCAGGAAGGCAATCTGCTCGAGCCCTGCTGCGCTGCTGGCCAGGAGTTACCTGTGGTAAGCGCCTCCTGGCTGGAGCCTACACCTTGCACCCCCTTCTGCACCCCAATCCCCTGCCCCAGGTCAGAATCCCTTCCTACACCCAAACTCCCTCCCAGACCCCACACCTCCTCCTGAACTGAATCCCTCTGCCCCGAGTCAGAATCCCCCCCTTCACCAAACCCCTCCCAGACACCACACTCCTCACCTCTCCTGCACCCCAACACTCTGCCCCAGCCTGAAGCCCCCTCTTGCACCCAGTCTTCCTCCCAGAATGAAACTAACGTAACAACTGCTCTAAGTAAGAAATAGGCTATTTTGAATTAACTGAACTATATTCTACATGTTTTAAGACGGACTTGTAACCACAGAACAGCTTTATATTAATCCAAAGGCAAGTTTAGTACAGTATTAATTGCCTCGATGCCATAATTGTGATAATTTTGTTTTAAATTAGAAAAAAAACATGTATACAGGGGCCTCACAAAATCTAATAGCCCCGGGCCCAAAGGAGAGTTAATTCGGCCTTGCTCCAAACAGTCCATTCCCCCTTTTGTTCCTGGCACACAGGTAACGTAAATATTAAGAATATATCAGTATGGCGCTAATATAGGTAGAAATGCCAAGGTACTTAGTTTTGACCTTTCCTACTATATATGTATTGAAGCATTCTAAAACACAGTGCAGAAAGTGGTTAGGGTGCTCGTGTGGGATGCAGGAGACCTGTGTTCAAGGCCTGGTTCTGTCTTGAGCTACCTGTATGACCATCAGCAAATGATTTAGTCTCTCTGTACTTCATTTCCTCCTCTGTAAAATGGGGATAATATCATCTTCTTACAACACCCCTGTGAGGTAGGGATCAAGGCACTAAAGATTTTGAGGTTCTTAGATACTATAGTAACACCTGAGATAAGCAGTATAATTGTATAAGGTATTATACTAATCTTCCCCAAAGATTCTCCCCACCCCAGTAGCTGCTCATGAGTTAGGATTCTCTTGAATCTTATCAGATCTGGTCAAATTTTCCATATAAAAAAAATCTTTTCAACAAAAAATGTTTATTAAATGGAAATTGTCACAAATTACTTCCTGATCAGCTCTTCTCATAACTACCACCTTTAGGAGTTTGTTTCTCTGCCAGGGAAAACATCCTTAAACACAAGTTGTCTGAAGCAACACTGCCATCTAGTGGAGAAGTAGATTCACCATTAAAGAGTATTCCTTAAATAAGCAAAGATATACTTTGCCCCCATCTAACACCTTCCTCCATCCAACTGTCTCAAAGATTTACAATCAGTGAGTGTATCCCTATTTTGCAAAGCACAGAAAAGTTAAGTGACTTGCCCAAAGTCTCAGAGATATTCCAGTCCAAAACATGAATCCAAGGGCCAAGATTTTCAGAAATGCATGTGTAACGTTACACTCCTAATTCCATATTTAACTAATTAAATTAGTAGAATCTGCTGGGAGCTCAGCACTTTTGAAAATCAGGCCTTCTTGTTTAGTTGCCTATACTGAAGAGCCTAACTTTAGATACCCATTTTGAAACTCAAGGCCTATTCACCACTTTAAGAACATAAGGGTCTTTGATTTGTCCTGTAGTTCAGGTCGTTATAGAAAACTCCTTAACAGTGAACAAGAGCTGATAAATATCATTTGTAGCTCCATATTTATAACATTTTCAGAAGTAAAGTAAAGTATTTAAATGTTTACTCCACCACATTTTCGTTTTCTGGAATTTTTTCCCCCCCATCTATAGGAAGGTTGGTACCAGTGATGAAGACTGTAGTGGTTTCAGACTGATTAACATCCGTTACAGTTGATTGGTCCATTAACACACTAGTGCTGGCTACAGGAGTTTCAGTTCCTTTTCCCTCACCCCGCCCTATCTACATTTTCCTCATCAACATTTGTCTTGTTTACCAGTTCTCTTTTAAACACTTTTTCAGTGCCAGTTGCTTTCTCGCTACTGGCATGGGAAGCTATGGTTTGTGTGGTGTCAGCTGGGAAATTCAGAACAATCATGAACCTTCAAATTGCACAAAAGTTACCTATTTAACAGTGATCTTACTTTTGTTACCCGTGTCCTCCCATCCCTCCTTTTGTCTATCATACTCTTGTAGTATCTTTTCTCAAATGAGATTGTAAGCTCTATGGGGTCAGAATCCATCCCTATAGACTGGATAGATTTGCTCTAGTTCAACCAGAAAATATGGACTTGATGAAAGAATTACTGATTGGGGTTTAATGGCTTGTGTTATGCAGGAAGTCAGACTATGTCGTACTTGTTCCTTGTGGCCTTAAACCCTACGAATTTAAAGAAACCAGTATTAAATAGAGAGAAATACGCCTCTCTGTGAACAGTTTACCATTTTGGGAGGTATTCAGATGTCAGTGACAGATCTGGTACTTGGTGCAGGAGAGAGTGGGGATGGTGGGAGAGCATGTCAGGCAGGTACGGCTCCCCGATTCTTAGGGCCAGTGTACATTAGCTCCATTGATAGAGCAGCTGTGGGGCTGCTCTAAGTTAAGTCACAAGGGTAGGTTCCATCAACGGTGTACTTCCGATGCCAGTGCGGAGTAGGCATAGAAAAGCTCTGGGCTGATACATCTCTTCTCTCCACTCTTTTCTTCCACCAATGCACCTCTATGCGGGAGGGTGCAGAGTGGGAGCAGGGTGATAACACAGGACATTTGTCTGTGCTCTGCCCAAGTGGCACAAAGTGTAAATTACATTTAACCTGCACCACCCTGCGTAGAACTCAGTGCCTCTCATACCTACTTTGGTCAGGAGTAAAACTGCTTATCTGCATTGGAGAATCATAGGCCTAGGTCTAAACTTTAGGGGGAATGAATGCACAAGGGAGAAAAAACTGTACCCTACTCCCCCCAGGCAGACTGCCCATCTAATATGGAAAAAGGAAGGGCCACATCCTGCCCCTATAAAACTCTCTTTGGAAACAAGTCTGAGTCTCTATTATTAAGCAATAAAGAGGAGATAAAGTGAAACAAGAAGAGGGGGCTCTGCCAATATGGGTCTGTTTTATTTTCCAAAGCAACTTTTTCCCTTTCTGAGAAATATAACATAATAATAATAATAAAAAGAGGTGCAGAAAAGTCACAAATTACTTTATGGCTGGAGAAAATGCCCTACAGTAAGACAGAGTCCAATCCTTCCAGTGTATCAAAAAGAAGACTCAACAGTGACTTGATCAGGATGTATAAATACCTTCCCTGCGGAGAAAATACTTGGCACTCAAGGGCTCTTTAATCTACCAGAGAATGGCATAACAAGAACCAATGGCTGGAAGCTGAAGCCAGACAAACTCAAATTACAAACAAGGCATAACTTTTAACAATGAGGGTGATTCCCCAGGGAAGTGGTGGGTTCTCCATCTCTTCAGGTCTTCTAGTCAAGACACTGTGCCTTTCTGGATGATATGCTCTAGCCAATCACAAATTACTGGGCACAATACAGGGGAAACAGGGTGAAATTTAATATCTTGGAATATACACAAGGCCAAACTAGATGATTTAATGTTCCCTTCCAGCCTTAAACTCTACGAATACTCCACCAAGTACCTCAGTATTCAATTACTATGGCTGCTACAGCTTAATACCATTAGGATAAGTAGTAGGCAACACAGTTCACAGAAGACTCATCTTGGGTCTTTGTGTCCCATCTTTGGGTTATGAGATTATGGTGGATAATGGAAGAGGAATGGAGAATGGGCATTTAACGGAAAGTCTACAACAGCCTTCCTTATGGAATCACAACACTATGCCTTCATCTTTTTTTCCAAAGTCGCACAGTACGGAGACATTTCAAGGCACTTGCTGGGCTCTGGCTGGGGTTGCTAAACCCAGAAGTCACACAGAGGTTTTGGATAAATCCCTGCTGTCAGCTCTTTACTTCTGAAACTCTCATTTCCTTCTTCTTTCACCCATGCTTTTATTCTAAAAAGTCCTATAACCATTGAACTTCCTACTTCTTTTTTAAGTAAAGGCTGACACTGGAATTTTTTTTTCCTTCGGGGGAGGCATAAAGCCATAAAAAAGGGGAAATAAGATTTACTGCCCTTCAAGGCATACTCAAATGCCTGATGATTAATAATTTATATGGACCCATCAACACTAAGCTCTTAGTTAGCCCAGAATCTGCTGTCAGGGCTGCCCCATTATGAGGCAGTTTAATAATGTCTTGTAAACATCTGGTGCAGGGAAAATAGACATTCTCTTCTTTCTGAAACTAATGTACATGGTTTGAAAGGGGCAACCATTTCACAATACACCTTCTAAAGGAGAGGAGCTACAATGTTGTAGTGGTAGAATAGAAATAATGAACAGTAAATCACCAAGCTACTTAAAGATGTTCTGAGGATAAGACATGCCAACAATTTTGTTCACCATGGGACAGATTGTGGGAGAAAGAAGAAGTTTTATGGAACTTTCTCCTTCCCCCCTGCAACATCCACCACAATTGGAATGTAGATGCAAGTATGTCTTACCATCCTACCGTCTGCACTCGCCAGCAGAACTGATGTGAGATATTTATGGTTCAGCTTTTCAAAGGAGCGGGGAGATGTAGCACCACCATTGTTCCCCTTAAGCTCCAATTGGAACCTTGCATGAGTCAGGCGCAATTGCCACGTCAGTACCCCACTTCCCTTTTCCTAGCACCCTCTTCCCCTCCCACAAAGCAGTGATCTGATCTTGTTGATCTAGTTTTGCAAACTGATTATTACAAAGATTTTATGGCCACACTGTTGAACTCAGGTGCCTAAAAATTAAATCCATATTTAGGCACATTTTTTGTTAAGCTGGCATAGTCAATTTGGTAGGTCTTGGATGTACTTAACTTAGCACAAAATCATGGCTCTGAGACAATGGGCCTGAAGGTATATTGCTTGTGTTCCTTTGCCATCAAGCTCAGTCCACGTCTCCCAACTTTTAGAAAGCTCTTGAATATCTACCCCTTCCGAAAAAAGTAGCATAATTCTTTTTACGTCTCTGATGGCTCACTTTTCCTGTATGGAGCCCACTCAAAATGCATTATTATTATTATTATTCACTTTAATATTTCTAATTTCATTGCACTGTAGCCATTTGTAGGGTCCCATATTCTTTTTTATCTGTATATTGCTTCAACTCCAACACTGAAATCACTATTCTGGATTCCTCACCAAAAATACTTAGTGGAAGGCATGTAGCAGATCAAAGAACAGTCAGCAGATATGAATCACACTCAGCGGGACTGGCCTCTCTGATGGTTTGTCTTGGGATGAGGTGCCCTACAGAAACAAACTATTTTCCTCAGTTGAAAGCCATGACACCTACCTATAGTCATTTCATGTAGCTCTGGCTTGGCTGAGAACACAGAACTCAACAACTACACAACTTTCCAGACTCCCCTGCTCTTTCCAACTAACACTGGCAAGGAATGCACCTGTGAAGGGACCAAGGCTACACTTCCATTCCAAAACCTTTCATACTGCAGAAGCCAGTATCTTCAGGGGAAACATCCGAAAGCAGAGGAAATCCAGTGCTGGAAATGTACAAGAAACAGACTCCAGGTGGAAGTCGTACTAGGCCTATACATTCTACAATAGATTTTGCAAATAAATCTGGGAAAATAGGACAAACCATGTGCTGTCTAGAAACAGAGGATGACTTCCTAACTGCCAGTTAACTTGTCAGGAACAAGCATTTTCCAAGGAACAAGATGCATCAAGCAGTAGCAAGCAGTCTCTCTCCTCCCAAGGGTCACCCTGAGTATGTTTACCTTCAAATAACCTAGTAAATTGGAAACTTGCCATCTTGGAAGAAGAGAAAGCCACAGTAGGGGAATGGCTGCATTCCACTTTTAGTCAGAAGGAAATAAACTTACTCAATCAGCTTTTAAATCAGTTATTCTAGCACAACATACTAAAGTAAGGAGAGAGAATAAAGAATTGTCATAGTCACTTCTGAGGGAAATAAATGTCTTATCAAAATGATACCTGGGGGGCGGGGCTGATATGATCATGTAATATCAGTGTCTTCTTTCCTGGGACCTGGATATAGCTCCAGAGCAGATTTAGGACTCCACCTCTCACTCATCACCTCCTGCTATGGAAACATTCCCTTTCAGAAATCTTAGATAAAAGTTTCCCAGAACCTCTTTGTGGTTTCCAAATACTGTAATACATAGAGTCTTACATTACTGATGGGAGGAAACGGGGCAGGGGGTTCTAAAACACCCGGAACATCCCTATGCCTTCCCTATAATCACAATTTTATTGCGTTCATCTATTCTCTATAAGAATAGCCCCATTCTGTCTTGCTCTTCATATATAAACTACAACGTGACAACTTCAGTGGTGTTCAGTTTGTTAAAAGAGTAATCCCCTTTAAGCTATTTATATAAAGAGGCCAGAAGAGTCTTCCTGGTTATGAAATATTTGTTGACTTGTTTTTGGTTAACCTGAAAAGGCCTGTTTTCAAGAACTGGATTCTTGCAGTCTCAGACTATTCAGGTGAAAGGAACATTTTCTGGCAACATCATTCATCAGCAAACGATCCACTCTATGTTAGGTTATATAAAACTAAGGAGGGATAACCATCGTGTGTGCCTTTCAAAGGAGATGTCTGGGATCTACCTGAATCAGTTAGTTTTATTGTCCATTCTTTGTCCTCTCACATTCATTTAAGTGAAGCTCTATTAAAGAAAGAATATTCCACATCACAGGGTGTCTACGGTCACAAGATAAACTCTACACCCAGTAAATCGATCTCAGGACGGTTTGGCCTCCTGTATTCAAAGCATGATGTGGTCATCATATTTATTGGGTAATGAATTCTATCTAGGTACTTAAGTGGCCACATCACCATGGCATTGTACCATTTCACAGTCTTTAACATATTTATTCTTGCAACACTCCTGGTAAGGGAAGGATGTAAATCCCAATATCTCCAGAAAATGAAGAATGAAGGCAGAGAGAGACTAAGGCGCAGATTCTCAAAAGGGTGTGTCTACACAGCAACTAGACACCCGCCGCTGGCTTGGGCTGTGGGGCTGTTTCATTGCTGTGTGGA
This sequence comes from Dermatemys mawii, assembly GCA_007922305.1. Taxonomy (NCBI): domain Eukaryota; kingdom Metazoa; phylum Chordata; order Testudines; family Dermatemydidae; genus Dermatemys; species Dermatemys mawii. The sequence continues at coordinate 33,735,524 of ML677326.1, read as the reverse complement.
CTTCTGGGCTCAGGCTGCAGCACTCTGTGAGGTGGGAGGCCTAGGGCTCTAGCTTAAGCTTGGAAGTCCACACAGCAATGAAACAGCCCTGCAGCCCAAGCTGGCTGGCATGGGCCAGCTGCGGGTTTTTCTTTGCCGTGTAGACATACCCAAAAGTACTTAGGTGCCTAACCCTCACAGAGTTAGGGCTTAAATACTTCTGAGGATCTGATTCTAAGTGACTTGCCCAAAGTCACAGATAATATGTGGGGGAGCGAGGAATTGAACCCCTAATACCTGAGTTCCAAGCCAGCACACTAACCACTGGGTCAGTGTTCTGGTGTTACTATGTTTAAATTTGGGGAAAAATCTTAGGATAGAGGTTTGCTGGCAGTGCTGTACTGTGTAATTGTTAGATGGTTTTTGGCAACACTCTCACAGTGACTAACTACATCACTAACACCACAAAGTTCTAGACACTCGGAGTATTTTGTGGGGAGGGGAAAAAAATGACACTACAGCAGTCACTGTTAGAACTCAGAGTAAAATGATTTTTCACTTAAGAAACAGGGATATTAGCCAAATATCATGGAACAAATAGTATCCAATCAGCTCTGGTCACCATTAGGCAGTCACTGTTTAGGTACAGGTGCCACACAATGGTATCTGAGATACCTCCAATCACAGCCTCTTGTGTATATAGGGAAATACTCATAAAAAACTGCTCAGCTACTATAGGTCATTATAGTGTCTCCCTCAGATGCATTGTGCTTTAATTGAAAGTTATGTGCACACGAGTAAAAACACTCTTCTAAAAATAGATAACTTGTAAGAACGGGAAAAAAAACCTAGTAAAATATCAAGATTAATTATAGTAATCAGATCATGTACACCAGGAAAAGAATTTTGGATTTGAGAGAGAAAAGTGTCAAAATCACTTCAATGAAAAGGAATGCACTGTCTGCCTACACTCAGGCCAAAAGACTGAGCAAGCATAATGTTAGCATGTGATTCCTTGCTCCCCTTCTGCAATTTTAGCACACAGAATAATAGTATTGTGATGGAGTCAGACCAGAAGGATACAGGAGAGTGCTGGAAGGCAGATATATTAGTCTCAGGATGTGCAGGTCCCTGTTCCCTGGATAGCCAAACAAAGGCTACTCCAGGCCAATCAAGACACCTGGGGCCAATTAAGAACCTTCTAGAAAGGAGTAGAAACAGCTAGCCTAATTGGGACACCTGAAGCCAATCAGGGACTGGCTGAAACCAGATAAAAACCTCCCAGTTAGTCAGGTGGGCTGTGGGTGTCAGGAGCTGTGGAAGGAGGTTGTGCTGTTGGTAAGTCTGAGTGGTGGACAACATATCATCCAGAAGGAAGGAGGCCCTGAGGTAAGGGTGAAGTGGAGTTTGAAGAAGCAGGGACTGCTGTGGGGAAGTAGCCCAGGGAATTGTATTGTGTTTTGTGGATAAAAGGTCAGCCATCTTAGCTGATACTATTAGGGTCCCTGGGCTGGAGCCTGGAGCAGAGGGTGGGCCTGGGCTCCCCGCTTTTTACACCTTCCATACTGGCCTGTGATGAAGGTAACTCACTAGGTGGTGATTCTTGCCAATTATACTGAGAAAGGGAGGTTACTCTGGGGCCTAGATGAGTTTCTGAGGCCCCTAAATCTGCCAGGAAGCGCAGGACCCACAAGGACAGACTTGGAGCTTTGTCACAGTATATAATGCAGCTCAAGCCTATCCATAGGGGCCAGGGAACTGTCCTGCTAAAAAGAACTGTGGGTTTTTGTTGTAGGGGGAGGGTGTTTGTGGGGTTTTTTTTTTTTGTATTTTTGTTGCTAAACAGGGAACAGAAAATACTATTGATATTGTTAAAGCCTAGCTCACGTATGTGTTAGATTTTCTAAATTCCTTTTTACGCATCTTGCAGACACCAGCTCCCCACATTTGTTCCATTATAAGAGTCTTAAATGGAAAAGTAGAATACTACAGATGCCCTCCTACCATTGGGCTGTTGCCTTCAGATTCCTGGAAGTACCTCCCAACTACATAACCAAAACCCATGGAACCACATTAGCAAAGGAGAAACATTCACCCTGATGCTCAGCCCTCAGAATCCCAATTCACCCAATCAACACTCCAGTTAGTTGGCAAGTTGGAGACATTCAATGGGCAAATGGAGGTTATGATCCGTTCCCTCAAACCCACACCCTTTTAGTGCAGATGCAGCCTAATTGTAAAGTGTTTAAACTCCAGACATATTGGCAGGAAATGGGATCTGGGAGTGCAATGGGATGGGCTTCTGTATAGGATGGAGGGAAAGAGCAGATGGAAGGAATCAGCAACAAAGATCAGACGTGTCTAGAAAAAACAGGAATTCCTTCAGCTGGTAATGACGTGATTTAAAATGTTAAATCCATTAGATTTTGGAAATTATTTTTCTCTGCTCTGGTCTTCCATGCCATCTGTATTCAGTAAGGGGAGTGCAGAGGAGAAGTGGGATATAAAGATCTTCTGTTTTCATATACAGACTGAGTGAAAGCCAGGACCCGTTGAAGTCAGTGGTAAAATTCCCATTGACTGCAATGAGGCCAGGATTTCAGCCACTGAGCATTTATTTCTTTTAAAATGAAAGCATGCAGTTTAATGGTCACATTATCATGTAATACATGCTCATCTGTACTGACAGAAGACGAGTGTAAAAAGTTAGTAATACACATATCCAAACTGGGGTGAATGCGTCATATTGATCATTGGATCATTGTGGGAGACAGTGCCATAGGTCACTGACTTGGATGGAGCTTGGGTCTTCAAACCTTAGCAATTGTTTTTCCCCTAAGCAATAGAAGCCCATCAGATTTCAATTTTAAGTTATATAAATATCCCAGTGCTTTATTTTCATCTTGTTAATCAGCTGTATGTTCAGTTATAGCCCACTAACCTCCATGCAGAATGTGCGTACTACAGCAAAAAAATATACAGGTGGAAATGAGTGTAATGCAAACACCAATATTCACGCAGACTATCACTACAGTAATTAGATAAAACAAGATCAGACGAGCTTAACATTTAAAAATTAAATTTACTGGGTAAAAACCTGCAATGTGCAAACTTAAGTTCATTGATATAAAAATACAAGTTATTTATATGTTGTATACACACAAAATATGTATGGAAATCATTTACACAGCTAGAAACCAGGAATAAAGTTCAGGATATGATCATGCAAAGCTTTCCTCCTGTCACTTGCAATGGTACTGCCCTGGGACTGCTCACATATGTAAGGCTCGCAGGAATGGTCTTAAGTCTCTTAAATTCAAGGGGAGAAATGTGTAATTGTTAAGGTTGAATGTGGAGAATATTATTTGGTAGCCTTAAAGCTTGACAGATGTGTTGTTCTTATTCCATAGTGTAAGGGTGAAATTGTCTTCAAATAGACATGACATGTGCATTGAAAAGAATGGGAAAAGTGTATGCATATAAAGTAAAAATGTGGTATATTCTTCTCCCGCGAGCCAGGTACAGAACTTCCAATAATTAATGAATGTCTATTTGAACGCAACGTCAAAGAACACCCATGCTGGGTTCTTGGGATTCTTGCTGTTAATATTCAAATACAATGCACAAATCATTGTAAAACTCCAACCTCCCCGATGGTCTCCCAAACTCACACTTCTACCCCATTCTTTCCTCTGACCAATGAGAGAAGTAGGATTCTATGAAATTCTATGTGCTTTTGTGGAACTTGCTCTCATCCTTGCTCTCTAGCTCAGACCTAGCAATTAATTCCTAATGATTAGCAAAAACAGAAAGTATCTCTCACCCTCAGGCCAAAAGAATTTGCTGCCCATCACAACTCTGCCCCCTGATACCAGACCACCGTGTCTGTGTTACAGGAGTGTTCTAGAAAAGAGCTGTTTGTAGATCTGCAAAGAGTTAGCTGATAAAAGTAGATAGCGCTCAGGAATACACAAGCACACTTGCAAGGTCTTTTAGGTCCAAGACTCTTGTTCCTGTGCATTGCCAATGGCTTCTTTATATCATCTCTCAACAGAGCGGGAAAGGGAACCGATTTAACAACTATTAATCTGCCCCAAGAAAGGAAAGTGGCCTGACTACTCAAATAAAAGGTATACACTTTTTGTCAATACACCCATTTTCAAATGAGTCCCACAGCCCAACACAAGATCCCCCCCATTCTGAAAGCACTGATGGAACAAGCAGAGTTTAATTTCCACAACAGTAAGCAAATAACACTTTAGTTCAATATTCAGATTCTGCAATTGTAATAGGGCAGAATTTTTTTTTTAAAGATTGCGCCAGCAGGTCTGTAATATCTACATGTGTCTCAGGGATGGAGGCACATACATTAATGTAGCGTATTCAGTAAGGTGGGTCAGAAATTTTCCATCACATCTGGTTTTGGACAGAAAATTGGTTTTGACTAAATGAAATTCTTAATGCGAAGTGTTTGGTTTTCATGTTGAAAAACCAAAGACCCAAAACCTCCATATGAAAATACAGTCACGGTGCTTCAGGCTCCCATTCTTCTCCAGGAGCCAAGCTTCCCAGCTGAACTATGCCTGCCCATCAGGCTCTGAGGGTGTGTGGGTATGAGATCAATGGGAGAAGAGCATAATTACAGCCATTGGGTCAGATTCCAGCTCGTGCTCTGCCCCTTTTTTCACTGCTTCAGCACTATGTCCTCTGGACATTCTGGGCTGCAGAACAGCACATTAGAAGCCTGAGGAAGCTGCTAGTAATCAGACCAGCCCCAAGACACTAATTATTGCTAGAATCTGAGAGCCACAATAACGAAGCCACTGTCGATCCCCTCTGCCTTCCCGTGTTGTCTCTCCTGAGCGTTGCAGCACAGAATTTGGCATAAAATTTATCCACCTCCTTTGAAAGCATGAAGAAACACTCTCATTGTGGAGTGTACATTTTGGAGGCAGGGAAGTGGGGGGAAGGAAAAAGGGAAATTGAAAGTGAAAAGCAAATACCACGTCTCTGAAGACCACAGTAACATCAGAGAAAGCCAGAGATTTTGCAGTAACCAACTAGGGGCAGAATTATTTAGTGTCTGAGAGCCCAGGTCTCTCAGAAGACCTGGATTTTAGTCCCAGCTACCACTAAGACATGGTGCAGTCTGTGACAAGTCCCTCAACTCCCTTGTGACTCACTTCCTCACTCTGTATTAAAGGGGAATCAGAATGTTTAATCACCTCTGTAAAATGCATCGACCTTCTCAGATGATTGGCGTGTCGTCATTATTCTCAGGTTCCATATAATGATCTCTCAAAAATAAACAGGCCAAGGTATAGACATGCCAATGAGAGCAGCAGTATGTCCTCAGGTGCGTGACCAGGAAAAGAAAGGCTGCTACTGCAGGGTGGCACTCCACATGCCACACCAGCACTGCAGCTCATGGGATGCTGTTGACTGCAAAGCACTAGTGGAGTGGACTCTTTCTTGTCACAGATGGCACGATTAGCTTTTGCCACATAATAGGCCAAGTCTCACTTCTGCACTAGCTGACACCCTCTCCTGTTCACAGTGCATCTCGGAGCTGGTATGCTAGTGTGTGTCATCAGAACCCTTAGATTACTTACAGAACGAGAACAGCAAAGCACCTCTCTTAAGGCACAAGATGTGCATGGGAATGAACTCTTGGGACCATCTCCTGGAGAACCATAGAAAGTTGCAGAAGTGACAAAGAGTCCTGTGGCACCTTAAAGACTAACTAAAGTATTAGAGCATAAGCTTTCGTGGGCTAATACCCACTTCGTCGGATGCATGCAGTGGAAGTATCCAGGGGCAGGTATAAATAGGTAGGCAAGGACCAGGTGGGAGATAACAGAAAGTCATAGAAAGTTGCTCTCCTTTTCCCTGTTTCTCCCCCACTCCTTTTATGCACATCATAGGGGACAGGGATGGGACAGAGACTAATCACCTGTGGGAGAGGCAAGGGGGAGAAAACTCTGTGAACTTCAACTTGCAGCTTTTCACAGACCATTTCCTTATGAGGGAGGGAGATTTCTCCCTTTTGCGGGCTAGGACATGGATTTATGGGTTCCCAACTCACTAGTATCTCATAACTACAGGTAAGGGAACTACCTTCTGTTATGATACAACAGCCAGCCTGTAGGAATAATTCGGGAGCCTCTCCCTCTGGCAACACAGAACTATACCTCTGTTGACAGAGTCCCTAGGAGCAGAGGGGACCTGAAGGTGTGTGTCAGGAGTGTCACACAAGCTCTATTACTTTTCTCTCATTTCTGCATGGAAATGCCTGGGCTTTGCAAGGGTTGGAGACTTGGAGCAGGGCACCTCCTTTACTCCACACTCTTCCAGCCTGCCCCCACCCTTTGAGATCTAGTGGCACAGGACAGAAGAAAATGATCTCACAGTAACAGCACCCCCATCTCATTCCAAGTAAGCAAGGGAAGATCCTAATGCAGTTGTGCCATTAATGCTCAGATTCTGTCCTGTGGATGGCCTGGGCCATAGTGTGTCAGTAAGGTGGGGTACTTGCAACTTTAGCAAAATCTGGTGCATTTGTACATGGACAGGTTTCACCCTGGAAAGCTCTACTTCTTGGCAAAGTCACACTGTCACAAACATGTGGACATTTGAGACCAAAAGCTGATCCTACCTACTGACCACTCTCTCCTTTGGGAAAAGTTGCTCTAGCTCTCATTTCAACTCAGCATGATATTGTCTGAAGGAAAGGAAATTCTTGAAAAAGTCTTTGGGCCAGAAGCTTTCCTCCACTTATACTGGAAGAAAAGCAGAGCACGAGCCAAATTACTGCACTCCTTGAGTCATACAAAAAATATACAACCTGAGCCAAGAGATACAGACGCAGGTCCCAAGTTCACAACTGCGGTTCTTAGTGTGTCTAAAAAAGTTTGATGTCCATCAGTTTTCATTAATAACTATTTAAAAATCATACTGTGATCTCAGAGAAACTCTTAACATATTAGCTTCTGAACTATCATGCAGTGAACTTTGTTTTTGTTCTTAGATGCAACAAAACATGCAAACATAAATGTTGGCATAGATCATTAACTTTTCTCTGTTGCTCTTTTGTTTAATGTAAAAAGCCAATGTATGAGTAATGGCCTCAAGATGTCCAAATGTAACATAACTTAGCCCTCAAACTGTAAAAGAGTATGATGTAAAGAGATTTTAAAATGTGAAGTGTGAACTTCTGTATGGTTTCTCAATTCAAAAAGAAAACACAAGAAGTAAAGAGACTGGTAATGTCTGGCTAGTATGGAATTTAGACTCTAAGCAAACAGTGTGGATTTGGAGAACCAGCCACATCTAAGAAATTAGAAATTAGGAATCAATCTGTGGCTCATTTCCCGGGGCGATCTAAGATACGCATTTCAACGACGTGAATAACATAGCTGAAGTCAGCTCACCTTAGGCTGACTTACCTGGCCTCCTAACCTCGGAAGTGGGCTCTCCCGTCGACTCTGCTTGTGCCTCTTGGTGAGCTGGAGTTCTGGAGTCTTTGGGGAGTGCCTCTGGGGATCGATTTATCGCGTCTCAACGAGACGCAATAAATTGATCCCTGATAGATCGATCACTACCTGCCGATCCGGTGGGTAGTGAAGACGTACCCTGTGGCTTAGAAATTAAAGAGTAAATTCTCCATTTAATCCACATGGTGGGATTTGATTTGCACCAGAGATGCACATTACTGCTGCAAACAAAATGTACCACAGAGAAACATGCATGAAGATAAAAGATTTTCTATCACATTGTGGATTAGAGAAATAAATGTGCTCTAAAATTTTAAGGATAAGAAATTGACAACAAACACTAATCTCCACAACAGCAGCAAGTTGATTCCTATAACACTGAGTGTGGGGAAGAACAAATGTGTGGTACTATTTGGTCTAATTAAACAGCAAAATTTAACAAGACCTCCTTAGGTATTATTGCACAGTGGTGCTTTAACTGGCCAGAAAACTACTTTTATTGCATATTACACAAAAGTGAGTTTTTAAAATGTGTAAACTTCCTCAAAAGAGGCATTGTAAATAGATCGCGGTTCTAATTCATACTTTAGCCCAATTTCCTTTATAAAGCAGTTTAAGTATGTCTGGTACAAAATCAAGCTTTGAAATGCCTCCACCATTTTAGAGAGAGAGTCTTAAATATTGTTCTTCTCCAAAGGGTGAATGGGCACCGAGTACCAAATGAAACTCAAAATCAGCAGGCATTCGGTTCCCTGAAAGAAGCTGTCTGACATCACCCAGCGGATCAGAAACAAATAAAATGACCCCTTCAGGTATGATGATAGATCCACTACAATGCTGTCACAGTGACACACTCTACCATGACAATGTCAGTGTATTCTGTGGAGAAAGTAAAATTCAGTTACCTTCAATGGTACATTTATCAGATCATGTCAATCAACAGTACTAAAACAACAGATTTCAAAACAAAACGTATTAAAACAGCATGTTTTATAAAAACTAATGGCAAAATGCTCCACAATTATAGTTACGTACAACCAAGTCCAGCTCTCCAGGGTCCACTAAGTTAACACCTTTAAGCACACAAAGCAGTTATCAGAGCTCTTAATAAGATGATTAGTGGAACCCAACTAAGCTGCAAGGAAAATTCACCCTCAGAAATCTATCAAGTATGATCACAAACCTATCTGTGAATGCTAATACTTTGTAGCCCCAAAAAGGCAGAGTCAGTTCAGAAGCTCTTCACTGCTGTAATTCTCCAGCCTTTTACAGGACATGCTATTTAACGTGGAGTTTTCTTAATAGAAAAAGGAACACACGTAACCAATATGAAGCACTTAGGTTTAGAAGCACTTATGGAAGAGTCCATGACTGCAGATATTTACAGTACATTGTATCTGGAGTGTACATATGTTACTTAGTGAAAGATAAATTTTTCTTGCCCATCATTATATTGCATATTTTATAGTTCATAAGAATTCTATAAGTTAACAAGCAAGAGTCTCCTCCCTGAGAAACGTGCTTCTTGTACATTTGTAGACATTCCCGTTCCCTCACTCGGCTACAGTAAGGCATGGACAATGCTAAGAAGACGGTGTCAAATCCCAAAGATGACAGTAAAAAAACAGTTCTTCCCTTTGTGGAACTTAGCTGCAATTGTAATGGAGCAGACATCAGTTGGCATCCATGCACTCTTGCCTGGTAAGTAGATGTTTTCCACCTGGGCTGCCTGTCTGCGTGCGTAGATCTTCCACTGTCTGCAGCAAAGCTTTCTTCTCCAGCTCTAGAGTGAGAATGGATTGCTTCAGTTTGCACTCATTGTTCAGTAACTTTTCTACAGTAGCTTCTAGGTTTTGGATCTTTCCACTTGCCACCTGAATGGAGAAAAGAAAACAAGAATTTCCTAAAAAATGTGAAACTAGTGGACCTCACAGACAGAGTTCTCCTCAGTAATTCGGGTTTTTAAAAAGTACTACTGAGATAGGTCATGTTTACAACGGATTTTCCAGTTATGTAGAAAACACACACTCAATTAAAGTGTAAGTACTGCTCCTTCCACAAACTTAGAATTACAGGCGTGTCACATCTTACGCTGTTTCAACTTACGTGATTTCAGCTTTACGCGGTCGACCAAAAAAAAATGAAAAAGGGAAAACTAAAAATATAAAAACTTTCTTTAGGGCGGGCGATTTCACCTGCCATTGAAGTCAATGGGGTTTCGGCTAAAGCGGAAACCGCGGAACGGAACCCTTGAGTAAGTCGCGACATGCCTGTACTTATAAATAGCATTGTCTACAGACAACAATCCATTTTTTTCTCTCTCGCTCTCTCTAATCTTTATTGTTTAGGCTCTAGTGTGATTAAACCTAGAATATAAAACAGAGCAGAGAAGACTAAAAGTTAAATCTACAAATAATTAGCTAATAGATCTTTATATTTATTAGCTGCCATCTTTTAATTAAGGATAGCATCACTATTAATCCAGGGCTCAACTCACTACAAAATTACACTCCGTAGGTATCAAGGTGCAGAAAAATCAAGACTCAGAGGAAAAAAATGTGTCTGCCAACGACTGAGGAACAAACCTGCTGCTATGTTTCCCATGCCTAGAGGTTACATTTTACCAAGCTGAGCAGGATGAATAACCATCTAAAGGCCTGTATTCCATATCACCTACTATGTCAGTGGTGGGCAAACTACAGCCCGTGGGCCGCATCCAGCCCGCGAGACTGTCCCATCCAGCCCACGGCCCCTCCCCCGGAGTCGCACAGCGTGGGCACCAGGCACCACTGCAGGGCTGGGGCTGCACCCACCCGCCCCCAGGCCTGCTGTGCTGTGCCCCGCGGGCAGTGCTCTGGGGGCCAGGACTGCATGCTTCCCCCCACCCCCAGAGTCGCGCCGCAGGGGCAGTGCTCCGGGCACCGGGGCTGCACACTGCTCCTCCCCCAGAGCTGCGCGGCATAGGGAGCACTCTTGGGGCCAGGGATGCGCACTGGCCCCTCCCCCGGAGCTGAGCCACGTGGGGAGCGCTCTGGGGGCTGGGGCTGTGCACTCCCCCCGCCCCTTCCCTGGAGCCGCGCCGCACGGGGAGCGCTCTGGGGCCCGGGGCTGTGCACTGCCCCCCTCCCCCGGAGCTACCCTGCAGGGGCAGAGCTCTGGGGGCCAGGGCTGCATGCTCCCCCACATCCTGAGCAGCTAGGGTAAGAGGGGGGATGGGGGGGTTCCAAGGTGGTGGTTGTGGAGGCTTTGGAGGGGGCAGTCAGGGAGCAGGGTGGATTGGATGGGGGTGGGGTTCTGGGGTGGTGGTTAGGGGGTGGGAAGGTGGATAGTGGTTGGGGCAGTCAGGGGAGCGGGGAATTGGGTAGGGGGTGGGATCCTGGGGGGTGGTTAGGGGTCTGTGGAAAGGGCAGTCAGGGGACAAGGTGGGAGGCCGGTTGGATGGGTCAGGGATTCTCAGGGGGTAGTCAGGGGGCAGGAAGTGGGAGGGGACAGTCGGGGCGGGACATGGGAGGGGACTGGATTGGGGGCGGGGCCTTTCGTACCCAGCGCTCGATATAATTTCGCAAACCCGATGCGGTCCTCGGGCCAAAAAGCTTGCCCACCCCTGTACTATGTCATCTAACTTTCAAGTTTTTGCTTTTGATCCAAGAGGCTTGAAAATCTAAATATAGAGCTCATCTCTTACCCTCATATTCCCTTCAAACTACCCATATACTCATAAGTTGCATTAAAATGTTTCTTTGCAGATCAGATAGAAAGGAGGAGCCCTGAGGAATTCAGAGTGGATCAGCTCCTTCAGAGACCAGCTGTACCATCTCTGAAGAGTTGCCTTCTCTCTCTTGTCCCACAGAGGGCAAGTTTTGAAGCAGCAACTGACAACTGCATATTGAATGGACTGAGGTCAGACACTAGATATCGAGAAATATTATTTCATGTGTTTCTAATCATCTTGGATGATGGGTTCTCAAACTTTGTCATAAAAAGGATCACCTCTTAATAGAGAATGTGTCTCATACACATTGCTCCCATTTGTGACTGCCTAACTACAACAATTGCTTAAAATACAAAAATAATATTAAGACATTAATGGGTTTTTAGCTGTCTTCTCCAACTGCTAAATTCATTAACTGAAATGAGCCAGCATTATGGGACCCCATCCAGCTTTCCACAGGCCATCAGAAAGCCCTACATTCAGGAACCTCTGCTCCAGAAAAACTGAAAAGGTTTTAAATATTGGTAAGTCTGTAAATAGGAAATACTGAAGATAGTTATGTCAGTTATGCCTTAACCTGTATCAAATCTGGCACAGGTCTCCTCTATACAATGGTCTCTTCCGAAAATATGAACAGACAATGGTGTCAATGGCTCATTAGCTGGAAATATAAACTGTACCTGCAACTCCTCCAGTAGATCAAAGTTCTGTTTTCTCAAATTAGTGTTTGCCTTTTCCAACTTATCCATTCTCTGATTGTCATCGAGAGACGAATCTATCAACTCATCCTGAAGCACGTGGTATTCAACTTCGTAAGCTTGCAACTGCTTGGCAATATCCATTTCAAACACCTGTTACATACATAATGGTATTAGATGCTATGAAAATCAAGAGAATTAAATGCATAAAAATTCTGTTTATTTTTAGGATGTGGAGTACTTTTTTAGCTTATGTCCCATCGTCTCAAGGCAATGATGTCCAATGGGCAGAGGACACACAGGGGAGTCAGACATGAGTTCATTTCAAATTCTGACATTCACTTGTTGTATGACTGAGAGGTCACTTACAACAAAGTTTTCAAAAAGTGGCCACAGTTTTAGGAGTTTCCATTTTTAGGTTCCAAACTTACGTAACATTGGGCATCCAAAAATGGAGATACACAAATTTAGGTGTCATTTTAAAAACTGTTGCTCAAACCCTTTGGGCCTCAGGCACCACACATGTAAAATGTGGATAATACTCATCTACCTTCGAATAGACAGCGAAAGCTTCACATGAAAAGTAGTGTGTGTGCAAACTACTTCACCTATTTCTGATCTTGTTATATAACAACATTTTTAATGTCTGAAAAAATATTAAAATTCTATCATTACTTCCAAAGATTTCATAGAGGAAACATTAAACCATGTTGGAGCAGAATTCTATTTTTAATCACTAGCTGTTAATCATTGACAGTATCCTCAGGCCTTATCAAGACCAATATTGAGCCACACCCTGCTGAAGAGACCTTATACTTCAAAGGCAGACAAATAAAGCAAAGTACATTGAGAGAGAGAGCCACAGGAAAGAAATACTATAATGTTCTCCCCCCTGCTTGTGGTCTTACTATATCCACTTTCCAATTTCCAGGGAAAACTAAGTGGTAGACCATATTACTCTAAGACCCCTGAACTACCTCACTGAATGCAATGAAAAGATGAAATGAGAATGACACACATGTCAAATCACAGAAATAAATTGAAAACTAAACTTGAGTCATTCAATTAAGTTACAATAGGAAAATACCCCAAGTACTGAAGTTAAACAGTTCTTTATTTTAACTTCTTGTGTCATATTTCTCTTAAGACAATTCCCATCTGAGATACTCATTAGAGTAATGAGAAATATTGCCTATTTCCCTCATTTGCTTTGGAATACTAGGGATAAAGTTTTCATTGCTACAGGAGGGACATAATTTAAGAAGATATCAACTGAATAAAATTACTGTAACAATCTTAGAATTCATGTTATATGTTGATTACTCACACTCTAAAAATGATGCCTAATAGTTTTATTGCAGCATGAGTGTAAATGTTTGGGCTTCTGAACATTAAAGACTGGATCTCAAACAAAGTTTAGGTACAAGTAAATCACAGAAACATAGGATTAGAGGGAACCTCAAGAAACAGGGCCAAGAATACATAGATTATCCCTGACACCCTAAGCAACCCTTAGCAAATTTGAAGATTGTTACAGGTCCCCCCTTAGTCTTCTTTTCCCAAGATTAAACAAACCCAAGGTTTTTTAAAAAAATTTACACGTCAGATTTTCTAAAACTTTTAACATTTTTGCTGCTCTCCTCTGGACTCTCTCCAGTTGTCCACATATTTTCTAAAGTGTGGCATCCAAAACTGGACACAGTACTCCAGCTGGGGCCTCACCAGTGCTGAGTGGAGCAGGACAAGTACCTCCCATGTCTTATAAATGACACTCCTGTTAACATACCTCAGAATTATATTAGCCTTTTTAGAAGGTACATCACACCACTGACCCATATTCTATTTGTGACTCTATAACCCCCAGATCCTTTTGATTAGTACAGCTGCCTAGGGAGTTATTCCCCATTTTGTAGTTGTGCATTTGATTTTTCCTCTCTAAATGTAGAACTTTATTGAATTTCATCTTGTTGATTTCAGACTAATTCTCCAATTTATCAAGGTCATTTTGAATTCTAATCCTGTTCTCCAAAGTGCTTGCAACCCCTTCCAGCTTGGTGTTATCTGCAAATTTTACAAGCATACTCTTTACGCCATTATCCAAGTCATTAAGGAAAATATTGAATAGTATCAGACCAAGGCCAGAGCTATACCGGGCCCACTAGATAGAGCCTCCCAGTTTGACAACAAACCGTTGATAACTTCTATTTTAGTGTGGTCTTTCAACCTATCTCACAGTAATTTCATCTAGACAACTTCCCCTAGTTTGCTTATGAGAATGTCGTGTGGGACTGTATCAAAGCCTTACTAAAATCAAGATATATCATATTTACAGCCCCCCATCCCCGATCCACTAGGCTAGTATCCCTGTCAAAGAAGGATGTGAGGTTGGTTTGGCATGAATTGTTCTCGACAAATGCATGTTGGCTATTACTTATTATCCTATTATCCTCTAGGTGTTTACAAATTGGTTGTTTAATAACTTCTTCCAGTATCTGTCCATGTATCCAAGTATGGTTGACTGGTCTATAATTCCCTGGCACTTCTTTGTTCTCTTTTAAAAAGAACAGATACTATGTTTGCCCTTCTCCAGCCCTCTGGAATCTCACCCATCCTCTGAAAAATCTTGAAGATAATCGCTAATGGTTCTGAGATTGAGTCAGCTAATTTGTTAAGTACTCTAGGGTGAATTTCTTAGGCCTCTACTGTTAGATGTATACATCTAACTTACCTAAATATCTTTAACCTTTTCTCTCCCTATTTTGGCTTCTGTTCCTTCCCTCTTGTTGTTAATATTAATTGTGTTAAGAATCTGGTCACAATTTACCTTTTTAGTAAAGACTGAAGCAAAATAGAAATTCAACACATCTGCTTTCTTGATGCCATCCATTAGCTCTCCTTCCACACTAAGTAGAAGATCTACACTTTCCTTCGGCTTTCCCTTGCGCCCAATGTATTTACGGAACCTCTTCTTATTTCTTTTTATATCCCTTGCAAGGTATAATTCATGTTGTGCCTTAGCCTTTCTGATTTTATCCTTATATGCTTTCGCTATCTTTTGTACTCATCTGTAGCAATTTGTCCACATTTCCACTTTTTGTAGGATTCCTTTTTGATTTTCAGGTCATTAAAGAGTGCCTGAGGGAGCCCCATTGTCCTCTTACTATTCTTCCTATTTTTCATTTGCATGTATGGGATTTTCCATTTTCTATGAAAATGAAAGATTCTGCAGAAAACATATAGTTGTGACTTTCAGAATCAGCCTATGCAATTCAGCAAGGCAAGCTGTTAGTTCTGTCATGAACACTATCTTCCCCAAGCCCCTTTGCACTCAGAGAGGAGAGGGAAGTCCCTGCTGTCATAACCAAAGCATGAACTCCAAAAGGACAGAACATTAGGCAATCAAAAATTTCACCTAAAAGCTAACAAACTTAGGCAAGTTATGGAATGGAAGCCACAGGCTTTACAGTTGGGAGGATATGGATTTGCCTAGTAGCAGCTGCAATCAATCAGCTGCTCTCTCTAGCATCAGTCCTTAGCAAAGCAGAACACCTGTTCCTCAGGTCATTTTACCTGCCTGCTCTGAAACTAAAACAGTTTGAATGAAGGGCAAAATACTGCAGTTTCCCTCAGCTCACCTAGGCGTAGGTCTCTCTGTACAGCCCTATTTGCTGGCCTTTGTGCACTGTACATAATCTACCCCTCCAGAGAGTACCAATACTTTTAATGTCCTTCCCCCTTAGACTGCAATCCCCTCTAATTTTGCCCTCCTTCCTCTGATATTGAGTGTTGGGAAAAATCCTTGGCTAGTTTCATGAGCCTGTTTGTTTTAAAGGAGCACTGCTGCCAGCAAATGGAAAGCCATTTCCCCAAGGGCATTCTGCAGGGCTGTAATGCTTCCACCATGGATCCCTCTGGTTTGAAGACCACTCTCACTTCTTGCCCCCCACTCCAGGCTATCTATGGACAGGCAAATGCAGCTCCAACTCCAAAATGAACCTCACCGTGCTCTGGGGAAAGGAAATGGGAACGAGTCACACAGTTCTGTGTTTGTACAGCACCTAGCACAAGGAAGTCCTGGTCCATGATTAGGGCTCGTAGGCGCTACATCAATACAGATAATACAACAGCAATACTTGTCATCTGTGTTTCAGGATAATAGGGTCTGTATGCAGAACCACTGCAAACACGGGTTATCAGTGTTGTTTACAGACTCACATATACAATAATCCCGATTATCCAAACAGCCTGGGCAACATGGATTTTATTCAGATAATCAGGATTTTGGAAAATCAACAGGGCAGGAACCATTCAGCAGTGGGGTGGCTACCTCCTTTTTCTTGCAGTCCAGGCTGGGGGAGTTGTCTCTGCTCTATCCCACCAGAACCACAGCCACCCCACCGTCCCCTGGCTCCTTCTGGGAACAAGTGTCACTGGTCCTGAAGCAGTGCAGGAAGACCTGTGCAGCTCCTACTGTTATGACCCTACTCCCTCACTCCTGTGACAGCGAGGCTACAGAGGTCTCCCTGGCTGCCAGAGGAGCCATTCAGCAGCAGGGTGGCCTCCTCGGCAGCCAGAGTCTCGAACTCCTCTTCACAATGCTGACTGCGGGTATCTTCTCTATTATCCAGACCTCCATATTATCTCAATCCTTTCCTTGTTCCCCAGCATGAGATAGAGGCCCTCTGTAGCATGTACCTCACACTGAGGGACAAGGAAAAGATCTGAATAAATGAGATTACACTGTGCATCTGTTAGAACCACCTTTTATCACAGTAGCGTTTCACCATTTTCCACCCCAAGGGAATAACTGCCCTCTTGAGGGATCACTTCATGCTTCCCAGTACTATGAGTGAATGCAGAACACTCTGGAATTGGGTAAGCCTAGTACACATTCAGCCTCTCTTACTGCCTATCCTCTAGAATGCACTGAACATGGGATACAGTATTATTGCCAACAAGTACTGTAGAAGTAATATGGTTTGAAAGCTTCTTTAACGTATTCCAAATTACAATTAGTAACCTATTCTCAACTAGGAATAGCACAAGCACTTTTTTCCATTGTGATTTTACAAAAGAATACTATACTCCTATTCTGGTAATAAGAACATCATTTCTCTTAATAATACATAAATGTTCAGATTGTCTCATACTTGATTAATGGTCTTTTCCATCTGTACCAAGCCCAGGTTTGGGAGAATGCTTTTAATAAAATCCACTATGGTTTCTAAGTTCTCATGCTGCAGAATCAAGGGTTTATGACTTCCCAAGAGGCTTAAAGCCACTTTAAATATAACCTCTGATCCCTGAAGAAAAAGCATATCTGTGAAAACAAAGAAAAAACAAAAGTATGTAAAACAAGCACATCTTTTGATAAGAATAATACAACAGTAACATTTCCAAAGTATAACAACTTCATATACTGTAGAGATCAAGAGAGGCCAAAAATATTCACCAATGAGGCATTTTTGTAATTGTGTTTTCTATTTAAACAACTTTTTTTTTTTTTTTTTTTTTTTTTTACAGTACCTTACACTGAAAGGGGAAACAGAACTTTGTAAAAGTTTTACACTGAAAAAGAAACATTTCTTTAATCCATGGATTTTGCATCAGAGGAAGGCAATCAGTCTTTTGTAGGTGACAAATCTGAGAAATTGTCACAGACTGAAGTGTCACTAGAGGAGGTTTTGGAATTAATTGATAAACTTGACTGTACCAAGTAACCAGGACCAGATGGCATTCACCGAGAACCAGACGGCATTCACCCAAGAGTTATGAAAGAATTCAAATGTGAAATTGAGGAACTATTAACTATGGTTTGTAACCTGTCCTTTAAATCAGCTTCTGTATGCAGTGACTGGAAAATAGCTAATGTAACACCAATATTTAAAAAGGGCTCTATAGGTGATCATGGCAATTACAGATTGTAAGTCTAATGTCAGTATGGGGCAAATTAGCTGAGACAATAGTAAAGAATAAAATTGCCAGGCACATACAAGAACAAAAATTGTTGGGCAAAATTCAACATGGTTTCTGTAAAGGAAAATCATATCTTACTAATCTATTAGAGTTCTTTGAAGGGGTCAACAAACATGTGGACAAGGGGGATCCAGTGGACACAGTGTACTTAGATTTCGAGAAAAGACTTTGAAAAGGTCCCTCACCAAAGGCTCTTACATAAATTAAGTTGTCATGAGATAAGAGGGAAGATCTTTTCATGGACTGAGAACTGGTTAAAAGACAGGGAACCAAGGGCAGGAATAAATGGTAAATTTTCAGAATGGAGAGGGGTAACTAGCGATGTTCCCCAGAGGTCAGTCCTAGGGCCAATCCTATTCAACTTATTCATAAACGATTTGGAGAAAGGGGTAAACAGTGAGGTGGCAGAGTTTGTGAATGATACTAAACTGCTCAAGATAGTTAAGGCCAAAGCAGACTGTGAAGAACTTCTCACAAAACTAAGTGATTGGGCAACAAAATGGCAAATGAAATTTTCTTTGGATAAACGTAGTTAATAATCTTGTTTTTGTTTTGTCTAAAATCAGTGTGTTCGGAAGTTATTACTTGGGGCAGAAAGCTGTATATATTTCTCTCCACATTGAGGGAGGGGGCGAATTTAATGAGTTTACACTACAGTTTCCTGTGTAGCGCAAGATGGTATAATTTTGGGTTTACACTCCAGAGGTGAGTGCATGCCTGGGGAACTGGAAGGTGTCTTAGCTGAGCCTTCTCATGAAGAGCTGATCTCAGCATCTGTGTGTAGCTGCAGCTGGGTGTGTCCCTACCTATACATGTGCTGGAAGGGGCTTGAGGGCCTGTCACAACAATACCGTGTAAAGCAAGTCCAGGCTGGTGAGTCAGGTGGGCTCAGTGATATCCCAGTTCCAGGTGGCACCTCTAGGGGAACTCGTCACAATACATCAGGACCATTATTATTCAATTATTTAAGTGACAATCATGTGTTTCACTAGCTAGATCAATTGTCCTGGTTTGTGAATTATCACCCAAGACATCCAGTACATATTTAAGCTATGCATATGCTAGGCTATGCAGTGAAATTGGACAGGGTTACCTCTTTTTGTATGTGTTATTTTTTTTTGACAGGGGTCATGAGAACTCTATGAGAAGTAAATGGAAGAGTCAAAATTTATTGATCAGCTGTCAGTTCTGATCTTGAATGGGATTATAAATTAAAGAACTTTAATAAAAACAGTAGGTACCTACACTTTAATTATAAGGACTAAGTAAAATCTTTCTCCAGCCCTATTTCTTACCTACTGGGGGAAAATGCAAATCTGCCTTAGGAAAACGTACCACATTGTGTATGGGACTTGAGTTAAAGAGATCAGTTTTCTAACAGCATCTGGTTTATTTGTTTTTAATACAAGTATCTGATAAACATGTTAATATCCTAACAAGCCACACTAATCACATTTGTAGTGTATCTTGAAATCTTATTAATGTAGGCTGTGTATTAATGCTGCAGGTGGCCCCATAAAGACAGCATCCTGGTACACATTCAGCACAGTGTAGCTATGGTATCTAGCTACCTTTCAGCATAACTTCCTTTCCATCTCTTCCTTTTTCCTTTCCAAACAGCCTACAGTCTAGCACAAGTCTTTATGGAAACAGGAAATATATGAGAGCAATCCTGCAGCCGCAAACAATACTACTCACAATCCATCTGGCCAAGGGAGATACAAAAAGCTCTTTTCCTCCATAGACTCTCTTGCTACTACTACACCTCAAAATCTGCTCTGGGTTTTAAAGAAGGACTTTCATGCAGGAGGAAGTACCCAGTATATTATGAAAAGTTATTAAGAGGAGGGGAAAACCATATGGACGGTGCATGGATTTTTGTTTTAAGTTCAGGTTTGTTAATTACCAAATATATCTGTGTTTATACAAAGGCTTCCTATCTCTCTTCCTTCTACTTGAACCTGCAAGTGAGGTCATACTGCTGAACGGGTTGCATCACAATAACTTTCATAGTAATAGGCTGATGCCAAACACATTAGGACTTCATGATTAAATAGAAGGAGAAACAGCAATGAGGGAAAATGCTGATGTCAAAACCACAAGTCTCTCCAGTGCAGCAAAGAACATAGGAAAACACTGGCTGACTACATTTCTCTGTACAAATATTCTCCCTTTTGAAGCTTGCAGCAGAATGAAAGTTTCCCACTACAGTTCCTTGACTTTACCCTGAAGTCATAATTCATTTCACTCCTTTCCTATATTCATCTCTCTCTCTCACAGAGGGACAGACAGAGCATGAAGCACATGTAATAACTGATAATAAATCTTATATTTCTAACCCATTCACCCTAAAAACAGTGCAAACAGCTCCAGTTCCAATTCAGTACATTCTAGAAGAGGTAGGGCTGCTCTGAAAGATGTAATGGAAAGTGATCATCTGTCTTCATGGGTCTAGAGCAGAGGTGGGCAAACTACGGCCCACGGGCCCATCCTGCCCGGCCCCGGAGCTCCTGGCTGGGGAGGCTACCCCCAGCCCCTCCTATGCCTTCCCCACTCCCTCGGAGCCTTAGTGTGCCACTCTGGGGGGAGGAGAAGGCACACTCCAGTGGATCAGTGGGGCAGGATGTCTGGCTCCGGCTGGGTGGCTGCCAGACATGCTGATCTGAACAGGGGGAGGGGAGTGATTGGATAGGCGTGGGAATCCTGGGGGGCCTGTCAGGGGGCAGGAGTGTGGATAGGGGTCGGGGCAGTCAGGGAGCAGAGGGGTTGGAGTCCTGGGGGGTCATTAGGATAGGGAGGGGGTCTCAGGAGAGGGTGGTCAGGGAACAAGGAGCAGGGGGGGATGTTGGATGGGTCGGGGAATTCTGAAGGGGCAGGCAGGGG
The DNA here is from genome assembly GCA_007922305.1 of Dermatemys mawii. Taxonomy (NCBI): domain Eukaryota; kingdom Metazoa; phylum Chordata; order Testudines; family Dermatemydidae; genus Dermatemys; species Dermatemys mawii. The sequence goes on along the minus strand of ML677326.1, from coordinate 33,714,783 downwards.
ATAGGGGGTGGGATCCCGGGGAGGTGGTTAGGGGCAGGGAGTCCTGAGAGGGGGCGGTCAGGGGACAAGGAGTTGGATGGACTGGGAGTTCTGAGGGCAGGGGCAGTTAGGGGGTGAGAAGTGGGAGGGGGCAGATAGGGGGCAGGGGCCAGGCTGTTTGGGGAGGCACAGCCTTTCCTAGCCAGCCCTCCACACAGTTTTGCAACCCTAATGTAGCTCTTGGGCCAAAAAGTTTGCCCACCCCTGGTCTAGAGAAACTTAAAAAATACAGGACAATGCTCTGTAAGGGAATCTACGGTATTTAATATTAATACAGAGAACACCTAGCAAGAATCAAGAAAGATGAAGTACAAAACAGAACCTAATTAAGCAGAGAATAATACATCTACATGACCCAACACTTTCCCCTATAAAAGATGCAGATTAACTCAAAGTGACCTATATAGTATTAAGGTATGAGCTGGATTGATTATATACTTCTGAAATCCCTCACTCATATATAAAATAGTGAGCAGTGAACAAAGGCCCATTCATTTTAGGAGCTTATCCATCCCTAAGGCTTGCTGTAAGTGGGCTGCAAGCCAGCGACGATGCAATGTAGGCATCCAAATTAACGTCAGCATGACTGGCAGACATCAGGATTTAAAATCGAGTTATCTACAATCCTGGAACAGAATAAACGTCATTCTTCCAAGTCTCCTCCACCACAGGTAAACAGGAGGTTTCAGAGAACCTTTGTTTTGCAGTACCCTCACATGACCTTCTATTCTGAAGTGCTGAAAGTTTGGACAGATTGAGAAAAGAGGGAAAAGGCAGCTTTGCTATTTTCTAGCATAACACAGCCTTGTACCTTCAGAACTTCTTTATAACCTATGGTTTTAATACACTGGAGTACAGCTTTTCAGAAGACAGTAGGATCTAAGGTAGTCTAAATGCACTGTACCTTTATATACTACATTGTTACATAGCAACTGGGTTGCAGGAGTCAAGGAACGAAAGATTGTCCTGTCCACTATTGGTGCACAAGTGCCTCATGGACTTCAGTCCAGAGCCTTTAGCCAGCAGTATCCTAACAGTACCAGTAACAAGTACAACAGTACTAGTACCAGTAACAAGACCAGTACCCTGGTCTTTACCCAGCAGGACTGGGCAACGTGCGTGCACCCTGAGAATCCCCATGCTCTGCATCAAGGGCATATAAGGGCAGAGCGTACCAGTGCTCCTCAGAGCCTCTGGTCTGTGCGTCTGCCAGCTAATTTCTACGGAGTAGTTAATGGCTTTGATATTTTTAATAGCTTTCAGTATGAAGTGGTCAAAGCAGAGATTCTGAGGTTACTGCCTGGGAGTGAGCAATAGTGCAATGTGCATATGGACAACCTCGCGAAGGAGAATGGGAAGTTATGTACCTGTACAGTAACCGGAGTTCTCTGAGATGTGTTGTCTACAGGCACATTCCACAACCTACCCACCACTCCTCACTTTTGGAGTCCTTATCCATGAGATGCTGCAGTTGAGAGGAAACTGAGGAGCACTGGTGCACTGCGCTCTTATATGCCCGTGATGCAGAACATGAGAACTCAGGGTGTGCACACACTGTATGGGTACTCCTGGCCAAAGACTCCAGATTCAAGTGAATGCCCCAATAATGGAAAGTGCATATGGACAACATCTCTCAAAGAACTCCAGTTCCTGTAGGATAAGTAGCTTTCCATTGAATGGGCTGCACAGTCAAAAGATGGCAGGTAAATCAGTTTGCCTGGTTAGTTTGCATTTGAGACACTAGAATTCAACGTTTTTTTCCTTCCTCCCTAGGAATCTAATAAATGAGTGATAAAACCAAAACCTGTCAGGTTTTGCAAAACTGAGTGGCCAGCTGTGTACGAATTACCTGGTTCCCAGCACTATGTGCAGTATTGCCAACTCCAACCATTCAAAAATCAGAAGATTGGCTTAAAATTGTGACAATTAAAAAAGAAGTTTGAGGTTTCTATCTTTCTTCAGGTTTCTGAGCCTTTGGCACAACTGGCAAATGAAAGTGAGAAACTTTCATTTAAACAAGGAGTCAGTTCAAGATTCTCACCTAATCATATGCTTTCAAGAGTTGCTGTTCTAAGAAAGCCATCAAATATTGTAAGACTTTCAATGTTGGACTTGTGCTTCTGGGAAACAACAATGATTTTTAGGAGGTGGTTTGGTCTCATATGCTCCTCTGTCATTTACTTATCTCAACCTTTCATTCCATTGTAAATTCTTCACTTTTTAAAGCTCTATAATCTTCTAGTGGCAAATTAAATGCAAAATACATGATATGTAAATCTATATATTGAGGAGTCGCAAATGAATTAGGTTGGGCATAAACTAAAACCATGAGTCTTTTGTATATCTGAGGTCAAGCAGTTCACAAAGGATCATATTGACACATGATAATTGATAATACAACTAATCATGGATGACTGAAAAGAGGAATGCTGATTATAAACTCAGTGCATGACACTTTCATTTTCATTCCATTCCTGAACAGAATTATTGGCACTTAGACACTGATTATTGTGAGGCTAATCTGTTTAGAACACAATCTTACTCCTTGATTAGGTGCTGTGCTCACCATAACTAGCTGTGTATCAAAAAAGGCAGCAAATATAGATTTTATCTATATAATCTGTTCAATCCTTATCACCATGGTATCTTCCAATGCCATATTTTGCACTGACTTATACAGGAACAGGACTAACTTAAATAGGAACAGGACTATTCTTGAAATAAATATTTATTATTTGTTTTTGAATTGAAAAAGAGACTGATTAAAAAGGTTAGGAAAGTGGTCATTTTAATGCATGTGTAAATCATTTAACTTTGTGTGCTTGATCCCTCAAATCTATTTTCCAAGATAGAAAATGAGAATGATTAGAGGCACAGAAACAACTTCCATATAAAGAAAGCTTTAAAAGATTGGGAATGTTTATCTTAGAGAGGAGTCAAATGAGATGACATGCTAAAGATATATGAAATGATGAAGGGCATAGAGAAGGTAGACTGGTAAATGTGTTCATTCTCATAGGAAAAGATCACAGGGACATTCAATGAAATAGAAAAGCAGAAAATTTAAAACTGATAAAGGGAAATAAATATATTTTCGTGTAATAGACAGTTAGCCTATGGAACTCATTGCTACATGATATTATTGATATTATTGAGGCCAAGTTCTTAATACAATATTTCTAAAAAGAATAGGACGTTTACATGGATCCAGACAATGGGTAACAATTTTCAAAAAAGTAACACAGCAGCCTAAATCACACTGGGATTTAGGTGCTTTTGAAAATTTTACTCAATAGCCAGAGTTAGAATAGCAAGGGTTATTCTTCGGGGCATCACCCAATCTCCTACTAACTAAATGTTATTTAGGAAGAAAATTTCCTTGTGGAGAAGTTGTTCCATAACTGTGACTGAAAGGTTTTTTGCACCACCTTCAGAAGCAGCAGGCAATTCTGGACACAAACATACTGGAGTATGTGGACCACTGGTTGTACAATTCCTATGCTTTGAAAACAACGCTTGATTATATGTTTCTATGTGTTTCTCTTCTGTACTGTGAAGCTAATGTATTTCCAGGATATATAGCACCACTGTACTATACTGTCTCCCTGGCCCTTACATGCATCAATTCCTGCCTATTGCCTGAGCTAGTGGATCTCAGCTTTTCTAGACACTGTACCCCTTTCAGGAGTCTGATCTGTTTTGCATACCCGCAAGTTTCCCCTCACTCAAAAACTACTAGCTTACAAAATCAGACATTAAAAATACAATCTCATAGCACATTATTACTGAAAAATTGCTTACTTTCTAATTTTTACCATATAATTACAAAATAAATCAACTAAAATATAAATATTGTACTTCCATTTCAGTGTACAGTACATAGAGAGTATAAACAAGTCATTGTCTGTATGAAATTTTAGTTTGCACTGACTTCATTAGTGCTTTTTATGTAGCCTGCTGTAAAACTAGGCAAATATCTAGATCAGTTGATGTACCCCCAGGGTACGTGTACCGTTGGTTGAGAACGACTGCCCCAAGCAAGCAACTAATCTGGTTGAAATAAGACACAACAAGAATAACTTATTAACTTTTGGCTAGTGTATTTGTTCTTAGTGAGGGAAGTCATTCATCTAAACATGGCTCCACTACAATGATCCAGGCAAACTTTTTATTTCAATATGTATGTATATAGTTAATTGAGCCACCCATTTATGAGTGTTCTGATTTAGTCATGGGACACCAATTGCCTGGTTCTGGGCCTCTCTTGAGTGTGTATTGTATTGTATTCCTAGACCAATGTGTGACAACACTGGTCTTATTCACATAATTATAAAATTTTAGGCATATAGCCCATAGAATACCTAGCCCCATATTCATTCTGAGATACTGGACAGAGAAAATGCTGATGAAAGAGATGGACCACAAGTTCTAATACAAAGGATCAAAGAGATTGATTCAGAATGATCTACCTGTTGAAGTCAGGGTGGAAGCAATGTACAGAAAGTCAACAGCTGAGGGCGCTTAATTAGATGTAACTTACGTCAGTCAGGGGTGTGAAAACAACACCCCCCGAGCAACACAAGTTACATGGACTTAAAGCAGTGTCCAGTTGACATAACTTCCGCCTCTTGCGGAGGTGGAGTAATTCTGATGATGGGAAAGCACTCTCCTATCAGCATAGTGCATCTTCACCAGATGTGCTGCAGCATCGATGTAGCACGGTAGCGTAGGCTTGCCCTAAGGGGTAAAAAGAAAGACAGAGAGACCTACCCACCACTTGTACGCAGCATTCTGTGATGTCAGCAAGACGGGATGACAGGGAACAGGCTCGATGAGTTCATTTATGCAATCTATATTATAGCAAATAAAGGGATGGACAAAAGTCTAACAGTTACTATTATAACAAAGGGACACCAGAAATAAGATTTGAGAGGATTAGTGCATATGGAATACTGGTGAACCTTGAAAATATATAAGGAATAGTTACATCAACAACAGATGTAATGCCTGCAAGAGAATGGGCAATGATGGGTGTGAAGTCAGGCAAGTGGAACAGTGTAAAATCTCAGAAAGTGTCTGACCAGATGTTAAATGAAAAGATTAGATCCATACTGAATACTTCAGGAGCAAAGCAGGCTAAAGTTAGCAGTATTAGGCCTGGTATTCACTGGGCGGGGGGAGATCGACTGCAGATATGTAACTTCAGCTATGTGAATCACGTAGCTGAAGTCTGCGTATCTGCAGCCGATTTACCTGCCATCCTCACGGCAGCGGCAGTCGGCGGCACGCTCCCCCGTCAACTCCAGCTTACGCCTCCAGTCAAACTGGAGTTACGGAGTCGACGGGGGCAACGCTGGCAATCGATTTCTCGCGTCTTGATGAGACGTGATAAATCGATCGCCATAAGATCGATTCCTCCCCGCTGTAGTGAAGACAAGCCCTTATACAGCATAGAACAATGTTGATATAGCCTCACTGCAGCAATGCCAGCATTCCTTTGTGAAGGGGAAGCCTGGGACATTGCAGAAGTGGGGTTTCCAACTTACTGAACCAGGAAGGCTCAGTAATTGGGAAGTATTAAAAGACTCCACTGAAATGAGAAGAACGAGGAAATCCAAAAAGAAAACAGTTCACAATAGAGGTGAAAAGGTAAGACTGTCAGTTCCAAACTACCATCTCTGAACAGCATTTTGCTATAAACTCCACACCTTTCCTTCTTATAAGTTGACTTCTGTTACCACACAATACATCTGTGGAAGTGACTATTCATCAAAAATAGGATAAATATTGTCTTAGGTGTACGAAACAGGCTGGACCCTGCAGCAATGCAAACAGTTTCATGAAGATCAGAAAGGTATTTCTATGGATAGTTACCGAACACTCTGGCAACAAATCCCAGGGGAAACTGAGAGGCAAACATAGTCAGAAACCAGGGGGCAGCATAGAGACTCGGCCCAATCTCATGCTCCTCCAAGTGATTGTAGAGATCTCTGTGGTAATCGTGAAGAAGTCTAGAAAGTTGATACATCTGGATCTGCAAAGAAGAGAAAAAGGAATGAAAAACTGACTAAGAATAACAGACGAACTGGAAGTTATAAGAACAAAGCCCATGCTACACTTTCGCATTAAAAAGGAGTGAAACGTATCTACCAATTCCTGTTCAAACACACTTAGAAAGTGATCTGGAGCCTTTTCAGTGACTCAATGGGTAGCACTTCGTGACTGCCCACATTAACCATCTCTCTCACCCCTATGCTGGGAAAGCTGATGCTCCCTGTTTCAGGGTTCCCTATATTTTCTCCCTACAATAGCAATTTATGCCTATCTCATAGAACTGGAAGGACCTTGAAAGGTCATTGAGTCCAGCCCCCTGCCTACTTTAGCAGGACCAAGTACTGTCCCCTGACAGATTTTTTTCCCCAGATCCCTAAATGGCCCCCTCAAGGATTGAACTCACAACCCTGGGTTTAGCAGGCACATACTCAAACCACTGAGCTATCCCTCCCTGCAAACTATGCATGGCTATCTGAAGATACACTTTCATAAAAGGGCTACTTGAATGTAAATTACTAAGCAACAGAGTTGTGCGTGTTTTACATAATTTCCCAATGGCCTCTCTCAAACTAAAACATAGATCGCTTTAAGATCTAATCCTCTTTATAGCACCCCTTCTCCTCTTTAGTGATTCTGCAGTGGAGTCAAAAAGCAGAACCTGACAATCACATCACTAACATATTATATTGCTATTATTAGCAGTATCCTTTTTACAGAGGCTTAAAAACAAATACCTGTAAAATAGTCATGTCAGGACGATATTGTTTCCTTAGGCCCATGTCAAACATAAGAAACTTCAACATCTTAAAAGCATCTTCTTCAGTCATATGAAGCAGCAGAACTCCTGCTACAAAACTAAGGCCCTGGCAATACCCTACTTCCGGGTCCAGGAGAGAATAGGCCTTCAAAATATTGTAGAGTGACAGCTGCCCCGCTCCCAGTTGTGCTGAGAAATAAGGATGTGTTGGAAAGGTGCGTCCTGTGAAAACAACTGAGGTTAGCAATTCAAACTTTGAACAAAACAAAACAAGCTTGCTAGGTTACCAAGTTAAAGAAGCAATCTTTTAAAGTTAACTTTCAATGCTGACATTATTGAGTTTATTATATAAGGCAAGGAGAGCTTTTGTACCTTAGGAATGTATATTTTTGAAATTTAAAAAAGACATGGCTTATGGACAACTGCTGGGATCCAAATAAAGAAGACTTAGAACAATGTTCAGCTATCTGGGTCAGATTCTGATCTCAGTTTCTCAATCATAAATCGAAGTCAGTGATGTAAACTTCAGATTTTACAGTGATGCAACGATAAGAATCTGATCCTCTAAATCTAAAGCAAACAGGACCACCACTTACCCCCCTCTACTCAACGATCCATAACTTCTTCAATACTGATTTGGGCTGGTCTATAATAGCAACCATTGTGATGCCTACTGGACAACAGTAATTCTATTTGTTTCCTTATAATTAGCTAATACGAACAACAAACTTACATCTCTGATTGATCTGTGCTACTTGCACAGTGAGATTGATAAAAAAACAAACAGATTAGTTCTAACAGGGCCATTTTATTGAACTTTACCTACAGATTCCTATCAGTGTGTAAATAGCCACGTTGAATATTAGCAGGTGTTTCAGAAACAGAACATTTACCTTTTTTGGAAGAATAAAAAACAACCATGAGATCCTCCAGCTATCTGAATTCAGAGGAAGTTTTAATACTTCTTTTGTTCCAGGACAAGTGATGTGTCTTTTGTAGTTGCCCACTTGTTAAATATCACCCCACCCTTCAGCTTCTGGAATGTTGCTGTATTGCTCCAGCTGGAGGTGTGCTGGCAGATACCATCAGAGCTCTTGTTTCAAAAAGACAAAGCCCGGGGCTTTTTCTTCCTGCATTCTGGTTAGTGCTCTGAGCTACCAATTGGAAAACCTGCATTTGATTGAGTCTGAGTCTGGTCTTATGGCTGCCAAGGCTGTTAAGGAATTGAACGCTGCAGAGGCAGTATGATTAGCTTCCCAAGCGAAAGAGCGGCTTTCATTTTTCTGCAGGGATTTCTTTGTCTAAGCTAGAAGCTATTCTAATAAATTCTGATGAGAGACCCACGTAGCCTCTCTCTGTCAGCAGCAAGGCCCCCCAGGCACAAATCATTCAGGGAGAAAGTATAAATTGGGGTCTAGAAAAAATCCAATACAGAGGGGTCCCGAAAAAGGAGTGGGTGGGGTGGAAGCAATGTTGCTAATCTCACTATTTGGTGTATTTCTTAAAGCCCTATCTTTAAGATGCAATTAGATGAGAATCAGCTTTTCCTTAAAACAAAAAAGTTTGTGGCTATTATAACTGCAGAGAAAAAGCTTAAAAATGTGACCTAAATACACCCTTAAAGGCTCAGATACTAAAGTGTAAATAAAAAACCCCTACATTTATTTTTTTTTCAAAATATTGATTTTTAAGCTAATTCTGTGATTTTTGAATGCTTGAAGTTGGTATGTTTGGAAAGAGCAAGAATACTGCAGGCATTTACCTCTGAACATGGCACATCCCTACACTGTAGCGCCAAAAAGCCACAAGACAACAAGCTCGGCAGGAGAAAAAAGTGAACATAAATCCAGTTATTTGTTCCACATTCACTTATGCATTTTGGGTCTGAAGTCTCCCATTGACTTCAATAGGCTTTGGATCAGGCCCCATGAAAGGCAAGATATAAAAGTCATCTTAAAGTTACATAGACTGATTTTTTTTAAAAAATACTGAAGTTACAACAAACTCCTAAGAGTTCTGTAACTGAAAGATGAGGAAAAAAAATCCTCTAATTTTTAGTTTATTTTGTCCATATACAAAGCGCAGTCAATCCACAAGGGATACAATCTCAGATTATCTCCCTCAAATAGCCAGTTAAGACTTTGGAAGATCAGGACCTACAGCAGCAGGTGGGCAAACTTTTTGGCCCGAGGGCCACATTGAGTTGTAAAACAGTATGGAGGGCCAGTAGGGAAAGCTGTGCCTCCCCAAACAGCATGGCCCTCACCCCTATCCACCTCCACCATTCCCCCCACCCTGACTGCCCGCCTCAGAATCCCGGACCCATCCAACCCCTCCTAATCCTTGTCCCAACCGCCCCCTCCAGAGACCCTCCCACCCCTAACAATCCCATGGGATCCCACCCCCCTAAGACCCCCTTCTCCTTGCCCCTTGAATGCCCCCTCCAGAGACCCCACCCTCCACCACCCCCAGAACCCCACCCCCTACTCACCCACCCCCCGCTTCCTGTCCCCACCCCCAACCCCCTGACAGGCCCCCTGGGACTCCCATGCCCTATCCAACCGCTCCCTGTCCTCTGACCACCCCAACCTGTATCCACACCCCCGCCCCAACAATCCCCTGGAACTTCACCCCCTCGCTCCCTCTTCCTTGACCACCCTCCCCCCGAGTCTCCGCCCCATCCAACCGCCCCCTGGTCCCTGACTGCCCTGGTGACCTCTTACCCCTTATCCAATCCCACTCCCTCCCCCCGCTCTCCAAAACCAGTCACACCGCTGCAACGCTCCCTGCCAGGAGCAATGGGCCAGAGCGCTAGCGGCGTAGCTGTGGGGAAGGAGGGGCTGTGGGAGAGGGACTGTCCTGGCCGGGAGCTCAGACGGGCCGGACAGGATGGTCTTGCAGGCTGGATGAGGCCCATGGGCCATAGTTTGCCCTCCCCAACCTACATCAGTTGTAGGATTGGCCCCTCAGTTTGTATAGGCACCTCACAGAACAGGAGGGAAAAGAAGTTTTTTAAAAATCCAAACAGGAAAATTTGATTAAAAAAATTTTGAAAAACAAAACACTGGCAGAGAAACGAAGGCAAGTGCAGTACATGAGTCTACTTTCTTTTAAACTGAGCAGAATGTAAAGCTCCTTGAGGCAGGGACTGATTTTTTGTTCCATATTTATACAGTGCCTAGCACAATGTGGTCCTAGCACTACTGAAATACCAATAATACAAATAAATTTCAAGTAGACAGTGACTATCAACTATCAGATGGTTCTGATAACAACGGCTGTACCACTGTACAATTCAATATGTCCCCAGCTTCAGAATGAGAGACAAATATTTTAATATTTATGCTAATGTATAATCACAACAGGATGCTCCAGCTGAACTGTATTATATTGATTCATGGCAGCTGTGCTGTCACTGCAGAGTCTTCAGAGCCCAGCAGCACATTGGGCATTGTTTAATACAATTCACGTCCTTTTGAATCTTGTTTTCTTAGGAAAGGTTAACATCAACAAAGATTTGTCTTTCTTCCCTGCTCCAGCTCTGACAAGGTCAGATTCTAACACCCTTACTCATAGTTAGCTGTACTGTTCAATTCCGTGAATTCATTGGCACATGTTGTGCTGCTCATTAGTCTTAACTATGAGCCTGGCTGTGCACCTGCTCAGGAGCAGGGGCATGAGCTACTCACATTGCCAGCTGCAACACAGGGAGGAGAAAAGGCAGGCACCTTTCAGTGGGCCGCTACTGCATGTGGGCAGAGAATAGCAAGGGCATTGGCCCAGCTCCTCCAATGGTCGGCCAGGAGCAAGCCAGCACAAAGGGAGTAAGCTGTGACAAGAAAGGGACGGGCATACCTCACTTCTCATGGAGCAAGGGGGAAGCAGAAACCAAACTGTGACTCTCTGTGCCCACCCTGCCCTCTGGGCAGTGGTAGTATGGAGCTGCCCCTTCCTCAGGCTGGACTGCAAGATACCAATTCAGCCCAGTTTGAGTAAGAGTATTATAATTTGGCCAAGATTGCCTTAGCTTAACTTGGGAAAGCTCTGAAAGTATTATAGAGCACATCACTGGAAAACGGCAATAGCAGGAGGGGTGAGCTGGTGTGCGGATGAGAAGCGCAGTCAGGAAAGTAACAAATACTTTCCACATGGATTTTTTTTTCTAAATGGACAACCTACCTCATTCTCAATTACTGAGGGACAATCTCCACTCATTATTATATTTTGCTTTCCACAACCAAATCTCTGTACAACTTTTCATGAGTGATGTACCAGAGTATTCGGATTCTAATATCTAAACTGTACTGTTAAATCTATTCACCTAAATTTGGGGTTTGCTGATCATTGTGCTCTATGTATCCTATGACTTTAAAAACAAACTTTGTGTTTGTGTATAATCTAAGCACTAAAGCCTGATGTACAGACACACTTTTCTCAACCCATTATACATATTTTTTACATTAGCTTTAATAAAAATTTTAAGCTCCATGTTATAAGAAAATACCCTCCTGTCCTCAGAACACACAGGTTCCACCACACAGCTATGCATTCTTACACAAGAATTCTTGAAGATCTATTTCAGATAAACATATCTGATAGCCTACAGAAATGCTAGTTGAAACATGCAAATTCTTTGTAACTACCTGTCCAGCTGTTGCTGCTTGTCTGTTCACAACATTTATTTTTTTACCTCCCTCCTTAGGAGTATTTAGTTTTCTTGCTTCATCTTATTAAAGTTTTAGGGCTTGGACTGTCCTTCAGACACGGCTTTCCCATATAGTTTGAAAACGTTAATGACTGAATTTATGAAAAAGCATACAATTACTACTTTTGCCAGGACATGCATTTGTTTTATATATCTGAGCACATAACTGAGACCATGAAGAGACAGTGTGTGTACACACACTTTTATTAGCATGGGGCAAAAGAGAAAACACCTGTAGACTACTGAACCATCAAGCCACAAAAGTCTGTGGATGAACCATCCTAAGCACTATTGACTAACTACAGGAAAGGCTAGCAATCTCTCCCAAATTTCATACTATGGAGCTGACTAGACAGAGATTTCAAATAGAATCACTGAAGCCTATATTCCCTTCTCTATTCTTAGCCTATCTGTGTGACACTTGGTCATGACCCGGGTACCTCTTGGTGTCAACTGGCAGAGGAAACAGGGGTTCACAGGGTTTCACAGGGATTCCCTGGGTTGGATATCTACATCATAGTTCACCAAAGGTGGTATGTGAGGTCTCTACCAAGAGTCAGTTGTTCACTGGTCGACACAATCATTGTGAGATGTACATATAGATAATCCTTAAAGAGTTTGGTATCTATACTGAAAATTACACTCTTAAGATCTTAGAGTTAAAGCAGGTCAATGAGAGGTGACATACCTTGGAAATGTTCCTGTCAGGCAGGAGGTAACTGACACTTATAGTCGGTCCAATAAAAGATATTACCACAACCACCTTGTTTCTCTGATATCCTGGGGCCGACATGGCTACATCACTGCATACACCTATTTCCCTTTCTGGCCATTTGTGTATTGTATGTCTCACAGTGTATGCTAATTTGCAAACTGATCCAGGTGCAGAATGAGAGATTGCAAAATTAGAGGAGAGGAAATCTATCGCGGAGGGTCTCAACCTTTCCAGGCTACTGTACCCCTTTCAGGAATCTGATTTGTCTTGTGTACCCCAAGTTCCACCTCACTTAAAACTACTTGCTTACAAAATCAGACAGAAAATACAAAAGTGTCACAGCACACACTGACTGAAAAATTGCTGACTTTCTCATTTTTACCATATAATTATAAAATAAACCTGGAATATAAATACTGCACTTACATTTCAGTGTACAGTATATACAGCAGTATAAACAAGTCATTGTATTAAATTTTAGTTTGTACTGACTTCACTAGTGCTTTTTATATAACTTGTAAAATTAGGCAAATATGTAGCTAAGACAATGTATCCCCCAGAAGACCTCTGGTACCCCTGGTTGAGAACCACTGATCTACAGGACCAAACAAAGAGTAGGAAGGTGCCCTGTTAATGAACCCAGACACAGGACTGGTGAGGTACATCTTAAAAGTTCAAAGAAACATCTTCACCTAGGAGGCAACTGACAGCCCGCCTGCCTCACGGAAGAAGGGTCACAGCCTATGTGCTATAAAGCACTGCAAGGATTTTGGATCAGCAATACTTGGTTACACATGAGAGTATCTCGTTAATTAACTCTAGGTTCCAGAACACCTGTTAGGTTTGTTTGTTTCCAATACTTCTGCTTGCTACCACTTGAATCTCTATACTTTGTTAAATGAACTTAGATATGTTTACAGTGTAATCAAGTGTGTTAAGTGGATCTGAGGTGGAACTGGTAAGCTGGGGAAGTCTGCTCCTTTGGAAGCAGTTGCACTCCAGAGAGCTTTCCAGAGGGCTTGAGGACTGGAGTGGGCCAATGGCTGACCTGCAGAGGGAGAATGGGGCTGAAAGGTCTAGAGGAGAGCGCTTGTGTGTTGCCTGTGGCCAGTGAAGATGGGGAGCTGACCCAGGACACACACAGCCAAGGCTTCTTGATGCTAAGGATGGGTGGTGCCTCACAACACTAGGTACTGCTGAGTAGCATCACATTGGGACCACCCTTAAAAATTATTGAAGGCAGACCAATGGCCACTGTTCAGTCAACAAGCTGTGCAACCAGAAGTGCTCTATACTCTTTCTTTTTTTGTGTGCTGCTAAATGTTGGAATGCGATGAGCTAATAATCCTCAGCACTGGTTGTGACAGAGCAGTGGCATTGGGTAACACAAGTACTGTATTTAAATACTCATCATGTGAATTACAAGCAGTTGGTTGGCAGCCGTAGAAGTAATATCATGATCAAATCTACATCAGCCAAAAACCCTGCCCAAAAAGTCCCAATGTTAAATGTGCTTTTGGCCTTTTACTATCATTTATAAAACAAACTGCTTTGTAATATAACAACAATTATTTATTCGGATTCCCTCTCTTTTATTAGTAATTAACCATCTCTCTCTACAGTTCCAAAGAATGCTAAGCTCTTTGTAGTAGATGCAAGTGCAGCCATTCACCAATTAGGAGGAGAGGAAACATTCTTCTCTACCATATAACATCTGGATCACTAACTATTCCTAGGCAATTCCTCACAGCTGAGTACCTATGCAAGCTTACCTGCCTCTGCTGAAGGAATTTACCTCTGTTCCTCACATGTAAGAGCTTGTCTACACATAGAGTAGTTCAGGTACAACCCTAAGCTAATCCCTTACAGTAGAACCTCAGAGTTATGAACACCAGAGTTACAAACTGACCAGTAACCACACACTTCATTTGGAATCAGACATATGCAATCAGGTAATTCCTCACAGCTGGATACCTATGTAAGCTTACCTGCCTCTGCTGAAGCTTGCATCCCACTTAGCCACCGCTCCTCTCTCAAGTCCCATATGTGTCTGCACCCCCACTTAGCCAAACTTTCTCCCTCCAGCCCCAATTGTCCCTGCATCCCCACTCAGCTACCTGTCCTCCCCCATTCCCATGTATCCTAAACCCCCACTCAGCCAGCCCTCCTCCCCTTCCCCATATGTCCCCCAGAGTCCCTGCACCCTGTGTGGCCCTGCATCCCCATTTAGCCCCTAACTCAATGCTGTCACCCCACTAGTTCCTGTGCCCTTAGTGGGGTGACAACATTGTCTATGTGCGGCCCAGCTCAGCTGTGTGCTAACAGCCAGTCCATGTGGCAGGGTTCAGGTTCCCAGTTACTTGATGCAGCAGGGTTGGGGCTACTAGCCGGCCCCACAGGTTTGAGGGTCCAGGGCAGCCCCCGGCCCTGGGAGCTCTAGGGCAGGCGTGCCACAGGAGTCCAGGGCCCGGGGGAGAGGGGGCAGTCATGTGGGCAGCTGGCCAGCCCACGCGGCAGGAGTTCAGGAGATGGGCTGCCGCCTGGTCCCTGCGGCCCAGGTAACACATTGTGGGCCACGACACAAGTTGAGAACCACTCGTTTGGATTCTAATAGGGCGGAATAATTGAACAAAAAGTTTGAGATCCCCAAAGTTACTCTGGGTAGCTCTTAAAGACTTTTGGGAAACAGGCAGAGTACTATATCTCTGCTGGCTTTTGAAATTACAGACTGTCTCATATGTACATATGTTTTTATCTGCTTTAACCTCTCAACAACATTCCTTTTTCTTAGCTAATAAACTTTTGGTTAATTTACTATGGAAGTAACTTCTGTAGCGTTGTCTTTGGTGTGAGATCTATGATGTAAATTGACCTGGGTGAGTGACTGGTCTCTTGGGAGTCAGTGTAACCTGAATATTTTGTAATTTTTGGTGTAAGTGACCATTTATCATATACTCCAGCTTGTCTGAGTAGTGAGATAGCCTGGACTGTCGAAGGAAGCTGTCTCTGACTCCACTGTAAGACTACTGTATTACTTTGGGAGTTCACATTTGGTTCTGGGTTGGTGAAATCTAATGATAGAACATACCATGGGTGGGGTGTCTGCCTTGCTTTCTGCCCTGAGGTTGGCACTCTTGTCATGAGCCACTCCAGACAGCATGACACACAGTATTTTAGAAGAGAAACTGAGTGAGACTCAATAAATACCTTGCAAGATATTTGAACTTCTGTCAGAGAGAGTTGTTTTACCAAAATAAAGAAAAACAAAATAATACCCATTAGAACCAACTCCTACACTTTTCTGAGTAAAGCTGTTTTAAATAGAAGGCAGCACTGGGGATTAGAAATGAGTCGCACCTATTTTTAAACAAGTCTCAACTCTTACAGATTTGCTTCCCTGGCAATTTCTAGCCCGTTTACTTTAGGAGTTCCCTGTCAATATCTGAAGTATAACTGCATTAATCCATATACCAAAGTACTTATTAATGCCCTATTTAATGAGAAGAGATTGTAGAACATTTTGCATTTGAAACATGGACTTAATGATTGCTAATAATGTGAAGTAATTATTTTCAATTATATCAGATTAAAATCACTTCTCACCCATAACCTATTATTAATCCAATATTTTTACTAGTTATTTTCTTTGTTAGAATTCTCCCACTCCAAAGGTTGTGAAACTTTAGTTCCCATTTCACAATGCTGCTGTAGACTTACCAAGGTCGATAAGTATTGCATGTTGCTGGGAAGTTAATTGTTTTAAGAGTTCTTTGTAGGGAGTGTCCTTTGGCTGCTGCTTACTTGGAAACTGATGTTTAAGATGGTGTTGTTCTGCTAAAAACTTCCAGATCTCACCCCGGTGATGTCGTGGTACTCCTTGCAAGAAAGGGAAAAAAATAAGGACGATTGGGAAATATATTACTCTTCTAATCACAGGAGTTAAAATATGTCTCAAGTAAACAATCCAGTAGAACCTCAGAGTTTGTGAACCCCAAAGTTACAAACCACCAAGAGGTTCTACTATATTAGCAGCAGTGAGGTTTAGGAGATCTATCTAACAAAAACTATCTGTAACCTTCCAAATTATACACCCTGTGGAAGACTATAGAAGCTGGCTATGCAGCAGGCCTACCTAGTTCAGGCTGATCTGGTTTGCAAAATGTCCCCTCTTCCTCACACCTGCCAAAGCTTAAAAAATCCTAACCGGGGAGAAGAAGGGGCATGCACACTGATCATGCGGTTGGCCTGGCAGCTGCATAAGGCAGAAATTAGCATTAGGCAACCATTCTGAGAGAAAAGCACCACTTACAAACAGCTACTGTATCAGCTTCCTTAGGCAAGTACTAGCCACGTAGGCCTCTAAGCAACCTAACACTGCCAGACTGTGAAGTTACAAGTGTTTCCCACAGGTTTCATGAATACCATAAGCACCCAACATGTGTAATTCAGATATCATCTAGTGATTAAAACACAGGCCTCACAGTTAGGAGGCATGGGTCCTATTCCCACTTCTGCTATAGAGTTTTTATGTGACTTTGGGCAAGTAACCATGTTTTAAAGCCTCTCTTTTCCCATCTGGAAGAGTAGATAATGTTCCTTTCCCAAATCACGCAGATGATGAGAGGCTTAATTTATAATTACTTTCAATGCACTGAAATTTGTAGATAGAGAAGTGCACAGTATTATCATACCTAAGGCCCCACAAAATTCATGGTCCATTTTGGTCAATTTCACGGTCATAGGATTTTAAAAATAATAAATGTCATGATTTCAGCTATTTAAATCTGAAATTTCATGGTGTTGTAATTGTAGGGGTCCTGAGCCAAAAAGGAGTCATGGGGGGTGGGAGGGGTACATGGTTAATGTAGGGGGAGTTATGGAACCACCATCCTTACTTCTACGCTGCTGTTGGCGGCATAGCTGCTTTCAGAGCTAGGCAGCTGCAGAACAGTGGCTGCTGGGCAGGATCCCAGCTCTGAAGGCAGAGCTGCTGCCACCAGCAGTGCAGAAGTAAGAATGGCATGGTATGAAATCGCCACCTTTACTTCAGTGCTGTGTTGGCAGGGTGCTGCCTTCAGAGCTGGGCACCTGCCAACAGCCGCTGCTCTCCAGCTACCCAGCTCTGAAGGCAGTGCAGAAGTAAGGGTGGCAATACTGCAATCCTTTCCTGATTTAATCTTGTGACACCCACGGCAACCCTCTTAGGTGAGGACCCCTAATTTGAGAAAAACTGGTCTCCCTGTTAAATCTGTATAGTATAGGGCAAAATCACACAAAAGACCAGATCTTACAGTTGATGACATGTTTTTCATGGCTGTGAATTTGGTAGGGCCCTAATTAGAATGGGTCAGGCTGTGTTACTATTCAACACTAAGAAGTCAATAGGACTACTCATAGGATAAGATTCTATTCAATACAAATAAGGATATTCCAAACTAGTCTTAATCGTGTTGGAATCAAGGATTCAGTTTTAGAATAATCTATGAGTCGTGGTTTTTATTGTTTCTTTTGGTAAATATTTAAAAACATAGTAAGAGGTCAATATAGGAGGTCAAAATTAAGTCAGTTATCAAATAAGGGCTGAGTGAAGTCAGACGAAAACTTTTTTATTTTCTTTTTCTTTTTATTTTTGGGGGTGGGGGGATGCAGATTCTGCTATACTAAAACAACTTTTGTCAATTTCACTCCATTATTTTAATAGGGGGAAAAACCTAAATGTTTCATTTTTGATATTTGTGAGAAAAATTATTTTTATTCAAAACATCTTTGTGTTTTTAAATTTCCTTTCATTTTATTTTAAATTTCAAAAAAAAGGTTGAAGTAAAAAATGTTCTGTTAAACAAAACAAAATTTTCCTTGACTTTTCAGAATTGCCCACAAACTGAAAAAAATCTGTTACTGGCCTGGCTCTAGAAGAAATATATATGAGCAGAATTTTACAGTACTTCCATACAGAAAAACTAAAATGAATAAGTATTTTTCTGGTATGTATTTTTAATAGACCATCATTATCTCCAGATCATTACTTTATAATGAAACTCCCATAGGAACGTGGTAAGAGCAAACTGATATTTGAAGCAAAACCACAGCACAATGGACATAGTGTAATTTCAACTTTTCATCTAATTTCGGGATGAAAACTAACATTGGACTTTCCTGCATGACTGAATTTACAAATTTAACTCATCAGAAGTAGATATCATTGTCTCACTTGGGACTACTTTGTTCCCTTGTACAGATATTGTATTGAACCCCTTTCTGACAATGTGCAGTAAGAGCTGGGACAGGATTTCCGGGTGACAGTTTAGAGAGTTTACTCTGTTCTTTACAAGAATAAATCTTTGAGGGGTTATCTGTGTTTATTTTCAACTCAAGTTATAACAATGTTTAACACAACTGAGTTGCCTTTGCTACAACTTTGCTGTCCAAATCTCTTTTGCCCTTAGGATAAAGTATGAACTTTATCCTAAGGGCAAAAGTTCGTCAAGCTATCCAGCTACACACACAGCCGGCAGAGGAGTCTGTCCTATCTCGAGGACTCTCATTCTGCCCCACCACCCCCACAAACATGATACAATTCTGCGGTGATCTGGAAGCCTACTTTTGCTGTCTCCAACTCAAAGAATACTTCCAAGACAACACAGAACAGCGCACTGATCCACAGACACCATCCCACCACCAGCACAAGAAGAAGAACTCCACATGGACTCCTCCTGAGGGTCGAAATGACAGTCTGGACCTATACATAGAATGCTTCTGCTGACGTGCACAGGCAGAAATTATGGAACAACAACATTGCCTACCTCACAACCTAAGTCATGCAGAACGCAATGCTACCCACAGCCTCAGAAACAACCATGACATCATAATCAAAGAGGCTGAAAAAGGAGGTGCTGTTGTCATCATGGACAGGTCTGACTACCAAAAGGAGACTACCAGACAACTCTCCAACACCAATTTCTACAGGCCACTTCCCTCAGATCCCACTGAGGAATATACTAAGAAACTGCACCATCTACTCAGGACACTCCCTACACTAACACAGGAACAAATTAACATACCCTTAGAACCCCGACCGGGGTTATTCTATCTTTTACCCAAGATCCACAAACCTGGAAATCCTGGATGCCCCATCATCTCGGGCATTGGCACTCTCACTGAAGAACTTTCTGGATATGTGGACACTGTACTCAGACCCTACGCCACCAGCACTCCCAGCTATCTCCGTGACACCACCGACTTCCTGAGAAAACTACAATGCATTGGTGATCTTCCAGAAAACACCATCCTAGCCACCATGGATGTAGAGGCTCTCTACAAAAACATCCCACACAGAGATGAAATACAAGCTGATGATGCCACAGCACAAGTGGCTGCTGAGCTCTGTGACTTTATCCTCACACATAATTATTTCAAATTTGGTGACAATATATACCTCCAGACCAGTGGCACCGCTATGGGCACCAGCATGGCCCCACAGTATGCCAACATCTTTGTGGCTAACCTGGAACAAAGCTTCCTCAACTCTCGTTTACTCACGGCCCTTCTCTATCTATGCTACATTGATGACATCATCATCATCTGGACTCATGGGAAAGAAACTCTTGGAGAATTCCACCATGATTTCAGCAGCTTCCACCCCACCATCCACCTCAGCCTGGACCAGTCTACACGGGAGGTCCACTTCCTAGACACCATGGTGCAAATTAATGACGGCCACATCAACACCACCCTATACCAAAAACCTACCGACAGCTATGCCTACCTTCATGCTACCAACTTCTATCCCGGGGACACCACACAATCCACAGTCTACAGCCAAGCACTGAGGTACAATCGTATTTGCTCCAACCCCTCAGACAGAGACCAACACCTGCAAGATCTTCACCAAGCTCTCTCAAAACTACAATACCCGCACAAGGAAATAAGGACACAGATCAACAGATCCAGACGTGTACCCAGAAGCCTGCTGCTTCAAGACAAGCCCAAGAAAAAAAACAACAGAACGCCACTGGCCATCACCTACAGTCCTCAGTTAAAGCCTCTCCAACACATCATCAGTGATCTACAACCCATCCTGGACAACAATCCCTCACTTTCACAGGCCTTGGGAGGCAGGCCAGTCCTGGCCTACAGACAACCCGCCAACCACAAGCATATTCTCAACAGCAACAGCACACCGCACCATAAAAACTCTAACTCAGGAACCAATCCATGCAACAAACCTCGATGCCAACTCTGCCTACATATCTACACCAGCAACACCATCACAGGACCAAACCAGATCAGCCACACCATCACTGGTTCATTCACCTGCACATCTACCAATGTAATATATGCCATTATGTGCCAGCAATGTCACTCTGCTATGTACATCGGCCAAACTGGACAGTCCCTACAAAAAAGGATAAATGGACACAAATCAGATATCAGGAACGGCAATATACAAAAACCGGTAGGAGAACACTTCAACCTCGCTGGACACACCATAGAAGATTTAAAGATCAGCATTTTGCAGCAAAAAAACTTCAAAACCAGACTGCAAAGAGAGACTGCAGAGCTGCAATTCATTTGCAAATTTCATACCATCAATCAAGGACTGAACAAAGATTACGAGTGGCTAGCTAACTATAAAAGCAGCTTCTCTTCTCTCACTATTCACACCTCCAGTTCAGCTGCTAGAGAAACACCTCACCCTCCCTGATTAGAGATAACAAGCTGGTTCAGCCTCATTGGACTATCTCCCACCTGGTTCTTGCCTAACTATTTATACCTGCCCCTGGATACTTCCACTGCATGCATCTGATGAAGTGGGTATTAGCCCACAAAAGCTTATGCTCTAATACTTTAGTTAGTCTTTAAGGTGCCACAGGACTTTTTGTCATTTCTGCAATTCCAGACTAACACGGCTACCCCTCTGATACTTTATCCTTTATCCATGGTTGCAACTATGGTTTAAAATCAATGAGAGTGGCACATGTGTAGCTAAGGGGCACTGGGCCTCAAATGCATCAATTTGAATAGTGTCAATTGTTTATTTAGACTACTGTGAACACCCCACTTAATAAGGTGATAAGACAACTGATATTGGTAGAGAAAAGCAATTAGAATGACTTCTAAAATTAAGTTGTACATGAATTCCACTATTTCAAAAATATAGGCTATGCTTACCTCGCCCAACAGCAGAATGTATTGTTTCCATGTCAATTTTTGTCTTTGACCTTCCTGGTGTACTCAGCATTTTTTCCCAAACCAAAGTTACATCTTTCAAGCATGGAGTGATTTCTTCATAATCAAGTTTCAGACGCCTGTTCAGCAAATTGTTTTCAGAAGCTAGAAAATTAAGAGTGTACTAGTTAAGACTGTACAATACTATAAAACAGATTCGCTTACACAAGACCTTATCACGCAAATGTCCACACTGATGCCTGTCTACATCACTGAAGACATAGGACCTTTGACAAGCACAGTAAGAATTTCAGGACGCCTTTTTGTCTTAAACTGTTCTAGTTGTGCAGTTCTGTTGGAAGCCATTCTGTTAAAATACATTCTGCATGGCAGCTCACATGAAGAGCCTTACAACTAGTCAAATCTTTAAAACTGAAAGAGACACTGAAGATGGTTAATGAAATAGACAAGATTGGTAAAAACAATTTTGACTTTTCCTTTTCACAAAAAGGATTTAGTGTAAACAAGACCAAAACTGAACATGAGATATAAAAGTAACGCAATCTGCCCTTATAAGTTACCCTCCCTTTTGATTCAGAAATTATTGAGGAGTACAATTATTTATTAAGAATACAACACAGTTACAACACTGAGCATATGCCTTAATAAAAGTCTGTGACAAGTGTATCAAGAATTTTAGGGACAGCAATTTTTAACAGGATTCTGAAAGGATCAGAGAGTTGGGTGATTTTGTTGAAGGATGGTGGTGATATGGTCAGAGTCTTTGCACATGTGATAAATTGAGCAGAAGCACTATATTTAGCATGTTGAGGCTTGGGGGGACCCTAGAAATGCCAGAAGGCAAGAGGAGATAATGGGTATGTCTACATTGCAGATACTCACTCTGGCTTGTGGGGCTCAGGCTAATTGCAGTGTCAGCAGGATCCTAGTGCCTGGGCTGCAGCCCAATCCTGAATATTTACATCATAATGAAACAGTCCCTTCACCTGAGCCCCTTAGCCTGAGTCAGCTAGCACAGGCCAGCCTCGGGTTTTTAATTCCAAAGAGGAATGAGGATTTAAAGTGTTAAAAAAATGAACTCGTATTAAACCTCAAGTAGCTCTCCTAAGTTGAAACCATGTTTAAAAAGTCATGTGTCAAAGTTTCCATCACTTTAATGATGTTGGTGTGATATATGCACAATACCTCGTTGCTGTGACGATGCATTACTGTAATGCATTAGAGTGTACTGTCATTCTGAGGACATACTATTACCATACATCATAAGACTACTGTCATTTGATGATTTCATAGCATAATACTTCATCAAAACAACACTCCTATTTATTACTGTGTTGAGACAATCTAAGTTAAAAGGACAAAGTAATTTTTTAATAGTTTAACTCTCCATTGTTAAAGCTGTTTATACAAATTTAAGTCTTGTTTTCCTTGCTGGTTTTCCCTTTCTCCCATTTACTGTAGAGCTGTAGTTAGTATATTGAGAACAATACTTTTTTCAAAAAAATAATAATTTACAGAACCTCTGATCATGCCAAGATACTTTGTGTAACAGCATTATTGACTGTGTCATTACAGCTCTGGGTATAGTTTGCTATATAACTACTGTCACTGAAGTTTTTAAAGCACTGATCTTTGTGGGTCACATGAAGCAAAGACTATTTTTCAATTTGTCAGAAAGGAATGGTAAATTGGATATAGTTCAAAAATTTTCACCTTTAAATTATACAATGATTCAGGCCCCAATCCTGCTGGCATTTATTTACGTGAATAACTCAGTGGAATTACTTGTGTGAGTTAAGTTGTGAGTTTTTGCAGGATCAGGGCCTTTTAGGGTATGTCTTCACTAACTGCTGGATCGACGGGTAGTGATCGATCGCCAACAGCGCCTCCGTCGACTCCGGAACTCCAGCTCACCGAGAGAAACAAGCTGGAGTTGACGGGGGAGCCCGCTGCCGACTGCTGCCACTGTGAGGATGGCAGGTAAGTCGGCCAAAAATGTGGCGAATTCAGCTACGTTATTCACGTAGCTGAAGTTGCGTATCTTCGGTCGATCCTCTTCTTACTGTTGACCAGCTCTTAGTTTCCTAATGAATCAATCTGTAGGCTTTTGTGACATTTCATTAATCTGAATAAACTAAATCCTTGAAATTTATTTTATTTTATTTTTTTGTTCCTAAATTCATTTTGAGGTAACAGGTTTCCTGGAAAGTAAGTTAAAGGCATCGACAGAGACTTTAATCACTGCGGTGTTTTCCAAGGCAAGTGAGCCCACCTTATAACTTAGTTTACTGGGGCTCAAGCAAGCAAATGTAACAAGTTTTATTTCACATCACACACTAGTACAGGCCTGCACAGCTCCAAAAGCAGTGAGGGCCATATTACTGCAAAAAAACCAGCTGCGGGCTGAAAAGCCCCGCCCTCGCCCCACCCCCATCCGCTTCCCCCCACCCCACCGCTTGGCTTGCCCCACCCGTACTCACCCCTGCAGGCCGCACAGTGAGCCCATGGAGGCTGCATGTGGCCCCCGGGCCGCATGTTGTGCAGGCCTGCACTAGTATGATATACTCTTCTAGAACGTTATCTGGTGTTAGAAGCACAGATTGCAGCACTGAACACTGAATCAAGACTGTGTAGGGAAAATTACACAAATTAAACAGTTATACTCATGGCAATCCGATGCACAAGAATGAATTCCCACTTCTGTTTCAACTATGTGGTTTTTCCTCCTCCCTAGTTAACTATGTAGGAATTTACAAAATGAAAAACTAAAATGCTTCACCCTTATTGAATATCATTATAATGACACCATTTTCCAGATGGATAAACCGATTCACAGGGACATCACAGACTAGATTTACAAAGGAATATGCCTAAAGATGCAGACAGGCACCTTACAAAAAAACACCTAAACAGGTTAGGCACTTAACTCCTATCGAGTTAGGTGCCTAACCTACTTATGTAGATCTGTAAATCTCACTGGGTACCTAACTGCAAGTTTAGGCGATTAAATACCTTTATAAAGATAGCTCCAAGTGAACTGCCC
Organism: Dermatemys mawii; assembly: GCA_007922305.1. NCBI lineage: Eukaryota > Metazoa > Chordata > Testudines > Dermatemydidae > Dermatemys > Dermatemys mawii. The sequence goes on along the minus strand of ML677326.1, from coordinate 33,690,281 downwards.
CAACCTTTGATGATGTCAAATATGAAATTACTTAACATTAATCTTGAAGATAGCTGACTGCAATTATGATGAGAACTAACATGAGAATTAGTGGTATATGCTTCTAATCTCTGTCTGTTACCCTAAACTTTCTGACAAAGAACCTCAGTGTTACCATACTCAAAAGTCCTTAAGATTGATTTGTTTTAGGATTTGAAATGATGCATTCTTAGTGGTTTCTGTTTCTTTTAAATATATGGCACACACCGTAGGTCTTGCCAAGACTTGTTTCTTTCATTTATTGACAAGTTTCAGATATACCGATTTTTAGTGTACTTGTGGTTTTTTAGTAATTAGTGTCTATTTTCTCTGGACAGAGTGGTGTTCAACATCTGACTATGCTTATTTTCTTACTTTTCATAGATATAAGTGTCACACAGGGGTTTCATGTGGATTTCACTTTGAAGGTGAATGAGGCAAGAAATAAATCAGAGTATTTTAAAAGAGGAAAAATATTCTTTTTAATGTTAAGTACCATAAGAACTGAAAAAACCTTAGGTTCCCACAAGTTCAGAAATTCCCACAGCAACATAATATGGCTATCAGCTAACGTTCTGACTGAGAGTTTTAGAAATCTCTGTCTGAGCTGAGCTTCCATACTACACAAAATCTTTCAGACCTCTGCCTAAAGACCCTAAAGCAACCTTCCTTAGCTGAGCTAATCTTTCAAGACTAGATTCCCAGGCTAGGTCTTTCAAGACTTGAGCAAACATTTTGGGCTGGGCAGGCCTCTACCTGAGCCAGGCTTCCAAGCTAACCTCAGTCCCAGGCTGATTTCAGAAATTGGAACAGGAGTTTGTCTAAACCAAGCTCCCAGGCTAGACTGTACAATTTCAAAGCTGGGACAAGCTTTATAGCGCCTTAACTCCACCCCCATTAAACTCCAATCCATCAGCAATCACTCAGTCAATGACCACTCCACCATAGCTACCCAGGACAATGGATAACAATAGTTAAAAGTGACTAAAGTACTACGTCCCATTTTCAGAAGTGATTTGGACTGGTTTTTCAAGGGAACAAATAGCACTTAGGTGCCTAACTCCCACTGAAAGTCAATGGGAGTTAGGTGCTAAGTGTACCTTTGAAAATCTACCTCAAAGTCAAGACTGAAAATGGGACTTCAGCACTTTTGAAAATTTCACCGTACGTCTCAATATTTTGACTTTGTAGTGAGATGCCAAATTAAGTCAACCTGATTTTCATGCCAACAACATGATCCTTAAAACATGAAAGGCTAATAATGGAATGATGTCGATTCTTTCTAAAAAAGGTAAGGCAAATACAGATATACAAGAAGATGCTTAAGGAAATACAATATAGTGCATATCTTAAAGGGCAATCATCCATTCAGATTTCAAGATACCACAGAAACCTGGACCCAGGTTTCACTGTCCCTCAAGAGCTTTAGCTCAGCTTTGAGAGAGGATTCCATTCAGGGCTACTGCAGTTCCTACAACCATAGGCCTTTTTCTATGCAGTTGTCCACCTTGACAGACAATCCTTCCTCTCCATACATCTTACCCAGAGATTTATCTGGGGGGTAGGGAGGGGAGTAGCCTGTCCTTTCTCACACACAATCTTGGTGCCGGGTGCTCTCTCCCCTAGAAGTCTTCAGAGGATCATCGTGGCCATTCTCACCATTAGTGACTTTGACAGGGCTAAGAGGTCCTCCTCCTCCAAATCCCAAAAGTACAGGGAACCCTTTAAATGGAAAAATGGCAGACTCCCTTGCATCAGGATCAAGTAGATGTTGCAGTCTTTTGCAATTTGTATCAGAGGTTGACCATACACAAATAGGTCTTTGAAAAAGGTAACAAAACCAGGTTATGCATAAGATTTGTTAACACTTGTATGGAAATTTCATGTACTCTACTAGGATGAAAAGCACTTAAGTATTACTACTCTATCTTCATTTCTAATACCTTATAACTCTTTTTTGATCTTCCTACACAAAATGCACAGTTAACATTATATTACAGTTCCTATTATGTTACTAAGTATCTGCATAATGTGCATGTAATCATCAGCACCACGGTAATCAGTATTTTACACATAAATTAAAGTACAAGGTCAGCTTCTTGAGGACTCGGAGTGGCTAAACAGGATTTAGTGACTGACCAATATTTAAACAAACAATCACCTGTGCATCAGAATATACTAAAGAGGCAGTTCAGAAGAACAGCACTGAGCTCCTTATCAGCACTTCCAGGCACCAGCCTAAAACATCCAATGAAATGGCAACAATAAAGTGGCAATTAAGATAAAGTAAATAAGACGTAGGTAAAAGATTAAGAGTAAATGAAAGAAAGAAGGAAACACCATACATAATAAAGAGTATTGGGAGAGACAGTACTAGACTGACTTATCTATACTGCTTCTAAAACATTTTGTTAAGACCTGATCCTATTCACTGCAAAAGCTCCAATACAAACCAAGAACACGGAACTTGTTTTCCATAGGATCTAATCAAAATTTTTACTAACCTTGCAACTTTTGATTTTCCTTTTCCATTCTGAGGAGCAGTATCTGTTGAAGAATGGCTTTCTGCCACAGTTCTCGAAGCTCCCGAGTTGTCCTTTTTGTGTCTTCTTTCACGGACCCAAAGGGGCCATCTTCACAAACTGGTTCTAACGGGGACCTGGGTGGAAGATCTCCCAATTCAGAGTAATCTTCAAGAGGCAGAAATGAGCATCACCAGTTTAAGTTTCATAGTCAAATAAAAGAGCACATTTTCAAAGGTCAGCTGCCACTTGTGCACATGTAAAAAAAGTCCTATGTATGCATCTAAACTTTGCAAGTGCAAACACCTGTGTGCACTTTAATCCATGCATAAGCAGCCTCAATAGTCTAAACACCTATCCAAGTACAAGTGGAACCAATGTATTTTGCAGATGCAAGTATCTGTGTGTGCAGGTGCTTAACTACTGGAAGTACTGGTGTAGGTATAGGAATTTTTGAAGCGCACAAAGAGATATATTTGCACTCTGACATATACAGAATTTTGGACATTCATGTCAAGACAATGCTTAGCATGGCCCTTTTGTAAATCTATCTTATGTTCACAGGATAGGTCTAAATTATTTAAACAATGCATTTGTATTGGAAACCTAAAACTGGAAATTTCATACTTAATTGGACTTGTACGTGCATTGTGCCCATATCTGCACCTTCTATCTACTCAGTCAGATTCAGGCTCTCTTTCCTTAACATCAGATCAATTAAAAACAAACCCTGGCAGGTACATTTTCACTTTCTTGATGACAAAAATTACTGTCTTAGGTTTGACCGAGATTTGTCATTAAAGCTCTATTTCTCTCCACTCCTTGAAGTTACTGTCTCTTGGGTGGGGGAGGGAGAGAGGGGTAGGAAATCCATGTCTTTAGGCATGTTTTTATCAAATGTGAATTTAAAGTCTCCACACTCTTAACCCATCTTTCTTTGTGTGTCCCTCTCTCATCCTGTTTGAACACCATCCAATTCAAACATGTTTAATCCCGGTGCTGATATTGGCCATTTGTATCATTGAGAGTTTTCAGACACTAACTTCAGAGGAAGCAACTGGAGAAATATGGGCCCGATTTCCACCTTATGAAATTTCAGTTCCAGAATTTTATTACTGACAATATCTTTCTGTTCCCAGTATTTCCTATCGGAAACAATGCTGAATACCATTCTGCAGTGCTTAAGAACTATTTTATCTCGCAGTTTGAGTATTGTACTTATACCATATAATCCTGTTTCTTCAATGAGCACTATCTGAGATGACCACATGCAGCCTCATTGACTCCGTGTAGGTGCAGGATTCCAGTTATACACAGCTCATCTTACTGATCTGTTAGAAATTCTAATCGATACATCGCAAATTTTCATGAGATTGGATACACTAATTAATAGGAAAGACAGTTCAGAATGCTAGCTGTTTGACATATTTTACATTTGACATATTTCATATTTGTTCAAATAAAATATGGGACTCCATCCAGGCAGAATTATAAACAGATCAGTACCAATTCCATAGGCACCACAGATACAAAACACACTTCTCTCTCCTCCCTCCCCTTTTAAAAATAGGCTTGGTAACACAGAAACATAAGAACAGCCATACTGGTTCAGACCAAAAGGTCCATCTAGCCCAGTATCCTGTCTTCCAACAGCAGCCAATGTCAGATGCCCCAGAGAGGATGAATAGAACAAGTAATCATCAAGCAATCCATCTCCTATCACCCATTCACAGCTTCTGGCAAACAGAGGGTAGGGGACACTACTCCTGCCCTTCCTGGCTAATAGTCATTGATGGACCTATCCTCCATGAACTTATCTAGTTCTTTTTTGAACCCTGTTCTAGTCTTGGCCTTCAAAACATCCTCTGGCAAGGAGTTCCACAGGCTGACTGTGCATTGCACATTTTCGTCTTTCCTTCTCTTCCTCCCAGCTAAGACTCCAGACTGAAATAAATTAATTTACCAAAGAACAGACATGGCACAAGCAGTAGACGGGCCAGGTTCTCTAAATACCTTCCTGCCCATGTCTCTCAACTCTCACCTAGAGGAATTCAACTTATAGGGCTGATACTATAGTTCAGGCACATGCAGTCAGTCCTTGACCCCCTGGCTGAGACCTCCAAGAAGGGAACTAAGGGTGATCATGGTAGAGATTTTTGGTGATGTGCAGAATCATCCCTTAGGAACCGGACAATAACATAGGCCTCATAGAAGAGTTATGTTTTCATGAGGGACCTGTTGATGGAGTGAAGACACAGATCAGGTCAAGGAGAGGAATCCGAACATAATCATTAGCTTTATTCTCAAATCTAGTTGCATGCTGCTCAAGTTAGTACTACCTGCTGGTGAAATGGGAAGCCCAAAGGTATACCACTTTTACAGCACCTTTATCTGGGTACCTCAGGGTTGTTCTCTGATTTAAACTGTCTTGTATCAGCCCCATAGCAGCACTTATGCCAGCCAAGGAGTGCCGTAGCACCTCCCCCATCCAACACACTCCCCATGCCAGAGGGAGCAGAGTTGGCAGAGAAATGTCTTTGCCAGGCAACATTGCACCAGCTGCCAGTTTAGGGCAGCTGGCAGCTCTTTTGCACCACTGTAGTTACTCAAAGGATCTGTAGCAGAGACTGGCCCATTATTTATCAAAACCGTAAAGATATTAAAACCGTATACTTATCCAATGGCCTGCTAACTAAAGCTTTATAAACAGAACACTTTAATAAATTACAGAAACATACCCTAGCAACTGAGATTTTAAAATAATCAAAATTAGAATATAAAAAAATAGCTAAACTAGGTCTGACATAGAAAACACACAAACCTCAACTCCATAAACACAGCACCAATACAGTTCATAATACAGTGGGACGAATACCAGTTCCCAATGTAAATATTCAGTAATGTAGTCATGAACCCCTACTATGAATGCAAACAGAACATTCAAGAAGTGTTTGTTCTAGCTTCTAGCTTTTCTGTCACATCATAACCTTTACCTTTCACCAAATTTTTCACTTATGATTGTGTACTTAAGTACCTTTTGCAGTAAGTCAAGCATGCAAATAGCCCACTTAAAAAATTCATTACAGTAGAACTCGTAAATCAGTCATAGAGAAAAAAAATGTGTGAGAATGAGGAAATATTCTTTATTTTTAGCAAAATATCAAACAATACTGTTCCTTACCAAAATAAGAACTTAAACTTTTTTGTTTTTGTTTTGTAACTCCTGCTACATCATCATCAGTAATTAATTTAATCTGTCAACTTTCTCTCTATATAGATTTAATTTCACCCATCCACTTATGTGTAGCCATCTTATATTGCTACACTGATGGACTCATTAGCCTTAGAAGTATACAATATCCAGAGGGAAAATAACTCATTTCCCGCCTCCCCCTTGCGTCATGTCTCCCACACATAGATGTGGTTGAACATATACCTGTCTTTATCCCAAGATCCAACTATAATGCCATCTCCATGGGACTTTTCCCTTCAGTCAAACAGAATGGATGCACACCCTATCCCAAGGCCAAGCCAGGTCAATCTGGGGCTACAAATGCTCTGCTCTAAAAGCAGTAAAGTGGACCCAAACCCTACTCTAGCCAGTCAAGGCCAAGCACTTCTTTGCATATTATTTCAAACTAGCTCCTAGGGAGGAGACATTCCTGGAAGCAGGTATTCTCAATGGTAGTTCAGAGAGCCACTTAATATATATATATATATATTAAACATGAATGTCTGGCCTGTGCCAGATGACTCGGGTTCATGCCAAGCTATATATATATTGTTTACCATTGCAACATAATTTGAAATTAAAAACACAAAGGTTATGGCTACACTGCAATTAAAAAACCCCAGCTGGCCTGTGCCAGCTGATTCAGGCTCTTGGGACTGAGGCTAAGGGACTGTTTAACTGCACTGTAGACATCTGGACTCGCGCTGCAGCCTGGATTTTAGGGCCCTGTGAGGTGGGAGTGTCCCAAAGCTTGGCATGAACCCGAGTCATCTGGCACAGGCCAGACATTCATGTCTAATCGCAGTGTAGACATAACCCAAAGAGATTCTCTCCTTCTAGAAGTTAATTAAATAGAAAGTTTTCAGCATTTTAAATTCCGTTTGGAAAGCCATTACCTTGACCTCTTGGTCTCTAAGCAGCCAGTCTTCTGTCACTTGCTCACAGGTACTCCTTCTGAACTTGGAAATTCACTCATAAATGACTTGTTCAATTCTGACTTCTGCTTTTATAAACTATATCACTATCAGTCTCTCCTCCCAAAGAGAGAGAGACAAAAGGGCTGGTGCAAAAACCACTTATTCCCCCACACAGTGCCTATGGAAAGTTACCTGAAGTTCAAGATCTAAACAGAGATGTAGGTAGTAACAACAGAAAGTGGAGGGTTGGAACTAGAGACACCTTCAGTGGGAACAATTTAAATCCTTATTCTTGCTCTCAGCACTTAATATAAACAAAGTACTTGCAATAGGCCCTATTCTAGGAGAACACAGTGAACGGTAAAGTAAATTAGACAAAAGGAAAATTTGTGACAATTTAGTAGCAATTACTGATAGTCCAAAAGGAACTAGAATATATTGACAAACATACATTTGAAAATACAAATGTCTTCTACAAGTAAAAATTTTGGGGGAAAAAAAAGATTTACAGTCACTTTGTAGGGATGACATATTAAAGTATTAAAAATTATTTTTTAAGTGGAAGTGACATTTTTATAATTTGTTTTTCACAACTGAAAGTTTACATAGTATAAGTTTGTTAAGCAGAAGTAGCTTGATAAGTGTTTAGATGGCTGGTAACTATAACAATTACCCAGAACCTGAATAAATAAGTGTGTGTGTGTAAGGGTTAAGTAGTAATAGGAATAAGTAGTTAAACAACGTTGTTTGCTTCTATCTTTTCTTTATTTTTTATTATTATCTTTACAATAAATGTGGCTTTTTGCCTTATCCTCCTCATAAGATCCTGCTTGCTTCTATTGGTATAACAACTTCTTGCAAAAACTTTAAAAGGTGGGGTAAAAAGTCTTCTCCATCCCAAGACTCAAGTTCAAGTTTTTCCCTGCCATTAGAACACTGCTTTATAAGGGAAATTCTGAGATGGAGCAGGAAAATCAATTTGCAGAAATAACCCCATATTCTGTAACTGATTTAGTGCTTTTTAAACACAAAACATTTTTAATAGTGCATTTCAGATCTTCAAGGTTTCATTACACATATGCAAACACACACACAAATATAACAGATGGTTTGCATTCATATCAAACTGTCACAAAATTTTAATGGTGCAACTAGTACATTGTGTAAAGATTTTGCATCTGCAGTGATAATTTTCCTCTTTATATTTTTGCATTAATATAAACATGTCTTTTTGAGGAGAATAGAGATCCTTAATAGTTTACAAGTTTCTTCTAGTGTTAGATATTCTATCGAACATTTTATTCAGGAAGAAATCTGTCTGCTGGTAAGGAAGAATCGTATTTACAAAGACAGTTTGAGGCTGCCAGGTTCCAGAACATAGGCTGTCAAACACAAGGCAAAACCGATTGGACACACGCACATCACCCTTTCTAATTCTTCCATAATGCTAGAATACACCCAGAGAATGTGATCAGAATTCCATCCTTCCTGTTTTTAACCTGTACATCCTCCCTGCTCAGTGAAATCATGAGCATATTGATCTTCTTCAGTAGCACGGGAAAACCTACAACAGAGCATCTTCTAGTTCACTGCACGTGTTATTTAAACAATTTTAGCTCTTGCGAATTCTCCAGTAAAAAACTTCATCATATCAACATGCATCAGTGTTGGATATTAACTAGTCAACAGGACAGTTTTTGCTTCCAGTTCAGCCAATAATTTTAAACTGCG